>JAKRGJ010000006.1:1219391-1938765 GCA_022392945.1 Ophiostoma australiae | reverse complement strand
GTATGTATGTATGTATGTATGTATGTATGTATGTATGTATGTATGTATGTATGTATGTATGTATGTATGTATGTATGTATGTATGTATGTATGTATGTATGTATGTATGTACGTGCATGCTGCTGCGGCGGGAATGCATCAAAGCCACGATGTATATTATGTATACAGAAAGACAGACACGACGAGAAAGGCTCATTCCACTCATCACATCACTGCTGCCACGGTTACATTTCACTTTACGGGTGACAGGGAGACCACCGTGCTCTGTACAGAGTAGAGAAAATACTACAGTATGTAGGAACAGATAGAGAAAACACCTCATGATCACGCCGCCACCCCTGCTTAAGGCTGAGCGTAGTATTCTGGCAAGTGTACATACTATGTGATGTGTGATGTTGATTTTCCGATTAATTCTGGAGCAGTCTGTGGACCAGTCTGGAGCACTGACAAATGGTTCGTCCTCGTCTGTCGGGAGCTGCAAAACCACTGCAGGTAACAGCGACACCGAGAAAACTGACAAGAATGACAAAAACACCCATGCTCGACCCATGCTCCGTACTATGCCGACTCCGCCACAGGGGTTTTCAGGCGAGGCGGCCAGCCAGCCGACCAGGGGAGCAGGAACAGGGGCCAGGGGGCAACAATACCCAGTTGGTCAAGTCAGCGAGCCGACCAGCCAACCAGCCGGAGCATACTAGCATGCTTGCAAGTACATACAAAGTAAGCACATGGAGACGCGCCAAAAAGTATGGAGACCTGCGCGTGGAGGCTGAAATTAACAGGGAAGAAAAGTAGAGTATGCGTGCAAGACCAGATTTTGCAATGGGGATCTTGAGCAGAGCTGCATCGGCGTGTTTTCGTTTTGGGCAAGACTTGCATGGCTCATGTGTGGTTGAGATGCGTTGTCTTGCAGTCTGCAGTCGGCAGTCTGGGCTGCCAGCTCACCATGCGGCATACTGTACTATTGTATAGTGTACGATGAAAGCAGGCCACGTCCCGGCCTGCCTCGTGAGACGCCACGCATAACTCTGGAGATGTATCATGTATCACGGCACTGAGCCACCCCCTTCAATGCATACTCTACTCGAGTCCTGGCCTGCTATCAAGAGGCAGCTTGGACAGAGGCCACATGGAAACCAAGCTACTCCGTACTATGTGACTACTGAGAAGATGTATGTTGGTAATGCCCGAAAGTACGGTGTGTCGGTCGAATACTCGAGTCGGCTCTCTTTCATCTCTGAAATCAGCGGCCTATACTATGTATGTACTCTCTGCTCTCTACGTCCACCTACCGTCACATTGTTCCACTGAAAACGGCATGTTTCAGACACCCCTTTTGCTAGCATCACCCTGCGTGTAGGTAGACCTATTTTCCTGTTCTTCTACTATTTCACAAGAGAGAGAATACCCGTTATTACTGTTAGACAGCGTGAGACATGTAATATGAACGGCGACCCTTCTCTGTCTACTAATCATTTACTCTGTAAACCTATGCTGTGTATGGCAGAGCAGTCGAATCATTATGATCCCCGATGCAATCACGCTTGAACATCACTTGACCGATTGTTGAAATTGGGCGATCAGTTAGATGTTGCCTGCGGATGCCGATGCGGACAATACCCATCTCGAACATCTCAAACATATCGCACAGCAAACTGCGAACTTCTCTTTATTGCCCCGACAATCATGTCTATCCTATAAGCTGTAACGGGCATGATCTCGAATATGGGCGCCGATATGAGCATCGGATGCGCCTGGGCCCGGCTCACGCTGCAAATGCTCCGTGGATAATAAACGGTGGCTGGTGTAGATCTTGGAACACGATGTAAGCATCCGATGATCTATTCAGATGAGGATCTGATAATATAATGGATTTTGAAAATGGATTTTGTAAGTACCATAATCTAGTAGAGTCCATTTACTTAATCTGTAGAGCATCGACCAAATGATGCACTTGGTGCTTGATAGTGATATCCTGAGCTCGAGAGTAAATAAACCATTCACCGTCACTGGCAATTCTCCAACTAATAAATCGACTTCATAATGCGATATATATGTTACGCGTCTTGATATTGCCGATATTCATTCCCGTGTATCTATAAGCATCGTATGCTGCCGCGGGTATCGTCGTCTTGCCGCCGCCCGTGCCGTAGACACGATTTATATAGAATAGCTGGCCATACACATCTCAACAAAGAACGATCAGGTAAACAAACAAACAAACAAAAAAACACTATACACGCCGTCCATAATCGTTGTCGTAGTCGGCTACCACTGCCTTTTTGCTCCTGATCGTTCCGCCTATAATGGACGGCACCCGAGCAGGCTCCTGCGCCGTGCCACTTTTGGCCTCTGTTGGCCCGTTTGCCTCCCTGCCCTGTACGGCCGTCGCGGGAAGAGTCACTACGGCTGCTGCGCACACGGCCACGCGCCGCGGGATATACAGCAGCAGCGCCGCCAGCCACTCAAACACCCACTGCACCGCCACCCAGCTGCTCACCACGCTGCTCACAATGTAGAGCCACACCACAGCTGCAAACGATGGCCGCTGCCGTGCTGTGATGATTGACACGGTATCGTGGAGTCGCTGGTCCGTTGTCCGGAGTCGATGTGCCACCTGGTTCTCCAGCACTGCCTGCTGCTTGTGTGTGCGCCGCAGAGCCCGGGCCAGCGTATCCAGTTCGGGCTGCACCTGTGCGCGGGCCTCTCGCAGTAGCAGCTCTCTGTCGCGCTTCTCGCGCTTCAGGTCTCTCTCTCTAGGGCTGGCTTCTGTGGCGTCCGTTATATTAGCTGCCCGTTTGTCCGCCGGTTTGCCACCCTCCAACAGTTCCAGCCGGCGTACGAGGTCCGACAGGGTCTGGTTCTGGGCCGACTCTTCCTGCTCGCGGCGTGCACGGTACTGCTCCTCTTCTTCACGGTAGGGGTTGGCATGCACAATCCGCTGCAGGTGCATTGTGCGCGCCTGCACGAGCTGCAACAGGTGCCGCAGCGGCCGCACCTCGGCGCCCATGATGAACACGGTAAGGTTGAAGTTGGAGATCAAGCCTTCTGACGGGCGTGTCAGCTGATCCCGCAGCGCGTGCAGCAAGTATGCGCCCACAACGGGACACACAAAACAGGACAGAAGCGCCAGTACTTCATGACGGTATAGCTCGCGCAGGGCCGACTCTTGCAGTGCACGAAAACCCTGCCGTTCTCTCTGGCGCTCCAGCCGGCGGGCCTTCTCTGACGCTGCTTTCGAGTCACCCTTGGCAGTTATCTTTGCATCTCCGTCTTCTTCGCTTTCCACCTCATCGACGAAATTTGTCTCATCCTCGCCATCGCTGACAGCAACATCCGCCGTGCGTTCCTCGTGGTCTTCGCGCACCTGCTGAGCCGAGTGATACCATGTCCATGGCTGCGTGACGCTCCAGTGCAAGAAGATGCCGCCCAGACACAGAAGCATCAGGTCTGTCACAAACGAGCTGCCGCCCTGCACGAGCAGCCCGCCGACCGCCGGCAGCAATGCAAATGCCAGGGGCAGCGAGTCCCAGCTGGACGTCGGCTGGCTGTGGCGCATCGACTCGCTGCTGAGGGAGTGCGAGTACGAGTGAGACAGAGAAAGAGGTCGCGGGTTCAAAAGGTCGCGAGCATCTTGGCTGTAGTTGGAAAAGTTGGAGCTGCGGCGCCGAAAGGCCGAGCTACTACCAGTATTGGCATTGCCGTTTGTGTTTGTGTGTATTGACGAAGACAGGCCGGTGTCTGGCCGCGACGAGTGGCGGCCGTCGGGCGTGTATTCGCGAGCCATTGTCGATGTGTTTTAGATATGTGCCAGTCGAATGAGAGTGCTCTAGAGGAAGTTCTGTCGAGAGCCGAACGGACAGTCGCGCGTCGCGTGGTTCACACTTGAGAATGACCGAGTCGCATTCTCACGCAAGGGATGCCGAAGAGAGATTGGTAGGAGGAGGCGTATTGGGTTGACAGTCTGACAGGCTGACAGGCTGGCATATGACAGAGTCAAAAAAGAGACAAAGTTCGATAAAGATAGATTGGGGATTGGTGGGTGGCACGTAAGAGAGCGAGACAAGCTTATTCGTCGTGCAACGTGGAATTGCGAGTGTAAAGAATCAGTAGAAGAGGAAAGCGCACTCGGTTGCAGTTTCCTGCTGCAGGTTGTTGTCGGTCGCTCTTTCCTTACAGCTTCATGGTCGCATTCATCTTGACTTTTGACTTGCTATGTTATCAACGCTCAGCTAGTGTTGGCATGAAAGAGGAGAAAACTGCTTTTCAAGTCCGTCGAGTTGAAATAAAACTCGCCGAGGTGATTGATTCATTGTGAGGGGAAGTGGTCGCACGAGCTGAATGACGTAACGACACGGTTGGAATGGGATGCGCGGGAAGGAGCAGGCAGTAACTGTGTACATAGTGGTTGCCGGCAGCTAGCGCTGTTAGTGCAGTAACAAATCCCTAAAATCGGAAGGAGCCTCAGTTCTTTGAACCTGCAGTGTGCCTGATTAATACTGTTTACTTTGCGTCTCGTCCGGCTGCTTATTCAGCATGCTATTCAGATGTATACAGTATCCTCGGTATATATCTACATCTCCAATACTATAATTACGAAATCCGGCTCACATCACCTCAACAATATCGTCAACATCCTCAACTGATCAGGTCATCACTCATCACACTCATGAAGATGGCCTCGCTTGAAACCACCTTCTTATCTTCCGAAACTCAAACAAGTTCGAGAGAATCCAGCTCAATCCCACAAGCATTGAGGACTTCTGGCGTCAGTCTCGGGTTATAGTTGACCAGCTCGCCCGTCTCGGTATTCCGGAACCGCTCAAAGATGATGGGATCACCAGGCAGCCGTTCATATTGAGCACGCTCCCACTTCAGGGGTGGCACTTTGTCCTCAAGCAGTGTCAGTCGTGGGTCTTCTACCGTCTCCTCATAGCTCGCAGGGTTGGAGAATAGCTGCATAGGCCGGCCGTAGGAGTCGCCCCGGATGATGGCCTTCCAGCCGTCCGGCAGCGGCCCCAACAGGCCAACCAAGTCGCCGAGGCCGTGCACATAGCACTCGCCCACTACCTTGAACTGGCTGTCGGCAGTCTCGCGCAAGACCATGGGTGCATATGTCCCTAGAATAATGCAAATTGTGTCTCCTGGCCTGGTCAGTATACTCGAAAGATGGAGGACCGCTGCTGGCGGAAGTTGACACTGTCGACGTTAAATAGTTTTAAAAATAGCCTACCGGGCTGTGCACCTGCAGGGGCAGTGCCCATATGTCCACTCTCAGTCGTAAAGAACCGACGGCCACGGACTTTCTGGATGGTGTTGGCCGTTTCTCGGGCAGCAAAGAGCGAGTCGCCGTCGTTCCACGACGTGGCCGTGAGCTTGAGCATCCTCTTGAGCATGCCGACCCATTCGTAAGTGCTCATGAAATGGACGCCTGGGTGCTTCTCGCGTGTGCGGTTCATGCAGAGCGTCAGTACAAATGCGGCTTCCATGGACTCGCCAGTTACATATGTGCCTTGGCCGTGCGTCTCACAAAGCTGCTTGTACCACTCCTGCACCACGAGAAGTGTGTCTGTCACAACCTTGGAGGCCACCTCGCCGACGGTCTTGATTTTTGTGTACTGCTTTCCCGCCACTTCAAGAGCGCCAGAGCCATCTTTGTGTGTGAACCATGAGCGGGAAATGCCTGCAGAAAGCTGCTCGCTAAGGATGGGTGCCGCAAACTCTGTCAAAGACCAGTCTGGCACCCAGGATGGGCCACCAATAACCCGGCTGCCAAGGTCACAGTGCTTGAGCAGCTCCAGCCGCTGTGTCGTGCGCAGGTGGGCTAGAAAGGCTTCCTCATACACGGTCTCGACAGACCGCAGATAGTCAACCACAATCCGTGTGTTGAACGCGTCGGGCGTAATGCCCAGCAGGCCATAGATCTTGTCGCGCGGGTTGGCGCAGCCCTTGCTGCGGCTGATATCCAGAATGTTGGTTACAGATGTGCTGCCTGCGTCATGCTTGAGAAAGACAATATGCCGGCACTTTTCGCGAAACTGCATCGACAGCGTACTGTCCTTGTTGTGCAGGCACAGCACGGCAAGCGAAAACTCGTTCCACAGGATCGTGTCCAGGCCGCATTGCAATACCGCGTTCTTGCCGCCGAGCTTGATCTCTTGCCAGCACCACAGCCGATAGAACCACGGGCGCTCAACGAAGCTCGCCAGGGCAGCCCAGGTCTCGGAGTCAAAGGATGGCGCACAGTCGTTGCGCCACATCCTCGGCTGTGCCGCACCTGGCGCGGCAATGATGCGGCCGCTCTTTGTAGCTCCAAGCTGCAGCCCGACATAGTGGAGCTTGGCAAGTGCAAGCTTGCTGTCGCGCGATGCCTCGCCCAGCCACACAACGACCGTCTGGGCGAGCGTGTAGATATTGGTCATCCGCTTGACCTGCTCATTTCGCTCGTCAACATCCTCTTGGTTGATACAGATGGCGTCGATCCACAGGACACGAGTATCGTGTGCACGCCTCAGGTGGCGGAGAGCAGATGCGAGGTTCGGTCTCATGCCCAGTGTTGTAACGGACAACTCACCATTGTCGCCAGCCTCCTTGACGTGAGCTTGCTCCGCAATGTCGCCGTCACCCCATGTGTACGACAGCGCTTCATATTTTGGCTGGTACTGGACAGTCGCTGTTGATGCTGGCGCTGCAGCCTGCAGAAGCTTAGACTCACCTGTCACGATATTGAACAGGATAAAATTGCCGTCTTCTGTCTCCTCAATCTCCCACGGCCTGGCCACCAAGGGGTGCAGCGACTCGAGGCTGGCGGTAGTATCCTTTGGAGGCGGCGTCTCTGGCAGCGGGAAAGGCGAATGCAGGATATGAATCACAATATCATCGTGCAACTCGCCCGGGAGGAGATGGACGAGACGGATCTCCTGCAGCTCACTCTTCAGAGGTGCATACTGGTAAGGCCTCATCTGTCCGGTCTGGGCAGGGTCTTTCTGCAAAGTTGACACACTACGGACGGCAGACCGAGGCCGTGCTGGCAAACATCGCGCAAGCAGCCGTTGGAACATGTTTGACAAGTCTATAGATGCTACAATCCACAGACGAGTGCGAGTGATCGACAGCGACGGCCCGCCATATATGTCACTTCACGTCGTACTCGCCCCATTTGTTCTTGGGGCCCGCTTTTCTTATGCAAGCTCTCAAGCAGCTTCGACATCTAGACCAGTCTATGCATGAGATTGGACTATTGGGCGTACACAGTATCACGAGCTGGGCACAATGTCTATTTGTTGCTTCCAACTTCAGTATGCGCACAGGAAGGCCAGCTTGATGAGAAGAAAGCTAGACTCTGCGTGTGGCAAAACGCGCTGTCACGTGACATATGTGCCTTTCCTTCCCTCCCGAAGAATCGCGACGTCCGTTGACAGCAGCATCGTCAGCTAGAGGGCATTCGCAGGAGATACAAAACCAAGGCAAGTATGGCCAGCTGCCGTATGGGCTGCGCGAGCAGATTCTCATAGCCGCGCTTATCAAGCAGACGCTGCACAGGACTTGCGTGCTATAACGACAAGGAGTACTCGCTGTTGTCGCCGCCAGTCTCTCGGAAGCGGAAACAGGACGGGCAAAGATCTGGAGAGCAGTCCAGGAGACACTGTGACTAGGCCATTGATTAGAAGGTCATATCGGCCGGTCTGAGAAGCTGAAATTTTGTGGCAGTGGTACAGCTGTGTTTGCAATGGGCGTGGCAACTATACCTTGGCCGAGTTGAAACAGCGCGGGAAAATGTCGAACCTGAGAAGAAACAGCCGAGCCATACGATGACTTGTGTCTCAGGGCGGGGACTCTCTCTCGAGCAATAAGTACGCCTGTACTCCCGACGCATCTTATGAATACCCACAGTCATCACCTTAAAGCACAGTCGTCGGACGATTCTGGTCGCCGAGCCATGACGGCGCTGGCCTGTGGCGTCTCGGTTGACCCTACCCTTGTTTGGAATTCCTATTGTATTTTTTTTTTGTATTCGTGTCGCTTTGCATGTCTATCTTCAGTCTATGCTCCCCAGATCTTCTCCAGGTACCGGAGCCAGTTCTCGCCTAGGACTTTGCGCATCTTCTCTTCGCTCCAGCCCTTGCGCGCCATCGCCACGGCCAGCTCTGCACGCTCGGCCAGCGGGCCCAGCGGCTTGACCACCTTTTGGCTGCCCCAGGGCGTCAGCTGCCGCGCATATCCCTTGTCCTTGTTGCACCATGCCATGAAATCGCTGGGTCGGCCGTGGTCCTCGCTCGCGTCAGAGCCGATGCCCACGAGGTCCTCTCCGATGAGGCCAATGACATAGTCGAGTGCGTCCACATAGTCGTCCAGTGTGCTGTCGTTGCCGCGCGCCATGTGTGGGCCAAACTGCGACAGACCGACGAAACCGCCACGCGCACCCACGGCGCGGATGAGCTCGTCCGACTTGTTGCGCGCGTGCTCCTTCATGCCGGCGGGCAGAATGTGCGAAAAACAGGGCGGCTTGCCCTCGGGCGCATAGGCAATGGCGTCAGCACTTGTCTGGGGGCCGACATGAGACAGATCACAGACGATGCCGAGCTTGGCCATCTCGTCAATGACCTGGCGGCCGAAACCGGTGAGGCCGCTGTCGCGGATCTCTGTGTAGCCAGCGCCGCTGTAGTTCTGTGTGTTGTAGGTGAGCTGCATCTTGCGCACGCCGAGATCGCGGAAGACACGCAGGTATTCGAGGCGGTCTTCGATACCGGCCGTGTTCTGCCAGCTCAGCACGACAGCAGTCTTCCCGGCAACCTTGGCAGCCCGGATATCGGCGACAGTGTGTGCCTGCACCAGCAGGTCAGAGTGCTCTTCAAACCACTCCTTCCACTGGACGACATTCAGGATGCTGTCGCGGAAGTTCTCCCATAGGCCACACGTGCATGACACGCCGGTAATGCCGCCCTTGTGCCATGCCTCGAACAGGTTACGCGACCACTTGCAAATGTTGAGGCCGTCAAAGTGGATGGCCGACGCATACAGCGCGCGCGCTTCGGATTCGGAGACCATGGTTTATAGTACCTTGTGGCTTGGTGGCTTGGTATCGGTGCTTGTTTTCGGAGCTTGTTTTCGGGGCTTATGCTTTGAGAGCTCTAGTAATGGTGATGATCCTTCTCTCCTGCTCCCTTCTGCCTTTTGATTTCTAATTTTCTCTTTCTATTTTTCTTTCTTTTTTTTTCTTTCTTATTCCCCTTTTCACCTTATCTTTCTATGCCTCTATTCATCAACATTCCGCTTCCTTCGCACCCTCCCTCGCCTATATCTTTGTTAATCCGCTTCTCTTCCTCTCAATTCCCACTCTTAGTCCTAACAAACACCCGGCTGCAGCCATTCACATGGCATATCGATGGCGTTATCATAAAGTAGGATCCGCGACCAGAGATCCGCCGTCACTTGTTGCTTATTCCCGGTCGCCTAGGCTCGATCAGGGACTGTGACGTCGGCTTCTTCCCGACATTTGTGCCTCTTTCAGAATAGTCGTGGATTCTACATGGATCTCTGCAGCATTCTGTACATCATTCACCTTGCCTGTGTCGTTCTTTTGCTGCTTTCGGCTGCGCTGGCTCGCAGGCTCACGGACGGGACACCCCGGTCCATCCATCATCCGCTTGTACGGTCTTACTGTGGCATCGAGGAGGAGCCCGTAGCATCACGCCTTACAGGCTAATGATTAGAGATTGCGATTCGGGCCACCATGAGAATAAGATAGAAAGATAGATATGCACTGATATGCAGAGATGCGTAGAGATATAAGGTGAGGATGAAGATCAGCGTTTCCCTTCAGTCGCGTGCGACACACATCTACTCTCTTCTTTGCACAATCAGCATCGGCCTGCTGTTTTACAAATAACCACCAGACGCAGAAGCAGATATCCGGTACCCAGCCATGGCCAGCAGCTCCCAGTTACCAGCCACTGGCGGCACCTCTGTTGGTGCCTCCGCCAAGGACATAACCGTCGACAACGTCCATCTGGTCGATGGCAGCGTGTCGCGCCCGAAGCGTCTGCCCTGGAGCAAGCGCATCCTGTCCATCGTCTGGGACTCGCTCGACAAGTCGCCGGAAGAGAGAGCCTTCATCGCCAAGATCGACTGGTGGATTTTGACATACTGCTGTATCGCCTACTTTGTCAAGTACCTCGACCAGACAAATGTGTCCAATGCCTATGTGTCGGGCATGAAGAGCGACCTGAACATGGTCGGCAACGACCTCAACTATCTCACAACCTACTGGAACATTGGCTATATTTTGGGACAGCTGCCGTCGCAGTACATGCTGACCAAGGTCCCTGCCTCGATTTGGCTGCCGTCGCTGGAGCTTGCTTGGAGCTTTATCGTCATGGGCATGGCCGGTTCCAAGAACGTCGAGACCATGTACGCACTGCGCTTCTTCTCAGGCCTGCTCGAGGCCAGCGCATATCCCGGTATCATGACGCTGCTCGGCAACTGGTACACGCCGGCCGAGCTCGGCAAGCGTGCCTGCATTTTCCAGGCCTCGAGCAGTGCCGCGCAGATGTTCTCGGGGTATCTGCAAGCTGCTCTCTACAAGGGCATGAACGGCCGCGCGGGCCTTGCTGCTTGGCGCTGGCTGTTCATCTTTGACGGCATCATCGGTGTTCCCATTGCCCTGTACGGCTACTGGGCCATCCCCGACTCTCCCACGACATCCCGGTCCCACTGGCTCAAGCCGCACGAGCGCGAAATGGCTATTGCCCGCATGGAGAGCGTCGGCCGCGCGCCCATCAAGCGCCTCACCTGGGGCGTTGTGCGCCAGATCGCGACCAACTGGCCTGTTTACCTGTTCTCGGCAATCTTTATCGCACACGTCTGTGCAATCAAAATCTACAGCTACTTCAATGTCTGGCTCAAGGCTACCGGCAAGTGGTCGACCGAGGAAATCAACATTATCCCCACGGCCGGCTATGGCCTGCAGATTGTCTGCACTCTGAGCTATGCTTGGATCTCTGATGCCATCCAGAGCCGCTGGCAGCTGATTATCGTAGCGGCGCTCATCTCCATGACCGGCACCATAATCCTGTCGACGTGGCCTGAGAACAACACGAGTGCCATGATGGCCGGCTGGTTCCTCACCTTTTGCGAGACCGGTGCTGGCGCACTCATCATCACCTGGATCAACGAAATCTGCTCGCACAGCACTGAGCACCGTGCCATTATCATTGGTGTTGTTGAGACCATGGCGTTTACCTTTTCCGCCTGGGTGCCGCTGCTCATCTACAATACAGGCGAGGCACCACACTTTAGCATTGGCTACCAGATGGCATCCATGTTTTTTGCCATTGAAATTGTCCTGACTGTGGTCATCCTCTTCTGCTGGAAGAAGTGGCCTCAGAAATAGAGAAACAGCAAAAGGGAGCACAAGTGCCCCTTCGATTGTATTATAAGTTAAATAGAGATAGATGAATAGTTGCAGACTTTCAAGTGCTCACTTTAAAAAAGATTCAGGGCGAAGAATAACTATCAAATGAGATTCAAATCAGTGTACAGAAGAAACCCAAGAATATACATGTTTTTGCTCGTATTGGTGTTTTGGTGTATTGTCTATGAACTGGGTAATAGTGATGCGCACATAAAAAGATAAGTGTAAATATGGTACAAAAGACAAAGAGACCAAGTCAGATAAATCAAGCAATATCGACGAGTAGTCAAGCGAGGAACAACAAAAGACAAGACGACCGAGAGGCCCAGTGGTGGGCATGGCATGCAAACAAAGGAAATGTTGTAGAGAGATATGACACGGAAAATGACAAGAGAATAGAAAAGACAAAAAGAATAGACAGAGAAGTTTAAATTAAAAAACGGGCGTGGGTATAAAAGTAGGTGCGTGTTTTTGTACTTGATAAATGCTTAGTTCTTCTTCTCAGAAGACTCGACAGGTGGAGCAGGTGAAATTGCAGCCTCGCTGTTGCCAGCGTTGTTGCTGTGAGGCAGGCTCACGTTGCTGTTGCTGCGGTCAATGGGCGACCAACCGACAGCGACACTGCCGGCAATGATACCGGCCATGACGGTCGGAGCTCCAAGAGCAGAGTTGGATCGCGAGCGCATGGAGCGCATGGAGCGGGACCGCGAGCGGGTGTCGGGCGAAGCACCAGGGGTAGCCAGTGAAGCACCGAGACCGCCGGCCAGGCCGTGGCCCTGGGTAGAGCCAAAGCTGTCCTCGCGCGTCGGTGTCACGGGCCGCTGCACGCCGGGCGTGGTCATCTGGAAAGAATTGGAGCGCGAGTGAGGCTGCGAGTGGGAGTTGGAGCGCGAGTGGGTGCGCGAGTTGTTGCCCGAGTGCGAGGCGCTGCGCGAGCGGGGCAGAGCAAACGTCTCACGAGGGTGCTTGATAGCAAACTTGAGGTTGTTCAGGCGGCCGCCCTTGATGCGCTTGAGCCAGGCAAGCTCGTCGCGCACGTCGCCGAGAGGCAGTGGGTAGGCAGCAAAGCGCTCGTCGTACTTGTAAGGGTCCGAAACAGTAAGACCAGGCACATCGTCCTTCTTCTTTGAGGCAACCAGGCGCTTGACAAAGTCGGGCACGAGGCGCTCGCACAGGGCATCGGGGACACAGCGGATAGCCATACCGATGGGGATAGAGACGGCACCGAAAGCGATAGCGTAGCCCCACATGACAGGGGTCTGGCCGTTGCTGGCAATGTTGAAAGCGAGACCACCGACCTTGATAATCAGGACCTGTCCGCCAATCATAACAGCGGAAATGCCGATAAAGAACCAGTTCTTGGTGAGGCCTTCAAAGATGTTGAAGCGGTTGTCCAGGCGGCGGTTGTTCCACTGGTTGAAGATCTGCATCCACACAAAGGTGTTGAACACAAGCGTCTGCACCTGGTCGTCGTCCGAGTCCTGGTCGTAGGTGGGAAGGATCTTCTGGCCGCCAAAGTAGAGCATGAAAGTGATTGCCAACTGGTACAGAGCCTGGCCGATAATCATCTTCCACATGGTCGTCGAGATAATAGAAGCACCCTTGCGCTCAGGCTTGCGGTCGAGAACGGTAGGGTGGGGGGGATCTGTAGCCAGGGCCAGAGCAGCGAGAGTGTCCATGATCAGGTTGACCCACAGCAGCTGCACGGCAGTCAGGACACTCTCCTCGTCGTCGCTGGAGACGGCAGAGACAAAGGTCAGGACAACGGCAGTGATGTTGACGGTCAGCTGGAACTGCAGGAAACGCTTGACGGCATCGTTGACAGCACGGCCCCACTTGAGAGCCTTGACAATCGAGGCAAAGTTGTCGTCCATGAGAATAATCGCAGAAGCCTCCTTGGCGACCTCAGTACCGGAGATACCCATGGAGAAACCAACATCGGCAAGCTTCAGAGCGGGAGCGTCGTTGGTACCGTCACCGGTCACAGCAACAGTCTCGCCCTGCTCTTTGAGACGCTGGACGAGAATACGCTTGTCCTCGGGACTGGAGCGGGCAAGAACGTGAAGACGGGGGATAACTGCGAGCTGCTCATCACGGGTCATGTTGCGGAAGACGGGACCCTCCATAACAGTGCTGTCCTCACGTAGGATACCACAGTCCTTGGCAATGGCCTGGGCAGTGATACGGTTGTCGCCGGTAACCATGCGAACAACGACACCAGCACGCTGACACTCGACGACAGCCTCGCGCACACCATCGCGGAGAGGATCCTTGATACCGACGATGCTGATGAAGCCCATGTTCTTAAAGATGTCCTCAAACATAACGTCATCGACGGAACCCTCGTTGCGGCGGGCGTAGGCTGGAGGCCACTGGTGGAAATCGCGGTAGACAAGACCAATTGTGCGCAGAGAGTCCGAGGCGTAGTTGTCAATCGTAGAAAGAAGCGTCTCGCGATTGTCATCGGTCAGGGGAGCCAGGGCAGTATCGCGGGACGGGTCACGCAGGATCTGGGTGCACTGGGCCAGCAGGATCTCAGAAGCACCCTTGACGAGCAGACGAGCACCACGGCCGTTGGGAAGCTCAATGACGACACCCATGCACTTGCGGCCAGAGTCAAAGGGGATCAGCTGCAGGGTCTTGGGGGCATTCTCGCGCTCCTCGCTAACGGGTCCCATGTTGAGGTGATCCTTGGCAAACGTGAGCAGAGCAGACTCGGTCTTGGAGCCGATGAAATCGGGCACACCCTGGACTTCGCCCTCGAACGCGGTCGAGTTGATCACAATAGACTTGAGCAGCAGATCGCGCACATCCTTGCCGAGGCTGGAAGACATCTCCTCGGCGCTCAGCTCGCGGGCATCGCCGACGTTGTTGGACTTGTTGTCATCGGAACCAGGAGCAGTGGCATCGACATCGCCGTGCTGTTCGCCAAAGCGGTGGGTGGTGCCAACACTACCAGCAACGATACGCATGCGGTTTTGCGTGAGCGTGCCAGTCTTGTCGGAGCAGATAGTCGTGGCGTTACCCATGACCTCACAGGCCTTGAGCTGGCGCACCAGGTTGTTCTCCTTGACCATTTTGGCAGTGGCGTAACTGAGAGCGAGAGTGACGGCAAGCGGGAGGCCTTCGGGGACAGCGACAACGATAATGGTGATGACGACAATGAAAATGTTAAGGAAATCCTGGCCCTTCTCAGCGGGCGTGATGGACTTGTCCATCTTGGGCAGGCGGACCAGGAACTCGATGAAGAGGACAGCAAACAGAAGCAGAGCGGCGGCACCACCGAGCTTGGCGATGTAATCTGCAATGACGTTGAGCTTGGCCTGGAGGGGAGTAATTTCGGGGTCATCCTGGAGAGACATGAGGGTCTTGCCGTAGGTAGAGTTGACACCGGTCGAAGTAACGAGGAAAGTACCGACACCTTCCATAACACGGGCACCGGACTGGATAAGGGGGTCCATCTTCTTGAGGTTGTCGTGGTTCTCAATGGCAGCATAGACTTCGTCGGCAGGGCGCTTGCGGATCAGATCAGATTCACCAGTAGCCTGGCTCTCGTCGCACTTGATGTTGTGGCCATCGATAAGCACACCATCGACAGGAATCATGTCGCCGGTCTCGAGGTGCAGCACGTCACCGACGAGGATATCAAAGACAGAGATTTCCTGAATCTTACCAGAGCGCACAGCCTTGACCATGCGATCAGTCTTCTTGCGGTTTAGCTTGGCGAACTGGCGCTCCTTCTGCCAGTCATTGAGGGAACCGACAATGACAACAATAAGGATAGCAACAATGATGGCAACACCCTCAATCCACTCCACAGCTGGGTGTTCGGAGTCGTGCTTCTGGCCAAAGGTCTGGTACAATCCGACAGCCAGAGAAATGGCGGCTGCAATGGACAGCATAATGAGAATCTTGTCGTTGAAGGTGATCCAGATGAGCTGGAGCAAAGACTTGGCCTTCTTCTCAGGAAGGCGGTTATCGTTATAGATCCGCTTCCGGTCGGAGTAGGGAGCAGCAGCATGGCCGCTTGATGGGGCTGGAGCAGATGCACCACCAACAATGCCCTTGCCGCTGGTGCCGCTCGTCGCGTCAGTGAATGACACGGCGCCGTCGAGGCCAGTCTCGTCGGAACTCAGACCAGCCTTGCGATCTGTGCGTAGACCCTTTTCAAGGCCGGCCATGCCACCCATTTTGTAGAAGGCGGACAAGCTCTTGGGATCGAACATCTTGTTGAGCTGACCGAAACTGAAAGCAAAGGGGTTGTTTTCGACCTGGAAGTCGGCTTCCTTTCCGAGATCGGGCTTGAGTGCGTCGGCGTCCTTCATGATGCGGTCGCTCATGTCGTCCATAACAGACTGGTTGTGCTTGTCGCCGCCGCTGGTGGAGCTGCCAATGACGGTTTCGGAGATGGCAACGGAGCGGGAGCCGTCGTCAGAATCGACAGAGTTTTGCCGTGAGCGGTGGGTGTTGGGGACTGTGAGGAAGCCCGCGCCGTGCTCGCCGCGACCGAGGACGGGGCTGGAGACATTGTGAGGGCTTGTAGGCCGGCTGTCGCGACTTTCGAAAGAGGCGGTCGTATCAAGCTGTGGCCGTGCAGGGCCGGCACCTAGTAATGCAGAGCTGGGGATTTGTGGTGATGCTGACGCTGGCGCTGACAGAGTATTTGTTGGTGGCTCTACCAAGACGGGGCTCTGTGATAGCTCACCGGCAGCAGAGACGGGAGAGTTTGTGTAAACGGGGACACCGTCCTGAGGCATTGTGGGTGTTGAGCTGACCGCGGTTGTGTCGATAGTGATAGTAGGACTAGTAGAGATAAGTTAGGTCTGTGGACTATGGCTGTTGTGGTGATGCGGTGGTGCTTTGTTGCAGAAGAATGGCATGGAGATATGATAATGTATCATGAGACGAGGTCAAGGAGGTCGAGGTCAGGGAAGACGGGAGATGATATACTTACGCTCTAGGCCTCCGTGTAGGAGTGTTGGCGTCGTTGTCCTGCGCCATGATTGCGGATTCGATGTCGTTCTTTGGTTGGAATCAGGCGAGGAGGTCGAGTGTCGAATGTCGAGTGTTGAGTGCTGCTGAATGCCACTGCTGAGGGTGCTGGTCGTGGGCGCGGGCGGATTTGATTACCACGGATCCAAGGTATGATGCGCACTGGTGGTGTGTAGGGAAAAGGGCGAGAGGCGCCGGTTTTGTGTTTTAAGTTTGATATCGAGCTCTCTGGGTCGGGGAGGAGTGGTGTTAGTTGAATTGTTTCAAACTCTGGGCAACTCGCTTGTAAGAAGGATAAATGGGGATGGGTACAAAGGGAATGAGGAAGAAGATACAAGGTACAAGTACAAAAGGGGTGTAACTTTGAGCTCGGGGGGGGCGTTGGGGGGCGTACGGAGTACAAGGGGTATGATCTGTGCTGTGCGCTTTGTCACAGGGAGTGTGCTAGGAGGGTGCTAGTGGTGGTGGTCGCTGGAGGTGTTTGCGGGTGCTAAGCGCTGAGAGGCCTACATTGTAGAGTCTTGGCTGGGGCAAAAAGCTCACTTGTAGCGGACCAGAGGAGTAGGAGGAGGAAGGACAAGAGGAATAAACCAAGAACGGGGGAGGCTATGTTGATAATAGGGTCTCACAAAGACCGGCCAGACCATGGACGGGGCAACCTTGAAATGGAATAACAGAGGAGGAGGACGGGGAGGAGAACGAAACAGACTGTGCATAGCCGGAATGGAGCAGCAATGGCAGACGAGAAACAGCAGAGGCAAGACATACAGGAATGAAGAGGTAGAGCTGTTGAGAGGGAGCAGAACTCGCACACGACGGCTGATGCGAAAGAGGCGGTGGTGTGCCTGCCAAGGTGTAGGTACGCTGTTGCCCGATGAGGTGATATTAAGAATAGGCTAGATATGTGGACGCCTGACAGGCACTGCTCGTATAGTGAGCACTCTGCAGCGTAGGACGGGGAGCGAGGTGATGGGCGAATGCGAGGCGAGGCGCGTGGCAGTGGCAGTGGCAGTGGCAGAGGCAGAGCGAGGGACGTGCTTGTATTTTGTAAAGGCGGGAGTGGAGGGAGACCGAGGAGGAACGAGCCAGATGCGCAGAGAATAGGCGCTGGCAGTTGGTGTAGGCGGTAAACAGTGCGGCGGGTGTCGAGCCAAGTGCAGCAGACAGCAGAAGAGTGGCAGCTGGAAACCGAATGGAATCAAAAGAGCTGAGGAATCGAGGAGGAGCCTGAGGAGCCTTAGGAGCCTGAGGAGGCCGGGAAGCGCTGCGTTGTCAAGGATGCCAGAAAGGGACAGACAGCAGACGCCAGCACACCGATACTGGGCACTTGGCACGAAGCAGCGCGTACGAGTATATAAAAGACACAGACAATACTGTACATTGATGAAGAGCACGGCACTGTACAAAGTAGACACAAAAAGGAGTAGGCAGGGTCAGTGCTCGATGGCGGTGGGTTGTGTGTGCACCGAGACACACAACACAGACAGGACTCTGTAAACGGTATCAAGAAGTACATAGTACATAGATGGAGAGGCTGAGATGATGGATAGTCGATGGGCTGGTGGTCACTGGCTGTCTGGTGTCGAGATAGCAGTGTTGCTTCAGGGATCTCGCTGTCGTCGTTGGGCTCGCTTGACCCATGCCGCGAATAGGAGACTGCAGACAACAGCAGCAGCCGCCGCAGCATCAGTGAGCCTGGTGTTCGGCTACTTGCTTTGTTGTTTTATTGCCTTGCTTGGACTAATCTCTTTCTCGCTCTTCGTTTTTCCTCTTCTGGTGTTCGTTTTTCCTCTCGTCGGCCTTCTTTTGTTCTGTGGTGTTCTTCCTTGGCTTCTTGCTGCAGTCAAACTCACAGCGCCAAATTGCACGAGATTGCGACAGGGGCAGCTTGTTATTCGTATCTTGTTTGCTTGTTGCTTATTTGCTTATTTGCTCAGTTGGTGGACAGACCTACGGAGTAGTACTATGTATGTGTATGGTAGGACCAAGAGCATGCCTTTGCGAATGCAATGCTCAATGCCAATGTGAGTGGAGTGAACTCTGTATTAATTTGGCGATTCGGGGAGGATCCTGCCCGATAAGATGAGATGGCCGGGGCGATAGACAAGAAATAAGAGGAAAAAGGCGAAAAAGTGAAGGGAATGAGGATGAGGATGAGGATGAAAAGGGGACAAAGAAAAGAAAAAGAAAAAGAAAAAGAAAAAGAAAAATAGAAACCCGTCAATAACAGATTTGGCTTGTCAATAACAGGCCAGAGGGCAATATCGGGCAGTGGGTGCAAGTGGACGACAGTGCAGAGGACGCGACGAGCGTGACGGCAAACGACGATGCGTTGATGTCTGTCCAAGAGAAGAGGAAAAAGGAGAGGAGCGCGGATGCGAGATTGGAGATCCCTCGGGAGCTATCTTTCCAACTTTCTTGCTTACTGCATAATACATAGTACGGCAGGCAACGGAGCACAGCTACAAACGGCAAGAAGCTGCAGATGTGAACTTGGTGAGGAAAGCGCGACTGGCCAAACTGACGATAAGTGACGCAATTCAGGGCGTCCAAGGCCGCTCTTTCCCTGCAATCTCGTCAAGTCAACAAGTCAACAGACCAAAGAGGAAGGCACACTTTTCTTGTGCTTAGTCAATCACAGCCAGAACTATACGCACCGCAAATCCGCGCATTTTCTGCTTTGAATTATCTCTCACCCGCCATCCTTATTCCACCTCATATTCTCACAGTGATATGCTGTAATTTACTGCTAATTACTTGCAGATATTCACACATTTTCCCATTTTACAACAAAGCAGTCCTCAAGTCAGCATTGACTTTTATGCCAAGAAAGAGCCCTTCACTGAAAATGCAATAACCGTCCAGAAATGAGGTAAGGGGTCCATATTTAACGAGGCTGTGCAAGTGCACTTCCTAGATCTGGCCAATAGAATGAGAGCGGCTTCTAGACTGGTGGAGTGGGTGTGAAACAGCATGCACCTCCAAGGCAAGGGGGTGTCCGTATCAATGGGACGCCCAAGAAAAGGGAGCCGAAGGGAAGGAGCGATTTACTGTGAAGTAAGTGATAGTAACGATGCGACAGCCATTATGAAATAGTCAGTCTTCAAAGCCTCGAGTTGTTATGAGATGCTGGACATTGCAGCAAATAAAATACAGTACAAGAACAGTCGTCATTCAGCTGGGATTCCACATGTCGGTCTCGTCGACTAGTGAGTCAACATAGTATCTCGGCGGCAGCCACCGGCCAGTCGTTGGGGCTCTGCCGGTGGCCTCTTTCCAAGGGTGCCTGCTGTAGCTGTGCAAGCACCTGCCGTCGTTGTGAGCAGTGGCAATTGCATACATACATAGTACATAGTATGATATCTAAGCAGCCTCCCGACGCTAGTGACGGGCCAGCCCCTACGGAGGCATACAGCACTGTCAACGTCCCTATTGACTGCAGACATTTCGATCTCCTAGTCTGTAAGATACATCCTCTCCTATCGTGTACATGGCAGATGCGTCATCGTTTGAGCTTAGACTGGAGGCCATTGCAATATTGAGCCTCATCAAGCTGCAAACTGCCTGCCAAGCAGCATTGAGCTGTTGAGCTATGGCAGTGCAGAGGCAATAGAGGTAATAGAGGCAAAAGGCAGACGACAACAAAGACGACATCAACGACAGTAGAGACTTGAAAGACTGCCCGGACATCAGCACGTGAGAGTATCGACGTTAGTTTAACACACAGCAACCACGCGGCGCCGAGCCGCCAGACCACATCGATACGGATGTCAGTTACGAATCAATCGAGCAAGGCTGTGCTTCATGAGAGCAAAGGACAGCGGGCTTCGTATCGGCTGCAATCACAAGTATCAACGTCAAGCGCAGGACTTGTAGATACCAATCCAGCTATACAGTGGCTGGTCACTTGGCGGTTGGGAGGCAGCCAGCCCAGAGGACGGAGATGAAGATGGGACAGCACAGGCATTATGGCAACGATGCTGGTCATACAATGAGATACATAGTACAGCTCGTAATACTCTGTACTGCGATGATCGATGGTATCAAGACGCATGCGCTGCTACTATGGTGGAGGTTTAATGTTCCACGAGTATGGGGACTGAGACATGGCGGCTGGAATGTGCGATGATTGCCATAGTGATGCGTCTCGACACCTACCGCTGTGTATCTTGTTATTACATATCGCATAGGGCCTGTCGTTATGAACCGGTGATCAATGCCAGCTCTTCAGATGCGTGGTTTGTATGTTCGGTTTGTCGTCGACGTTCGAGCAGACTGGCGCGACGGTCTAGATTCAGGATTCGGATTTAATTTCAAAAATCCAAAGTCTTAAATTTGATAATTCCAAGAATCATGATAGCTCTCCCTCGCCAAGCAGCCAAGAAAGGGGGGCCAGGAACAACACGGTTAGTACTGTATTATGTAGCTTGCGAATAAATGGCCGACAAACACTGGCGCGGTCCTTTGTTCCGTCGTAATTCTCTTTCACTGCAGGTATGAAAATACCTGTAAATTCTGGTCGGCCAAGGTCTTGGAAGCATGGCATTTGGGCAGTGCATGAAAATCGAACTGCCTAATACGTTGTCAACTCGTATATCAGTGTCATGAGTACTCTTGTTCTGTGTTTGTTGTCATTTGTTTTTCATTTGGCCTAGAGATGCAGCCCGTATGCCGAACATCAAACACAACTGCCAGTTTCATGGCATCTTCGATCTATGCGGTATTATCGACAGCTGCTATCATATGCCGTGTAATGTAGACAAGACACGGTCAGACAAGGTGAATACTGGCGTTGGCGATGATTCCGATCGACTATATCGTAATGTGATGTCAAGGGTCATGGACGTGCGATTACTCAGGACTCAGTACTCAGGACAGAGTCGACGCCACCTGTGGCAGTGTAAAGGCAAGCAGGTTCAATCATCAGAATATAATCACGTGAAACGACATGGATGCTGGATGCGAGGTCGCGTCGGGCTCGTACTCTGTAGGCCCGTCAGTGGTGGTGTTGCATCCAAGCGGGCTCGATCAAACCTTGTCGCCGTTGACGAAATCAGCACTCCATATCCTGTCAACGCGCCCCATGCACGATTGCCCGAAGTCTCCATAGAAGATAGAGAGAAAGGGGAAGCTATCATAAGTCGGATAGGCGAGTGTATTCTACAGCTCTGGCCGATTTACTCGAGTGAGAATACTGCACCAAGCAATGTGTAGGAGCAAAGCTAAAGATTATCTCTCGGATTGAATATGTGCTCAAATGGGAAGGCGCGTATAAGAGCTCCATTCTCACTCTTTTTATTTGGTTTATTCGTTATTTATTCATTTAATTGGTCCAGCTGCTCCAGCATCGAGTTAGATTTTCAGAGGATCTTCTTTGCACAGCCTCAATGGAGCTTGAACGAGGCATCGGAAATTTGTACAATGTAGATTTACAGCAAGAAAATTACGACAATGTACATAGTACTACATAGTACTATGGTATGTAAGGATCGTCTCATCATGATAGAAGATATCAAATTCCTCAGACGGGATATCGGGATTTGCAAAGTGACGATGTGCATCTGGAATCAGTATAGTATGAAATCGGAATATTGCCAAGTGACGAAAAGGGCAGCTCAAAGTGGCAAATGAGGGCGAAGAAAGACGGCAAAGCAGCAGCAAAGGTTCTACGACGCCAAGATCTCTGGACTGTTGTCATCCGGGTAGATCACGGCTCATCTGTGTAGAACATCGCTGATTAGGAAGAGGGGGAGAGAAGAAGGGCATGGAGACAGTGGCTTAGACGTCGATGCGGCACGAATGATCGGGACAGGGCAGACGAAAAGACATCTGCAACGTCGATGCTACCGTGAATCATGCAGACACGCCATGCCACGGCCCTCTCAGCATCGCAACATCCCATACCGGCCTGCAAATCAAACTGCTACCGCGATATCTTGACAGCAAACCTGCCGCCCGCGCTTGGCACCAAGCAAAATCCTGTCACACCCGGTGGCCAGACAGCAACTATGTATGTAGATGTCCTGAAGCCTGTCTTGAAGTACGGTGTGGTCGCCTATGGACTCTGCAATGCGGTGACACCCAACACTTCCGACGTCATCGGCGCTTTGTCCGCGGTGATCAGATATGTCTCGGGTCTAGTCGCGCGTGTCTGCACCACTGCCCACACCAAACACCCAGCCGTACGTGGTAGTCCGGCCAGGCCCAGTCCATGGTCCAGTCGTAGTTACATGTGCAGTGCATATCAGGTATAACTGTCTGCCACCTACGTAGCACACGCGAAAAGACCAGCAGGAATATGCACGCACATGCACACCACCTGTACACCGCGCATGCACTTTTGCACTGCCTCGTTGTCAAGTCAAATTGGGATCGAGTGATTTACAGGTGGTTGGTGGTGTGAGAAGGGTTTATGGTTCTGCTTTTTATTGAATTTCAGGACTTTTGTTTTCGTTTGAATTTTATACTGCAAATACAAGGATTTTTATGTGAACATTTGCAATATATGTAGTGTAATCCATAGATGTATAACTAAACTCTATTCCAAAAATGAAAAAAAAAAAAAAAAAAAAAAAAATTGATTTTTTTTTTTGAAAGAATGAAAATTAAAAAGCAAAATTAAAAAGTAAATAAAAATGAAAGAATGAAAATAAAATACTTACAGGATCCCAGAAAATATAGAGAAATTAGACCTAGTTAAGACGCAAAATATACCAGTACACGCCTTATTTGCAAACCCGTCGTGTGACAATACCATCAATACGGCGTGTTCCGGCGTATTCCGGCGTTGCACCGTCCGGCCCGGCCCCGCAACCCGGCTGCTATGTACCACATGCTTTCAGTCAACAAGCACATACTGCCCGCCATCTGACTTACCGGCTAGTGAACACACTCCAATGCTACCAACGAGGCAGTGCTGGGACTATCTCTACTCGCCTCTTGGTATTGGTACACACCCGCATTATCTGCACATCGGCACATGCTGTACACCCGAATTGAGGCATATCATGCATATCGTGGGGTTGACAACGGAACGACATAGAGACAATAGCAAGACAGAGTGCGCCTTTTAGTCCATGTTGGTGTTGGCGTAAATGTCGGCTTCGACGGCACTGGTCTTACCACATCGACGTCGGCATGCATCGTGATATCATGCATCGCAACTTGTACCAAGTGAACACAAAATAGCAAAACAGTGAAACAGCAAAACAGTAAACAAAAATACCATTGCCCAAGTAGCCTAAATTAAATGTAACCTTTTCCAGGCCCGTCCCGATCCTTTGTACCTGCCTGTATCTATACCCTCTATCATCTATACCGTCCTTGGCCAGAGTCGTTCATCGCCTGCCAAGGTCGACGTCCTTGACCAGCACAAGCTTGCCCGTCGCGTCCTGGCCTCTCCCGTCGCCCTGTGCAGAGCCAATCTCCCGCACGACGAGGCGCAGCGCGTCTGCCCAGAGCTGCGCCACCACTTCTTGCAGTCCTGTGCCCGTCTGCCGGAAGTCAGGGAACGCATTCACCTCCAGCAGCCAGGCCGTTGGGCCTGCGGCATCCTCGCTGACCACAAAGTCTAGGCCAAACACCTCGAATGCGTGCGGCAGCGCCTGGAAGTGGATGGGTGCTGCAATCGCCGCCGCCTCAAACACCTCGCCCGTCACCTGGCAGATCTGGTCAAACACCTGGTCCAGCAGCCCGGCCGTGGGCTCCTCGAGCTCCCAGAACTTACGCACCGAGTCGCCCTTGTCGGCCTCGTCTTGCAGACACGTGTTGGTCAGGTGTGCACTGAGGTCCGGCGTGTCGCCCTCTTCCGCAGTCTCCCACGGCGCCGAGTATGCCGTCGCCGCAAACAGCGCCAGCATGTCTCGGTGCACATACACCTTGAGCGCGCCAATGCACAGCACGTAGACGCGGATGTGGAACTTGCGGTTGTCGGTGCCGGGCAGCAGCAGCGGCGGGTGGATGTACGGCTGCGCGACAAAGTGCCGCAAATCCGCCGCCGCCACGGCATCGTTGTGGTCGTCGTCCGAGTCGATATCCTCATTGTCCTCTTCCCAGCCGTCAAAGATGGCCTGCAGCTCGTCCATCGTGCTAAACAGCCGGATGCCCTGGCCGCGGTCGCTCATGCTCGGCTTCAGGATCCACCACTGCCGCTCGCCCTCGTCTTCCTTCTCTTCATTCTCGTCGAGACTGGCGCGCAGGTCAAACGACTCGATGAGCGCATCATCTAAAAACTCCGCGTAGTCGACCTCAAACGTGTCGGTGCGCTTCACGTGGGCGCGCAGCACCGACTCCGGCCGCTTGGCCACCCACTGGTCGACGGTGCCTGCCAGAAAGTGCTTGCGGATCAGTGCCTTGCGAATCATGTAACTGTTGATCATGGCCGACCTGGAGTGCGACGCGGCATACTCGAAATCAATGACCTCGTAGGGTGTGATCTGGAGGACCTTAGGTGACGCTGGGGGCGCAGCAGCAGTGCTGGCCTCGCCCAGCAGCTCCCTAAGAGACACGGGGTTCTCTGCAGTAGGTAGTGTAGCTCCGGGAGCGGCTGTCAAGAGATGCAGCTTGCTCTCGGGCACAAGCGCCTTGAGTGCGCTGAGGATGATGGGCTGTACGTAGGCGTCTTCGTACGCAACAAGAGCATACAGAGGCTCGTCAGACGAGTACTCGGGCGTGGCAGGCTCCGATATTGATAGGCCTTGCAGTGATGGCACGCTCTTTTCTTCTGCTGATGGCGCATCCCTTGTCTGTTAGTAACACTGGATATATCACGTCTTGAACTTGCTTCATTGCACCTTGACATCGACTTCAACACAAAACAACACGCCAACAGACTGGAGAGAAAAGCATCATAGATTGCGTCGCTATCTGTCTATAGGACCCATTCTTTGATTAAGAACATATACTGTCATGTCTCCTTTTCTTCCATTGTCTTGGACTCTCACCCTTCTCGCCATCTCCATCTGCTTGTGTCTCTATCTTGATATGATAATACTCCGCAGATCCATCAATCATATCGTCGTATCAAAAGTCGTTATAATCAGCAGGTACTCACAACTGGAACTCCGTCTTGTGCAGCTCCGTTGCCGCCTGCCAGAAGTTGGCCTTGAGCGGCGTTATGCTTGTCAGGCCTTCCCGCACAGCCCAGCCGTCGTTGCCAGGGGGTGCCTCATCCACGCTCTTGTAGACATCTGTGAACTGCGGCGCCCACTTGAAGTGACGGTGCGTAAGCGGGCCGATCTTGGATGTCGATGGTATAGCCGTAGTTGCAGCTGCGTCCGGCTCTTCGTGCGTCCGGATTTCTTCTTCGGCTTCGGCGGCAATGGCTCCCGCGGCATCTGTCTTGGTGCCAGTCGTCTTGTGTTCGGCCGCCTCCTCGGCGGTAAAGCAGCCGCCACCACGCCAGTAGTTTTGCAGAATCGAAGCATAAACCGTCTTGTGTGTCGACACGCCGGCCACGAGTGGCACGTTGACGCTGTAGAGGTCAACGCTCGTGTCCTTGGGCCACTGCTTGTAAAGCGCCTCGATCACGCGCACCGAGTGCTTGCTGGCCTCGCTGATGATGTCGCGGTCGTGGTTCTTGTTGAAAAAGGCATAGCTCAGGGCAATCGCTGGCTTGTTGCATGTTGCGCCCTCGAGGGCGCCACCGAGCGTGCCAGAACTCAGCGCAAAAACAGCCGTCGTGTTACGGCCGTAGTTGGGGCCCGACACAACGAGGTCGACTGGAGGCCGCTCGCGGAAGACATGGTAGAGACCAATCTGTACGCACGAGGCTGGCGTGCCGTTCACCAGCACCCACTCCTCGGGGATCTCGCCTGTGGCTGACGAGCTCGAGAACGGCCGGTCATGGATAGTGCCGGCATTGTCGGCCTCGCCTTCGACGGGAGCGATGCCGGCTGGCGGCAGGGACAGAGGTGGAGGGCGGTAGTAGGTGGGCTCGACGGTCTGGCCGATGATGTGAGCCTTGCCGATCCACGAGCGCTGGACGTCGGGCAGGCAGACAGAGACGAGGTGGCCGGCAGCCTGTAGCTCGCGCACGAGGCTGTGGACGTACGGCGAAGACTGAATGGACGGCGGGCCGTCGTCGTTGACGACAAGGATATGCATGGTGGGGTGGGGGGAGTAGATAAGTGAGGAGAGGGTGAGGAGTGGCGGTGGTGCAGTGAGGAGGGGGGCTAAGAAGTAGGAGAAGAAGAAGAAGAAGAATAAGATAGAGGAAGTCTACATGTGGATATGGAAAGATCACGAACGTCGATTAGGTCATCAGAAGTGGGGAGGGACAAGAGGAGCAGAGGGAAGCAACGACTACGCAGACTTGTAAAAAGGGAAGGACCGATCGACGACAATACTAGTACTGCAAGTCTCTGCAAGGAAGGAGCGATGGGCGTACGTAGTTTCTAGACCCCCCTGCCTGCGGCTCTTGCTCCGGTCTAGGAGTGCTCTTCGGGGAGAGAGCGTACGAGAAGACGAAGAGGCGAGAGAATTTGCTCTTGGAATTGACTAATAACGGGCAAAACGGGACGCTGGTGTAGTTGCCACTTTGGGTAGTTCCTTCACAGCAAAACATGTGCTGCGGGGGTGGGGTGCTAATTGGCGGGCAGGCTGCCACAGTTAGGCTAGTAGACGGCTAGTATGGCGACATTGAAATGGAAATGGCAGGAACCACATCGACGAGGCAGGAGCAAGTGAGGGTAGTTGGCTATATAATTGACTAGGAATTTATTGCTGGATTAGGCAGTTTAGCTTATAAGCTCCAAGCTCAGCTGTCAGTTGTCATGATGTTGAGTCTGTACCGCTTGGTGTGCCCTGGCTACCCGAGATATGCACATCTTTACACCGGCGTTGACGTGAGACATTGGCAGACATGCATGCGGGATCTATCACGAGAGATGAGAGATTTTTAGATGGAGGCCAGGCGCAGCTAGAAAACGGCAGAGGAAGACAGTAGACGAGCATCCAGACACGAAATTGTACATTGGCACGCCGGGTACGACGAGTAGATACAAAACAAACAGTTCACAGCATCAATGGTATACGGACAAGGGCTCTTCATACTGGTTGACATTATCTATCTAAAAGCAAGCAACAGTGCTTGACACGCTCGACACGCTGGGTATCGAGACAAGGAAATATACAAGTAGAGCGATGAGTTGAAGAGAAAGAAAAGAAAAGAGAAAAGAAAAGAGGCAGATAACAACGCTAGCATATCCGTCCTTGGCTCTCCTCGTGAGAACCTATCATAAGACACCCCATCAACGTGCACATCCGCAGTCGTCAGTCTGGCAGATACAGAGAAGAGAGAGGAAAGAAGACAAAAAGGGAAGAAGAGAAATGAAGAAGTGAAGAAGGAAAGAGATAAAAGAGAAGATGACAATAGAACGGGCGTCCAAGCCACTATGCATTCTGCCTATAGCATGGAAACGCCGAGGTTTGGAAATGAATTTTGGGAATAGCAATGCCATGAAAGGCAGACAATGCAAATTAAATGATATATAGGAAAGAAGGGAGATAAAGACAAGAGGTAGAAGGGGACGTAGAAGACTGTGCCGAGAAAACGAGATAATCATCTATTGACATCCTACAGGCGCGTCCGCTTGGGCCCGCCGATGGCCGTGCCCAGCTCTTCGGCCTGCCGCTTGTGGCCTGCCGCTGGCGAAGCCGTGCTCTTGGTCTGGCGCCAGCCGTCAAAGGGACTGCGCTTCTTTGTCGGGGCCTTGACTGGTGTCATGTCCTCGGGTGTGCTGGCCACCTTATGGCCCGACCGTGTTGCGCGGACAGTGACGGGGGGTGTTTCGGGAGCATACGACGACGTAAAAGAGGGAGCATTAGGCGGCGTGTTGGGAGCGGCCTTGCCGGTGTATGCCTTGGGGGTGGTCATTGCCTCCGGCTGCAGCTCCAGCTCTTCCGGCTCTTCTAGAGGTGCCTGCAGGTCCTCCTCTTCGGTCTCCTCGGCATCCTCGAGAATGTGGTCCTCAATGTCTGTGACGGCCTCTTCGTCATCCTCTTCTTCAGACAGTGTTAGACCCTCGGGGGTACCGCTCAGCTGAGGGCTGTGTGCACTGCGAGGGAACAGCAGCCGCGGCTTAATAGCAGACCGAGTAAGACGCTTTCCAGCCGATGACGAACTGTCGAGAACATCCTCTTCTTGCGACATGGAGCGCTCGTCAAACTTGCGGAAGATCTTCTTGCCGCGGAACACGTAGACAAGACCGTCTTCGCGGCGAGTAGCCTCATCGACGCTCTGCTTGCCCTCGCCAGGAATAGACACATGATTGCGCTTGCTGCGGCGCCGCGAAGGCGCAGCAGAGTCAGCAGAAGGGGCAGTGACGGCACCGCCGCCAAAGAATGGGTTGTCGTTGCTGATATCAGCCTCGGGCACACGGTCTTGCGAGTCGGTGAAGATGGAGATGGGGTCCTCCTGTTCGACAACGGTAAAGCTCTCGAGCGAGATGCCCGTGTACTTTTTGCCCTTGCGCGAGGGCGTCTTACTGGGTGACGCCATCACCTGGTCGACGTCGTTGTGGAAGAGGTTGCGTGCTATGGCGGCAATATTGGACTCGTTCTGCGAGGCAGAGTGCACCTTCTTACTGGGCGTCTTGGCTGGTGTCGGCAGCATGCCCATCATGCGCGCCTGGCTGCTGCTGCCTTCACCGTTGGCCGCCTTGGCCGCCTTGTGCGAGTCCTCGGGACTGAGAAAGTGAGCCGTCGGCATGGTTCTCTTCTTCCTTGGTGTCGGTGCAGGCGAGAAGACAGATGTGTTGTTGAAAGCGACAGGCTCTTGGACAGGCAGAGAATGCTTGGTCTGTGTTTGTCTTGGTGAACGCAGCAGACGGGCGGCGCGGCGGGTTGCAGATGATGGAGAGGGAGTGCGGGCGGATGTGGACGATGTTGATGACGAGGAGCCTGCAGCGGCCGACTTTGCATTTGCGATACGAGATGACTTGCGCGGCGAGAAGGGCTCCCAGGAGTCGGCGAAGCCCAGTCGCGGTGTTGGCGGTGTGTGAATGTGGGAAGAGGGAGAGGGGGTCGACGCGGCTACCGGAGTGGTGGCCATGGTGACACGAGTGAAGGGGTGATGGGGAGGGAGATGCGAGAGAGAAGATGTATGGTTGAATGTGGTGAATGAGTGAATGTCGGTGAGCCTTGAGTGAATGCGACACACTGCGACGCGGGTTGAGCGAGCAGGCGGATTCCAGTCAAGAATATAAAGACCAAGCGAGCGGGATATGCCAGAAGCTTATAGACGGATGAAATGAGATGAGCAAGACCGTTGGACAAAGCGGCCTTTGTTTTCTTCAAGCTTGATATCCCTGGCTGGATGATCGGTACTTTGGCGCCGGTACTGAAGAACTGGATGGAAGCTGGGGTCGAGATGAAAGCGATGAAAGAAAACAAGTCGAAAATAAGACCGAGAAAGGGAGAAGACAAGACGATAGACGAGTTGAGATGAGAGGAAGCGAGCCAATGTCGAGGGCAGATGAAGATCGAGGAGGACGGCGACGAGGCTAATGATGTCGATGCTAAAGGTGTTTAAAGCGAGGAACAAAGAAGAAAAAGATTGACCTAAAGCGTTGAGTGATGAAATCAAACAAGACGAAAGTAAACAAGTTTGTTGATGTTGATGGTGGAAGTGTTGGATGATGTGGTGACGAGGTGACGACAAGGAGAGGGAGGAGAAAAACGACTCTTGGGGACGAAACGAGAAAGGGCGGGAAATGGAGTGGCAGAGCAGGAATCCGGTGGCTGGGGATGCTCACACTGCCGTTTGTGGCAGTCAGTGGGACAGACAACAGTGAGTGAGTGGATAATAATAGTGGACAGGCAGACGCACCAACCTCCTGCCTTTTAATGGGGTTTAATGGACTTTAATGGAGATTTTAATGAAGTAAAACACATTGATGCAGCTAAAAGTGGATACCAGCCTATTCAACGGCCCATGAATGACAGTGAAAAGTTAGTACAAAAAGCGGGCCCAATCTAAATAAGGTGCGAAATTGACGCGTTGAGACGCGGTGAGGTGGTCTTTCCGCAAGGCCGGCGCGTCAAACGACTGGGTTGTGTATTGTCTGGGAAGGCACGCAGCCAATCACAACTGCTGACATAATGCAAAACTACACCCGATGCACGCCCAACAACAAACAAGCTGCCTTGCACGAGCTCTACACTGTGCAGATACACAAGCAGACAAGCCCACGGCACATGCAGCCCCGCCCCGCCGACTCGTGGACACGGCAGTAATGGAGCATTGATTGCTGCAGGGAGCACGAGACGATTAGGAAAAGATTGGGTTTCGAAGACCGGGCCAAAGAACGGACCACAAACGAGACACCCCCTCGACCCTGTCGCAACGTCATCGACGACAGACACATTGACACTTCGACACCTCTTCGGCAGATCATAGGCTGGCATTCTTCGACAGCCGACACTCTTGCTGCCCGGCTTGACTTGACACCCAACTCTCCATACACCTACCACCTGCCATCTACCATACATCTACCAACATGGACAGCTCCGACCTGTTCTCGTCGTCGCCCGTCAAGGACCCCAAGCCATATTATCCCTTTGCTGCGCGCGGCCGCGAACCCAGCCAGAGTCGCGACAGCCAGCCACACACACCAAAGACGCCCCGGTCACCAAAGACACCTACACAGCAAGAGCAGCAAGAACATCGCGACCAGCGAGAAAGAGAGCCGACGGCCTTTGACGCCGAAGAGGCCCGTGATGTCGCCCTCCAGCGCGAGCTTGATGGCGTGCGCCAGATCAACAAGGTCATCGAGGGCGTTATCGGCACGCTTGAGCAGTCCCGCGGCAGCATGAAGACAGTGGCTCAGACCGTCGGCAACGCCTCGGCCCTGCTATCGACGTGGACGCGTCTGCTGTCCCAGACAGAACACAACCAGCGCCTGCTGCTTGATCCACAGTGGAAAGGCGCCACGAACGACATTGCCGAGCTCGAGGCCGAGGAGCTGCAGAGACAGCAGGAAGACGAGCAGCGCGCGGCCGAGGCAGAGCGGCGTGCAGCCGAAGCCAGGCGCAAGGTCGAGGAGGAGGAGCGGAGACGAGCGGCCGGGACAAGCTCGTCAACAAGCACACGCGGTGGCCTGCGAGGCGGTCTGCGCGGTGCAAGAGCAGGACGGTCGGTGTACGCAACGACGACAAGAGGTGTTGGCGCTAGAGGTGCCAGCACAGCGGGATCGACAACGTTTAGTGGCCTCACACGGAGCAGCAGCACGCGCGGCTCGAGCAGTACTGCGGGCAGCGGAAGCACCTACGGCAGCGCACGCAGCGGCTCTAACATTGGCCGCGGCTTTGGAGCTGCACGAGGCACGCGCGGTGCCAGTGGACGAGGGACGAGGTAGTCTGTGACACGATATAAAGCGAGAGCGAGAAGCAGTAATGATTGACGAATAATACCATTATCAAAGCCAGAGTAGACCCAAGATGAACCAAGATACAAAAAGAAACTAGAGAAAGAGACCAACCCGTGACGCCAACCAGCCCATTATTGCCAGATCTTCTATGATACAAACAGTGCCAACCACCTACGCCTTCTTGAAAAAGTCAGACATCTTCTTCATGCCTGTGACATTGACCTTCTTCAGGTTGCGCACGCCCCGGCTCTCGCTCGCTTTCTTGCGCTTCTCCTCCTCCGCCAGCCGTCGCTTCTTCTCGGCGCGGTCCTCGGCCTCCTCGGAATCCAGTGACCGCTTGTTGTTGCCCGAATACGACATGGCCGCCGACCGCGCCAGCACGGCCGCCTTGCGCAGCGCCTCGATGTTGGCCAGGTGGGCGTCTAGCGGTGCAAAGTCGATGCCGCCCGACTGCGGCGAGTCTTTGAGCTTCTGCTGCAGCACGCGCGTAACGGCTGCGGGCACGTACCGCGAGCAGATGAACTGGAATGCCACACGCAGGCGCTGCAGGGCGACCACGTCCTCGGGGACGGTAGCGGCCGTGTCGAGAGACTCGTCGACTTCGGTCGGGGCGGTCGACTGTGTCGATACTGTAGATGTAGAGATTTCAGACTCGGCCGAGCCGGTGGACATGGGTGTTGACGCGCCGGTCGAGATTGCCGAGGCTGCCGAGGTTGCCGCCACCAGAGGTGGCGCGGCTGCGGACCGCACCGTCTGGATGGGCGCCTCGAGAGCCTTGGTGACAAACTTGGCCTCGAGAGTGGGCGGCAGCTTAGTGTGGCTACTGCCTGTGCGCTGTGCCTTGCCAAGAAGCTCCAGCAGCAGCTTGTCTTCGTTGAGGCGGTACATGGTCTCGTCGCCCGCAGCCACGGTATCGCTCACGACGGCCATGCGCTTTGTGAACAGCGCCTGGACGGCCGGCTGGGACCGCAGCAACTGTGCGAGGTGGGAGCCGCCCGTTTGCGGCAGGGCGTCGAAATGGTCGTCGGCCGTTAGGAACATGCGCTTGCGGGTTGAGGAGCGGCGGCTGTTTTTGTTCTTGCGGTACTCGGTGTCCTTGTCGTCGTCGTCGTCATCGTCTGAAGAGGCGGGCTCGGCGAACAAGGCGGACAGCACCAGAAAGAGAGGGTCGACGGCCGTAGCCACAAATAGGTCGGCTTCTTTTGTTATCTGTGCAGGAAGTGCTTCCTTTTTTTTAGTCTTCTCAGCCTTGTCGACTCCGAGCAGCCAGCTCCGGGGCTCGGTCTTGGGGTTGGCGATCTGGGTAAACTCGTAGACGCCCGTCTCGGGACACACGAGGAACCGAGCCGGCTCGGATGTGTGCCGAGGATGCGGCAGAGTGACAATGCGTGCTGCGTCTGTCACCTTCTTGGGCAGAACAAATAGTCGTGGCGGGTTGTCCGTCTCGGCCTCGAGGATGTATGTTTTTGACGAGGTGGTTGTCGTTGCCGGGGCGTCGTCGGCAGCGCCCTTGGCCCGCGTGTTTCGTGTCGTCCGAGGAGGCATTGTGCGTGTAGTGCTGGGGTTGCTGCCTTTTCTGGTGTATGAAGTCGCAAAGTGAAGCTGGTCAGACTCGAAATAGTGACATGGTCGAAGCGCTCAATCGCCAAGGGTCGAGACGAATTACATAATCGTCGCGATGAGCGCGTCGGGACGCGTCGAAGTGGGTCCCATTTACCTCACCCCCGTTTTAGAACCACACTCTACCCATCTGCGACGTCCTCCACAAAACAGCACATCAATTTTCACGGCTGCGTCTTTGGCCCTTGGCTAGACCTCTTAGCTTTTGGCTTCTAGATTTAGCATCCGGCATCGTCTCGATAAGCAGTACAAGATACAAATAGCTAGGAGGCACACTCGCTGTCTGTGGCGTCCACTCTACCCGGCCTTGCTGACCCTCCTGGATCCTCGGCCCTCCTCAGTCTTGACCACAGCCTCTTAGCCAATTTCCAGTCTATTTCTCTTCTTGCTGTCTAACCTACCATTCTTTACTTTGATCAACGTCATAGCTTTGATAGCTGGCCGTTCTTTTTCTTTCGTTTTTGTGTTTTGTTCTTGTTATCTCTCACCTCTCTTCTTCCACTATTCCATTGTTGTTCTCGTCTGTGCAACCACCGCCTATACCCTGCACTGCTTTCACCAATATAACGCCTGTTATTGCACATATCGCGGCACTCGGACACTTTACTCTCTAGCCCTGCCATTTGGCGTCTCGGACGGCAGAGGTAAACAATCATTTCCATCCTCGTCGACCCTCTCTCGATACCACTCCTACCATCTACTACACCGATGCTCACGACCAAAGCACTCGACACACTCTTTACATAGCGATGCTACCTAGTAAGACTGTCTTTTATACCATCGTCTAAAGCCTTACTGACAGGACAGGATCACCGGCTGCAAAGCCCCAGTGGCCACCACGATCGCCCGGCGAGGTTCTTGCTGGCACACCTAGCGGCCGTGCTCGCCTGCAGCGCCTTGAAGCATCACGCACATCGCCTTCACCAGTGCGCACACGACAGGTCGATATGGGTGCCGGATACCAGGAGGAGGAAGAGGACGACGACGAAGAGACACTACAGCTGCAGTTGCAAGAGATCCAGGCAAAGTTGCGGCTGAAGAAGCTGCAGGCGGCCAAAGCACAAAAATCAATATCGTCACCAGCATTATCGGGAGTATCAGGAGTATCGGGCTTGTCCGCAGCGGCACCATTGCGGTCAGCCCGATCTACTACACCAGGCGCCACCATCTTCCACAATCCGCGATCACCGCAGCGCAGCACAGTCGAAGTGCCGGCTTCACCCGTGCGCCGTGGCGCTGACGCAGAACGGCTGGATCTGTTGCAGAAGTCGCCAAAGCGGGTGGTCCTCGGTATCGACAAGGGTCTGCGTGGACAGGATGTCTCGTTAAAACGGGCACCGTCGGCAATGCGGCGAGGACTGATGGGTAGTGCCAGCAGCTCGAATCTGTACGAGGGCGCACGCGCATCTACATCGCTTTCACAGCGGGAGCCGGCTGCACCCAAACCGCCCAGTTTCAATGAGAGACTGACGGCGGCGCGCACAGAAGAGGCGAGCCGACTGGACAAATCAGAACGGATCCAGAAGCTGCGCACGTCGGCCTTTGGCGTGGGAAAGTCGGAGATGGAGCAGTTCAAGACGACGGCGGTCGATATCGCGGAGGCCGACCAGGGCCCAACACGGTACAGCCGCGAGGATGTCTTGGGTGCGGTAGGAAGGGTGAAGCCGGCATCAGCCGACACCAGAAATACCGGCGCCAGCACTTTACTACGACGCAGCAACACAACTCCCGATATCCGCTCCAAATATGGCGACGAAAACGAAGCACCCAAACCAACAGCAGAAGCAGTAGCAGCAGCAGCAGGATCAGCATCAGCCGAAGACACAACCGATGCCGCATCGTTTGAGCCGTACAGCGGATACCACTTGAAGCGTCGCATCCTGCCGCACTCGGTGGTGACGCGCTCCATCTCCGGCATGACGTGCTACAGCCTAAAGGATTTGCTGCGCGACGTCAAAGCACCGAATTTCCAGCTGCCCGAGGTTGAGACGGATGTTGTTGTCATGGCAATTGTCGCCGAGAAGTCGGACCCGCGGTCGCACAAGCCCTTTGAGGGCGCCAAGTCGCAAAAGGAGTCAGACCGCGGTAAGTACATGGTCCTGACGCTTGTGGATCTCGAGTACCAGGTTGAGCTGTTTCTGTTCAAGTCTGGCTTTGAGCGCTTCTGGAAGCTGACTATCGGCACGGTGGTGGCTATTCTGAATCCGGGCATAATGCCACCGCCGCCGGGCCGTCACGATACAGGCCGCTGGAGTCTGGTAATCAACTCGGACGACGACACCATCCTGGAGCTGGGCATGTCGCGCGACCTGGGCTTCTGCAAGTCCATCAAGCGCGACGGGCACCAGTGCACGACGTGGATCAACTCGAAGCGCACAGAGTTTTGCGAGTTCCATACCAACGAGGCGGTAAAAAAGATGCGGGCAACGCGCAACGATTTGAACGGTGCCGCCGGATTCGGCTCTGTCGGCGAGAAGAGTGGACGGGGCGGCAGAGGAGGAAGAGGTGGCGGCAGAGGAGGCGGACGGGGTGGTGGCCACTCCAACTCTGGCTTCGACAACTATTCCCAGGCACAGTACTATGTCGCCGGCGGCAGTGGCGGCAGCACAAGTGCCAGTTCGCTGATTGACAATGAAGCACTGACCGGCGGATACGCCGACAAGGTGGAGCGGAATGAGGGTATCAAGCGGCGGCTGGCGGCGCGCGAGAAGGAGTCGGATATTGCGCGCAAGCTAAGCGAGATTGGGTCGGGTGCTGGCCGGGACTACATGAAGCTGAGAGCGGCGGCGCCGGTGGCCGACAACAAGAAGGGGAAGAGCAAGGTGCCGTCAGCGTCGTCCATGTCGTCGTCGCAGTCGACAAGCGCTCTTTCCGCAGCAACTGCAGCCACGTCGGCCACGACAGTCTCTTCCGTCATGGACCAGGCCGCTGCGTCGCGCGCCAGTCTGCTCGCATCGATTGCGTCACGGCGCAGCACACCCAATGGCCTGAATATCAGCAACAACACACCCAAGCTGGGCGACAACGATGCCCCCAGTTCGAGTCCTAGCCTGAGCAGCCTGCACACAAACCTGGGCCCGGCCAAGCGTAAGCGGCCGCAGTCGGCGCTCTCGAGCAGTGCTGTCGGGTCGGTCTCGTCGTCGTCGGCCGGCGGAGGCAGTGGACGGTCTGGCTTTGGCTGGGGGTCTGATCTGCGAGCGAAGCTGGGCCGCATGAAGGACGGCGAGCGGCTTCAGAACAACCAAACGATCCAAAACAGCTTTGCCTCTCAGTCCTCCCAGTCTCAATCCCGAAAGCACTCCAGCCTGCAGCCGTCGGCGTCGACACCCAGCCTGCCATCTGTGCCAGAGCGTTCGCCGGTGCGTAAGAAGACGCGGTTCCTGCTGGGCGACAAGGGGATCCGGGAAGCCGGGCGCGAGAGTCTCGGGGCGGCGGGCCTACCAGAAGACGACGACGACGACGAGCTGGTTATTATCTGATTCGAGAGTTGGTGTTGGTCTTGCTGCTGCCATTGTTATTTGTTTTATTTGTTTCTCATGAGCCATGAATGCTGTTCTTTTGGGGTTTCTTTGCTTTTTTTTTCGGGTTTCCTCATGTTCTAGGAGTTTGGTTAGACATAGCTTTAGCTTTTGGTATTGACATTGCAAGATTCGTAACGAGTCAAAATGATAATATCCGTTAAACAAAAGAGTACATGGTCAAGCCAGAGAAGAATAAACCAATTAAATCAGTATTGGAAATAAATGGACTAATCCACGTTGCGCGGGTGGGTCCGCTTTGTTGGCCCGATATTTTGACGTCCTTGGATCTTTTCGACATTTACACTGACATCTAACCGCTACTACAGCTGGCAGACCACACACACACAGGCACGATGGCTGCACGACCAACACCACGGCTGCTTCCGTGGGTAAAACGGCCAATACAGCCATGTCAAACCCGGCTATTCTCAAGCAGACCTGGTGTATTGAGAGCATCTTCAAGGCCGGCACTCGTCAAAGCCTCGACCTCATCTCACCAGACATTTCACCAGATATCTCACCAGATATCTCACCAGATATCTCATATCATATCATCGCCAAAGGCCCAGCCACCCTTTTCAGCATGCGGGGCATCTAGATGGACCTCCACCTCTACTCCCGCCTCTCACCAAAGGGACCCCCTCCATATTCTCTTCTGTGGCACTGACGACTTTAGCTGCGTGTCGCTGCAGGCCCTCTACAACGAGATGCAGTCGTCGCCGTCGTCGATTGCATCTATCCAGGTCATGGTCCGGCCCGCCAAGCCCACGGGCCGCGGCCTGAAAGCAATGACCCACAGTCCCGTCAAGGAACTCGCGCTGCAGCTCGGCCTCACCGTCCACGAGCAGGACACCTTCACCGGGTGGTCGTGTGCCAGCGAGACCAACATGGTGGTGGCCGTCTCGTTTGGGCTTTTTGTGCCGCCGCGGATTCTGAGAGGGTGCAAGTACGGCGGCCTGAATGTGCACCCCTCACTGCTGCCGGACCTGCACGGGGCTGCGCCTATTGAGCATGCCATCCTGCTGGGCCGCGCGTCGACGGGCGTAACGGTGCAGACTCTGCACGAGCAAACGTTTGACGGGGGCCGGCGGCTGCTGGCAGCACCACGTCCGCAAGAGAACACGTCCGCGTTCGCCGTCGACGACCGCACGACGGCCACGGAGCTGAGGGGGAGGTTGGCGCCGGTGGGGGCCCGACTGCTGGTAGAGGTTATCCAGAGAGGGCTGTTTCTACCGACAGAGGCTGACGCCACCAAAGAGAGAGAGACTGAGAGTACATCGGCTGTGATGGAGGGAATACCGGCTCCGAAACTGAGCAAGGCCGACAGGGAGGTCCGGCTGATGCCGCCTTCCAGCGCCGCGGGGATTGACCGCCAGATGCGGGCACTGGGGCCTGTGTGGACTCATATCGTGGGCGAGAAGAAGAAGAAGCGTGTCAAGAAGCGCGTCATCTTTGAAGAAATCAGCGTTGACAAATGCGCTCTGGTAGAGGGGTCACTGAAAGAAAAAGAGGCCGAGTCCGCCGACGGGGTGGACACGTTGACGTTTGTGCAGGGCGAGCAGGAGGTGGTACTGCGGGTCATTGTTGACGACGCAGACGTGCTGGTGCCATTGGGTCTGACAGCAGACGGCAAGCAAGAGACATTGCGTCTTCGGCGGGTCAAGATCGAAGGCAGCCAGACAGAGAGGGCAGCCAGGGCTATGAGGGGGTATGTACAGAAGAAGCCAGCATTGTCAATTTCATGGGACCTTGATGGTCGATAAGACAAATACAGATAGTATTGATAATACTGATGGTTTGAATTCATTACATGCTATGGTACAGTGCTGCATCGCGCAATGCTCTCATGCCAGTGATGCATTCGCGTGCCGTTATTTCGTTATTCATTTCATAATACAACGTCATTGACGTCTTCTCGTCGGTGGATGAGGGCAGTACCCCATTTACATGTCCGAGGCCTGCGACGACTGATCGTCGATGGGCCCGTGCAGGTCCTCTTCAAATACGGGCTCGGGCTCGTTGACGTCAAATTTGGTCTTAAAATGTCTGACATCGCTTGTCATGGACGAGCTGTTGGAGCGGCGACGGGCATTGGTGAACTTGAAGGCGGCCGGGTCGTCGAGGACCTCTTCGCCAGCAGAGCCCCAGTTGCCCTTACCGTTGCCGTTCTTCTTGGTCTTTTTGGGATCCGAGTCGGCATAGCCGTTCTTGGAGAAGAACTTGGGGAGGTTGTCGTCGGGGACATAGCCCTCAGACATGTCGCCACGAGGGCGGTCGTTGTACTTGTGGGAGCGAGTCACTGGGTAGTTAGTATCTGTTGAGGATATAGAAGTGGCTAATGCGTACTGATGGATATGATGATAGATGACTTGATGACTTGGTAAGATGGTGGATTGATGATTGATGATTGATGATTGATGGAGAAGAAAGATGAAGAAGAAAGACGATAAAGATAGAAAGAAGAGACCAAAGAAGGGGGATATGGGATACAGGTATGCAGATGATGAGGGGTTATTGCGTGAGAGGAGGAGGAAACGTAATGTGGGTGTATACAAGGCGGACAAGGTGTGTAGGTAGTGTTGATGAAAGACAGAAGAGATAGTGACAAGAGACACTTGATGGGATAGAAGGGTGCAACAAAGAAAGGGTGTACTTCTGGCTAGTCAAGGGTGTCGGCAACTTACTGGTCGAGAGGGGTGTTGGATGGGCTGGATTGGACAGATTACAAGTACGTCAAGTGGCGATCCCGGAGGGTGAGATAACGGTGGAAGGTAGAAAGGGAGGGTCAACAAAGGGCAGCTGGTGGTTTGATAGTTGATCGGGCTGAAGATTTCTGAAGATGGACGTCTTGATGGCGATGGAGACGGAGTGGTGTGATGCAGAGAGATGTGAGCAAATATGATAGATAGAGAAGGTGAGAGAAAAGCGATGTCAGGGGATAGACTGAAGAGTGGAAGTGGTATTGGATGAAGAGATGGATGGAGAGTTGGATGAAGAGGTGTGGGATGTCAGGAGAGGAGGATGAAGCCTTTATAATGGACGAGAGTGGGGAATGATACTCGTAGACAGAGGAGGCATACAGTCACAGAGACACAGTACGGCACGGAGTGACTGGTATTGTGAAATCGACAAAACAGGAAAGAGGAGGTAATAGCAAGTTGGTATCAAGAAGGAACAGCCCACTTGACCTGCAATGTATACAGCTGCACCTTCCGTTTACTGTTTTACCCTTTGCCCCTACGCGATACGTGACGTCTTACAGTGTGGGCACCCAGCCCACAGTACGTCTACTGTCCTCTGCACTTCAAATATATGGGAAGAGGGAAGGTGGCTCGATGGCTAACTGTCCCCAAACGTCGCGTGACCATTCCATTACGTCTCAACAGATTGCAGAAATGTATAAACAGCAGACGGACAAAGAGCCTGTGAGTCAATGGCTTTTTTGTGAGCTTTTTGATAACTGTGTTTGTCTGTTCATAGCTGTTCACGATATGATGTGATTCTCGTCGTTGCCGTGTCCATTGATGTCGTTCTGCTCTTTCCTTATCTGTTACATCAGCTAACATCTATGACGTTATCTCTTTCCTTCCCCTTCTCTCGCCTCTGCTCGCACCTTCCTCTGCCTATCTCACTTCCCTGCAAACATCCAGCATCACCCAGTATCAACAGAGGCCATGCAACGCGCACCGTGGTGAATGGAAACAAAACAAAACAAAAGTTGACTGGAATTGAACTTCTCAACATCGATTAACTGGTATCTTTGTTCAATCACTGCCCGTGTGAGGTCTGCTTCTGGTCTCATGGCGTCCAGCTACAGCCTGCAGGAGTGGAGTGTTCTCGTGCATTTACCCCGCAAAACGACCCACGCTAGATCATATAAGTGGGTCGTGAGCAGCAGTACCGGTGTCTATCTGGCTAATACCTCTGTATTGGCTCGCAGCACTGTACACTTAACACTGTGTATGGCAGTGGCAGCTCCACAGACACAGTAGCTCGTGATCACATCACCAGACAAAGAAGTGTATGGGCAGACGGCGTGCACGACGAGGAGTCATACTTGTAGACAAAGTGTATATTATCTGCTGGCGGCCGTAGCTGTATCTGTCAACAGAAATGTAGGAGCCCAAAACCCAATTCAGGAACAACCGATTGCACCATACCATAGCACGCCTTATCAAGCTCGAGGAGCTCTAAGCTCCGGAGCTCTGATAAGGTGTCTCGGTGTCAATTGACTGATGCAGTAGGTATCTCCATCTGCCAATTCGAAGATAGCTGCTGAGCTCGTATCAATGCCACAAGTACCTACGATGGAATTACCCCTCCTGGTTGACGCAATCCGTGCGCATCCAAGACATGGCTGGCGGCGGAGAACAGGCTGACACGGAGATACATGCATCAGAGCATGGCACACGACGCTGTATTACTTGCTGTTAATTTACTGCAATTAACTGTTAATCTGATGACTTTACTCAGCCACAGCGAGACACCTGGAGCTTGGACACTGGCGAGGGTGTCTCATCTAAACTTGACACTCGGAGAGCCTCAGAAACACCTAGAAACGCCCAGATGCGATAAGAATGGCGTGGCAGCTTTTAACTTTCTATTTATCTACTCTGCATGCTACCATGATTCACCATTATCGTCTGTGGAACGTATGCAATCAACACTCTACGCACACAGTGCGGTATACAGCGGGCAACCAACATGAGACCCCTGTCGAGACCTGTCGCAGACGCCCCACTATTATGACATAACAGAACGACAGCATGACCTGCCTCCTGCGTCTGTTCTGCAGCAGCTCCTATCTCAACGCTTACTGCTTATCGTCTGCGTGCATCCCACGATAGCTGCGAGCTATGGCTGTGTTCCGACATCGGATGGAGCTGTCGACATTTCCACGTTGCCGGCTCACATGCATCGTTGGTCTACAGAGTCTCGCTCGCCTGGCCCATCGGAATGATCCGGAAGGAGTGCTTTACTCTCGTGGCATCTTCTTGTACAATTGCTCCATCTACATAATAGTATCTACAACGCATGGTCTACAGCGGCTACAGCTTCGGGCTAGACGTCAGGATCTTCTCAAATACATCCACCCCGTACACCCCGAGCCCCGTGCCAACGCCCACTGCATACGATCCCACCTCCTTCATCCGCGCATAGCCCGCTGCATCCGACACGCCGCCCGCGCCAATGATCTGGATGTGCCCCAGCTTGGCCCTGTTATCGTCGGCGTCCAGCATCCGCCGCAGCGTCGCTACATTGCCCAGCGCGATAGGGTGTAGTGGAGCGCCTGCCATGCCGCCGATGCCGCCGTTGGGCAGCGCCGCCACGTGGCCCGTCTCTTTAAAGGTCATGACCAGCGACGACCCCAGCGTGTTGGTGGCTGTCAGGAAGCTGAGGGGGCACGTGCCTGTCGTGGCAGAAGACTTGACAAGGGCTCCGACGAGCACGTCAAACTGTCCGGCGTGTGTGTATGGCGGCGTCTTGAAGCCGACCGGTATCTGAGCGTGAACCCCTGTAGACGTAGACACAGACGTTGGCTTTGAGACGGCCCTGCCAATCACCTCGAGATACTCCAGCAGAGACTCGCCATTGTAGGCCGGCGGCGGCTTGTTGGGGATGTTGGGGCAGCTGAGGTTGACCTCCATGGCCAGCGGGACGTGCGGAATCTGCGGCTGCAACGCAGCAATCTCGGCATAGCAGCCGGCTACATCGGCAGGCGAGCCCGTCACCGAGACCAAGAAGCCCTTGGGCTTGCCCGTCGGCGATTGTTGTGTAGACGCGATCTCCTTGATAAAGCCAAGGTACTCGGCCAGGGTCAGCGGGCTGTAGCCTAGGTTGTTGAGACTGCCCGTCTGTCTGAGACTCTTGTTGCCAGGGTCGTGCGTGGCGGCATCGAAAAGGGTGTACTGGTGGATGGCCGGGTCGTGTGGAAAGCCGGCGAGCAGCGACGTGCGCGTTGTGACGGCGCCCGTGTGCGGGCATGCATAGAGCTTGGACAGGTCGGCGAGGTCGGTCGCCCACGGGTTGGCCGTGTTCAGCAGCGGGGGCTCGATTACCAGGGGCATTTTTTGAAGAGCAGGGCAGCTGAGTGGGAGAGAATGCAAGTCAAGTTGTATCCCGGCTGCAATGCGGTGAGATCAGACTAATATTGAGGATATGCGCCGGGCGGGGCTGGCCGAAGATAAGATAGGCGCAGGATATCAGTCATATCGATATCGATTATAGATAGAGCAGCTTGGCAGTTTACTCTAGCCATTGCTGCTTTGAGTGTGTTTCCTTGAAAATGTCGCCTGGTTTATACTTTTGATTTGTCTATGGGTATTTATTGGTTTGTTTATTTTATGCAGATTGATTAGAAAAGGTCATCGATTGCGTTGTCGGCGTCCTTCTTGATCAGCTCAACCATGCCCTGCATTGTTAGTATCAAATATGTTTTAGAATTCTTTACAAAATAAACTCACATCAGGCATAATCGGCTTGCCGTCCTCGCCCTTGACGTAGCGGAACGGCATCTCCGTGCTCTCGTGCTCGTTGAACTGCAGAGATGGGAAGTCGAGGTACTCAATCTCCTCCAGAGGGACTATGATGTTAGATTCTGGTTTTTCTGGGGTTTTCATGCATTTTCTGCTGCGAGTTCATTTTTTCCTTCTCGCCTCGCTGGCTCGCATTATCACCACTCATGCCCACTGCGCCCACATGCGTGACTTACTCTTCTTCTCGGCGACTATCCGCGTCACCCGCACGGCTGTGTCCGTAGTCATCTGCTTGGGGCCCAGTCTCCGGCCTGTGAACCCCTTCTTCCGCAGCTCGCTTGTCCGGTCCCGCGGCGGGTCGTCGCCGAGAATGCCGCCAAACAGGAACACGTCAAACAGCTCGCCGTCCTCGGGCGACAGCTCCTGCGCCGCCGCAGGGTCCAGCAGGCACACCCGCGCTTTGAGGGCGGGGTCACGGCCATACACGTCCTCGACGCCGCGTGTCTCGGCCACAAAGCCGGGCGTCGTCGTCAGCGTCTCTGGCAGGTTCTGCTTGAGCGAGTCCGGGATTGACGACAGGCAGAAATTGCCCGTCTCGCGGGCAATCTTGATGTACTCCAGCTGCGACCACGCTCCCAGCTCCTCGTCGAGGTGCTCAACAATATATCTCTTGCCCATTTTGATGTTGGTATGTCCTGTGAAGTGATGCTGGTTATCTTTTCATTTATTCTCGACTATGACGTTGTTGACTTTGTCAACGACAAAATCTGCCACCCCGCTAAGATCTCGAAATTATGTAAGCAGGTGGGTCATTCAGGATGGCCCTGTGTTTTGTCTGTCTTTACTTTCAGTGTATTCTGTTTACGTTTTCTCGTTGATTTCATCCGTTTTTTATTCAGTCTTTCATCTCGACTATAGACTTCTCGTTCAGCCTTCCATTTATGCCAAACACACCACTGCATCACGTCTGCACCGGAACTGAACCTATTCAGGCCCTCTTTCGGCGTCGCATCATCTTGTTCTTACGGTCTCAGTAAAGAGTAGGTCCGCGCCCCACTCTTCAGCGCTCTTACATAGTACATCCATTTGCGGTGATTATCTAATGGACCTCTTTAGCGCATAATGCATGCGAACAAGTACGTATGTACATACGAAATCTACAAATGCGTATCAGATGCGTTTTTACAGCGGCCGGATCCACTATTGGCCATCGCAATTGCCTGTAACACCCCGTACTTTGGCAGCATCGCATTTGCACCTTCCGCATAGGACACGAGGCCACGAGGACACCTAAGCATCTGCCGCTCTTCGATGCAACTGCCTGCCTCAGCTGCCTCGATTCGGCTGTAGTCTGGCAACGTCTTCTCTTGCCATCGCGACTTGACAGCCACCTCTGTCTTGCCCTTCTGTTCTTCTGCCCTTTTGTTCTTTCACCCATCGGCGTCTCTACACTCGAATTGACACATTGCAGCTTCTGCTCTGCATTAATATGCACTGTAAGCTTACATGCGACGCCGCTAACGGCACCTGTTTGTCTTGGCGACACTCTGGAGCCTCTCCCCGTCTCCTCGTTTCCTCTCTGGCCCTCCTGTTGTCTCGTCTCTTCTGATTCTATTCTTGTCTCATTATATTTCGTCTGGTTTTCTGCTATTTCGTTTTCATCTTGCTTCTTCTTCTGCTTGTTCTTCTCCTCTGTCTTCCTCACGTCTCCTTCCTCCACCGCCGTTCACCTGGTGGCACCTTTTTTCCTCTTCCCCTATTTGGCCCTCCACAGCGGCATCTAGCTCTCGGACGTCTTGAAACCTGCCAGCCTCCTTTTGCTTTTGCCTTTGCCTTTTGCCTGTTACCACACACAGTCGACGTCGACTCGCTGATTGCTGACTTCTCGACTCATCGTCATACGAGCAGGACACACAAAACATTCGATCTACTGCGCGACTCTCCCATCATAGACGCTCCCGACCTCATCTCTACTCTTACCCTATAATGGCCGCGCGGCCTCCATCGTCTCCATGGCGGCGGTGGTCGGCCAAGCTCGCCGTGGCTGCCGTCGCCGTCTCGTCGTTCTGGATCGGCACCGCGCAGGCCCAGTCTGCCGGCGACTACTTTGTCCACTCGCTGCCTGGTGCGCCCCCCGGCCCGCTCCTCAAGATGCATGCTGGCCACGTTGAGATCACCCCCGAGCACAACGGCAACATTTTCTTCTGGCACTTCCAGAACAAGCACATTGCCAACCGCCAGCGCACAGTCATCTGGATCAACGGCGGCCCCGGCTGCAGTTCCGAGGACGGCGCCATGATGGAGCTGGGCCCCTACCGCATGAAGGACAAGGACAACCTCGAGTACAACGACGGCGCCTGGAACGAGTTTGCCAATGTGCTGTTTGTCGACAACCCCGTCGGCACCGGCTTCAGCTACGTCGACACCGACAGCTATGTCCACGAGCTCGACGAGATGGCGGAACAGTTTGTCATGTTTTTGGAAAAGTGGTTTGCCCTGTTTCCCGAGTACGAGCACGACGACCTTTACATTGCCGGCGAGTCGTTTGCCGGCCAGCACCTGCCCTACATTGCAAAATACATTCTCGCGCGCAACAAGCTGCCGGCCACCAAGCACCAGTGGCAGCTCAAGGGCATGATGATCGGCAACGGCTGGATCTCACCCGCGGATCAGTACGAAGCCTACCTGGACTACGCGTATGACCGCGGCCTCGTCGAGAAGAACTCCAACATTGCCCAGAAGCTCGAGGCACAGCGCCGCATCTGCCGCAAAGAGCTCGCCATCAACGACAACTCGCAAAAGGTCGACACGCCCGTGTGCGAGAACATTCTGCAGCAGCTCCTGCAGCTCACCAACCGCAACAAGGGTGACGACCAGGACTGTATCAACATGTACGATGTGCGCCTGCGCGACAGCTACCCCAGCTGCGGCATGAACTGGCCCCCAGACCTGAAGAACCTGACCCCCTACCTGCGCCGCAAGGACGTCATCGAGGCCCTGCACGTCAACCCCAACAAGAACACGGGCTGGTCCGAGTGCAACGGCAATGTCGGCTCGCAGTTCCGCGACAAGGTGTCCAAGGCCTCTATTACGTTTTTGCCCGATATTATCGCTGAAGTGCCGACTGTCCTGTTCTCGGGCGCCGAGGATCTGATCTGCAACCACATGGGCACCGAATCCTTGATCGGCAACATGCAGTGGAACGGCGGCAAGGGCTTTGAGGTGTCGCCCGGCAACTGGGCGCCGCGTCGCGAGTGGACTTTTGAGAAGGAAAAGATTGGTTTCTGGCAGGAGGCGCGCAACCTGACCTACGTGCTGTTCTACAACTCATCGCACATGGTGCCGTTTGACTACGCTCGGCGGTCGCGCGATATGCTGGACCGGTTCATGGGTGTCGACATTAGCAGCATTGGTGGCACGCCTGCCGACTCGCGCCTGGACGGCGAAAAGGGCAAGGAGACTACGGTGGGCGGCAGCATTGGCAACTCTACAGACTCGTCCAACCCCACGGGCGAGGACAAGGCCAAGCTGGACGAGGCCAAGTGGCAAGCCTACCGCAAGAGCGGCGAGATTGTGCTTGTGATTGTTGCCGTTGCCGCGTCGGCATGGGGCTGGTATGTGTGGCGCGAGCGGCGCAAGGCCAGCCGGGCCGGCTACCGCGGTGTCTCGGGCGCGTCTCTGTCCGACACGCGTCTGCCCATGAACGGTAGCAACGGCGACGGCAACGGTAGCGGCTCGCGTCTCGACAACTTCCGCGCCAAGCGGGCCGGCAACAGCCGCGATCTCGAAGCGGGCGATTTCGACGAGAACGAGCTCGATGACCTGACACCGCGCAGAGCCACCCTGGCCGACGAGCAGCAGTACAGCGTCGGCGGCGATAGTGACGAGGACGACGACGACGACGACGACGACGATGAGGAGGACAGCGATGAAGATGTCGCGGGTGCCAACAAGAGCAGCGCGTCGAAGCGTAGCTAGTCTTTTATAAAGGTGTACATTACGGGCGTTGCCGTCATTCATTCACTTGGTTATCAATTGTATCTGGTCAATTTTGGTCTGTTTGCTTTCTTTTTTGCTTTCTGTTTTCTGCTCACACATTGGTTAGTCTGCTATATATCCAAAAAGAAAATGCTGACCTAATCAGCAGTAAATACAATTTTCAGAAAATACTGTAAACCTCTCTTAAAAAACTGAACAGCCCTTGCAGTCTGTTGCTGAAGTGTACTGCAGGAACATGATCGCTCCCGCAGCTTTGTGGTTTTGGAGGAGCATCTCCTCCGCATGACGAATGATTACATAATCACAATCGCCAACAGCGAGCCAGCCAATGGCCGTGACGTCATGCCACTAACAGCCGCACTTCCAGCACTATCAGCAACGATCAACAAAGAATCCAGAGGTTAAAAGAAGTACAAGCTGGGCATTGGACAGACTAGCTAAGCGGATTCAAAGGCTTGGCCCATCGAGATGATCCAGATGGCCGTAGTATTGTGAGATTGGTCTGCCACATGCGACTGCCTATTGCGTCTACTGCGTAATATGGGGTATGGCGTAGCCATGGAAATCAACAGAAGGATGGCATTCAACAAAGGCGCAAGAGACAGGCCAGACAAGGCAGGCACGGTGGGCTATCAGGAAGTACTTTTCTTCGTGTCTCCATGGCTCCTTCTCTGCCAGTAACATGCCAGCATGCCAGCTCTCCTCTTTTCCATGTTGGGAAGGCCACCCAGACAGTCGTACCAATTACGGAAAGAGCAACCATGACGAGCCCCCAAGGCATGTTTCACTGGCTGGCACTGGCTCTGGACTCGTCGCCGTCGTCACTACTGACTTCATTCTTGGGGACTAAAGCTGCTACCTGGAGCTCTCTCAAAGCCGACCCCCCGCAAGTTCAAGATCGAAATTGGCCACAAGTGACGTGATTGCTCGTTCTTTTTTTGTTCTTTTTTTTGTCTCTTATTAAGCTGTCCCTCCCTTCCGGATCTCAGACTTGCTCTGGTCCCCTCTTCTCTCCCTCCTCTTTTCCTCTTATTTCTCTTCTCCTCATTTTGGGTTGAATCTTCTCATCAGACTCGACCTCTCATCATCCTGACGCCAGCATCAAGACTGGAAAAAAAAAAAACAATCAAGTACACAAATAAAAAGAGACTACAATATGAGATTCTCACTCTTTCTTCTGCCGCTGGCAAGCGTGGCAGTCGCCGATACCTGGCTGAGCCGGTCTGCCTACAACAAGTGGCACCAGAACGAGCTGGAGAGCTGGCTTGACGACCACAACATCAAGCATCCCAAGGCCGCCGACCGCCGGGATCTGTACGATCTCGTGCAGAAGAATTGGGACAACCATGTCGTTCCCTACACCAGCTGGAACACGGAGCAGCTCGCTTCGTACCTCAAGGACAAGAAGCAGATCCACGTTGACGAGTCCAAGCTGACCGACACCAACTGGCTCATGGGCCAGGTGCGCAACTCATGGTACGAGACCGAGGACAAGGCGTCGTCGGCATACACGCACGTCAAGGACTGGATCCTGGACTCGTGGTCCGACAGCCAGCTCAAGGCATTCTGCGACCACCACAGCATCCCTGTGCCGCAGCCCCGTGACCGCGATGTGCTCCTGCAAAAGGCCCGCCAGAACTACGAGTCCGTGGCCAAGAAGTCGGCCCAGGCCGTTGGCTACCCTGGAAACTGGCTCTACGAAACCTGGACCGAGTCTGATTTCAAGGAGTGGCTCGACAAGCACGGATTCCCTGCACCGCAACCGTCGTCGCGCGACAAGCTGATTGCCACTGTGCGCCGCAACTCGTACTTGGCATACTTGCAGATGCAGGACGAGTCGTCCAAGGCCAAGTCGGCTGTGCAAAAGGCGTACAACAGCCTCTCTGACACAGTCCTGGATTCGTGGAGCGAGTCGCAGCTCAAGCAGTTCGCCGACAAGAACGGCATCAAGGTTCCCCAGGGCACGCGGACCAACGAGCTGCGCGCCCTGATCCGCAAGCACCGCGCCCAGGCTCTGCGTGATACTGTGACCGACAAGGCGGGCGATGCCTACGGAGCCGCCACGACGCGCGCTGGCAACGAGTACGCGCGTGCTACGGATGCCGCCAGCGAGGCCGCTTCAGATGCATTCAACAGTGCCATTGGCGCGTGGTCCGAGAGCCGCCTCAAGGCGTTCTTGGATGCTCGCGGCGTGCCTGTGCCGCACAAGTCGTCGACTGACGAGCTGCGCGCCCTGGTCCGCAAGAATGCATACAAGGCTTCGACGGGCTGGTCGGCATGGACGTTTGACGACTTCAACATCGAGTCGCTCAAGAACTACCTGATTGCCACTGGCGACGAGGCCTCGACCAAGATTGCCAGCAAGTCGGACGCTGCGCGCGAGGACCTGGTCAAGGCAGCCAAGTCGTACTACGGGTCAGCGGCCAAGACGGGCGGCGAGCAGTACGAGGCGGCTACGTCGTTCCTGGGCAAGACTGTGCAGGCAGCCAAGGACAACCTCTTTGACACCTGGAGCGACAGCGACATCAAGGCGTACCTGGACAGCTACGGTATTCCCGTGCCGCAGGGCTCCACGCCCAATGAGCTGCGCGCATTTGCGCGCCAGCAGGCCACCTATTTCAGATACGGCACATCGTCGCCGGCTGGCACCCTGTACGCCAAGGCGTCTGAGGGCTTCTGGCACTCGCTTGACTGGGCCAAGGCGCAGATCCAGGTTGGAGCTGATGCGGCAAAGAAGCAAGCCGAGGCTCTGCGGAAGAAGGTCAACGATGAGTTGTAGATGACGAGCAGAGCGAGCAAGGCTGCTTTGCATTCTGAGCAAAGCCCTGCAGCTCAAATGAGATGCGAATTGGAAGTGGGAAGTGGAAGTGGCCAGACTGGGATGGAATGATATCACAAGCAAGGGCGGCCCAGTCGGAATAAAGTCCAGGTGGACAGGAACTGTATTCTATTTTGTATTATTGCGGGAATCATAGTATTAATAATATAATCACTAAAGAAAAACCGTTAAGCGAATGCATACAGAGGAACGAGCGTGCTGATCGCACGCTGTTGAAACAGGTATCCAGGTATCATGGCAGACGGGAACAGACGGGATGAAACCGCAAAGGCTGGGCATTGATGCGGCTCTGCCATATAAACGCGCGACTCTCTCGCTCAATCTGTGATTAAGATGTCAAAAACAAAAACAAAAACAAAAACCAACAACCACAAAATGCATATGTCACTCGCCTTTTTCTCACTGCTGGCCATGGCCCTGGCCCATGGCAACATCACATCACCCCCGGCGCGCCTCGCCGGCCCGGCCATGGCCGCCGCCTGTGGCCAGGCTGCCGTGTCGGCCGTCTTGAGCGACGGCACAATTCCGCTCGAGAGCGTCACGGCGCCTCTGGCGTCGTGCCAGCTCGATCTCTGCCGCGGCGCCCTCTTTGAAGACAACCTGAACCGAGTGCAGGCATTTCAGGCCGGCCAGCTGGTGGCGATGACGGCGCAGATCCCCATCCCGCACGAGGGCCCGATGAACGTGTCGATTGTGTCGACGGCCAACAACACTGTCCTGAGCGCAGGTGCCGACCTGATTGCGTTTGACAGCTACGCAGACGAGTCGCTGGCGGCTCTTCCGGCGAACAACACGGCGTTCTCGGTCACGATCCCGTCTGGCCTGGAGGATGCCTGTGCGCTCGCCGGCGCGTGTGTGCTGCAGTGGTTCTGGTTCGGCACGAGTGCACAGCAGACGTATGAGAGCTGTGTTGATTTTGTGATTGCATCTGTTGATCAGATCTAGTACAATGTATGGTGTTTAATGTCACTTGGGTAGATTATTCTTGGGTATTATTATATTTATTAATAAAGAAAACAAAAGAAAAAGAAAAAATGAAAAAAAGAAAAAAAAAAAGAAAAAGATAATAGAAAATAATGTGAAGTAAGAGCCTTTGTTAGCAATACACCATGGATCGACAGTAATTACCTATGATCATAATACCACAGACATCTACCGACATCTAGCATCTACAACTCAAAGAGAAGATACATCTCGTTGAGGAGGTCGTTGGGGGCTCGGTCGCCATAGAGTTTGGCGAGGTAAAAGTCTTCTGTCAGACCGTCGACGTCCACGCCCTGGGTCGCCATGTCGCCAAGCTTGCGCAGAGTATTCAGAATGCCAGTGCCGCGCGCATCGGGGTTGTACCAGCAGCAGGGTTTTGCTTGCGTAGACTCGTCGAGCTTGCTGCTCAGGCGGCTGTCCCGACGGCACAGCGGGCATGTCCTGGCGCCGACCACGAGCACGGAGCGGTACCGCATCACGAGCCGGATGAAGCAGCGAAACGCAAAGAGGCGCGTGGCAGTGTCTGTCTGCTGACAAGTGGCGAGGATGGTGTACTGGCGGTGCGCCGTGGCCCAGATCTCGTAGGCGGCCGAGGTGGCACCACCGCCCGTGCGGTAGAGGAACGTCTCGGGGCTGATGGAGGGCATTTTGAGAGTCTATGAGATGGGACTAAAGACTGTTAGTAGGGAGAGGGGAGCTTACCTGTGTATCTGGGTATCTGGTTCTCAGTGAGCTCGTCGTGAGTCGAAGCCCTCGATGGATGTCGATGTCGATGCCGATGTGATGGCTGATGGCTGGAGAGTAAACAGAAGAGTCGACACCGGCTAGCCAGTGGTTATATACCGCAATAATGAACAATATAGAAATGCACACGGACGGCTCTTTGTTCAAGGACAATGCCTTGTCGTGTTTTTTTGCGGCTTTGCTTCCGTTCTTCCTTACTGATCTGCTGTCGAGGAGGCTGTCCGTCTTTGTTTGATATTGCCGGCAGACAGCACCTTTTGTTTGGTTTATTTTTGCAACCAGCGAGGCTGTATCTGTGCTCCTCTAGGCTATACATGTTATTTGTTCATATATCTCATTTCTGGGTGTTTGCAATATTCCTATTCCACTATTTGCATTTGGGTTATTTTGGTTTTAAAACTAAAAATAATTATTGTATCTTTGTATGAATAGTAGTGATAACACTAGTCAGAAAATTCCAAATTAAATATACAAAATAGCTAGAAACAGAAAAAACAATGACGTTAATTAGTTGAGCTTCCTATCTTCATACCCTGAACTCCATCATTTATTCATCGTTTTCATAATATTGTGATATCTACTCTGCAGTATACTGCCAGGACCACGTGCGCTCCTTCCCGCTATCACACCATAACAGTCACCTCCTTCCCAAGTAGTCTGTCTAATTACACCCACATGCTTATCTTATCGCACTCTCCCTACATTACGTAGTGCTGCGATCGGCAGCCCTTCACACCATGGCCCAACGCCCAAACCAGCCCCCTTTAGCGCTTTACCCTTTGCACAGTGGTATCAGGGTCCGACTGAACAAAGTGTAACCGGATCGATGTCTATTTTGTGTTCATTTTCTGCTCATGCTTCTCACTCTTATACTTATCTCATATTCATACAACCACGCACCGCCGATCTGAAGACGGCCGGCATCGACATGTTTCCACGATAGACGAGTAGAGGAAACGGAATAAAGAGGAATCAAGGAACTGATATCAGGACAGTGACGCTCGGAGCGACACACGACACACACACTCAGAATGCCCGAGTTCTTCTCATTCACACAGGGCACCGAGACCAACCCGCGGCTGCCCAACCCCGAGACTTCGCCGCTGCAGGTTGGCCGCTTTCGCGCCGTCGTGCCGCCGTCACACCCTTCATCTGCATCGCCGTCCAAGCGACGACCACAAGACGAGTTTAACCAGCCGACACCGTCGTTTGTGTCGAAGCGGCCGTACTGGAGCGCGCCGCCGTCCCGGTCGCCGTCGCCGTTCGCTTCGGGGCCGATCGGCAGCAGACGCGGCCACGGCCCATCGTCACTCAGCAGTCTGCCTGGTCTTCCTCAGGCAGAAGCAGGCCATGGCTTCTATAACAACACGGGCTATGGCGCGATAGCTGCTGCAGGGTACTATGACGGCATCGGCGACGACGACGAAGAGGAGGAGGAGGAGGAAGAACAAGGGGACGAAGGCTACGACCAGGATGATGAAGAAGAGGACAGCAGCGACGACGACGACGAATACGAAGAAGAAGAATACCACGAAGATGCCGGGCCAAGTGGCCATGGCTCGGTCAAGGTGGTACAGGAACCCCTCGTTCCTCGCCGCGCACAGCCGCGCTGGTGGTGGGTGTCGCGGATGTTTGTGCGACCGTCTGCTTCCGCGTCTGCGTCTGCGTCGGCTCCGAACACAAACAACGACACATCCGGCCCGGCCTATCGCTCAGTCTCGGCAGGACGTAGTCCCGGCGGCAGCCAGCGACAGCGCCGCCGCAGCAGCACGGCCGCATCCCCGTCACAGCGCTATATCTTGAGCCAGCGGGGAAACTACCGCAAGCCGAGACAGAAACGGCGACGCCATTTCCGCCGCATCAGACGGCTGCGCCAAAAGTACCGGTACTGTGGCCGCCGCTTCGCACGCTGGATGCGCCGCGGTCTCCTGCGGATGGGCCGGCACCTGCGCAACCTCTGGATCACGCCCAAGAATGCGACCGTGCGCCGTGCCGTCGACAAGTGGTGGAGCCGGTGGACGCTGCTCGTGGTTTTGCCAGCCGTTCTAGCCGTCGCGTGGTGTGCCATCCCGTTCCCGCAGTACCCCATCGGCGACTATGACGACGACGACGACGACTACTACGAAGGCGATGGCGGGCGGCGGCACCGCATCCCGGCGCACGGCGAGGCGCGGGTGCGCATCAATTTCTGGTACTTTCTGCTGGTCTACTACGGCCCTTACAACATGACGGCTCTGGTCTGGATCACCAAAGTATTCAACCTGTACAGCCTCAACTGGTGGCCGTCGTCGCTCGGCTTCCCGCTGAGCGTGTCACTGCTGGCGGCCTTTTCCATATTTGTACCGGCCGGTGTGTTCTTTGGCGTGCCGCCCGCGGCCTCTCTGGCAAGCCACAATACGGCGTGGGTGACGTGGACGTTTGCCGTCATGGCGATGCCCGTGGCGGCTGCCCTCTTGCTGCTGCTGGTCCACTCACGGCACCGCAAGCTGCGGCACGCGCTGTCGGACACGCAGCGGATTTTCACGTCGGCGCTGTGGTCGGGTGAGCCGGACACGCTGCCGCGGAGACACGAGCAGCAGAGACGACAGCAGCAGAGGAACCGGTCATTTATTGGCCCTTTTAGGCGCGGTGGTGGAGGGGGAGGAGGCGACAGCAGCTCCGATGGTGGTGTTACACAAGGCCAACAAGGTAGACACCACCGTGCAGCCGTCATTTCCACGGACAGCGCCTCGGACATGGACCCTCTGGCCCTGTCGTTGGACACTGCTTCTGTGAACGAGGCTTCGTCTCTGCTGGGATCGCAGAGCCGGCAGCGGCGCGCCCGACAGACGCGTGGCAGTACAATGCCGCAGCAGACAGGCCACTGGCTGCCGTCGAGCTTTGTGCGCTTCCTGTGGCTCATGGGCGCCCTGTTCACGTCGCTGCTGGTCTACGAGCTGGGCGAAGCGTCGGCCTCCATCTTCCTGGCGGCGCTGCCGGACATGCAGCACGCCACCGTCTACGCCGTCGCCTACGTCTATGCCTGGACCGTCACAGTGTTTCTGCTGGACGCCCTGACGTCGTGGATCCTGGGCGGCCGGCAGGGCGAGCGCGTCGGCAGCTACCCGCTCGGCTGGGTGTTCAAGCTCTACTTTATGCTCACCTACCAGACATATGTGCGTGCGCTGTACGTGCGGCTGCGGTCGCCGTCGCAGGTTGTCTTTCTGCAGATTCTGTCGTCGACGACGCTCATTGTCATCACGCCGCTGCTCATGTGCCGGTACACGCACCGGCTGCTGTGCGCCATTGGCCTGAACGGGCAGTCGTACGGCGCGTTCCAAAAGGTGTGCGTGCGCAATGTGTTTGTGCGCTTTGTGGCGGAGAATGCGAGCATGATGGCCTTTCTGGGCAGTCTGCTGGTGCTGCACTTCGGGCCCAACCGCGACGTGTACCCCTACTTTGCCTTTGACGACGAGAACCTGACGAAAAACGGCTACACGTTTTCCTTTACGCTGTATGCGTCGAGCATTGCGTGGGCGTGCGAGCTGGTGGCGGCGGTGGTGGTGTCTGGGCTGATCCGTGTATTTTTCGGGGTGAGCGTGGTGGCGGAGGCCAAGATGGACCTGGCGGTGTGGCCGGAGCTGCTGCCGACGAGTGTTGCGGTGTCTGTGCATGTGCTGCAGAACATGCTGTTTTCGATTATCCGGTTGCAGTTTTGGTAGGTAGACGGCTGGGCAATCTCAACGTGCCATTTGTTTTTGTTTTCCTCTCTGTTTTTGTTTTTCTTTGTGTCTCTTTTATTTTTCTTTTGATTTTTGTTTCTTTAGATTTTGTTTCTTGCATCTCCTCAACGATACCCATCTGTTTATGAATCTTAATCTATCCCTATCTATAGCTATGAACGCCAATCTACTCGACTTGCATGTGCGTTGTTTCAGATCGAAGCCTAGACCTATTTGTTTGTTTGTTTAATATCTATTTATCCGGATCACTTCCGGCGCTGCAAGATAGTTGACAAAGGAAATGAAACAAGGCAGGCGCCAATAGATCAAACCTGACCAAATGTCAATCAACCGGGTTACCTCTATTGGCAACTGTCTGCATCTTCGATCTAATGTGATTGTAGGATATCATAAACATGCTTGGGCAGAGCACAGCGCAGAACACCCAGTACAGTCGTGGACAGTTGTACGGAAGCAGGACGAGTTCCGGCCGTACGACATACGACATGCTGATACGACGTCGGGGTGGACATGCTTTGACCTGCCTTGTAGCTTGTAGCCTGGATGTATATTGTAGAGTCGTGAGCTATAATGTCATGTCAGTCGACTGTCAACTGGCCACCAACTCACCACTATTAGTAGCTGTCTATTCATAGTCTACGCGAATCGCCAAGCTCGAGTCTAGACGCAACGATCTTCAAACAAGTGAAACTAGATTGTTGCAGACGTGTTTGGCTCGCAGCCGGGCCTACTTGGTCTGCGTGGATTGCTTTTGCTGTGTGCTTTGCTGTGTGCTTTTGCCGTTTGCCGTTTGCCGGGTTGTTGCCCGTGAGCGTGCGTATACACTGTCTACATGTTTGTACAGCTGTTGTCTCGTCATGTATCGGTGACTCACTGTACTCTGCCTTGTTGCTGTGTTCTCTGGGACACTCGTACCAGCATCAGACCAGACTCGACAACTTGCCAATCGAGTCGTCCAGTTTTGATATCCCGTTTGCTCGTACTATGTACAGCCGTGGCATTGCGGGCTTTATTATCCTATAATTCCTATAATTCTTATAATTCCTACGGCTCCTACGATTCCTGTCATTCAAACTACTGCTCATCCCTTGCAGCTAACAACCGCACGTTTATCTTTTTCTTGTCTCTTGTCTCTTGTCTCTTTTCCCTTTTCTTTTGTGCATATTTCCTTTTTCATGCCTTCTGTCGCCCTTCGTCTTTGCCTTTGCCGTATTTAGTCTTGGAGGCTTTTCTTAGTTTCACGGACCATGTTCCAAGTTGCCTAGCTGGCGGCGTCTCGGGGGTATTCTGGGTAGAATATTCATCTTGGAGCTGGGTATTCGGACACATTTCGGATCCCTGTCGCTCGTTCAGCCAGGTTTATGATATGGCACCTTGCGAGACTATAATGTGCACCTCTATACTGCCATTAGTCGAACCGGGCAAAATGGTTAAAAATTAGAATAGTTGCTTCAAAGGGGGATAAGAAGGATGGCAAAAGAACAAAAGAAGACGATAAAGAACGGGAAAAAAGAAAAGAAAGAAAAAAAAACATTTGACACATCCACAGCGGAGACGGGCCGTTGAAAGGCCAAGTTGTTAGCTAATTTAGTACTAAAGCGTGCTTATTGTAAACAGGGTTTATAACGGGATTTGATATTGTACTGTATATCGACAGTTGTTAACGTTGTCCACGAGTTGTGAACAAGTTGTCAGCGAAAGTCTGCAGATACAAAGTACATACTGCGAGCGCAATACAACTCCAACCGCAGACGGCAAGAGCCTCACCGCTATTATCGCATGCAATCTAATGCAATCTCATGCAAACTGCTCATAGCAATCGATGTTGACGGAATGGCATATTCAAATGGAATTGTCAGACTCTCGGCTCTCACTCTCTATACAAAAGATAAAACAGATCAAATCGTAAAGAATTAAGAGCGAGAGAAAGGCCGTAACTCGTGGCGGGGTGGGTACCATTATAATAGATAGTATATGTCATCATTTGATTATTCATCCATGGACGAGAGAGCAAGAGCAGGATGCACATACTACAGAGTAAGCTGTCGCACCATCGCAGCCTGATGTGAGATGTAAGCAGGCTATTGAGAGGAAGATGCATCCCATATCCTGTAGATAAATGCGAAAGGCGTGCTGTACGTGTGGAATGGAGGAAGGACGCCGAGAGAACACCAATAGAGAAGGTGCGACCGCTCTCATCCCATCCCACGTCGCGATGTTTTCTCGGCTTCACTTCACGCCACTGTCGGAGTAGACGCCTGATTGTAGACTGGTTAACTTGTCCACAGTACTGGGCTATCCAGCCATCTACTCTGCACGCACTCCACGTACTCGACTGCTGTATCTTCTTTGCTTTTTGCTGCCTCGGTCGTCACGCATTGCATCGCCGTCACCATCACCGCCAGCTTTGCCTCGACCTCGACTCTGCTCGGCCTCAGCAACCGTCGACTACCCCCCTCCCACTCTCACATGCACACCCTACACTCTCTACACAACACACACCACAGCCTTCTTATCCGATGTGCTTCCAGACTCACAGCTAGCCTGGCCAGCCTGATCCGCATCCGACCCTCCATCTCGACGCGCCCTGTAGCCCTCCTCCTCTCTTCTTTGTCGGTCTGTCTCTAATCTCTTTTTAATTCCCTTTCTATCCTCTGTTCCTTCGATGCTCTGTTCTACTTCTCTGCTGCTCTGCCCTCGATCTACCCCTCTACCCCTCTCTGCTTCGAGCTTGAGCCGTGTCTCCCCACGCCGTTGCTGCCTGGCTCAACCGATCACATATGACAGACACAACAAGATACATGCTCAGGTTCACTTACGAATACACAGCCAAGTATCTTACATCCACAAAATCAAGTACTTGGAGTACTCTGTCACTGTACTATGTATACTGACAGTACTATGTATTACTGACAGACACACAACCGTTCGTTGGGTTCCGCACGAATTAACCATTTATTTTATCTATTTATTTAACCCACCCGGCCCCTCTTTGCACCCCTCCATGACGCCTAGCTCTTCAGAATTTTATTCTTTTCTTTATTATATTTCTCGACGTTTGTTTTTGTTTTCACCATTACGGCCTGGTCTTCTTTTCTTCGAATGTCCTTCTCCTTTGCTTCTCAAGTCTTTTCAAAGTATTGCCCTTATATTCTTTGTCGTTCAGCCGTCTTCCGTCTTTGGAATGCTCTAAATTATCTTGTAATTCTCTAAACTTAATTTCTTTTTTTCGAAATGTTCTTGTAGTAGGCCTCTACTTTTTCTTATATGTTCTTATATTTGCCTCTATTTTCCTCTATTTTCTCTAGTTTTTCTTCACGCTCTCTTCAACTTCAGCTCGACTTCAACCACATCTACAGAGTACCTCGCCTTACACCCCTCTCTACTTCCTCTAATCCCTGTCGCATCCTTTTTCTTTTTTCCCTTTATTCTTTTCCTTTTCTTTTCCTCTCTTCTTTTCCTCTCTTCTTTTCCTCTCTTTAATCTTTTATCCTTTTATCTTCTTTCCCTACTCTTTGCCTCACTGAGTATCTCTCAAAACTCTTCCCAAATTTCCCCCAACCCTGCCATCTCTCCAACACCCCTCCTCCTTCTCGATCCCGTTCCCCCTGTCGTGCTCCCACCCCCTTGACATCTTGTCTCTCCGCCTCTTCTCTTCTTCCTATCTTTTTATCTTTTTTATCTCTTCTTCTCTTCTTCTCTTCTTTTTCCCTTCCTATCCTCTTCCTCCTTCCGCTCTCGCTTCCGTCGTCTCGTCTCTCCGTCCTCTCTTGCCCTTTTCTTTTTTTTCTTCTCCTCTCTTCCTTTCTCTCTCTCTCTTCTCCCCTCCCCTTCCCTCCTCTTCTTCTCTCATCATGACCGCGCCGGTCCCCCAGTCTGCCCAGAGTCAGGTTACTAGCTCAGACCCCTCTAGACCCACCGCTTCCGACATCACCTCTTCTACCTCTACTGCCCAAGATGCCGCGGGAGGACAGTCCGCCACCGCCGCCGCCGCCGCCGCCGAACTCGCCAGTACAAAGGTAGCCCTCTACGATGCTCTGCGCCGCTTCGCCGACTTCCCCATCAAGGGCATTGTCTTCATCGACATTATGCCCCTCTTCCAGGACCCCAAGACGCACGCCGCTCTGCTCCGCGCCCTTGAGCTCCAGGCCCTCTACTTTACTCCTGCTCTGACTGCTGCCGCCGCCTCGGCCGTCTCTGCCCCCTGGGTCGACGTTGTCGTTGGTCTCGATGCCCGTGGCTTCCTGTTCGGCCCCGGCCTGGCCCTCAAGCTGAACGCCGGCTTTGCCCCAGTCCGCAAGCAGGGCAAGCTGCCCGGCCCTTGCGTCACTGCCAGCTACGAGAAGGAGTACGGCGCAGACTACTTCCAGATCCAGGAGGATGCCATCAAGCCCGGCCAAAAGGTCCTGATTGTCGATGACATCATTGCGACTGGTAGGTTCTTCAAAACTTTAAATTACTTTCCCCTCTATACTCTAAGCACATGCTAACAAACAGGCGGCTCTGCTGCTGCTGCTGGCGAGCTGGTCAAGAAGCTCGGCGGCGAGCTTGTCGGCTACCTGTTCATCCTCGAGATCTCCTTCCTCAAGGGCCGCGAGAAGCTGGGCGATGCCCCGGTCATCACCCTCCTCGAGGAGGCAGAGTAGCCTCTCTATACCCTCGCGATGTTCCGCGTGCATTTTCTCGTCCATAAATTCCGCGTCCCGCGTTCTGCGTTCTACGCAATACATAACCCTAAATACACAAAAGCAACTGCCTTCGATTTTCGTTACCTCGTTTACCACTCTACACTCTACATACAGCACTCTACACTGTTGTTATCTGCTCGCATGCTCTCATACTTTACTATATACTCTATACTATCCCTCAACTTAATGCCACCAGCCATCCGCAGTCTCCGAGCACGTTCCCATTCTATTGGCTCGGCCTGTCCGGCGCTCTGTCAGGAATTCAACACGATGGACCTGGACTGGATACTGGATTTACTACAGCTCTGTTTGTGTTTTTATTATTTCATTCTACGATTTGACTATGATTTGTCTACGCTTGGTCTACGTTTCCTGTTGTCTCCCACTCTGTGACTGTTTATTCGCATGTAAATACATCTCTACGTTCTATTACACTATACTGACCAATCCGGCAATTCTCCATGTCTTTAATTGACTAGTATCGAATGTCTAACATGCAGGCATGCCCCGCCCTGCCATACATCAACCTGTCATGTTGTGCTCCTGCAGCTCTGTGTAGCATGTAATAGTGATTGATTGATAAATTGCGACTACTTGCCCTGTAGTGATGGTATCATAAACTATGCTAGGTGTTTAATCTCCAACAAAAACAACGGTCGATTGGTCTAGTTGGTTATGACGGCGCCTTAACACGGCGCAGGTCCGCGGTTCGATCCCGTGATCGATCATTTCTTTTTGCTTTTTGCTCATTTACTGATATCTTTCACTTGTAATTTAAAGTGTTCAATTGTCTTTTTACTTTATTTTTATGTTGCTTCCTACTTTTATATTTTACAGCTATTGTGATCAGTACTTTTTATAGTTCGCAGAGCGTCTGATAAAACATCACCATATTCGACATGTATTGCTTCATCTGCTCGTCTGATGCCGCCATCTCAACAGACAAACATATTTTATTCTGCTTCGTTCGCCTATAATCTACACACGCTTGCCCGTCTACAGTTTACGACGAGCTCATCGTGTACTTGGAACTGCCGCCTGCACTGCCCCAGCCCTCTGTCGCCAGCACCTGGTAGTCCATCGTTCCCAGCTTCAGACCCAGGGCCGCCCAACCGTCAAAGTGGTTCTTGGTCGTGATGCTGCCGCTGCCCGGTCGCGAGCTGCGCCGCTGCGAAATGTACTGCGTGAACGTCGTCGTGCCTGCAATCGACGGCTGGTTTACCTGCGTGTGCTTCCACACGTCGTACACAGACCCGTCGCTCTCGACCGTGCCCACCTTGGTGCCCTGAGCCGAGCCCTTGCCGTCCGACGCGTACTCGGTAATGTAGTACTCGACCAGCGGGTTGCGGGACCAGCCGTAGACGGAGACCAGGACGGTGCCCGAGGAGCGGGATGTCGAGCCGTCAAACGTGATGTTTCTATACAATTAGACTGACGGCACAGGGAGCGAGGGAGTGGCCTTGCAAGCTTTCTCTGTTCTTACCTTGTCGTGCCCGTCTTCCACCCCTTGCCGACGACAAAGTCGCCGGCACCAGAAAAGGACACCGAGTACCCAGACGACCCGGGCTGGAAGTTAACATTGCCGCCGGTCTTGTAGTTCTGGTTGTAGTCTTGGCGACGGGCCAGGTCGGCTGTCTCCGTCTCGGCGCCAATGGTGCCAAGGTGAAAGTCGGGCGCGTCGTCAGAGGCCGGAGCCGGAGCCGGAGATGGTGCGGCAAACACAGCCGAGAAGGCCGCTGTGGCCAGTGCCAAGTATGTAAAGCGCATCTTCGGATTCGGAGTTTTCAACAATAGTGGTAGACTGTCAGAGTAGAGGTGAACAAGAGCCAAGCAAGTTCCAAAAGGAAAGCCAAGCTATCTATATTTATATATATATGTGCTTTTGCTTACAAAAAAAGCTTCTTGATCAACGGCTTCTAAGCGATCTCTTTTATCCCCTTTCCTGGCCATGATCATCCAAACTTGCTGTCCCAAACATATGACATAGTACTCCGTCGCTCCGACATCCCCGCACGCTCGTGTTGACGGCTAAATAGGGGCAGATCATTAATAAAGGTAAAAATATGCAGAGTAAACATGGCATTCCCGACGTATATACTTTGTAGTGCAGCAATTGGATGAATGCATTGAGCGTTGTAATCACCTTCCCCTTTCAACCATGGTCCGTCACTTTGGATAAAGTGAGGTGGCGAGATGCCGGTGTACATATACTATGTAGCATGTAGCATGCTGGCGGAGTGTCGACCCCTTGTTCATTAGAGTAAGTAGTGGACGTGTAAATATACTTGTTTCTCGTATCAATCCTGGTCGTTAGTTTCGAATGCCACAGAGATAATTAAGCTTCTAATAGGCTTTAGCGATCTGCCGTTTGTTCCGTAAGCAGCCAACTCAGCACACAGTCAGATTGCCTATTTAAAGGCAGTCAATAAAACAGCTCGATAGCTGTTTTGTTTAATATCATTTACTGCCATCTTTCCACAGATCAAGGTATTGATGTAATTTTTTTATTGAAGTCAGTATATCTTGTAATTTGTTTCTTTCTGTCTTCTTTTTCTTCTTATTGGGTTCCTTAGAGCTTACATCCCATTATCAACGCGCTGCCTTGCCGGTTACTTACCCATCAAAAACACACTTCTACAACCTTCGACCGTATTTAAAGCATGAGAAACAACCATCAACCCAAACGCGCGAGATGGGGAAAATATCGTGAGAGGCGAGCAAGAGGAGATAACCCCCCGGGCGCGGTGGAGAGCAAGCAAACACGAAAACAAGCAGAGACCCCTGCCCTGCCACATATTTTGCGCCCCCAACTCCTGACATCAACTATAATCTCCTCTGTCTACAGAAAAACCATCACAAGGCTGTGTGACTCGATGCACAAGGCTGCGCTGGGCGACAGGCAGGACGTCATCAGTGGATCGATTGGCGCCGGCAGCACCCTCCTGTTAACATGACATGTGATTGGCTGAATATTCACAAGACCCACTTATAATCACAGGGTTCAAAGTTCGGCAATGTTGCTTATCGCCTTATCGATAAGCCCCGCAGTACTATCTTTTATCCGGCAACCGAAGATTCAGCTTTCTCGTACGACGGAGATACGACCAGTGCTAGTTTAATGCCTCTCGCGAGGCGAGCGATTATCAGCAGCCAATCAGAGGCCGGAAAACGGCCCGCCAAACACATGTAAATTCTGGCTGTTCCAGCACCTTTAGCAGGTGAGGCAGGTTCGAAGCACTGCAAGCGCCAATTAGCTGCCAATTAGCTGCCAATTGGCTGCCAATTAGCGACCTTCTGCGCGCAGTTACAGCAGGCCTTTCAGTTTTCCCGGGGCAAAGCTTTTTTCGTCTTTGGATTTTGGCGCATTTGGCCACTCTGCACGAAAAAAAGCCTCTACCTGTACCGTGCTCGCCTATTCGTCCTCTCTACTACCCTTTCGTCTAGTCGTCTATTCGTTCTTCCCTTTCTTCTCTTCCCGCTTTCTTCCTCTTTTGACATTCTCGAGCCTGACCTCACCTCTGCCCTCACCTCTCCTCCAGTCCGCGCCTCCTCTCCCCCCTTCGGCTCTCTTTTTCGACGACCCCTCTGCGGTTCTCGACTCTGCTCTCTCTTCTAAATCTCCATCCTCGCAAACCGAAAAATCACATCCAAGATGCTGGCCATCCGTGCTGCTGCTGGCCCTGCTGCCAGACGCCAATTCGTCCGTGCTGCTCCCCGCGCAGCTGCTGTCTCCCTCCAGGTGAGTGATCGCCAGGCCCAGCCAGAGTTGCTAGGACTATGTATAGACGGCCGATGCTGGACACACGACTATTGTAGCAGACATCCGGGTGCAAGGGCATTGGGTGGTGCTGGCGGAATGCAGAAATGCATCACCAGCCAACAAGACAATCAAGATAGAAGCTAACTCTGATACAGGCCCGTTTCTACTCGAGCAAGGAAGTCGCCAAGTTCACCGGTGTGAAGGACTCCAACGTAAGACACTCATCCAATACGAGATATCCGATATAGACGCTGTCGTCGTGGCCTGGCAAAATTAGACCGAATCTGGGCTCCGTGTGGTCCGGCGGGGCTCGGCTATTGAAAATACAGCAAGCCGGCACATGGCCGGGTATTCAGTATTCGGCCACAACAGCCAACCATGGCCGCAATCTCACAACGAGAACTACGACATCAATCCCAAGCACATGCCAGGCGACGACAGCACGATCTCCGAATTACACACAGAGTTTATGTATACTAACTGGATAGGGCCTGTACCCCGTCAGTCTGATCGAGGGTGACGGTATTGGTCCCGAGATCTCCGACGCCGTCAAGGACATTTTCAAGGCTGCCAACGTATGTCTCCCACTTCCTTTGATGTTCCTTTTATTCTTATTTTTTATTCAAAATGGTGTCCATCAAAGCTAACTTCCCAAGGCCCCTGTCACCTGGGAGCCCATCGATGTCACCCCCATCCTGAAGGACGGCAAGACTGCCATCCCCGACGCTGCCATTGAGAGCATCCGCAAGAACAAGGTCGCCCTCAAGGGCCCCCTGGCCACCCCCATCGGCAAGGGCCACGTTTCGCTCAACCTGACTCTGCGGAGAACCTTCAACCTGTTTGCCAACCTGCGCCCCTGCCGCTCCGTCGCCGGCTTCAAGACCCCTTACGACGGCGTCGACACTGTCCTGATCCGTGAGAACACCGAGGGCGAGTACTCTGGCATCGAGCACGTTGTCGTTGACGGTGTCGTGCAGAGCATCAAGCTCATCACCCGCGAGGCGAGCGAGCGCGTCCTGCGCTTTGCCTTCCAGCAGGCCCAGGAGATTGGCCGCACCAAGGTCCGTGTCGTCCACAAGGCCACCATCATGAAGATGAGTGATGGTCTGTTCCTGCAGGTCGGCAAGCAGGTCGCTAAGGAGTTCCCCGGCATCGAGTTTGACGACGAGCTGCTCGACAACACCTGCCTGAAGATGGTCACCGACCCCCTCCCCTACAACGACAAGGTCCTGGTCATGCCCAACCTGTACGGTGACATTCTGTCCGACATGTGCGCCGGCCTGATTGGCGGCCTGGGTCTGACCCCCTCCGGCAACATTGGTGACGAGTGCTCCATCTTCGAGGCCGTCCACGGTTCCGCACCCGACATTGCCGGCAAGGCCCTGGCCAACCCCACCGCCCTGCTGCTGTCGTCCATGATGATGCTGCGCCACATGGGCCTGAGCGAGTACGCCACACGGATCGAGAGCGCTGCTTTCGCCACTCTGGCCGAGGGCAAGGCCCTGACCGGTGACCTGGGCGGTAGCGCCAAGACCCACGAGTTTGCCGCTGCTATTATCAGCAAGCTGTAAACTGGTTGTATCGAAAAACAACAACAACTTGGTTGGGGACGCTCTTTGGGCATATTGAAATCTTGAGATCATGGGATCTTGACATCTTGAGATCTTGACATCTCGAGAAGAAGAAAGCGAGGCCAGCCCATACATAGACGGATCTGGATATGCATATATGCATTACAAGAAGGCGGTGTATATATTTTTTTGAGTCTTTGCGTCTTGCATGCGTGTGTTGTGTGTACAAATATGCACAACCTACCTACACTGTTATCTTGTGTCTTGTTCTTACATCCTTTTTGTCTGAGCCATGCCAGTTTCAATAAATAAGTTTAAATATCCAGCGGTGCATTGTGAGCCGATGAAGCCTGCCGCTTTTCGCATACACGCATCCTACACAGGAGTATTTATGTCTGTTGATTCCGTGAACAATGGTGGCGCCAGCGTCTTGGCTACCAGGTAAACCATGGCGAACCAAATTTCTCCGTGATGTACTCGGGTTTGCATGATGAGCAACAGCCACGGGAACATCTGGCCGCTATTTGCAGAGATCGCACCGATGTGCCGCTTGGTCGCGGAGGCGGCCGTGCCGTGAGTGTGACAGTGTGGCGGTGGATCGGGCCTTTCCTCCGCCTACACCTGCTAGTGACACATTTGCACCTTAAATTGGCCAAGCGCTTGCGCCTTCCCTTCCGGGAATACAACACACCACTGCATCTGCAAGCCGCTTCTACTTTGCACAGAGTCAAGTAGACAAGCACACTGATCTATATGCAAATACAGAGTACACATGCTCTTGCCCTACTTGTACGAGTATTGCCTGCTACTGCCACATGCTGAAGGCTCCAGCGATCACCTGTGATCGAATCGCGCCTTGCACACGGAGAATCCTCCGGTGTCGTTGATGATTACATAATAGAAACAAATAGGTGGCCACAAGCTCAAGTTGGCTCGAATAAGGCTCCAAGTCAATAATGCAAGCGTTCAGATCCACTGGAAGACTAAACTGACAGCTGCTATATTTTCCCTTTTTCTTTGCTTTTACCCCGTCTCCTTTTCAGTGCGGACTTCCATAGAAATAAAGTGTATGGGTCTCTTGGCCAGACTTTGCATTATCAAGACGCTATTGTATACGAAAAATACAAGAAAAAGCAAGGGAATGGGGGTGTTATAGCTGTCCGTCAACAGTGATGGTGTAAGCCTGCAAATAGTGCAAATAGTGCACTTTGCCATCCAGGGCACGTTTTCACCATATGACCCAGTTTTCTGTGATTTTGGCTCCGAAGTCCGAGTCGGCATTGGGCGCGCCACTTTAGCAGGTAGACCCTTCCCTATTTGTCTCTCATTCTGATCCTACTCGTCCTATTCGCCTATTCTTACGACGTGTCTATGTATCTTATGTACCTCGCTCCTGCCGTGTTTGTGCAGAGTACGTACAGTCACTGTATGTCTGTTGCTTCCTCTTTCTTAGCGTCCCTTCAAGCTCCCCTTTCTGCTATTTCTGCCCTTGTTTCCTTTTTTGTAAGCTTATAGACTGCTACTACCGAGCCGGCCACGATTCAGTCCACGTTCTTTTGGCGTAAGCCGCTTTTCTGTGTGTGCCGTCTCTAATAAACACCATTCCTCAGTCTCCATACATTACTTTACTGCGCCCAGTGTGCGTGCTCGACTGCTCGTTATCGCACTTTCCTCTTTCCTCTACCCTCTTTCCTATTTTAACACTCTATTCGAGTTTCGTCTCCTCGTGTCGTTCCGTCCTTTCGCCGTTTTGCCATCCCTTTTGCTACGGTACCTCCTTCCCTTTCTCGAGCGCGCCACCCGTCCCTCCTTCCTTGCCTGTCACTGCTCTGTTGATCGCACCTCCCCGTCCGATCTCCTGGTTTCCTCGGCGTTTCTTTTCCTGGACTCTTCCCCCGTCATACACCCTCCTCCTCCCCCCTCGCCTCGCCTCGCCTCTAGTAACTCTACTCCATCGACGTCTCATCTCGATCCCGCCCATACTCCCCGCGCCAGTACATTCATTATCTAGAGTATAACAGCTCCAACCCACCGACTCGACTGTTGAAATAGCGCGGCTCTTCTCTGTACTTTTCCTTCTCGGCCCCCAACTCGGCCTTGCCATCTCCATATTGGCAGATTGACGGCTACGACGACAGCTTGTACCTTGCATCTAGTCCGTCCTCCACACACACTGGACATTGCACCCACCGCAGCACATGCGAAACGACACGCCAAAACGACAACTCATAGATATTTCATAGCCAAATACCCCGGACTCCCAGCCGCACAAATCCCGGGTTGCTGAACCGCCCTGGACGCCCCTGGCCCCTTTGCGCCTCTTCTCTTCCTTGTCCTTGTACTGCACTTGTCCCTGTACTTGTCCCTGTACTTGTCGATTGGCCAAGCCAGATACCGACCCTGCCGGACCACAGCCTTATATTGAGTCTCCATTCGTTATTTCTTATTCTCTTATTGGAGCCGACATATCACCCAATATAACAAACAGGCGGTACAAAGACACTCTGTACGCAGCTTACCTACGCCCTACACTGCACGCCTCCTCTTTATTAACACGTCTTGCGCAACTCTCAACTCCGTTGTCCCATTTGTAAACACGACTTTCCACGACCTACTCACGATACAGCTACGACACACCTATCCCCTGGAATATCTTACAGAAACCATTTCCCAAACGACAGCATCAACTAACCGACGAGCACCCCTCGACAATTTTTGACCTGCACGAAACGGCCCAGCTTCAGAGAGAACTAGTCCAACCAGCCGAGGAACAAAAACCGTGTAAATGACAAACTCCAACGCCCGACGACGCCAACTCTCGCACAAGCCCCCGAAACATGTTGTTTCTGAGCCCGAACCGCGAGTAATCAACGCTGCGCCATCTCTGGAACAGGCCGAGATGTACGGCGTCAACGACGACCGGCCCGTGTTCTCGCGGGCCATGGCCCTTGCAGGCCGGATCTTCATCGAGACCATCCCGCAGTTGATTGCCGTGGGCGCTATGCTGGGTCTCATCTTTGGCGGCTGTTGCTCCAATGTGTTTACTCTGGAAGCCATTATCAAGGTTGAGCCGAATAGCGGCACACTGCTCACCTTTGTCCAATTTCTCTTTGTCGCCATCACCGGCTACGTCTCCCAACTCGACCCTGAACGCCCTCCGTTATACATCAGACCGAACAAGGTCCCAATCAAGCGTTGGGCTGTCAACATTGTGCTGTTCTTTGGCATCAACATCCTAAACAACTTTGCTTTCAGCTATAACATTTCCGTCCCTGTCCACATTATCCTCCGTTCCGGCGGCAGCATTACCACAATGATTGCCGGCTACTCATATGGAAAGCGCTACTCTCGGATCCAAGTCTTGGCTGTCATCCTTCTGACAATTGGCGTTTTTGTTGCCGCCTGGTCGGATGCGCAAAGTAAGGGCGTCGCCGAGGGCGCTGCCGAAGGCAACATTAATTTCATCACAGGCCTTGCCATTTTGTTTATTGCGCAAGTGCTCTCGGCCATCATGGGCCTATACACCGAGGAGACGTACAAAAAGTACGGCCCTCAGTGGAAGGAGAATCTCTTCTACTCCCACCTCCTGTCGCTACCGCTCTTCATCCCTTTCCTGCCGGCCCTGACGCGCCAGTTTGCACGCCTGGCCAATAGCCCACCGCTGTCTCTACCCTTCCTCGACTCCGTTGGCAGCGCCGTTGCTGCACGAGGCGTCGATGGCGAGGCTATTGTGGCTTCTGGCCTCCGCCAGGGGGTCGAGCGTTTCCAGATCCCGAGCCAACTCGTGTACCTGGTTCTGAACGTGTTGACCCAGTACGCCTGTATCCGCGGCGTCAACCTACTGGCAGCAGGTTCCTCGGCCTTGACTGTGACTATTGTGCTCAACATTCGCAAGCTTGTCAGCTTGCTGCTTAGCATCTGGCTCTTTGGAAACAAACTGTCTACGGGTACTATAATTGGCGCTATCATCGTCTTCTCGGCGGGCGGTCTTTACTCGCTTGATGGCAAGAAGAAGCCAACCGGGCGAGCCAGAGCCACGAGCGTCAAAATTGGATAGTTCCTTTTTGCCCAAGCCTAGAGGGCGATTGTATTGCTTTTCCTGGCCACTTTTCTTCTTGTTTCTGTTTTTCTGTACTTTCTTTTCATGCCCATTCATTCCCCAGCCAGCTTTGACTTTCTATATCTCTTGCTGGGTGCTGAGTTCAGGAGAGCACTTACATTTAGCCTCGCAGCTTGGGGACGAATATAAATGGGCTACCATCTTTATGTCTTTGTATCCGATCATGATCCAACAAAAGTCCGTGATAAATCCTTTCAGAAAACTTGTGAACCTGTCTAATGTGACCGACCTGGCCGCTGTTAGACGTCGTTTGAGGTTGATTCTAGCGTTGCCATGAGCCAAACAAGCCACACGTGACGTGGTCACGTGGACAATATTTCTTCAAGAGTCCCGAAGTTCACCTTACCCAAGCTTGAGACACATGTCGAAGTACACACCGTCCGGTTTAAATTATTGATTTTAAGTGATAGCATCTGCCATGAGCTATTTCGTCAAATGTGTATAGGCCGACGCTGTACAGCTCCCAACTTCAGCCATACACAAACAGCTTTGATTACATAAGAAGCGCACAGTACGTAAATGCTTTTAGGCTTCTATTACTACCCCACTCGCTGTGGTCTGGCCTGGCCAGTGCGTGGATTTACTGGCAGGGGGCTACGCTCGGGCGTCACTGGGTCATTGTAAGAACAACGGAATTCATCTCATATTTGCTTAGGCTCATGATACGAGCTGCTCGACACATTGATGTCTTGCGTACAAAATATAGGTGACAAAGCAGTGTATAGTTCCTGGCAGGTAGGTCTGTCGTGGGCCGGTCGTTCCTACCAGTTTCCTTGCTTTCCGAAGGCTTTCCTTAATCGGCATCCTAGCTCGTGTGCTAGGCGCATAGCTTCTGTTCTTGGTTGCCCGTCCATCGCACCTTCCGTCAGTGCCCAAGCCACAGCGAGCTAGGGAAGGAGCAGCCCTCCACACCTACCCAAACTATGCTATGTAATTCCACCCAAGACTTGCGAATACAGCATCAAACTGGCCGCTTTAGCTTGTATGTACAGTAACTTCCATAGCTTGTCCTCCGCTCTTTCCCTCCATACATACTGTACCAGCCTCCCGCGTGAAACAACTTCCCAGTAGATCTCTCGCCCCAAGCCAACGCCTCCCTCTTTCCTTCCACCCCCCTCTCTCCTCCCAGAAGTACAATCATCCACACATCATACATCACCATTCCTCTCGCCACACACACCTAATTGTTCTTCAGCATTCCCTTTTTGTCCTCCTTCCGCCACTTGTGGTTGGCAATTCTCTCCTGCGCTCGTCCGAGTCCTATGTGCCATTTTACCACCTAATCGTGTCTACTGTGCCTTTTCTAGCATGTCCAGACCGATAGGTTGCCACCTCGACTCCGCCAACCTCGTCCGCTTATAACGGCACCTCGACCTCGAACCTCCTCGTGCCGACCTAGTCAAGCATCATTGTTCAAACGCTTCAGCCCCTTCGGTATCTTTCGGCATTCTTACAGCGACCGTGCTGTGCCTTTTCGCCTTACTCTCTCGCACTCGCACCTACGCTCCTCGATTCCAAACCGAAGCAGACTCCGCCCACCCCTATTTCAACTCCCTCTCGACACCCCCATCATCCTCATTCACCCCCCGATCTCTCGCACACAGCCCGAGACGCATTCCTAGGTGACCGCATCTCGCCTCGCCCACCATGGGTTTCATCGGCATCTACAAGGCCGTCTACGACTACTCACCGCAGTCGGAAGGCGAGCTGACACTGACGGAGGGCAACCTCCTTTACGTTCTCAGCAAGGATGGCGGCGACGGCTGGTGGAAGGCCAAGAAGAAGGCCAATAGCGACGACGACGACGAGGAGCCCGAGGGTCTGGTTCCCGAAAACTACATTGAAGAGGTAAGATCCATCGCCAGTCTAGTGTAACCTGCCGCAACCATCTTGCTCATATTTCATCTACAGGCCCAACCCACGAGCCACGCACGCTCCCTCTACGAATACACACGGCAAACCGACGAAGAGATTTCCTTCCCGGACGATGCCAAGCTTGCCATCTACGACTCCTCCGACGACGACTGGGTTCTTGCCGGATACGAGGGTGAGTTCGGGTTTGCGCCTGCCAACTATATCGACCTCGACGGCGCAGAAGCCGACGCTACCGGTGCAGCAACAGCAGCACACGACGAAGTCGAAGCTGACGAGCCCCCGCCACCTGCACTGCCTACGAGACGCCCCGTGGCCGATTACGCCGAAGACGACGATGCTCCCAGCCCTAGCCTGCCGCCCCGTCGTCCGACCGCTGAGCCGGCTAGCCCTACGAGCCCTCACAGTGGCGCTGCCGCGGCCTTAGCCAACGTCCTAGCTGGCCGTGCTGCCATCTCCCCGACTCGAGAATTGACACCTCCCCCATCATTACCAAACCGCCCCCGCTACCTGTCCGATGCATCCGAAGATGAGAGTCTGAAGTCGCCACCACTGCCTTCACGCCCCCGGCCCGGAGTCAGCTTCGAAGACGACGAGCCCTCGCCCTCCCTTCCCCAGCGCAACAACACTATTTCCCACGGCGCTGGTCGTGCTATTGGCGGCACCAGCAACAATAACGCCAGCTATAACGACTATGGCAGTAGTGCTCAGAGCGGAGGCCAAGGGTACGACCAAGAGGACGAAGAGTATGCCTCTACATCGCTCAGCCCCGGCGGTTTCCACCTGTACAACATTTCCGAAATGGTATCTGTCATGGGCAAGCGGAAGAAGATGCCGACGACTCTTGGTATCAACCTGAAGACGGGCAACATCCTGATCGCCCCCGAGCGTGCCCAGGATGGCCCTTCGCAGGAGTGGTCGGCCGAGAAGATGACACACTATTCACGCGAGGGCAAGCACGTGTTTATGGAGCTCAAGCGGCCCAGCAAGAGCGTCGACTTCCACGCAGGTGCCAAGGACACTGCCGAGGAGATTGTCAGCGCTCTTGGGGAGCTTGCCGGTGCCGTCCGGGCCGAAGGCCTGCGTGAGGTTATTCTTGCTGGCACTGGCCACGAGTTGAAGAAGGCTGTTGCTCTCTATGATTTTATGGCTCAAGGCGAAGACGAGGTGACTGTGGCCGTTGGTGACGAGGTCATTGTCCTCGATGATGCCAGCAGCGCAGAGTGGTGCCAGGTGCGCCGTGTCAAGAACGGCAAGGAGGGCGTCATTCCTAGCAGCTACGTCGAAATCACAGGCACAATCTCTTCCGAAATTCCGGCACCGACAATTGTGGGATCTGCGTCATCGCCGCCGACGTCCCCGACACGGACAAAGGCACCAAAGGAGCAACCCGCCATTTCGGTATCCGCTGCCACGATCGGTGCTAGAACCACCGTGAAGCAGAACCGGCTGAACGAAGAGCAGCTCACGCGGTCTGCTGTGCGCACAGCAGTGCGGGATGAGTCGTCAAGATCTGAGGTAGGACCCGGTGTTCGTTTGCCCCAACGACGTAGTAGTTTGTATGCCTTGAACAGTTATAGTAACGGTGATGGGGAACAACAGCAATCATCACGGCGCAACGGAAACGGAAGCTCTCGCAAAGAAAAGTCAAGTATGTATCCATCTGACGTCCTATATATCGATCGTACCGTATTCACATCTAACAAAACAGAACCCGATACCGGCAAGGTGCGCACCTGGACCGACCGGACAAAGTCCTTCAGCGTGGATGCCCAATTCTTGGGCCTCAAGGATGGCAAGATCAACCTGCACAAGTTGAACGGCGTCAAGATTGCAGTGCCTGTGGCCAAGATGTCTATCGAGGATCTCGAGTACGTCGAAGCTGTCACTGGCATTTCGCTGGACGAGGACAAGCCTCTATCAAGTGTGAAGCGCAAGTCGCAGATGCAGCTTGAGGCACTGAACTCGTCGGGCACCAAGCTTGGTGCCTCTGTTGATGCATCTGCCAAGAAGAACGACTACGACTGGTTCCAGTTCTTCCTTTCCTGCGACGTTGCTGTCGGCCTTTGTGAGCGCTATTCCCAGGCCATGGTCAAGGACAACATGGACGAGAGTGTGCTGCCTGACATTGACTCTGGCAACCTGCGCACTCTTGGTCTGCGCGAGGGTGATATCATCAAGGTCATGCGTGTTCTTGACAACAAGTACAGCCGTGGCAAGCGGGGTACCGGTGACGATGGCGGCGAAGGCGGTCTTTTCTCGGGTCCCGGTGGTACTCTCCGGAACAACACCCGCCGTGGTCGTCCCACTCCCACCACTCAGGCAAACGATACTATCGACGCCAAGGCATTCTCACAGTCTGCCAACGGCGGCGGCGGCAGTGGTGCTGCTTCACCTACTACACCTCAAGCACCAGCTGAACCTTCTGCAAGGCCAGCATCTGGTGCACCCGCTAGCGGATTTGATGATGATGCCTGGGATGTCAAGCCCTCTAAGACACCTACACCCAAGGCTGAGCCGGCACCTGTCCCTGCTGCTGCACCGCGGGCTCCCGAAGTAGCGCCGCAGGTTGCACCCGCCAAGCCGTCACCTTCCCTGACTGGGTCGATGCAAGAGCTGTCGCTGCTCTCGCAGCCGCTTCCAGCAGAGAAGCTGAACCCCAACCCGGCACCTCCCATCACCCTGCCAACGACTGCTACTCCCGCAGTGTCTTTGCCTACTCTCCAGCAACAGCAGCAGCAGCAGCAGCAGCAGATGCCTGGTGCCACACCAGCCATGTTTGCTGGTCTTGCCCAGCAGCAGACCGGCATCCAGCCTCTGCAGGCACAGCAGACGGCTTATGCTCGGGCACGGCCCATGGCACCGCAGTACACACAAGGCCAGGGCGGTCTTCTGCCGCCGCCACCCCCGTCGCGGCCGCTGTCTGCACCGCAGTCTGCGCAGCCCAGCGCCTTTGGCCCCCCTCCACTGCAGCCACAAATGACGGGCATGATGACGAACCAAGTGACGGGCCAGGTTGCCCCCGTCGGCCATAGCCTGAACGACATCACACAGGCACGCATGCAGCAGCAGTACGCGCAGCAAATGCAGCAGATGATGCAGCAGCAGCCCCAGGGCATGATGCCGATGATGACTGGCATGCCTATGCAGCAGCAGCCGCAACCCACAGGCTACGCAATGCCCGGCCAGTTCATGCCCCAGCAGCAAAACCAGTTTGGCCAGCCGATGCAGATGCAGCCGACCGGGTTCGGCATGGTTCCCCAACAGCAGCCGCAGCAGTCTATGAACATGCCGCTCAACTCGATGCTACCGCCGGCTCTCGAGCCTCAGCGGACTGCCATACCTCAGCAGCAGCAGCAGCAGCAGCAGCAGCAACAGCAGGCTCTCCAGCCGCAGCCCACTGGCCACTTTACCCAGGGCTTTGGCAACCACGGCATGTCCCAAGCACCGGCACCACTGATGCCACAGCAGACGGGCCCTGCGCCGCCAGTTCGCTTTGGCGTGACCGACGACAAGAAGAAGCTGATGGCACAGCCCACCGGCCGCCGGGCAAACCTCTCTGCCGCAAGTAAGTTTTTTTCGCTTTTCTCTTTTCTTTGTCTCGACAAAAAACTACTATACGTATACATGTTCTAACAGCCATAGCTCCCGACAACCCGTTCGGATTCTAATTGTACAAGTTTCATATTCTCGTCTTGTGCTTGGCTTTATTGGGCCTTTTCTTTCCAGCTTCATTTCTGCGCACCATCTGCCGCAACACTTACTTATTTTTACTGTCTAATTTTTGTTTATATTTCGTCTTCCTTTTTTGCATTTACGTCTTCTTGCGTCCATGTTTCAGAGCAGTGTGTTTGTTGCTTAGAAACGGGTGGCTTGTGAATGCTTTTGTTGCCGTGTCTACATTTTTGCCTCTTTTTATTTGTATCTTTATATTTTATTCCTTTGAAAAAGAAACATCCAAAAGTCCACCACGTCTGCATGCACCTTTGTTTTATTTCTTGGAATACTTTGGCATTGGTTTCCATAGCTCATATTAGCGAAAGCAATCATGTTCGTTCACTTTGATGACAATGTTGGCAGTACTCAGGATCTATGGTATGGTAGTATATAATTCTATATACAAATAGATGTTCTGCCATGGAGAACCTCCCAGAAAACATCAGTCATGTGCGGTTCGAATACCCTCCAGATGCTTCTGTAGGTAATCTATAAGAACAAGATGGGGTAATGGCTGTAAGAAAAGGTAGATAGGGATGATAAATAAAATGATAATAGGATGAGACGAATTGAAGGTGGAAATGGAGAAAATAAGAGGGAAAAAGAAGAAGAAAAAAACATAATAAAAAAGAAAAGAAGATAGAATTACATCATGTCACTGTCCGCTCAATCAGATCGCGGTACATGTCCTTGACGTCCTGTACGTCGGCACGCAGCTCCTCGACTAGCTCGCTCTTCTCGCCGAGCAGCTCCAGCGTCGTGTCGTACCGCGCTTGTAGGTCCTCTACCTGGAGCTCCAGCTCGGCCACACGCTCAGATGCCGTACGCGCAGCCTCGGCATCCTTGATCAGTGCCAGCACCTCGGTACGGGCTTCATTGCGTTGCTTTGAGATGCGCGACAGCTCTTCGCGCGCGGCCACTTTCTCGGACTCGAGCCGCCGGATGGCGGCGCTCATGCGCTCAACCAGCTGCACAGACGGGCCGGCCGCGACGGTCGACACAGACACCATATCCTGCATCAGGGCGCCTCCGTTGTCGTTGTGGTCACGGTCGTCGTCGTGGTCGGCGGCAGCCATTGATGCTGACGCACTGCCAGTGCCGTTGTTGTTGGTCGACACGGAAGCATGTCTGCTCTGGTGGTGTGCGAGAACATTGTGGTAGGAGTGGTTGCCGTTGCTGCCGCTGTTGTGGAAGGAGGATGACGGAAGAGAACCTGCACCAGCATCGGTCATGGCCGTCGGGCTCATCACCTGGGGCACACCACTCACGAAGTTGCCGCTGCTGTTGCTGTTGCTGTTCGAGAGCAGGATAGAGGGGCGCACAGGCGGCTGGCCCGAGGGGCGGCGCATCGAGGCGCGCTCGGCCGGGTCGTCTTGGCTGGAGGGTGCCGAGGCCTTGCGTAGCTTGTTGGACATGGCCAGGCCCTGGAAACCGAGCAGCTCGGAGCTCCAGGTGCGCATCGGGTTTTGGGGCAGCAGCGGGGACTCCGGCCGGCTCTTGGAACCGCTGGCACGGATCTGGGGCGGCACAGGTGACAAAGGTGGCAGGCCCGGCACACTGGGTAGACCCTCAAGCCAGTTGCTGCCACGGTCGTGCGAGTCCATACGTCGGGGCTCACGGTCGCCAGCACTGTGCTGCCTGTCGTCTTTGCGCATAGCAGATGCAGCCGCCTTGTGCGCCTCAATCTCTGTCTTGAGTTGGTCGCGTGCTGCTTCGGCCTCTTGGGCGCGCTTCTCGAGCGTCTCGATGCGGGCTTCAAAGGCGCTCACGTCTTCCTGTGCCTTGGGCAGCTTGGAGCGGACCTCCTCCAGGTCTTCCTCGTTACGTTTAGCGCGTAGAGCCGCCTCGCGTGCTTTCTTGCGCATGTCCGACTCCCGCTGCAGCGCCTCGTCGCGCTCCTTTTCGAGATTGGAGACACGTGCCAGCAGCGTCGACTCGATGCCTTGCCAGTTGTTGCTGGCGATGGAGTATTGAGACTGCAGCGTCTCGACCTGCCGCATCAGCTTGGCCTGCGAGTCGCCAATGGCGCCCGACGACACCTCTTCGCTGCGCGAGCGCACAGCTTCGAGCTTGCTCTCAAGGTTCAGCACCTCGTTCTTGGCGTCGGCCTCAACAGTACGTGCCTTTTCCGCCGCCTTTTCTGCCTTTTCTTTCCATTCGTTTATCTGGGCCTTGGCGCGGTCAGCAGCCAGCTGCTTCTCCACTTGGCTGGCGGCCACCTGGTCCTCGAGATCTTTGGCGCGCTGGCGCTCCTTTTCGAGGGCTTCTTCGTTGATCTTGACCTTGAGGGCCTCGGCGTTGTGGTGTGCAGTCTTGAGCTGCTGTTTGAGGCTGGCAATGGTAGCGTCCTTGGACACGGCGTCGGACCGGATGGCCTCGAGCTCCTTTTGGGCCTGGCTGGTGCGCCGGTGAGCGTCTTCTTGTGCGCGCTCGAGCTCGGTGACGCGCCTCACGCGCACGCGCAATGTCTGCAGCTCGCTGTCGGTCTTTGTCTGCGCCGTCTTGAGGTCGCTGATCTGCTTCTCGTCTTCGCTAATCTTCAGCCGCAGCTTCTTGAGGATGGCACGGTGCTTTTGCTCGGTGACACCCAGATTCTTGCCCTCCTCCATGAGCTGTGCAATCTGCTGGTCCTTCTCGGCCAGTTTCTTCTCCAGGCTCCCTGGCTCTCCAGTCTCCATTGACTTTTTAGCTGCCTCGGACGCTTCGCGCGACAGGTACTGGACCTTGGACTGCATAGCCTCCATCTTCTCGGCGGTGTGTAGCATCTCCTCTTGGTGCTGGCGGCGCTCCTCCTCGAGCTCCTCCTCAAGCTTCTTGATCCGGGCTTCATGCACTGCATCGAGGGCAGCATTCGCTGTGGATGCTGTTGGTGTTGCTGCAGTTGTAGTTGTAGGCGTTGTCGTAGATGTGGATGCGGATGGAAGGGGGTCAGTCTCGGTTCGTGGCCCTTTTGCTGCTGCGGTCGCTGTCTTTGCTGGAGGCTCGACTGTTATCGTTGCTGGCACTGGCTCTTCGGCCGCTGCTGCGCTTTCTGGTATAGCAGTGATATCAGTAGCTACTTGAGCCGTGGCTAGCTCGGCGGATTTGGCTGTCGTGTCTTGTGGGGGGGTGTCGGCTGTTGTATTGTACGCATCTCGGGTCTCGTTTGTCGATTCAAATGACGGTCGCTTGCTGGCGGGCGCATCCCCTGCTACGGATAGATTGTCCTTGGTAGTACTGTCTATGGAAGCACGGCTTGGAACGTCGAGGCTCTGGCGTGGGCTCGCGGCTGCCGAAGCAGTTGCCTGAGAAAAGGAGCTGACGGTCGGCGATTGGGTGCCGCTCTTGGCAGCAACGGCGCGCGCAAGTCGCTCCTGGAGGCGGTCATTTGCGCGCGACGACGACCTAGATTGTGGCGCTGGGGACTTTGCGGGCTGGGGTGGTGCTGCCGGAGCTGTGCCGGCGGCCTTTGCCGCTTCCTCCGTCTCGGAGAGGATATTGTCAAGCCGGGCCTCGACGCCGGCGACGGCCTGGGACAGCAGCGATCCCCACCGCGTGCCCTTGGCTTGAGAGGAGGCCATTGGGGCGTTTATGGCTCGCGGTCGATCTTGCACAGCTACTCTGAGGAGTTGGAAAGCTCGAGCTCGGTCTGGATGTCGATGGTAGTGGTGGCGATGCCGATGCCGGACAAGGGGAGCATTGGCCTCGGGGGGTTGGTGGACGACGGTGCATGCGAAGCGCTGCCGTCTGGCAGGTGTTGAGATGGTGTATGCCGCTTCGAAACGAGTCGAACGTGTTTGTGATATGCTCCTCTGTCCCTTGGTACTTCGTCTATGGGGGGGGGGGGTTGCAGGGAGGCCGGTGGTGTGGACGGTGCCAATGACGACGTGGCAATTTTACCGGCCGAGTGGTCTGGAGCCGTCTAGTCTGGGTGTACCGTTGCAGAGGTACCGCTGCAATTCTGGAAATAGAATGTGGGAAGTCGAAAGTAGAATATATAAAATAGACAGAGGAGGCACAGACAGGAGGACAAACGGGCACTGCTGGCAAGACCCCAGATGTTGAGACGTTGTGATTACGAGTCCTATGGCGTGGAGATGGAATAACTGGGGACGTGTCTGTCCAATATCGCGGCAGGCGTCAGGAGCGCTCCTGCCCTGAGGCGTATATTGTAGTAGGGCCACATGCGCCCCATATGCGCCAGCTTCAGAAGGAAGAAGGAGCGACTGGGCTGACACTCTCAGAACCAAAACGAAACAGCACTTGTGGGGCTGTCTGGCTTGGAGCGCCAGCACTGTGCGTGTATTAGAGACAAACTGTGGTTGCTGAGACCAAAGCAGCTAGATCGTGATAGCAGCTCTCAAATGTGGGTCCACACTGTCTGAGCAGTGTCAGCTCTCGGAGGCTCACGCCTTGCGCCAGATTCTGAGATCACGGACGAGGAACACAGCATGCGAGCTTTAAAGAGCTATATTCCGAACCAATAGCATTATAACCTGCGTGTAGTATTTCAGTTATGGCATAGTCGCACTTCACAACGTCGCTGTCAAGCTGCAGGCCGGATATGTCGGGCAAAGCGTGCCATGGCTCAAAAAGGCTAGAAAACTGGCTGGAAACCCGCCAAAGTGCCTTTGCTACACAAGAGCTACTCTGGAAAGAGCCGGCAGGCCAGACCAGCGCGCGGCTTTGTGGTGAAAGGGCGAAAGGCGAGGCGAGCACATGCCAACGTCAAAGCAGCCAAATGGCAGGAAAAGAACAGCAAAAGAACAGCAAAAGAACAGAAAGAACAGCAAAAAGAACGCACCAACAGCAGCGAGCGCGAACACACAAAGAATAAAGAGAATATACTCCGTAGAAACAATAAAGAAGCGAGGCGGGCACCAGACGTATATATTCTGGGCCATGTGCCATAGCTGCTGCATAGTCTGCACCGCGTAGACTTACGTGTCGATGTACTTGCTTGTTTTGTCAGTTATCTGTGCAGCCCTCCTTTGGTTTCAGTGCAGTGCCGAGTGCTCCTTCCTAGCTGTGCCTTTTCTTTGCGTCTTTCTCGCTTTGGATGTGCTCCTTCCACATCTTAGCTTTCTTTCATCGTTCCTTCCTTTTCATATTCATCCTCCGTCCTCTCATCTCGTCTGTCCGGTCCTAGATCATATTTGATCTCTCCGGTCTCGCGATCACCTTCTTCCTAAAACAGAAGGAACATACGCACACGACTGGCACGTGAGCAACACATAACCTCACGACTGTTTCACTCTGCCTCATTTTCTCTGCCTCCTCTGTCTGCCCTGTCTTCCCTATCTTTTGCCGCTTCCACAGCTCCTTTTTTGGTGAGTTATTGCTCTGTATTCTTCTCTCAGGCTGCGCTTAGCTTGGGCAGAATTCGCAGGCGTTGGTCGGGGCTGACAGTGATTGCCTCGTCTCTGATTGGGCCGCCGGATTGAGCTGGCCTCGTCTCTCCCATCTCTTCTTCGACAACAACTTGCACTCAACAGCTTTGACTTGAAGCGTAAATGCGAAGCTTCATCCTAGCCGAAACTAATATGATTTTATAGATTTTTCACACTCCGAAACTCTGTCCAAAGACAGACCTCTACCAAGATGAACTTCTTGCAAATACCCTACCGCGAAGCCCGCGACGGCATCTGGGGTGAGCACACAGCTACTTTGAACTGGTGCGAAGAAGTGAGTCCCTCGGTTTGATTGTGGGTGAGATGTGCAATGAAATGCGTGTGTAGCCGTTGAATTTCTTGCGGCCAGAGGTCTGTAGTCTGGGGAAACAGTATCCTGGTCATCCGGTCTTGGCAGCGGGATGAAGCGAGCCCGGCTAGACGGGCCACACACCATTGCGACACGAACAACACCAAAACAACACGAGCACGAGCACGAACACAAGCACAAGCACGAGCACGAATACAACTCACAATACACCGTTAATGGAAGACAACTGACAGTACAGGACTACAATGTCACCCAATACTGTGCCGAGTTTGTCAACTGCCTCACCAACGTCATGTTCTTGTATCTGGGCTTCCGGGGCATCCGCGACTGCATCCGCTACCAGCACCCGACCGTCTTTATCGTGGCCTTTGTCGGCTATATCGTCGTCGGCCTCGGCTCTATTGCCTTCCACACCACTCTCAAGTACTCGATGCAGCTCGCCGACGAACTGCCCATGATCTACGCCACCTGCATCATCGGCCATGCCACGTTTGCGTACAGAACCTCCAAGCTGGTGTCCCTTCTGGTGGGCGCTAGCCTGACCGCGCTGGCTGCAACCATTACCATTGTCTACTACATTACCAAGGACCCAGTGTTCCACCAGGTGTCGTATGGCGCACTCACAGTGGGCATTGTGTTCCGGTCCATGTACATCATGGAGTACCAGCTGCGCCCGATTCTGAACCAGCGTGTTCCCAGCTCGAGCAAGGCCATCATGGACAAGATCTGGAAGATGTGTCTGTCGGGCATCGGTCTGTTTCTTGTCGGCTTTGCGCTCTGGAACATTGACAATATCTACTGCGGCCAGCTGCGGTCGTGGCGGCACATTGTGCTTCTGCCGTGGTCGGTTGTGCTCGAGGGCCACGGCTGGTGGCACATCTTTACCGGCCTGGGAGGTGAGTTTCTGCATTTCCACTTCACACAAGTTTTGACAAGAATCCAAACTGACAAACAGCGTACTATTTCATTGTCTGGCGCATGTGGCTGCAGCGGTGCCTCGACGGCACAGAAGAGTTCCGGCTCCAGTGGGAGTCGGCAATGACAACAATCCCTCGGGTGGTGCCGGTCACACAAGACAAAGACGTTGAGGTTGCGTCCAAGAGACGCAAGGACTAGGTGTCCTCGACCTGTGCTGTGTAGCTGTTGCGTAGGGGGGGAGAGGCTGAGAGAGGTAATGGTTGTCATATACCCTAGCAGGACAGCTGTCAAGGAGGTATTTGTTGTTGTGTTTGTTGTTGCTTTTCTTGTTTGTATATATTCACTGTCACACTTGGAGACTTTGTTGCAGGATATTTGGACGGGCAAGGTATTCAAGACATGCTTGGCAAGATACCAAGATCATAGATGTGTCGAGTGAGGAGGAAGATGAAGGACGAGGAGAGACACGTGCGAGGGCCGTTCGTTTTTGGCGTTGGGGCGTTTGTTCGTACGTATCACAGATAGCTGAAACAACGCAATCTTGATTCTTTTGAAATCTCTAGATATATTACAGCTTTACATGTAAGACTCACCACTTCCGAGTCGGACTGAGGCCGGCGCAACTTGCATATACGAGCTGCGAGTGAGACGGTGCCATAGTGCTACCGGCACTGTGCTAATGCCAAGACGGCAGCCATCAACACGAGCCACACCCCACACCACTGTACGGCAATACAGTGCATGTATTATAGAGATACTGTACTGAATGGCTGCGGCTATCTCTTATCAATTTAAATTTTGGCGGGGAAGCTCGCGACAGCATCACCACTGCCACAACAATACCCCTATCCAACCTCTATCGAGATCGATATCCCAACCACGCCATCCCAACATGTCTCTCTCCAACGAGGCCCTCCAGAAGCTCGTGCGCGAGATCGAGACGCAGGCGTACCAGGCACAGCAGCAGATTGCCGTTGCGCGGTCGCAGGTGGCCAGCAAGCAGCGCGAGATGCGCCTGGCACAGCTGACGCAGAAGGAAATCAGCTCTCTGCCGCCGAGCACGGCCGTCTACGAAGGCGTTGGCAAGATGTGAGCAGTTTTGGAGAAGAGAAGGTTGCCATGTGCACAGAGTCAAACACTAACAGGGCAGGTTTGTGATGGAGTCGGCACCGGCGCTGAATGACAAGCTGGGCACGCAGATCAAGGGCCTGGAGACGGACGTCGAGGGCCTGGGAAAGCGGCTGCACTACCTCGAGACGACGGCCAAGAACAGTCAAGACCACATCACACAGATTCTGCAGCGCGGCGAGGCATAGCAGAGGCCAGACGCCGGGCCAGACGGTCGGGGGGGACGGGCAGGCCGAGCACTGAGAGGGGCAGCAAGCACAAAGAAGAACGTGTGGCCGAGGCAGTGCCGCAGTGCAGAGGGTCTATGGCTAGGTCCGGGCCGTCCAGGCCTGGTGGTAGGCGCTTGCTGCTTGCCTGTCCTGTCCAAGCGCCACATCTGGCCATCGCGTGCCATCAAGATCGATTTGTCAGGACCAACCCATCAGATAAAGTCGGCCGGCACAGGCTCTGCTTGAAACGCATACTGGAGGGCATACCGCGTGCATGCCTACTCCTGCTGGTCTGACTATCCTGGCTTTTCTATTCTGCTATTTTATGTTGTGCTTTAAATATGATATCTTATAATACGAATCTTACGATCTATTTTGTTTTCATCGCAATCCTGCTCCCCAAGGTCCTCTGCCCTGGCATGCAACTTTCGATGTGCAACGAGCACGCCTCTCTGCCGTCTATTTTCCGTGCTCGTTGATCTTGATCTTGCTGCAGATCCAGGGTCAACTGCTGGTGCCCGTCGCGAGGCATGCCGGTGCAGGCTGAACATACGTCATTGCAGAGATTCCAGGCACAGCAAAGTAGCATTGGGACGGCATTGGCAGTCAGTTGATAGGTTGGGCGTCGGTATGGCTGTGTGCTATTTCTTGCTAATGATTCGGTTTCTTTTCATTCTCTGTTCTCCGTTCTCCGTTCCTGTTGGGGTTGATATTTTATTTTTTTGTACCGGTTTTACATACTTTTTAAAAGCAGAACCGTGGATATTTTATTAATTTATTTCGATTTCTTAGCAGTCAATATTAATGTTTTTACAAGTACCAAAAACAACACAATAATACTCCATTAACGTTCAAGTCATCGTCAATATATTTTCGATACAACCTCATCATCTTTGCGTTTTCATTTACTTTTGTAATTTTCCTCGTTTCCTTGATTTCTCGTTTTGATTGATCAGCCTTACCAGAATAAAGACGTCACCACTGCACAATCCATACAGAAGCGAGCCGGCTGTAGTGCTGGAACAGCATGGGACTGGGCTCTGTATCTGTATCTATGCGTCAGTGCTGCAGTGCTACAGAAGACTGGAATCCCACCGCCCCTCTTTTCACGTCCTGGTTGTTGTTTCCCAGATGCTCTTCTTCGATTTTCTTCACCACTGCTTTGATTTTCACACGCTCCCTTGCAGTCTATTGACCCGGCCCTTTTCGCCATGCATAGCTGCTACATGGCGCTATTCAAAAATAGCAATCCAAAACCAAAGACACAAAAGTCAAGCCCAGAACAATCAAAAGAAATCAAGGTGGCTGGGCGATTTCCTCTGGTTGCTCGTCCCACTAGTTAATTCCAGCCCAACAGCCGATGCTACTCTTGTGACTGGGATTACTTGTTTACTTACGGACCTCTTTGGGGATCGCTTTCTTCTTTTCTTCTTCTTCACAATCAAACAGCTCAGCCACGATGCAGGTCGATGCAGGCATCACATACTCTGAGCCTCCTTCTCAAGCCTTTGTCGAGCCTCCTTGAACCACTTTCTATGCACAACCTACGCTAGATCGGCCAGCGGCTGTTTCTCACCTCTCTCACCCCTCTACCCTCCACCTCGCTCGCGATCCTCCTCTTACCTGCTGTCCACTTGCTCACGCTCCCCCCCACTTGGCTGCAGCACAACCCATGATCCTAGGAACCAAACTAGCCATGACGCCGGTCAGCCCGCGGCCCAAGCCTCTGCTTCACTCAATAATATCTGCTGTTCTTGCCGTCTGTCTGTCTATTCTTGTCTCTCTTACTACTGTATGTATGTACATAGTTATTACGCGCTGCTTCTGTCTCTCACCCGCTCATCGACCCCGCCATGCCCCCCCGTAACCACCCCTCGTCTTCTGCTCACTTATTCGTTTTATATTCTGTTTGTAGTCTTGCTTGTCATTTTGTCAGTATGCTTGAGAAATACCTGGCCTTTGATTTTGCTATTGTACATTCTCTACATCTCCCAAAACCCATCTCCATCAAGCGGCTCAAGTGCATGCACTGCCTGCCTTCCTGCCTGCCTGGCAAATAATTACACTTAACCTTATCCTCTGCATACGGCACACAGACATGTATTTTCAGTCTGATGTATGTAGCCTATTCCATGTACCCAACAGCCTGCGTGCTGCGTACTCTAGTATGTATACATGCACCCTGCCTTGACGCACTCTGACGCACTTGCTCAAACCTTGTACTTGCATGTGCTCTAGTCATCTGCAGTCAACCCGACGGGTCACTTGCCATCTCGTCTCTTGTCTGAGTTTCTTGTCTGAATTTCTTGTCTCGACTCTTGTTCTCTTTGCCTTGTCTCTTCTCTGCCTCTTTGGCGTGCCACTTTTTGTGTTTCGGGCTGTCAAGCTCGTCTTGTGAGCCTTGGCCCAAACCCAACACTCCCCATATCTCGACTTCTTCTACCAACTCAACGTACCATTCTCTTTTTCTATTCCATATTAATACTTACTGCTATGTGTACATATACTTCAACAGCGCCTCATGGTGTGCTCTGTAGATCACGAGCAGGGCAGCGAATGCAGAGAGTAGACATGCAGATATGACGACAGCCCATCTTGGCCGTCTTTCCTTCTGATTTGCTACGCCCGCTGCTATTGATTTGTTCTCGGCTCTCGAGAGCCTTTGGTGGATGGGCTCGCATGGTACAGCCGCCAGGCGTCCTCCCGCCCTCCCTCTGACTGTTCCCTTTGCACTGCTCGTCTCCTTGCTGTAGTCATCCGTGCATTGTCATTTCCCATCTCACGGTTGTGTACCCCGTATGTGCCTCTGTTAGCAGCTACTTCTGCACACCCCTCCCCCTGCGAGTCGGTTCACCCAGCACAGATGTCTGTCTCCCTGTAGATGCATCGCCAGAACACACATCTATGTACACACTACCACGAGTACTTGCATTCTCTCCGGCCTACCGCTTGGCAGCCCAAGAACAAGCCGTCGCTGCTGCAAGATGCCTGCATCCACATGTACACCTCTGCCTTGTTATTATGGGCATCCAGTGCGTAACTTGTCTGTTGCCAGCCAATACCTGCACTTGCCAGTCAGATTCTTCGTGTGTAGCGTACGCACTCAGGCACCGTAGACTGAAGATGACACCCCCCCCTTCCCCTTCTGCTCATTCTCTTTCCGGGCAGCATCCTTGCTTGCCCTTACTTCCACTTCCCGTTCGTTCGCACCTTCCACCCATCTTCCACCCTACAGTCTAATTATTTCGCTGCCGCTTCGTTCTTTCCCGTTTCGTCTCTCCGTACTGTAGTCTCGCTCTTTCCTCTTTCCTCTTTCCTCTTGATGACAATATATGGGGCCTATGCGCCGCACCACCCCGCCCCCCAGCCTTTCCCTCTTCTCTCACTCTCTCTTCTCTTCTCTTCTTCTTTTCATTTCCCTCTTCTTCTCTCTTCCTTTACTTCTCTTCTTATTTTTATCTCCAACCATTTGATTTAAATACTTTTGCTTCCCGTTTTCCCCCTTTACATCCCTTCCCCCCCATCTTCTCGTTATACTTTGATCTTGAGTTGGCTCTCATTGCTCGTCTCCGCTTTGTTGACTTTCACGGCATCCCCCCTACCACGTCACAGAATAGCACGCGCGCATCATTTATTTTCACAGCATCTCATTTACTCATCTACTAGAGTACCGTCCCATTCAATTTCGTTTGATATACAAGAACAATATTTTAGCATATCAAGAACACACCTAGCCCGCCATGAGCCGCTATAGCAGCCACAGTCGCCGCGACTATCGCTACAGCGACGACGAGAGCGAGATCGACGTCAAGGTCCGCCACCGTAGAAGCTCCCCGTCTCCGCCCCCAGCCCGCGTCGTTGAGCGCCCTCCCCAGGCACCTATTCGCGGCTACTATGCGACCGGCCCGACCATGCTTGTTCCTGAGCAGCGCACCACTACCGTTGTCACTCGCCCGCGCTCAAGATCCCGCGAGCGCCGGTCCAGCCCGCCGCCTGTCATCATTAACAACTTCAACACACATCACTCTGATGACGACTCGGATGGCGGCCGCAGCAGCCACCACCGTGGTGGTGCCTTGGTTCACAAGCCCTCGCGCTCGCACTCGCGTGCTCCTTCCAGCGACTATGTGACTCGCGAGGAGTACGAGCTACAGATGGCTCGCCGTGAGCTCATGCAAAACAAGACCTTGCTTGCCCAGGCCAACGAAGAGCTCGAACAGAGCACCCGTCGCCAGGACCGCGAAGAGTGGGAGCTTGAGCGCATGCGCCGCGAGATCGAGGCTCTTCGCCTCGAAGAGCGGCAGCGCGAGAATGCTCTGCGCCAGCAGGAAGAGGCAGAGATGATCCGCGCCAAGCGCGAGCTCGACGGTATCAAGGCAAGAGAGGCATCCGAGCGTGCTGAGCGCCTTCGCATGAAGGAGCTTGCCGACCAAGCGAGCCTCGACCGCGCCACCCAGGAGCTTCACATGATCAAGTCAAAAGAGGCTCACGAGCGCAACGAACGCCATAGAGAGAAGGAGTACAAGGACCAGGCCGAGCTGGAACGTGCCAAGCGAGAGCTTGATGCCATTCGGCGACGCGAAGAGCGCGAGATGGAGGAGGCGCGCCTCAAGAAGGAGTACGAGCTCAAGCAGCTTGCAGCCCAGAAAAGGGCCCAAGAAGAAGAGGCGCACCGCAAGGCCGAGGAGGTGCGCGTGCAGAAAGAGTACGAGCTGAGGCTGCTTGCCGCCCAGAAGAAGGCTGAGGAAGAGAGGAAGGAGCGCGAGCGCATGGAGAGGGAGACTATTGAACGCTACAAGGCCAAAGAGCTGGAGCGCGCTGCCAGGGAGAAGGCCGAGCAGGAGAAGGCCGACCGCGAGTACCAGCGCCGTCTCCAGGAGGACCTGATCCGGTCCGGCGTCGACGAGAAGGACATTAAGGCCATTCTTGAGAAGAAGCGCATCAAGGAAGAAAAGCGCAGGGAGGAAAACAACCAGAAGCACCAGCACCAGACCGACATCAACATTGAGATTGACCGCTACCAAGGAGCCATGGTACCCGCTCCGGTGCAACAGCCACGCCCGACCTACACGCGCATGGCCCGCCGCCACCTGTCGATCGAGACGCTCAACATTTACCACATTGACTTTGACTACGACCAGGACCCCGACTACATTCTGATCAAGCGTTGGGTGCCCGAGGAGGAGCGCGAAGTTTGGTGGCGGCACACCAAGACGGTGCGCGAGCGTCGCAAGCTTGTTGTCAAGATTGAGGACGACCGCGGCCGGCACCACCACCATCTCGAACCCCAGTTTGAGTTTGTGCGCAAGAAGGAGCGCAGAAGAAGCCGCAGCAAGTCTCCTGGCCTGCTGATGTACCTGGCCGGCGCCAAGTAGGGCGTCTAATACTGTACCTCGTGTCTTATGGCTTATGGTTGACGTTTAATGTCTTTCTTTTTCTTTGATATTTTTGTATTTTTGTTTTGTTTTGTTTATTCTGTTTGATATCACGAGACCCTACTATTTCTTACGTTACGTTATTTGTTTTATTTACACTACCTCTGCCTTTCTATTTTTATGATTTGATTTCTTTTTTCGACCGTTCTCTTTTTGAAATCTCCTAAGTTTTAAATAGGGTTACATGAACGGAGGACTGATACTACACGAGTATTTTTTGAATTCATATTTCCTGCTGTTACTATTTGTCTATCGCTTTTTCGATGCTTGTGATCATGACAGAAAAACCGCCAACAGAAAACAACTATTAGCCAGCCCACTCATACAATACACATACTGCCCTACTCTGATAAGTGCACTCTCTCAACACCTGCGTACCAACACCGTTATATGACGATGGTTAGGCTTAGGCGACACATAGAGATAGAGAGGGTTTTATGAATTTAGTGTACAGGAAGCATGTTGACAAAACGTATATAAAAACATGACGCAAAGGAAAACATAACGATTGCGAGACGGCCATAAACCATAAGAATACCAACAGGATAGCCATGAGAATAACCAGTAATAACCAACAATAACCAAACGCCAAAGGGAGAAGAGTGTTCGTAATATATATATGTTCAGAGGGGTGTTGCTTCGGGAAATAGCGTAGTACATCACATAGTCGTCTCCTTCTTTTCTCCAAGAGAGGCCGAGGCAGCCCACCGCACCTCGGCGCGCCGGATCATCTCCTCGTACACCGTCCAGGCAAGCGCCGAGCTCATGGCCTTGCGGCTCATGCGCAGCGCCAGGCCGTTCCACATGGATCGCAGGCCCTCCTCGGCGAGAATGCGGCGCACGGCATGCAGCATGTTGTGGTACTTTTCCGGCTGCAGCTGGATGCGCGTCTTGACGACGTCAAAGGGGTTGGACACGACCGAGCACGACGCGGCGGCAAGGATTCCGGAGGTAAAGTTAATGGCAGCTGCGTGCGAGACACCCATGGGCACCGCCAGGTTGGTTTCGCCGGCGACAGACGCCGTGGCAGATGCGGCTGCATTGAGCCGCCGCTTGATCTGCTCGTACATGAGCACATATAGGCCGGCATAGGGCGCGTCGCGGATGGCCGTGGCGCCAAAGCCGGAAAAGAAGCCGCGCATGCCTTCTTTGCGCATAATGTCCGTGCTGGCCTCAGCCAGCGAGCGGTATGTGTAGAGACTGCTCTCGTACCGGACCTTGATGATCGTAAGCGGCATGAGCACAAAGCCGGCGCTGGCGCGGGCAATGGCACCAGCCAGCATATTGCCCGTGTTGGACAGCTTCACAAGGCCGCTGCTGCCGCCATTATCAGACGTGGTGGCGGTGCTCGCGGCAAGAATAGGGACTTTGGAGGCGCTGGAGCGGATGGCATTGAGGCCGGCAAAGTAGAGCGCTGAACCGAAGCCGGTGCGCAGGGCTGAGGGGACCGTGCCGCGGTATAAGCTGGCGACAAAGCTGCGCGGACGGGCTCCGACCTGGCCTGGAACAGACCCTGGCGATGCTGACGCGGCTGATGCCGCCTCGGCCGATGCTTGGGCCGCGGCGCGAAGGTCGGCTAGGACACGACGCAGGCTGCGGTGGCCCGACTGCTGAACGCGGGTCTTGAGGAGGTCAATGGGCTGCAGCAGCACAGCAGACAAGACTCCAGAGCCCAGGCCGGCGAGCAGATGAAAGGCTGGCAGGTTAGCAAGCTGTCAAGTTGCGACGTGATGCCAATGAAATGGCAATGAGCTGGCAACTTACGAGTCTTTGACGCCGTCTTCTGGTTGCCATTGGACATGGCGGCGGGTGGTGCAGCTGTACAGCTCCAATATGATTGTTATAAAGTGTCACGATGTCGACAAGCTGTGGCCAAGCTATCCAGCTATCCAGCTACTCAGCTATCCAAGATACACTGGCTATATATCGTCGCGCTCGCTGAAGAAGACAAAAGGAAGTCAGGAACACCGTTGGTGGAAGAACGGCGTCGAGCAGAGGGAGGTGCCCATTTGCAAGGAATGCAGAATTGGGATTGACCAATGTGAAAGACTGGCTCCAAGAATGTAAGCCGTATGAGATATGAGAGAGTACTGCAGTAATAGTGCGGAAGCGACAGTGACGGTGAGTTTGCCGATCTCGAGATTCGCATCCAAACTCTAAAAGAGGCCCAGAGAAAGAAAGTGCGTCACAAGCGGTCCAATTGGTGTGTAGTTACATAGTACAAGATACAGTGGCTCCCCATTGCAAGCGGTTTTAGTGGTCGCCCTTGCTTTACAGTGGATGCTCCTTCCCCGGCGAATCGGTAGAAATTGGCTGGCCGGCACGCCCGCAAGTTCCCGCCTTTTTGATACTGTACGGAGTACTTTCGAAAAAGGAAAGAGCTCTTTATAGCTAGGGCTGAGGAGGGGAAACTAGGGAAACTAGGGAACTGTCTTCTATTACATGCCGACTAGAAACTGGCAAGAGCTACCCGCAAGACAGAGGCTTACGCTTGTGAGCGTAATACGGAGCTTCACGCAGGTTGCGATGCAGAATAGCCCGCTGCTATCCGGCTGGTCCCGATTCTACACTGTCGTAGCTCGGTATAGCTGTCTATTTCTTACATTTTCAATAGTCACAGTGCTGCTAAATGCAGGATTCAAAGTCATGAGTGTATTCTTTTCATCCGCCACCTCCGGCTGAGTCACGCTCGCTGTCGATGATGCTCTGATCGACACGATGCGGTGACTGCGGCGACTGCGGCGACTGCGGCTCTTTCACTCCCACTGGGTAATCTATCATGGTATGCACACTTAGTTCCTGACCGACTACTTCTTCAATGGGTCGCCCACAATGGACTCGAGCCGGCCCGCCAGCTGCCGGTGCCGCCGCACAACCTCTGCCCATTCTGCCTCTGCATCCTCGCCCACATCCAGCGTGGCAAGGAACAGCCCAAAGTCGCCGCCAAGTCGGCCTAGACTGCCGGCACAGTACAGGACCTGGGTCAACAGACTGTCGCGTGATGCCTGGTCGCGCACTGTTGGCAGATAGTCGCGAAGCGCGTCCAGCAGCATGTCGACGAGGTGGAGGGGAAATGTAGATAATGCAGATGGCAGTGGTTCCAGCGGGTCGTCTTGGTGTGCACTGAAGTGCGTTAATGTGGCTGGTGCTGCTCCCGACAAAGACGAGGTCGGCGTGTAGCTGCCCGAAGAGGAATCGCTGCCGTGGCTTGGATTTGTCGACGACGACGAGGGTGTCTCGGGGAATATGCTGCGGAACATGGATACGATGGCGAAGCTCTGCTCGCGGAAGATCTCAATGTACCGCTTGAGATACCGCTCTGTTTGCTGGCCGCCAGACCATGTGTTGCTGGAGCTGGCCGTGCGCTGCCGTGACCGCTCCTGGTCGGCCAGCTCGCGCAGCGGTGCCAGTGCATCCAGCATTGTTGTCAGTGTAGAGAGGCGACACACGAGGAACAGAGCACCCAGTGCACGTTCTTGGGCCACGAGGTCGTGCTGGCTATGGCTTTGGCTCGCCGTGCCCTTGCTCGGTTGCGCTGCCAGCGCTGCCGCCTCGATATCGGGCAGCACACGCCGTAGCCAGCTGATTGTGCGCAGCGAGGCTGCCAGCTTGAGACTCGGTGCCTTGAGAGAGAGAACGAGACTCGCTGCGGTTGCGCGCATCGACTCTTCTGCCTCGACCGCTACCGACTTGACGAGCGGCGAGTCGGGATAGAGCGCGTAGAGGCGGCGGATGTGGCCGTTGAGGTCGAGAGCAGACGCATAGTTGACGGGCGCTGTCGCGACCGACGATGCTAGCAGGGGCGGCAGCTCCAAGACATCCACGAGACGCTCGACATTGCGCGACAGCAGCAGAGCCTGGCGCCGCCTCGCAATGAGATCGGGCTTCCCAGATGCAGACGTCTTTCCCGAGTGTCCCTTGGCCACCCTCCTGCTGCTAGAGATGCCATGGCCAGAGGATGCGCTGCCGCTTGCACCAAAGGCCGTGCTGAGGCTGCTGCTGTGGCCGGTGCCGCGGTATGTGGTAGAAAAGCGCACGACCTCGTCGTCAAGAGAGGGAATGGACTTGCGAAGCTCGGCGGCGCTCGCAACGAGGTCGGGCACGGCCGTCTTGAGCACCTCGTGGCGCTTTGCGGACTCGAGCACGGGCTGGTACGACTTCTTGGCAAGCCCCTGAAGGGCCAGCTGTGTAGAATGTGAGGATTGCGATAGCGACAGTGGCTCTTCCGACTGCAGTGACGACAATGGGCGCGAAGCCAGGGCTGCGAGGTAGGAGAGCGCATCGGGGTCGGCGGCGGCAGAGGGGATGCTGGTGGCGCCGGGGCTGTCGGTAGCCAGTAGCTCGTACAGGAGGTCGGCCATTATGAGGGTGAGGGTGAGACAGCCTTGTCGTCGGTGCGCGTGGTTCGTCTGTCGTGTCTGCCGTGTCTGCCGTGCCCGTCGTGTCTGTCGTGTCTGTCGTCATCTGCATTGGCCAAAATGACACGCAGTCAGGCGCCACACCACTAAGCCACAGCTCTACAGCGGAAATAAAGCAATTGGAGTGCGCTACAGCTGAGCTTCTGACAGGTCCTGGCGGCCCACTGTCCGCGTGCCTGGATCTCGTGCCGCAGCGGCCCATGCGCTGTACTACTGGTTAGATAGTGCGCTTTAGCTCCACTGTATCGCTGGCACACAACTGTCGTCTCTGGGCTCGCTCCATGCGATATGATAAGGACCCTTCCCCAACAAACTGGCTGAGAGGGGCCACCAGACCCACCACAGCTTGCTTTGAGAAACAGCATTGGCTACACTATCCCATTTTATATCCACTTCCACTTACTATTGGGGCGGGCGCCCTTCTGCTTGTGCTCTTGCGCATGTCGTCGCTTCCCGTTCACGTTCCTTCCTCTTTCTGCTACAAGCCCGCCCATTACCTGGAAATTGCTTGTGAAAGGGACATACAAAGAGAAGAAGGAAAGAACGACCAAAGACCTGCAAAGCCGCGGTTGCCTCTTTCTCTTCTTGTACCCCCTCTCGCCCACATCCACCCCTGCCTTGTCTTCTGGCCTTAGGTTTGGCTTCACTTTTGACTCTTTATTCTCAACAAACACAGCTATTCGGCCATCTCGTCGTTGAGGATTTCTGGCCGCCCATCGCCAATAAGGTTGGTTCCGGTGCCCCATGGTCCTGTTCTTGCTCCCCATTCAGCCCTATGTCACCCCAACAGCCAACTTGCACGGCGGCCCAAGGCTTTTGCGTCTCGTGAGATCATCACCAGGCAGAGAGTACAAGGACAGGCGGCTGCCTATTCTTGGCTTATATATGATATATATATGATATATCTCTATCTGCTTGCCCACAAGTCTTTTCACTCAGCTAACAGTGCAGTGCTCAGGTCTCGATCACCGACATCATGAAGGACGTCTTCCCCATCCCCCCCATCCCGGCCTTGAGCCGCGCGATCCAGCCCATGGCCGACTACCTTGGCTTTGAGATCCTGCCGCTGCACATCCACGAGATCTTGATTGCCGCTCTCTTCTACACCTTTGTGCAGCTCGTCGTGTCGCCCGTGCTGTCCAACTTCTTCTTCCCGCAGATCTATGGCGCCATGAGCCGCTCTAAAAAGGTCAACTGGGACGTCCACGTTGTCTCTCTCGTCCAGAGCCTGCTAATCAACGGCCTGGCGCTGTGGTGCATGTTCACCGATGAGGAGCGCTCAAACATGGACAATGACTGGAAGGAGCGCATCTGGGGCTACATGGGCACGCCCGCCATGGTGGCTGCTCTGGCCTGCGGCTACTTCCTCTGGGACCTGGTCATCACCCTGCTCAACCTCGACATCTTTGGCTTGGGCCTGCTTGCGCACGCCGTCAGCGCTCTTGCCGTCTTTTCATTTGGTTTCGTACGTTTATGTTTCTATTGCCCGTGCTTCTGACTGCAACCACACACACTAACAAGACAGCGCCCGTTCCTCAACTACTACAGCTGCAACTTTATCCTCTACGAGCTGTCGACGCCCTTCCTCAACTTCCACTGGTTCTTTGACAAACTCAACATGACCGGCTCGCGCGCCCAGCTGTACAACGGCCTCGCCCTCATCGCCACCTTCTTCTCGTGCCGCCTCGTCTACGGCATGTACATGTCCACCTGGGTCTACCGCGACATGTGGAACGCCGTCTGGGAGGGCCCGACCACGGAGTGGATCAACAACCCGGATGCTGCCAACGGTGTCGCTGTACGCGCCTACGCTGCCGGTGCCAACACGATCCCCTTGTGGCTGTTTGTGCTCTACGTTTCGAGCAACGTGTGCCTGAACTCGCTCAACGTGCACTGGTTCTTCAAGATGATCAGTGCTGTCCGCAAGCGGTTTGAGCCTGTCAAGACCGATGCCAAGAAGGTCCAGTAAATGCTGGATGCTGAATGTCTGTATGCCGGGGGCAATATTGTGATGGAATCGGGTGGTCGGCATGCTGGTCTTTAGGTGCCACCCACTTGTTTTATGTATGCTGTTATTTATGAGACTGCTTTTGGATGATTTGTCTACTCGCCGTTGTCTGTTTTTGCTTACTTGTCTTTGCGTCTGGATGGGACTTCCCTCGGCTTGGTTTTTACTTGTTCTCTGCGCGCGCTGGTCTGCGAGGAGTACAATTGGTACATGGGTTCAAGCGCTGTACACTATCTGGAGTGTATCTTTACTCTGTTTTTTTTGTATAGTGAGGTATATTGCCTTATATTATCATATATTATGCAGGGTATCCGGTCATTATGTCGTCATTGGTGTAGCTTACTCGCCCAGCAGATCGCCCAGCCCGTCGAGGAAACTGTCGGCCTGCTTCTTGGCCTTTTTCTCCTCGAGAGCAGCCCGTCGTGCGGCCATTTCTTGTCGCCGTGCCTCCAGCTGGGCGCTGCGATTCGACCGCGCCTTTTCTGTCTGCGAGCGCGCTGTTTCCGTCTTCTTGCGCTCTTCGGCGAGCGCCTTCATTTGCGCCTCACGCTTGGCCTCGTCGTTGGCCGCAAAGGCATAGAAGGCTGCACCGCGTGTGCGCACATCGTCTCCCGCCTGGTAATGCGTGTCTGCGACCTCGTCGTCCTCGTCCTTTCTAACGGGCGTCTTTCCCATCTGGCCCATCGTCGTCTCAATGGCATGCGTCTGGATGACGTCGCCGTAGATGATGCGCGACTCTGCTGGTGCCACGGGTAAGGCGCTCATGTCCTCGAGGTCCTGGGCAGCACGCGCCGCACGGGCTTTGCGCCGCAGATCACGATCGCGCTCGGCCTTGGATATAGTGCGCGTCCGACCGTATTCGTCTTGATATTCCACCATTGTTTTTCTATCGGCTTCAAAGTCGCTGCCGCTGTAGTCTTCGCTGCTGCCGTCACTCTTGTCGCTGTCGTCGCTGTCCTTATCGCCACGGCCGCCACCCTGTTCGCGCTGCTGCCTCCTCTCGGCCCATTTGCGATCAAAGTCGACAAGCGAAGATGCCTCGTCTTCTTTTGAAATGTAGTCGCCGCGCTGCATCGCGGCATACCGCTTGGCCTTGTTGGCCATGTTTTTGCGGATGCGCTCGCGCTCGTGCTCGTCGAGAGGCGTGTCGCCTGCGGGCTGTGATGGGCCCTTGATCCAATTGGCCATTCCTTTAACTGGCCGTTGTTTTGTTTTGGAGTTGGTATCGGCTTCTTCTTCCCGTGGCCGCTTCTTCAACGAAGAGGAGAGGGCGGCGTGCCGCGAGAACGAGGATGACGATGGTTTAGGTTTCGAGCTCGAGCTGATGATGGACTGGAGCTGCGCGGCAAAGCCCAGGGTGTTGGACAGGCCCATTTCCCCCGTCTTATTCTTTTTGGCCGGCCGCTGGCCGTAGAGGTTGGGATCTTGCGGCATGGTTGCAATGTGATGTGGTTACTGTAGCGGTTGGTAAGAGTTCAAGATCGTAGCGCGGCGCAGCCTTGGTGCATCATTAGCCCACATTTATACACTATAGTGAATTTAGGCTGAATGAGAGCAAGCGCCCTATACACACTGCTTCTTATCGATAAGTATCGAAAAAATCACGACGTCAATTCGACTTTGGTTCTCTTCCAGGCAAACACCAACCACACCACACAACCGCACACATACAAAATGGCAAAGCGCTTAAAACGAGAGAGCTACCTGCTCGCCCAGCAGCAGCAGCGCGAAGATGGCTCCGTCCCCGAGCTGCCCCAGAAGAAGTTTTACCGCCAGCGCGCCCACGCCAACCCGTTCTCCGATCACAACCTGGTCTACCCTGCCAGCGCCGCCGAGATGGACTGGCCCGCGCTGTACCCCGACTTTCTGGGCGAGGGGCAGGCTGTGGCCGAGGGAAAGCCGAAGCCGCGGGTAGAGGTTGCCGACATTGGCTGTGGCTTTGGTGGTCTGCTCGTCGGCCTCGGCCCCGCCATGCCCGAGACCTTGATCCTGGGTGAGTCCTGTTGCTGCCACACTATGATCGTTGTCGCCTGCTCTGAAATACTGACAATACAGGCCTCGAGATCCGCGACCATGTCACCGAGTTTGTGCAGAACCGCATCCACGCACTGCGCGCCCAGAACCGCGTGAAGCCTGCCCCCGAGACGGCCCCCGATGCCGAGGCTGCTGAGACGACGACCACAACCTCTACCTCTACCTCTACCACCCACACACCCTACACCAACATCGCCTGCATCCGCGCCAATACAATGAAGTTTCTGCCCAACTTTTTCGAAAAGGGCCAGCTGAAAAAGATCTTCCTGTGCTTCCCCGACCCCCACTTCAAGGCCCGCAAGCACAAGGCGCGCATCGTGTCGCCGACGCTGAATGCCGAGTATGCCTATGCGCTGGCGCCGGGCGAGGGCCGCGTGTACACTATAACCGACGTCGAGGACCTGCACCGCTGGATGGCGGGCCACTTTGCGGCACACCCGCTGTTTGAGCGCGTGTCGGAGGAGGAGGAGGCCGTGCCCGAGGACGAGACCCAGGGCGACCCGTGCGTGCGCATTATGTCGACGGCAACCGAGGAGGGCAAGAAGGTGGCGCGCAACGGCGGCAAGAAGTTTATCGCCGTGTTCCGGCGGATCGCCGATCCGCCATGGCCCGAGGAGTAGATACGTCCTCACATTCCTATAGCAATGTCGGCAACGAGGAGCAAATCTTCCCGGCCATCTACGGCGTCTTGTTTGGAGTTGTGTGTCGTCTATTCTCTGTCTATTTTCCCGAGTACAGTTCTACACGTTTTATCGAGTCACAGCATATCCAATTATTTTGCTTAATCGTTTTGATTATTAACATTGAACATTATTAAATTTACATTATCATATCATATAAGAAATCATCGCGTATATACAGGTTCACCCCCAGAGCAAGACCACTCTCGACCTCATCCTTTAATCAGTCTCATGACAGCGTAAAAGAGTTGCTTGTGCCGGTAAAGGCAGAGATGGAGCCGATCAGCGGCTTCGAGTCGCCGTAGTACTTGAGACGGTACGTGCCGGGTGTGGCTGTCGACTCCGACTCCCAGCTGAGGGTCACCTCGCTGAAGCCGAGAAGCGAGTTGGTGCGCTCCCACGTGTACACCAGCGTCCAGTCAAAGTCGCTGCGCACCTGGTTCCAGCCGCCTGTGCTGTTCTGCTGCTCAACGGCCGCATACGTGCCCTCGAGGCGAAGGTTGTTACGCGGGTTGGCACCCGTGAAAGTGGCGTTGATGACCTGGCCGCGCGTGTAGGCAGCATGGGGCTGGGTCGTGCACGCGCCAAAGGACGAGCCAATAGGGGCAGCGTCAAAGACGACGCCCGTGATGAAGTTCAGCGAGTTGCCGCGGTTGTCTGGCGGCGTAGGGCCGGGGTCGGGTGCGCCAGTGGCGTCGGGGGCTAGGTAGTTGAGGTTGCTCAGGGTCAGGTTGATGTAGGCCGGCAGCTGGTTGGGGCCATACAGCGTGCTGGCACCCTCGTAGCGCTGGATGCCGTACTCTTCGGGGGTTGCGCAGTAGTGGGCATAGACGTTAGCCGGGCCACCGAGCACAACAATGGGATCGGCGCCCCCCTTGAGGAACGTCTCCTTGGCCTCGTCGTGCACGGCGTTGCGCCAGCGGCGACCGGACATGGTGGTGGCCTCGGACGGCGAGATGATGATAATCAGCTGGCCGACACGCAGCGCCTGCATGTCGACAATGTTGGGAGACCAGGCGTAGGGCTCAGTCATCTCACCGACGTCCAGGAGAACGGGCTTGGGGTACTGGCAAGCCTTTTGCTCGGCCGAGGGCACCTTGAGCAGGCCCGAGACGACGGACCAGACCGGGTTGGCATCAGGGCTACCAGAGTCGGCCTGGGTAAAGTCAAAGGCGCCGGGGCCATCTGACGTACCGGCGGCGAAGGAGTAGCCGAGGGCGGCGGGACAGGTCTGCACGTTTGTGCCGTTGGGCAGCTGGAACTGGAAGTACTCCATGTCCTGGTAGAAGTGGTAGGACTTGACAGTTGAGCCAACAACCGGAGTGGGTGCGGTCATGAGATTGTCGTAGATGTCAAGAGCACCGGCATACTGGCGACGGCCAATTTCGAAGCAGCTGGAAACACCGAGGTCGAGCTTCTGGAACTCGGGGCCGCGGCCGTGGCACGACTCGGACTTGCCGTCAGCGCAGGTGCTGTTCTCGTAGCTGCACATGTCGCCAGAGCCGTCGTCGCAGTAGGCGCCAAGCGTGTTGGGGGTAGTGTCGCCGACGTTGGCCTGCGAGAAGCCAGCAACAAAGCCGGGGGCAGCGTTGGCATCGGCCAGCATCTCCTGCTCAAAGAGGTAAGCAGCAACGCCCTTGTTGTCGCCGGTGACGTGGGTGTTGTTCTCCAGCATGGAGGTGCCGTGCACGGGGTACCACGAAAGCACACCAATGTTCTTAAGATCCGACGCACGCTGCATGCGGACGAGGGTCATGGTCTTGTCGGTGGAGTCGCTGTAGAGTGCACGCTCCGAGGCCGGGTTGGCCATGTAGGCGTACAGGCTGCGCGACAGGTTGCCGTCGGTAATGTTTGTGGTGCCGACATCGAGGTAGCCCTCGGTCAGCGACTCGTGGGCACGCTTGACCGAGAGAATGGCGCCGTCGACGAGGGCCTGGTAGCTCTGCTTGCTGAAGCCCAAGCTGGTGATCTGGGGCAGCAGGTAGTTGAACCAGGCACCGGGCCCACTGTGCTGATGGGTGCCGGTGACAGCAATGTTGGAGGTGGTGTAGACAGAGTACTCGGAGCCCAGGGCAGCGATACCCTCGAGGATACCCAGGCGAACGGCAGCGTCGCCAGACTGGGCGTCCAGGATCAGGTAGACGAAGCGGTCGTCGGGGTTGTTGACGTCACCAATGATGAAGGAACGAGCATAGTTGCGCTGGCGCAGACCAGTGCCCGTCTGGGCAAGGCTGGCATAACCGGCAAAGTTGAGCTCGACGACGGGGCCCGTGATGTCAGCCTTGCCAACACCCAGGAGGTACTTGTCACCAGTCGGTGTAGATCTGGCAAGCGGTGCAGGGCCGCTGTCCTCGTTGTGGGACACAGTGTCTGATGAAGCGGAAGCTTCTGATGGTGCAGAGCCCAGAGAGAAGGAGGCCGAGCCGAACTCGACAACAGCAAACAAGGCCAAGATAAAGAAGGAGACGGCAGCAATGGCGAGGAAGAGGGAGCGCTTGGGGGCCTTGGACGAGGGGGACGGGGACGGCGTCGACGTGGTCTCGTCCGCAGAAGCGAGCACCTCGACATCCTTTTCCTCGTCATGCTGCTCGGCGGGCAGCCGGCCGTAGGAGTGCGTGAAGGGGGCCATGATGAGTGTAACCGTGTCAGGGGAGGCTTGGGATGAAGGATGAGCAGCAATAAGAGCCGTTGGGAAGATCTGGTAGCAGCGGGAGGAGGTGGTATTTATGTTGGAGCTGGGGAGCTGGGGAGCTGGGAGCTGGAGCTTGGCTGGCAGCTTCACGGCTTATAAGAGGTGTATTATTACCCGTTTGGGAGTAATAAGACAGGCAGTGTTAAAGCTGCACTACTGCTACTATGATGTAGCTGTAATTAAGTGCCCGTGCCCTAAAGACGACGTCAGGGGAGTATGGGCATGGGCCAGGCCCGGAAGGTGCGAGTTGCAATGGGGGCACCTTCCAAGACAATAAACGGGCAGAAGCAAGGAGGAAAGAACGAGATCGCTGCCGAGACAGATGGACAGGAGAGGTGGATGAGGCTACGTGGGTGAATAAAGTAAGAGAGGCAAGAGCAACGGGGTATGCTGGGGCCACGAGAGAGACAGCAAGAGGAGGAAAGAGCGAGACACACGCGGGTCCTGCCATGCGGCGCATCGCGACCTTATATAAGCTGGCGTCGATCACAGCGTGAGCACGAGAGCATCCCTGCGAGCGTTGGATCTATGCACGTACTCCGTACATGGTATTTTCATGTCTTGTCTTCTATGATCACTGGTGCCTCTGCATGGGACAATGAGTGCAACCGAGCCCGGTCTATCTACAGGTCTATCACGACTATCATGTCTGTTTACGTCGGCCATGAAGAAAACAAGCAAAAAGCCAAGGCGGAGATGAGCACTGATTGCCAACGGAGGAATTTATCCTGGTCGACAGGGGTTGTAGCGAGCAGTCATGAGTCGAGGCGAGTCGAGGCGAGTCGAGTAAGTGAGCTTCCTTTACGAGCGGGCGGATCCATGCTATCCATGATGTAAGTGGACGGGGCATCCAGAGGACGGACCAATGCTGGAGCAGATAAGTCGAAAGGCGGCAGAAAAAGACGAGACGACGTACTATGTAAAGACAACGGACAAGAGACTAGCAGGGAATGATCGGCGACTTTGATATAATAGGATTCTGGCTGTGGTTGTGAATGCTGGACGCTGATTGCTGCACCGCGGGGGCGGGATAAGGACGGGCAATCTTCTCGAACAGCCATGGCTCATTCAGCGAGCACAGTGGTGGCTGGTCTATTGGAAGAAGGTGGTACTCTGCATTAATCAAAGCTGCGTGGATGTGCCGCGGGAGATGCAGCATGCAGCACGGTGAGTGGCCGAGCTGGACAGACAAAATGAAGACAATAAGAAGACAGCCACAAGGCAATGAGACACAAGAAAAACACACAGTAATACGAAGGAACGACAACAACATCAAAAGGGCTAGCTTCGGAGGATGCTCCGTTCGTGTGGGTGTTGCAGTCGGGGTGTGACCTGTATCCCAGTCCATGGCGTTCATAGTAGTATTGGTATTGGTACATATGCAAGTATTGGTGGTGGGAGGCACAGCGCGTGGAGGGCACATTGACCGTAGTAGTGTGCCAGGGAGCACACGAGAAAAGCACAGGGGCAGAAAGGGCGGGTAAGACACTGAGCTGGACAGAGGGATGGAGGGTGAGACTCGAGGGGCAAAATAGAGTTATTAGAGTTTGATTTGATTTATCTTTCTGTTTGATTTTCTTTTTGATTTTCTTTTTGATTTTCTTTATTCCGAATGTGGTTTGTTATCTGCTTTCCCATGCCGAAATTACAGACGCAAACTACCAAGCACCAAGACCCAAGACATGCAGCGCAAAGACATGAACACGAGCTGCTCCTTGCAAGACATCGATCGGCCTCTGCCACGGCTGTCTTGAAGGGGGGTCAACTGCTGTTGTCAGTTGGCGGTGTCACTTGCTGTGTCAGCCGTCTGCTTGCCGATATCCGACAGCCATCAACGCTCACAATGGTATGTACTGTGCCTGTCCTGGCCGGTTTCCCCTCACGCCTCGTCTGCACCACCATCCCCTCTTTTGCGATCAACAGAGCCCGGTCAGCTGCCCACCTCTGTCGCATCGGCCATCTTCCATGCGGCATCATGACCATCGCCGGCCGTGCCCATTCGTGGAGTCGTTCCTGGAAGTATTACCATGTAGACTATTGCAGAGCAGAATCACTCTACTCTCGTTAGACTCCTGTGGCCAGGTCCCGTTTCCCACAGCCGCCGTCTGTTGTTGTACTGGCCGGTCGCAGTGGCCATCCATCTGACATCACAGTGGTAGTCGGTAGATTGATCTATCTGGCTGCATTGATCTATCTGCATAGTACGAGTATTGGTTGGCTACCATCGGCCACTATCACTGACTCCGGGGTGGGATGGTTGCAAATCGCCGTGGAGCTTTTGATATCCGAATATCGGGACATCGCGCCCTGTTCAGCATAGTTGTGCTGCATCTACTCTGTGTCTACTCTGTGTATCTAGACTATCAAGACTATCAAGACTATCCAGGCTGTCTAGGCTGTATTCGGCCGCCCGGGCACTTTTTATACTGCTGGCAGAGCACTAGCAGCTCGATGCCGACCCTTAGGGATGGAAATATATGTAAATACAGTGCAGTAGTGACATCAGCCGTGCTTGGACGCGGTCGAGATAGTGGCCATCTGAAAATCTGCTTGTAAACCTGCCTCTGTCGCAGCCAGCATGCCGCAGGGTGGCTGGTGCTCGCCGGGATAATTACAGATGACCGGGGTGTCATGGGCGTTATCGCGAGGTTTTCGGATCTTGTCCGTCGCTTTAGATTAATTGATTTTCTTCCGCGTATTTTTTTGTTCTTTTCTCGCAAGTTATTCTCGTTCTCTCTTTGCAGTCTTCTCATTCTCTCTGCAGAGCGCGTCTTGGTTTTTCCACCCAACATCTCCCTGAGACATGTCGTCGATGGAAATCAGAGATAACATGAGTCCGCAACACCTTGCATATAGTGGAAAAAGAAGCACAGAAGCAGAGAAGCAGCGAAACAGAGCGAACCCTGTAAACAAACAGCAGCAGGCCCAACATAGAAAAGATAGGCGCCGCTCGACCCAAAGATAGACAGGCAGCACATGACAGAAATAGAAAACGATGATTCATGCGTAGGGCCGTGATCATCACCAAGCATCAATCTCAAGTGAGACACGCAGATTTAATCACCGCAGCAAATTAACAGCTGCGAAATGAGATGTGAAAAGCATTGCACACAGTCCGAACTCAAATGCGATCCATACAAAAAAAGGAACAAAAAAGAACAGAAAATCGAAGCGAAAACGACAGAAAGGAGACGAGACAAATCAACAGCAACAGTAAACAACAAACTTACTATGTAGACTTATCAAGAGTGCAACCCGACGCGACGTCCATTTTCACATGCTAGACATGACGTCGCGATAAGGCTGCTTTTCTTTGATTGTATTCTTTTCTCCTTATTCGTATCTCTCTCCTTATTTTTCCCTTTCACTTCAGCTTTATCTCACCGGCCACCACCCTGTCTTGTGCCCTCGATTATCAATACATGCCCATCTCTTACTCGCCTCTACCCGCTTCTGTCCGACCTCTATCTCGATCGCTCGATCCATAGTCTCCTAGACGGTCCCGCGCTCGACAAACTTAACCGGGATGTCCACTGTCTTTGCCCGCAGATACTCGAGGCAGTTCTTGCCTAGCGTGTCGTACGTCGAGCACGCATCGTATCCCCGGTCCAGGTGGTCGTGCAGCAGAAAGTGCACAGCCCGGATGTGTGGCAGCTTGCATCGGTCAATCGGCTTGCCCTTGTCCTCTTCCGGGCCCAGCAGCTCGCGGATCTTGGCTACCGTCAAGAGACTCTGCAGCCATCTGTACTCGTCGTCGTGCCGCACAAAGAACCCGACATTGCAGTCGGAGCACTTGTCGCCCGACCGGCCCAGCACAATGCGTCCCAGCGGCATGCGCACTGTCGGCCCGAAGCTGTCCAGCGGCACGGGGTCCTTGGTCTCGTACGACGGCTGCTGCCGGTCGTAGGTGCGAAATACGGTCGGCGGCGCGAGGTCGATCACGGGCGTCGGGTGGTCATACAGCAGATGCACGCGCTGCTTCATCGCCGACTGCGGCATCAGCGCCGGGTGGTACTCGTAGTATGGCTTGCCCTCGGCCTGGCGCATGTCATTTCCCAGCGAGGCGCCGGGGCAGCTCTGCAAGAAGCACGTCAGCTGCGCCGGAAGAAGCCGTTGGGGTTGCGCATCCTCAGCAGCTCGCGGTCCATGCTCTGTGCAAAGATGCGGAAGTCGACCGTTGCGACGTCCTGGTTGCGCGCATCGATCACGGAGCTGCCGTTTTGCATGAATTTGAGTACCGTAATCTTCTGGAGCAGCTCTTCGCCCAGCTCGGCCCGGATCTGGTCCTCGCTAAACTTGCACTTCTCCTCAATGTCCAGGCCGCACAGGTACACATAGTACTCAGCCTGCCACCCGGCAAAGCCCGTGATTCCCACCTTTGTAGTCGGCGGCGGCGGCAGGCCCTTGACGCCCGACACCCTGACCTGAACCTCGCCCACCTGCTCAAACCTAATGTCCTCCAGCCACGCAGTCACATCGCAGTTGTAGTACTGCGGTCCTTGGATCTCGTAGAGAAGCTGCGACGTGCACGAATTGACCGTGATCACACCGCCGCGGTTCTTCTCCTTGTACATGACTCCCTCGCCCTTGTAGTCGATCGCGCAGATCGGAAAGCCCATGTCAATGTGCTTGCCGGCCTTCATGATCGACTTGAAGTCGGCGCAGTAGCCGCCAGCAACGTACGAGCCGCATTCGAGCAGGTGTCCGAGCACGAGCGAGCCCGCAAGCTCGTCGAACTGGTCGGCGCGCCACTGGTGCCACCAAGCTGCGGCGCCAATGATGGGCGATGCATCCGACACACGCCCGCAGATGACAATATCCGCGCCCTCGGTCAAGGCGCGTGCAATGCCGAGTCCACCCTGGTAGCACTGCGCGCACACCGGCTCCAAGCCCCATTCGGCCAGGGATTTGTTGTGCATCAGACTGCGGAACTCCTCGCCTTGTTCCATCAGGGCCTTGACCGTGCCGGTGGCATTGTCGCCCTCGATCCAGGCCACTTTGAGGTCGTGGCCCTTGGCCCGCACCTTTTCCTGTACCAGCTTGGCCAGGATCTCCGTGTCAGAAGCGCCTGCGTTCACCGCGAGCTTAACCTTGTTCTGGGCGAGGTAGTCGATGGCCGGCTCAAAGCAGTCCATAAAGTTCTGTGCATACATGGCATTCTGGATCTCCTCTTCCCATGTCAGCTCCTTACCTGCTGTAGCCTGCTGGTTGCGGACCTTGGCCGTGCCGTGCATTGTCATCGTCATCTCCGATAACCAATCGCCACAGATGACGTCGACATCTTCAAACCGGGCCAGAGACTCAATAGCACGGACGCGGTCCGAAAACCCGCCAGACGCTCCAGCAACACGAACAGGGCGTTTTGGCTCAACTGACCCCATGGCATATATTATCTGTAGGTGTAGTTGGCAAACGAAAGAATGAATAGAAAGATAAATAAATCAAACTTGTAGATAATTTGAGGACCACAGATGCCCGTACACATACCACTGCGACTCTTATATATGGTCCTGGCATCCCCCATTACTCATATCTCCTTTGTATCTACAACTACAACAACACAGCCTGTCCCCAACACTCAGATATCCCGTCGGTCAATGATACCCGGGACTAACACGGCTAATGCGGGGATGTGCACACTTACACGCGAGCCTACTATATCTCCGCGTTTTGATTGTAGAGTCTTTTTTACGACATGAGATCATGGTTCGCTGGTCCAAAGCCTTTGATTTTAAGTGGCTTTTTAAATAGGATCTATATTACCATCACTCAATAGCGAGTCATCAGTCACAGGTACACTATTTCGGGGGTCGTCGGTTGGCTTGAATTCTACGTCTATTATTTTATTACTAATTATCAGCCTGTTTCGGACAGGCCTGGGATATCTACTTGGCCGGTAGATAGTTCATTAAATATTGTGGTTTTTGCAGCTGTATTATGCAACGCATCAGTCGCAGTGGACGACGCCGTCAGCGTGGGTGTGGCATTCCTATCCGTCGTGTTAGCAAAGGCTGTACAGCGTGTTTTAGAAGGGCACATTCTTACAGTTCCGGCCGATGTAGTGGCAGTGGGTGCAGAGGTTGCGCTGGCGGTGGCGGACGCCGTCGCCTCGTGGTCATGTTCATGCTCCAGCTCGCCGGGGCAGCCAACACCAGGCGCGGCAATGTCGTAAGCATATGCCTCGATGGCAAAGTACTGCAGGGCATCGCTGTCGTAGACGCTCTTGGACGGGTCAGACTCGGCTAGCTCCATCACCTCGGCATAGTCCTCTGCGAAATGGCCGACAATGCCTTCGGAAATGGCCGGCACGTGCAGGATACGGTGCAAAAGGTCGGTGGCCCAGAAAGTGTTCAGCTTGGAGCCGGCCACGTTGTAGCCCTGACCGCAGACCGAGGACAGTGGGCGGCGGATAAAGAACGAAAGCGGGCAGATGACCGTCTCAAGTGTGGCATTCTCGCCTCTCCAGTGTCCCGCCCAGGCTGTTTTATTAGCTGCCATTTTGCTATAATATTCTTAACCAGTGAAGGGGCTGAGATACATACCGTCTTGGGTGGCACAGTTCAGATCGGGATCGTCGCACCGGAAGGTTATGCCCGTCTTGTCTGCCGACACGACACGCTCATACCAGCCAATCGGCGTGGATGTGCTGGCGTTGCCAAAGTACTTTTGCACCAGCTCCGACTGGGATCCGAAACGCAGGAGGTGGTCCCGCGCGTGTTTAGCCAGCTGGATAGTCTCGTCCAGGCCCTCGGCCAGCTGTGCCCGCAGAGTAGCGTTACACGACTGGTGAATCGGGTATGCTTGGGTCCATCCGGATGACCAATCGTACACTGCTGCTGTGGGAGAGGTGCGGGTAGCCGTTTCAGTCTCGGTGGCGGCCTCTGTTCTGGCACGGACGGGCGAGGCGACGGAGCCAGAGACAAGCAGCAGAGCTGCCAGGAGGGATTGGTTCATGATCATCATCTTGCGGTGTGGATGGGCTTGGGAAGCAGACTGGTTGGTTGAGAGAGAGTTGCGAAGTTGTTTGTCTCGGTCGATGAGTGAAGAACGAGCCTTTGCATCTTCTAGTGATCGGCCGGCCGCATATTTATACTGCCGGTGAGGACGGCGACATCCAGCCACGAGGCATCATAGCCGATGCCAAGTCGTCGTGCCCTCAGTTTTTGTAGTAATGAAAACTTTTCCATCAACCATCGTTCCACAGAACACTGCTTGGCTGACAAAATTCGGTCTCTTGGTCTACGGTATCGCAGTCGGTGACAGAGAGAAATAGGCCGTCATCAGAGTTGGCCGGGAAGGGACACCAAAAGTGGGCTGGGGCGAAGCTTTTCATACATAAGACGACGGCCGCCCAGAGCTTTAATCGTGTCTTGGTTCTTCTTGGCCTGCCATGAGGGTTCTCATTCTTGTCCTCTGCCCATCAAGGTGTTTCAATTCATGAAAACGCAGCACTCTGCGGAATACCTTTATTCCAGTTTGAAAATTTCCAAGAATGCACTTCGTTGACTGAAAGCTGTTGCTTTGATGATTGTTCGCATATGCAATGATCAAGGCAATAATATATAATCCTTGTAAGGGAAACTTAATTACTTTTCGCAAAGTCAACTGCAACGTGAAGATGACAGCATCTAAAAATGAATAACGACAATAATGCAAACATAATTTTAGTACTTACTTTTATTTAATCATCACCTATACTATTTATTATAAGAGATATATGCATATATCTACCAGCTTCTACATAGCACATAAATGGCACAGTTTCCGATAAATCTGTACAAACAGATCTTAACCGAGCCAAGACAATCGGAGATATGCCAGTTTGACAGGAGCCACCTTGGATGATCCAGCTACAGAGTGACGACTAGTTTCTGTGCCGAAACACCCTTGCGCAGCAAGTCAACGGCACCTTGAATTGTTTCCAGGCCGTGGCCGACCACTTTTTCATCGGGCTTGGCCTGGAGTGATCCGTTGGTCAGAGCCGCCGGCACATACTTCCCCCACACGCCCTCAGCGATGAATGCGAGATCTTCCGACACGATGGACGACGCAAAGACTATATTGTTAGTTATGGTGCGTCTTTTGGCCACGGAGCCGGCACGCCTATGGTCCTGCCCTGGTATGACTTACTAAAATGCGGCTGATACCGCTCCGTCTTGCGCTGTGTATTGAGCACGTTGGTAACCGGCAGCTTCTTGTCGAGCCCGTCAAGGATTGCCGACACTGCCTCGGTGCTGGAATCCAGCGCGATTGCATCATACACGCCCACCAAGTTGGCGTCCTTGAGTGCTTCGATCAAGTCACTCACGACTGTCTTCGAGTGGTAGTCAAAGACGGTCTCTGCTCCCAGGGAGCGCACAAGGTCGTGGTTTTGCGGCGACGCCGTGGTAATGACACGCGCGCCAGATGCCCGGGCCAGTTGGATGGCGGCGGTGCCGACCGATGATGAGCCGCCCCAGATAAGAGCGGTCTTGGCCTTTTCGCCCGCAGCTGGGGCCGGGATCGTGGCCGAGTCTGCCGACGGGAGGGGCAGTCCCAGCAATGCCGGGTCGTAAAGGCCAGCCGCTGCCGTTGAGATCGCAAGCGGCAGTACGACGGCCTTCTCCAGCGACAGTTCTGCCGGCACAAGGCTAACAAGTCTGGTCTGTGCCGCAAAAAACAGCTGGAAGCTTGAGTTTTTGGGGTCCTTTGACCGCAGGCCATCGGCATAACTAATAGATAGAGGGTGAGTCAACGGAAACATAGCTGATAGAAAACTCCAGAGACTCACGCAATCACACGGTCGCCTTTTTTAAAGCCGGTGACATTTTCACCAACGTCCTCTACAATGCCGGCGCCATCTTCGCCGAGGATGAATGGCTTGCTCAGCGAGTACAGGCCGGCGTCCCTAGTATGTCAGAGCTTGCGAATGCCTTCACTTCAGTCCGATGAGGAAACATACTGCAGTTTATAGTCGACCGGGTTCTGTACACAGTCAGCAAGTCTCCAGCATATTGTCCAGAACAGGTATATAGCCCACAATAGCGACTGCTGCCGTCTTGATGATCACATCATCTGGGCCCGGCTGTGGCTTGGGTGTCTCCTTGACGATAAGTGGCTGGCTGGCGTTGCCCTCGATCCAAGCTGCTTGGTTGGCCATTGTTTGCGAATAGGTTGGTGTATACAGTCGTAAAATGTTTGTCTTTGTGGCGAATGTACTTTCAAAGGAGCAGCGGTGCATTATTTATACCTCGCCGTGTCAAAGGATTACAAATACAGGGTGCTCCTCGTCATTGGGCATTGTACCCCATGAGCCGATTCACCATTAGCGCCATAGATTGTGTGATGTAACGGCAGTTCGTCTTGCGGATGTCCATGACAGATGCGACCGTCGCACTCTAGCTTGGTCGATTGGCAATGCATGACGATACGAGTATGCTCTCGAGGGGCACGGCTGCAATGGTTGGTCGGGCCCTTACAAATCCGACACTAGCCCTTGACGTCCCTTGACGAATCGGGAAGATCGTCGATTATGTAACGAAACTGATGCAATGAAAATTGATTCAGTTATTCATAAGTAAATCAGTCACGGCAGACTTCCAGGCGTGATGCTTTTACAATGATATAAAATATCCCGAAATTCATTGCAAGTGTCAAAATAGGATGGCCAGTGCCTACAGTATGCATGCCAGCAGCAACTCTCTTCGACGTAAGAAAAGCCGAATTTAGATACAGATGTGCTTGCTGATGTATACAAATTGATAATATAGGCCGTGTTTGAAGGAGTAAATTAATCGCAGCAAACTCCCACAAGTTGATAAACGGGCAAGCTTACAACAAACAATAGAGCCACCGGCAGAAAAGCCACAGCCAACCAGTCAACTGGTCCTGTATATGCCTCCATAGAAACGGCTGAATATAAAAGCAACGCAAATTATATAGACCAGCTCAACGATGCGGCAATGCCCTTTCTTGTGCACGCTTCCGATTTCTATATCATAGTCTTTTCACCTCTTCGAGCTCTCTCTTGAGTATTCTTACAGATACATTCTTAAAAAGTCTTGTGATGGTGAATGCCTATCCATATATAGATTATTTGTTGTACAGCATTTTCACACTCTTGTTTTCTTAATCTATGAGAGCCCAGGAAGTTTCATTTGTTGACTCCGACTTCACTCTCACAACGCACGCCTGCGGACAGCGCGAACTTGCAGAGCCTTGTGCATACTAAATCCAAAGGCCAACGTATAAAAGCCGTTTCCGATTTGTAAGACACTACCCCATCCATTCACATTCTCTACTACCACACCAAGTCCGGCAGACTCCTTGAAATATGTACTTGGTTCGTCTATATGCGACCGTCTCATTTTATAGGACAGGAAAGGCGACGCCTTGTTTTGAAGCTTACCCCTCTTCTTCTGACATTCCTGCTGCACGCCAGTTTCTTTTCTTCAGGATTCCTTATATTGGGTTTTCTAAGCCTGGGGACTTGTGTCATCGCCTTTTTACATAAGTGCATCGAAGCACACTGAGAGGGGGGGCTGTGGAAGGGCTGGTGAATTTACCATCGTGCCACAAGCAAAGTTGAGGCCTTCGGTATATACATATAGAGAATTTTGTTTCATCTGGCTACCTCGTGTAGCCTGCGATTACACCATGTTTTTGTTTTTATTATAAAAGTGCAGTTTCGTTAATACATGACACTCCACGGCTACTTCACATGCTCGGTCGGTCATATACAGTCATACCAGTTTTCTACGAAGCTCTGGCCACCTCACCATATTGTGTGACATACCGAGGTTCAAACGGCTGTTCATTAACTAACCCGTACAGAGTGCGAACTGTTTTCGGGTCGTACGGTCTTGTATATACAAAAAACAAGGCGATGAGGCTCATTCAGTCATGCAGGTTTGCTTGGCTACGGTTCGATTCTACAAGTGCCCGGCACACACCTGGGAAATCTTGGTCAGAGTTTGGAAGGCGATAGAGCAGGAAAGAATTACTAAAAAACAAGGTGTTTCACGAGACCAATTTGATAATTATATACCACAGTGAAGCCTCGTTCTTGACAAAACTTTCAAAGTAGACGTAAACCTATTCAATTCAAGCTTCGCTTCGTATCCTGCTGAGCCTCTGTTGTCTTTTCAGTTTTTCAGCTACAACTATCAAGAGCAAGTTTCCCAAAACAAAGCAGCCAAACATAGATCACGGGCATACAGGTGTTCTGTGCCTCTGCAGCCCGTCATGTCCTCTACACCATCGCTCTACCACTACCTCGACCTGCCGTCCAGTGCTTCCCAGCAAGCAATCGAAGAGGCATATGGGCACGCTGTCCTACGGTGGGCGGCAAATCCAAATGGCCCAAAGCGCCCCAAAGACGTGTACCAGGCCTACAATGTCCTCTCTAATCCGATGCTTCGCGCAGGCTATGATCTCTACGGGCTAGCTGCCATTCTGGAACACGAGGACCAATACACAGAAGAGACGCCTCCGTCATCAGCCCAAACTACCCCGGTGGCACCCAGCAGCCAGCCCATCACTCTCGTCTTCCACCAGCCTGTACCCAAGCCTGTCAAACGGGTGCAGGTTGTCGAGACGGAGGAGCAGGAGATGGAGCGTCGACGTCGGGAGATACGCCGCATGGGCGAGCCGAAGGAAGACCGGAGGAGACACACAGGAAGCTCATCCACATCGTCATCACATTCAAGAGACAAAAAGACCGGCGAATCAAGGGACAAGTCCAGCAAGTCCAGTAGCAAGCCCATCAGCAAGCCCATCAGCAGTTCAACAAGCAAATCCGACAGCAAGGAACGTTACGGAGACAAAGCAGGCGGCAGCAGCAGCAGGTCCAGGGAGCAGCAAAGTGACAGAGATAAAAGGAGCAAAGATGCCACTCGCAGTGGCAGCAGCAAGGACCGATCTCATCGAAAGATCAAACCTTCGTTCCAACACCCTATTATATTTAAATAATATGTTATTCAAGATCGCCTGAATATCGAGTATATCTCACCATTTGTACACTTTACATGCATTATTTGTCTTTACGTTTATCAACTGCGAATGCAAGACACAGTTTCTATATTTTGCCCACAACCTGAAGCACGGAAATTAATGTACAAGGAGTCACCGTGCGTAGTATTACCAGAAAATACGTGCCGAAAATACGGAGGCATATTTGCGGGAATGAGGGGGTGGTATGCGGCGAGGAGTTATTCAGCTGGCCAGAAAAGTGGTAGCTCATCAACACATGAAGCACGTTTGTAGGCCGGAACAAATGATCGCCCACTGGACGGCAGATCCCGCCTTTTGCTATTCTAGCCCGCACAGTAGTCTGTCTGCCAGAGTGCGTCGCTCTTTGGTGTCTCAGGTGCTTATCTCGATTTATACTCCCCCTCCCCGCCATCATAGCGGGCAGGTTATCGGTTTACGACATTTCTATTTGCTTCAAGCGTAATATCCAGCAACGACGATACAAAAATAGCAGCACCACATCAGCATTTGAGTCGGCATCATGACGGCACCAAATCCCGACGTCCTTGGGAGCACAGAGGCGCTTGTCGTCTCGAGATTAGGCGGACCCTTTGAGCTCAAGACGGTCGAGTTGAAGGAGATGCGCACCGATGAAATTGTGGTGAAGATGGTAGCGACGGGCATCTGCCATACTGATCTCGCAACAGCACATGTGAGTAAGCCTGCACATCACGGACGTCGGACCGACATCCACTAGGAAGAATACGGCGACTTACTCAGCATACCAGGGCCACAAGGGACCAGGGCTGCCAGCAGTGCTCGGCCACGAAGGCTCGGGCGTTGTCGAGCGTGTCGGGTCAGCAGTCAGACACGTAGCAGTTGGCGATCATGTGCTGCTGACGTTTAATGCATGTTCGGAATGCACACCTTGCCGTCGTGGCAAGCCGTCCTACTGCAGGCATATGGAAGCGATCTCGTTTGGAGGTGCGCGCCTCGACGGGTCGCAAACCTTTGCTCTGGACGGCAAAGACATCAGCTCGGCCTACTTTGGCCAGTCGTCATTTGCAAAGCGGTCTATCGTGCGAGGTATTTGTGCCGTCAAGGTCGACAAAGAACTGCCTCTGGACATCTTGTGCTGTATTGGCTGCGGCGTGCAGACAGGTGCAGGCACTGTGCTGAATGTCCTGAAGCCGCACATTGGCTCGTCCATTGCCGTCTTTGGTGCTGGCGGTGTCGGACTGGCTGCAATCATGGCCGCAAAAGCATTTACGCCCGCAACCAAGATCATTGCCGTCGATATTGTCGACTCCAGGCTCGAGCTGGCAAAGGAGCTCGGTGCGACGCACGCGCTCAACTCCAAGGGCAAAGACATTGTCGAGCTGATCTACTCTGTCACCGATGGCGAGGGCGTCGACTGCGCCGTGGACTGCACAGGCAACCTGGGCGTGATTCAGTCGATGATTGCAGCAACAGCCAACAACGGAACTGCGGCAACAGTCGGCTCGACACCACACAACGCCTTTATCCAGATCGAGCCGGCCGCCTGGATCCAACGAAACGTCAGCTACGTTGGATCATGCATGGGCTCGTCTGACCCCGAAACAGTACGTTGTTCTGTTTTGCACAACTAGTCATACTGCATACTGACGTGTTTAGTTTATACCGGCACTGGTTGAGTTCTGGAAACAGGGCCGCTTCCCTATTGACAGACTGACAAAATCGTATTCGTACAAGGATGTCAACAAGGCTATGGATGATATGCTCAGCGGCGAGACCATCAAGCCTGTGATTGTATGGAGCGACTGAACGATTGAGCAAATGAAAACTGGAGTAAAACAATCGATAATTGCGAGTAGTGCGTATTCTGTCTTTGATATGTCTATAAGCCCACGTCCCATCATGCCATTCGACACGTCACCCTCTCGTATCTAAGCAGTCTTTCTCGTTGTGTGGTTCTCAGTAGCGAAAGGCATCCAAGAATACCTCCTTGGCAAGGATCATTATAGATACACTTAGCGAAAAGACCTGGAATCTCATGGGAGAATGGGTGATATCGATGGCCAGTCCCATGATTGCGAGCAGCACCAATCCGACTAAATTCCATGCAATCGGAGCATCCTTTGGAAATGCCCAGTATAGGCTTAAGACGGTGATGGGCCAGGTAGCCCAGAAGGATATGTCCATCCCGAGCTGGAAGATCTGGGCCATGGTGATGGAGATGGCAACAGCAGCAAGGATGGCTGTTTCGGAGAGTGGCTTCCCTGAGATAGGCAGGCCGATTTCGACGATGAAAGACAGCGGCCACATGAAACAAAAGAAGAAGCCAAAGACAGCCGGCCAAGCCCGTCCGAGGTGACTTTGGTTGGTGGTCATGAGTCCCCAAAGGGCGACGCTGGCCAGGTTGCTGCCGTACGACTGGTAGTCCTTGCTGCTGTCGATGTCGTCGGTAGTAAAGGGCGTGAAGACGGCGAGAATCAGAGCTTCAGTGGCGACGAGGTAGAACTGCAGTGCTGGCAGCGGCTGTAGCAGCAAGTACTGTGCTGCAAATGTAGCTGTTGCGATGAGGAGCGACAGTGATGTCGGCCGTAGTCGGGTAGTAGATAGAAAAGCAAAAATGAGAAAGGCGGACAAGGTGAGAATGGCCGTGAAGCTTGCCTCTTGCCATAGTCCCATCTCCTCGGTGTCTGGCAACGCAGCTCTGAGAGAAGATATTGTGGACACCAGACCACTCATGTCGACGGCGACGGCGTTGGACAGACTCAGACTAGGCGACATGCTTGTGGCTGGATAGGTCTTTCTCGAGGAACACGGATCGAGAATCAATTGTGCGACTTTGGACAAGCGGCTTGAGTGCAGCATCGACCGGCTATGTCTCATGTTTATAACCAGCGAAAACAGGCTGTGTCGGTGTCTTGGGAAGAACTGAGGCTCAGAAGCGTTGTGCACCTTGCCAGGTAAATTATCTGTCAAGCCTGCCTTTCATTTGCCTGGCCTTTCAAGGCACACCACGCATGCGGTGGTCGGACTAGATCTTCAGTTTTCTTGGGTGTTTATGGCCGGCGTCACAATTGGGCGGCAAGGCGGAAAGCTGCATCGGGCAACACAAGGGCTCTGCAGGACAATGTGTGCTCTGAATGGCCACCCCAGTCTTGTTGCAGGGTCGTCGGGGTCGTCACAGCGTCTAAGCTCGCTGGACAAAGAAAACCGTTGGACGTTTACATTTGATGTGTATCTTAAATTAGTATGTCTTTTCTTTGTGATTCGCCTTTGAATGTCTGGTTCTAACACGCTCCTCTTTCACCATTATCCTTTTCGCGATCAAGTTTGTGACACATAACGACCAGACTGAAGAAACGTGAGAGCATTGATCTATACGGCATGCGATCGGGAGCTGTTTACTATGTACCGCTTCGCATTCGACTGCCGCTTCTGTCATGGCGGTCAGGTTGAGGCACACGGTCTTTGCATCGGGTCTTCGCTTGGATGTAACAACCTCATATCTTTGGTTCTTTTGCTCGCATCTAATGCCCTCGACGGAGCTTGACTCCCACAGATGTCGTCAGCCAGCCGGATTGCCTTTCATCATCCTAGCTAAATTGCCTTCCGAATCACAACCCGCCAGTATCAACATGAAGTAAGCTACAGGCTTCAGAGTAGAAATACCGTCGACTGTTACACGCCGCGGCCCACTGCTTTGGCGCAGAAAATAAGCCAGAGCTGGCCAGCCTAAAGCTATGCCCTATTCGTCTTCGGGCTGTACGAAAAGTCCGGCAGCTAAACACAATATGTGGTAAGCAACCCATACGTTGGCAACGGTCCTGATCGCCCAAAAGGGGCTGAAACTAGACGACCCAAGCTGTGTACATATGTACATACATACATATGTAGCAATACTGGTGACTGGTTGGCAATAGGGTATTTAGCCAGCGACCACTGCCAGCGATGAAACACAAGCAAACATTGATTACAGATGAATGTCGGTTCCAGACGAGAACACGGACAGGATCAGACGGAGTATTGCGCATCATCACCGTCCAAGCGGCGCCCGAGTGATGAGAACCCGGCTGATCCTATTCGCCGAGACTTTTTGCAATCTCGGTAGGCTGACCTGGCCTGGGCAGGTCGGTCTGTCTGTCCCTGGGGACGTAAGCTGCGTTCTCTCTGGATGCTTAGCTGTCCTTGTAAATCGGAGGTGTGTGATTCTGTAGCGGTTGTGTTGGCAGAAAATAAATACTATTCTATCCCATCCTGTGCAATCAATCCGAAAAATGCCGGCAGTGGCAGGATGTGACCATGATCTACGGGTACCGCATTTCAGGGTCTCGAAGAGGTGGTGGTGGACCGAGACGAGCTACTGCAGGGCCCCTGAAATACTGAAATAGCCTTCCGATAAGAAAGTCAGGCGACTCAAGGCAGCACAGCAGTGTAGGAGCAAGGAGCGCGTCGTGTCGGCGGTTGGTTGTCTCACTTTGGGGGGGAAGTAAATTCAAAACCGACAAAATTCAAAGAGAAGGAAAGGAGAGAAGAAAAAGAAGAAGAAAAGCAATAAAAATGCGAAAAGCACCACCACTAGCTCGCTTCTCAACACTTCTACCGTCCCCAGCCTCTGCCGCCAATCTCATTCACAGATTCAGCTTATTCTTTCCTCCTCGCCTTCGGAGACTTATCACCGCCTTGAAACAGGCTGCATGACGGGGACTTGACGACAACACGAACACGAACCGGACAAACAAAGTCCAAAATCAAAACCCACAGAGGAAAGCAAGACAGACTAAAGCACGATGCCAGGCACTCTGTCTCCCTTCTGCCATGTCTGATTCATGATGATCCTCTCCTGCATGCAATGATAATGCTTGGAATGGTCGGAAATAGGGCTCGACTGATTGGGCTGTGTGTTCACTAATACGGTACAATTCTTGTAAGATAATATCACTGCAGTGCTCTCTGGCTACTCACGAGGCTGGAGTCAGGAGGTCGTGTGTGTGACCTTGGGATGAACCGAGGCCAGGCCCTCGCTCATAGTATCCCAGGCAGTCGCTTTACCGTCGATTTACACCACTCGGCCACGCTGCCATCTTCATCACATCGCATCCCATCTCTGCCTGTCGCACGCACTTCGTTTGGCACTCCCGGCACAATGTCTGCGTGCTTCTCTTCGCCATCGTCGTCCGTCGCCGTGTGCCTTGCCGCCCGCGCCGCCAATGCCGCCTCCGCCGCCCTGTCGGCCCTCGCCGCATATCTCACCCTGGGCCGCGCATTCGTCCTTATATTGTCTTTTCTCCTTGCCGCCTTTCTTGTCGACTGTGCCCTCAAGCCAAGGTACCCTCGCTCTCTGCCCCGCGTTGGCTATGGCGACAGCTACATCGCCACCCTGAGGAATTGGCTCGGCTATGTGTTTCACTTCAACGACTGGGTCGCGCAGGGCTACAAGCAGTTCTCAAAACAAGACAAGACCTTTGTGGTGCCGTCCGCAGCATCTCGCCCCCAGGAGATTGTCGTGCCACGCTCGCAGACCGCCTGGATGCTGGACCTGCCAGACAGCGTCCTGTCTGCGCATGCCGCCCACGACGACATGCTGTACACCGACTACAATTTCATCTTTGATATCCGTGGCCATGCTCGCCAGCATGCGCAGAGGTATCCCCATCTCTACCAGAACAGGCCGCAGCCACCGCCGCCTGATCTCGAGTTCCACACGCGCGTCATGCATCGCAACTTGGCCCGCCATCTCCCCGGGCTATTGCCTGCCGTCGAAGAGGAGGTTGCTGTGGCAGTAGATGCTGCTTTTGGAAATCCTGCATCTTCGGGGACCGCGGCCGAGATCGACAAGGACGGCTGGTATTCCATCAACCTGTGGGATGCCTGGCTTGCCATGGTGCCTCCCATCACCAACCTCTTGCTCGTCGGCCCCGAGGCTTGCCGCAATGACTCGATGCTCAAAGCATTCGTCCACTTTGCCGACTCTGTCGTCACCAACAGCTTCCTCCTCAATATGGTTCCCAAGCTCTTGCACCCCATCGTCGGAAGGCTTGCGAGCATCCCCAACAGCCGTCACTGGCGCCGCGCACACCGGCAGCTGGAACCCCTGGTCGAGGAGAGACTGCGCCTGCTCACAACAGAAGAGGGCCGCCGCAGCAAGGCGCCTGTTAATGAAGACTATCTCACATGGCACATCCGCACTGCGCTCGCCGAGGGCCGCATGTCGGAGCTCGACCCGGAAGCCGTCACCAAGCGGCTGCTGCCCGTCGAGTTTGCCGCCATTCACACAACTGTCCTCACTGGCTTTTTCGTCGTCTTGGACCTGCTCACCTCAGATCCCGAGCGGGACTTTATCAACGGCATTCGTGATGAGGTTGCCACTGCCCGCATACCCGGCGAACCCTGGTCAAAACCCAGTCTTGCCCGGCTCTGGCGCACCGACAGCGCCATCCGCGAGAGCCAACGCTTTAGCCATTTCGCCACGTCCCTGAGCAAACGCAAAGTCGTTGCCCCGGGGGGCGTTACGAACGCAAAGGAAGGGTGGCACGTACCGTACGGCAGTCTCCTGATGCTCGATCTCGCCGACACACACCATGACCCTGACCTCTACTCGGACCCAGATGCATATGATGCCTTTCGGTATGCCCGCCAGAGAGAGGCCATCGAGGCCGAAGCCGCTTCAGGCGCCTCTGGCCTAAGCAAGTCGGCTGCTACCGGGTCAGAAAAGGCCGCCGAGGCCATGCGTGGTCTCAAGCTCGGCATGGTCACTACAAGCGACACACACCTTGCCTTTGGGCACGGCCGTCATGCCTGTCCCGGCCGCTTCTTTGTTGCCCATGAGCTCAAGATGATCCTCGCCTACCTGCTTGCTAACTATGACATCAAGCCCCTCGATGAAAAGCCAAAGTCGCTGTGGATCGGCCAGACTATCATCCCTCCATTAAGTGTAAAGGTCCAGGTTCGCCTCAGGAGGGTATAGAACCTCCTGAAACATGTACAAACCTCACCATAAAACTCATACACGAACACTTTTGTCACGAATTTACGGCCACATATACATTGCATATTGTTAAATGGCATTTGCCTTTTGCTATAATTAACTAGAATATCAAGTTCATATAATTCTTGTTGGAATGTAATGTGCATCGGAAAAATAAACTGTCTCTCTCCGCATCACAACCTTTACCATCTCGGCTTTCCGGATCTACGGGAACCGCTGCTGGTGGTCAGTTCTATCCATTGGCTGCTGCTGGCCATGCTGGTGTCCTGCCGTTGCCGTTGGGTAGTGCGGGTCATATCCATAGTAGGCCTCAGTCTGCTGCGCTATGTTCGATTCTCTTGTCGGTCTCGGAGGTGCAGCCACTATCCTTTCACGGGATGCGTCGTATTCCATGTTCAACGATGGGCGAGCTCTGCCGTAAGCAGTAGGTTCAGCATAGTACTCATGTCTATGCGGCGGCTGTCCAGCAGACACACCTCCCGCATCGCCGTACATTGGCTGTGCCGCTTGTCTGTAGTACTGATGTGCTGGCCCGGGCTCCGCAACTTGAAACACCTGACGGCGTATGGGCCTCCGCACCAGATAATCGCCCTCGGGGTGCACAACACGGACAACTTCATAGGTTTCGTGTGGCTCGTATTCAGCCCGTGCTGGCAGAGGCTGAGCTTCTTGCTCAGCGTATCTGCCGCGGTACCCGTCGTCTCTAGGCGCACGGGTGTAGTTTTGCGGTACTTGGGGTGGAGGTGGATGCGCCAGTGTTTGCTGTGGCTGCGAATATGGCTGAGGGTCGCGCTCACCATAGCCATACGCAGTGCCATACTGCTCATCGCGGGTGGGTGGCGGCATATGCTCACGATATTGCGATGCACGGTTTGGCACAGCAGGAAAGTGCCGTTCGCCGCTCTGGGCATTGTGTACTTTCGCACGGTCTACTTGTGGTAGCCCGCGCGCTGCCGCTCCACGAGCCCCAATGTGATATTCAGGGGATACCACACTGTGCCGGTGTTGTGTGTCTCCATATCTGTCGTAGCTAGCTCTTTCCCGCTCTTCGTCCACAAAGCGCAGGCCGTCATCTTGAATGGCTGGTTTGTGCTCAGGGGGACGGTGGTTGAGGTGCATCTCCAATGCACCGAGAATGTCTCTTCCGCCCCCGTCTAGAACAGCTGTGGTGCTACCATTCACTTGCGGGGGTCGCACTACCGTAGAGTCAGGGCCTGGCGACTCTTCACGCTTTATAACAACACGGGATTGTCGTTCGCGCCTTGTTGTTTTCGTATCACCGCTCTGCGGTAAAGACTCAGTCCAGTATTTGACGCGATCTTTGTAGATGATTTTCTTCGTCGCAAGTCGGCCACCCTTTTTAAGAGGAGGCTGGCCCCGGAGGGCTTGAGAGAGCAATGGAAACGTTCTGCCTCGCTTGCCTGCCATAGCAGACATTTCTTTCGGCGTGGGTAGTAGAAGCATGTCTGTCAGCCAGTCCAGGGAATTGGGTATCGGTTTGCCATCCTTTGTGTCGGAAACATGTGTGTTCTCAAAATGGTTGCAGAGTTCGATGGTCGAATAGGTGTCCTCCCTTATCTGAGCTGTCCATTCGCGTCCTAGAGAGAACTGGCAGGCCTTGCATGGTAACCGAACCCCAGTCTTCATCGGCTGCATTTCCTCTCTCGTCATCAAAGCCTTTATAAAGAGAGCCAGAGGGAGTGGTTGGCCGAACCGGTCCTCGTAAATATTGCTTAAATGGAAGTGCACTGTATACCGCCTGACTGCGGCAGGCACCGAACGCATGCTCTCCGTGGCTTTCCAGAGATGACTGGCATGATTTGCAATCTCGATCAACTTCGCTTCCGTGCCGGCATTAAGAGTAGCTAAAGGCCCATCCGGCACCCTTTCGGTTGGATCTTGGCTCACATACGCAAGTCCCGGAATGCGAACACCAGACGGCAAAGTACCATCTCCACTCATAGGTACTTGAACATTTCCATAGCTGCCTGAAGAGCTGGCCTGGGCAATGTGGCCGTCACGCTGGTAGGCAGGCTCAGAGTACCCTCGATATGCCTCCGGTTCCACTTGAGTTTGGGAGCTGTGAGAGCTGTGTTGGCTATACGGGGCAGAAATGCACTCTCGCGACCCACCCACGAGGTATGCGCTCGGTTGTGGGAGAGGCATCTCAGGAAACTGTGGTGCATGCGTCGGTGCAGAGTAATACTGAGGTTGGCCGTGCACTGGTGCAGCGATAGACTGTGTCGTCAATGAGGCTGTAGGGTGCAGTGGGGGTTGTGCGGATTGTGGGTGTCTCCTATTTTCCGGCGTATTTCCCTGAGAAGTGCCTCGGGGATCATGCCGTACCGGAACGGTTTTTGCACTACGAGAGCTGGGAGGCTTGGCGGGGAGAGTGGGCTGCACGGCGCCTTTAGGCCGTCTGAGGGTGGCCTTGAATGGCGAGTATTCTGGCCATTCAGCTCGCCAAGCAACAACTATGTTTCCCTTGCTAAGGATCGTTGTGTGTTTTGACGCAAAGTGCTGGATGACTCCCTCCAGTCCAAAGAATTTACCGTTATAGCCACAGTCGTTGCATAGGAACAGCTCCTTGCAAAGGTTACCAGTGATAGGCTTGATTTTGATGTCAAAAACGTACTTCATGTTCTCCAGGGAAAGCTTCTGTGTGAAGGGCCCCTCGGGTGGGTCGACGACAGGGTCCTGTCCCGCACCTCGCGCTGCTTTGGCCTCACTTTCGACTTCAGTGTAGAAGCGTTTTCGGACGTGCAACAGAACATCGGCAGCAAAAGAGGGGGCGTTTTTTTTGTTGACTTTATCGCCATCATCCCAGTCTCCAGTGATTGCCTCGTCGGCATACTTGAGGATCTTAAGTCGGACGGGTCCCTGGATTTCGTCCCACTCGGCATCGGTTTCCTCCTTGGTCTTTTCGGCAGTTGCGGGTGCGGAGTTGGCGATGGCCGTCTTTCCTAGGGTCGATGAAGGGGCTGTGAGTTCAGATTTGGGTGTTTCCGCCTTGGCCACTTGCAGCGCGGTCCTGGCCGGCATCACTGTGGCATGTTCTGTGGATGCAAATTTAGGTCGCGCGTTGTTGTGTTGTAAGAGAGTTCGCATGTCAGTGACACCGCCGGAGTCCTCACACTTTTGCCATTTGGCGGCCTCGGCAACCCTTTTGGAGCCTCTCAAAGACAGCCCCTTTTGCCATTCGCCTGCAGCCGCTGGCCCGAGTTCCTTGACAGATAGAAACTCTTCCCGTAGGCATTCCACGTCTGGCGACCAGAATAGTTTTGACAGTGTCTCGGTCGGCGAAAGCTTTCCCGTCTCAATGACATGAAGGGGGATGACAATATTGTCCTCATTTGCAATGACAAACGGCAAAGCTGGCAGAAAAAAAGTGGAGGCCGTTGACAAGATGATGTCCATTTCCTGAATTTGTTAGGTATTCTTGATTCAGTGGTAGTGCTTGTTTAACATATCAACGTCATTCTCAGGCCAAGCACAATGCTACCCTCGAGTGCTGCAAAGACTTACCTTGATGGTTTTTCTTGAGAAACACGCACCGCATGTCCGAACACGAAACTCCCATATCAGAGCAACGCCATCGACACCAGGTCCATGTCGATATGGGTCAGAAAGTGGGAGATGCTGACGAGAGTCTTTCTTTCCACAAAACTGACAAGCAGTAGAACAGGTCAGCCGCCACATATCCAGTTCCGTCATATCCTTGAACGGGCCGGGTGTCTTGGGCCAGAACGCTCGCCGGGCCCGTCTCCAGACGTTATGAGGATCCATAAGTCTGGCTCTTGACTGAGTCAGGGGGGGAGGCTGCTTAAGCATCATAAAACGTGTTTTGGGGTCAAGGTATGTATTGAACAATTTGTTGACACGCAGCAAATTCCCAAGTGCTCTGGGGGGGATGAAGAGACATATGTGATTCCATATCTCTCTGGGGAGACGAGATTTGTCCTTGGGTGCAATGTAAACTTGAGTTGGGGTCAAGGGTCCAGGAGGGGAGTGCAGCCTCGGCTTCTTCAAGGTTCCGTTCCTGGTTTCCATCTCAGAGGCTGGTGTCGTGTCCACGTCCAAGTCATGGATGCTGTCATTTGCATCTGGCTTTCGCTTTCTGGACGTTGCAAGATGGTCTGAAGACGACGACCCCTCGCCATGCCCAGGATGGTGAGACATGGAGCTCACGCCCAGCGGCTTGCTGGACGCATCTGGCATGTTCGCAGCTGATATGATTTCCATATCAAGTGGCTGGAAACGAAACCCCAGCGGCAACGGGGCTTATTATGCACGAATATCACGCTTGGTGATATTGTGACGATGATGCTCGGGGGAGGGGGGGGAGGGAGTTGGATGGAATGAAGAGTGGTGGCAGAACCTCTTCAAGTCAACAAGTCAATACAGGAAAGAGCGGTCGTTATGGGAAATGGCCAATACAGAAAGAGGGGCGTAAACAGATGCCGACAGATGAGGAAGGACCAGACGGTCGCAGTGACAACAAGGAAGGAGCGACCTGGCTAAGTAGCACAGCGAAAACTTGGGCAGAGACAATCGATGGCGAAGCAACACTTGTTTGCCAGTATAAGAAGACAACCAGTCCAAATGACCTATGTCTAGAGGTTTCCAAGGGGGCAGGGTGAGGACGCGCGAAGAACAGGCCAAACGGTTGCCACAAACAAGACGTCAAAACGCCAGGCTGCTCGAAAACAGCAGTCCGGGGCTCTTTGCACGGGCGTGGATGGAGTCTTCGGTATACTCGTCGAGGGCCGGTATCGATGTGCAGAGGCAGCGGCCGTAAATTTGAATCCAGCTGCTGCAAGCTGGACAGAATTGCATTACATGTGCAAAAACTCGAATAGCTCTAGCCTCGATCCTGATGAAGCTGCAGTTCGTCCACGTGACTTTGATGGAAAGCAGCCTTGTCTCCACTATGCTCGACGTGGTGGATTATTCACCCGCTGTTGAGACGTGGAGCCGTTACTATGGAGCCAGCACCTGGAAGCTCTAGCATCCGATGACGCAGACGGTACTTTGTACTGTATTAGCGTAACAGCGGGCGTCGCCAAACACCGATCACAGGGCAGGTGACAATGGCTGGCTCAGGTCATGCCTTCCAAATCAGGACCGAGCTCTTCGCCCATTCACATCACTTTGGCTTCACATCTTAACGGCCATCGTGAGAGGCATCAAGACGATCCAACGACCTCCTATTGTTATAAATCGATTTGTATCGACAGCCTTTCGACAACTACTAAACAGCCGCGAACCCATCACGCGACAGAGCTACCACCAGCCACCGCGGTACTGCGATAGCCCAGCCCGCTGTTGAATACACCCACCTCGACAGCCACGATCCGCGGCAAACAAAGCACCGTTGCCGTCCAGTGGCTCTATATTGCAGTGCTCTGTCGACATGACTAGGCTCACGCGAGCCGTCGCCGTTGGCGGCACCTTTGCCCTACTCTCCCTCGCCGGTCTAGGCAATGCGGCGGCGACCGACTCCGCCCTCACCCCGATCCATGAAGCCGGCCGCTGTGCCATTCGCGGCCAGTGTGGAAAGCGCAGCCTTTTCGGCCCCGAGCTTCCTTGTGTTGACAACGACCTGGCAACAGATCCCGATGCCGAGTTCCGCGAGGAGCTCGTCGAGCTATGCGGGCCACAGTGGAAGACCGGGCCTGTGTGCTGCAACTTGGACCAGGTACGTCATCAAAACCCAGCACAGTCTCGTTTGTTTTGGATGTTCAACGCTCTTTTCTTTGTTTCTGTTTTCACGGCCACTAACAGCCATAGGTCAAAGCCATGAAGGACAACTTTGGCACTGTCAACCAGCTCATCTCGTCGTGTCCCGCCTGCAAGGACAACTTCTACAACCTCTTCTGTACCTTTACCTGCTCACCCGACCAGTCCCTATTCATCAACGTCACATCCGCGGCCGAGAAGAATGGCAAGCAGCTTGTTGTTGAGCTCGACCAGCTCGTCTCTGAGGAATACGGTACCGGCTTCTACGACAGCTGCAAAGAGGTCAAGTTCGGACCTACGAACTCCAAGGCAATGGCCCTCATTGGCGGTGGTGCTAAAAACTATACCGAATTCCTGACTTTTCTCGGAAAGCAGCGCCTGGGTGGCTCCCCCTTCCAGATGAACTTTCCTACAGAATATTCAGAGCCTGCCATGTCGCCACGTCAGAATATCCCAAAGCAGTGCAACGACCCAGACCCCAACTTCCGCTGTGCCTGTATCGACTGCCCAGCGGTTTGCCCTGAGCTGCCCGCTCTCAAGAAGAGCGAGTCGTGTCATGTCGGCATTCTCCCTTGTCTCTCGTTTGCGTCCATTCTGGTCTACACTGTCATTGCCGCTCTTATAATCTTCTGGGGTGCCCTCCGATTCTGGTACACGCAAAACCGCAGCCGGGGTCTTCCTCTTTTGCACGACCCTCACGGAAATGCAGATGACGAGGACGACGTCGAAGATGATACCCGCCATGCCTACCTTTACGGCCTTGTCCGTGGCCCGGGCTTGAGCGCTTCGGTTATCGAAGAGACCCCCCAGGACTACGCTTTGAATGTTTGGTGCAACGCCGTCTTCCGGAAATTGGGCCACTTCGCTGCCCGCTTTCCCGGCGTCAGTATCGGCTCCAGTCTTCTCATCGCTGGTATCCTCAGTTTTGGTCTCTTCCGCTTCCAGATTGAGGAGAACCCTGCCCGTCTGTGGGTTAGTCCTACATCAGCTACAGCACTGGAGAAGGCATTTTTCGACAGCAACTTTGGCCCCTTCTACCGTGCTGAGCAAGCCTTTCTCGTCAACGACACGCTGCCATCTGGCCCAGGACCTGTTTTGAGCCAGGAGACTATCCTCTGGTGGATGGGTGTCGAGAAGAGCATTGAAAATCTGACGGGCCCTACGTACGGTGCCACTCTGGATGATGTGTGCTTCAAGCCAACTGGGTCTGCGTGCGTTGTGCAGTCTGTTTCTGCCTACTTTGGAAATGAGCCCCAGCTTGTGGACAGCTACTGGAGAGAAACCCTCCTGCAGTGTGCTCAGCATCCGGTCGAGTGTCGTCCTGAATATGGTCAGCCTCTGGATCCCGAGTCTATCCTAGGCAGCTTTCCTGATGCCGATCACGCCGATGAGGCCGTGGGCATGACTGTTACTTGGGTGGTCAACAACTACGCCGAAGACACGCCCGAGGTGCAGCGCGCCATGGACTGGGAGCAGGCCCTCAAGCACCGTCTTCTTGAGGTTCAGAAGGAAGCGTCGGAACGCGGTCTGCGCCTGTCTTTCTCAACCGAGATAAGCTTAGAAGAGGAGCTCAACAAATCGACGAACACGGATGCCAAGATTGTCATTATCAGCTACGTGGTCATGTTCCTCTACGCTTCTATTGCTCTGGGATCAATCACTCTTTCATTCAGTGACCTGTTCCGCCACCCTGGTGTATTCCTAGTTGAAAGCAAGTTTGGTCTTGGTTTCATTGGTGTCTTGATTGTGGTCATGTCTATCACCGCATCTATTGGTCTCTTTTCGTGGGCCGGACTGAAGGCAACGCTTATTATTGTGGACGTCATCCCTTTTATTGTGCTGGCTGTTGGTGTGGACAACATTTTCCTGATTGTCCACGAGTTTGAGCGCGTCAATGTGAGTCACCGTGACGAGCAGATTGAGGAGAGGATTTCCCTGGCCCTTGGCCGCATGGGTCCATCGATTCTCTTCTCCGCCATCACTGAGACTGTCTCCTTTGCTCTGGGTGCCTTTGTTGGAATGCCAGCTGTGCGCAATTTTGCTATCTACGCCTCTGGCGCCGTGTTCATCAATGCAATCCTGCAAGTCACTGGCTTTGTGTCTGTCCTGGCACTCAACCAGTTCCGTGTCGAGGACAACCGTGCGGATATTCTGTTTTGCATTCCTGTCAAGTCTGCCCGCGTTCACCTCCACGAAGGCTCCGTCAATGGCCGCTATTCTGTGACCGGCAGCACCGATGAGCATGCACGTGAAAGCTCTCTTCAGCGCTTCATCCGCCAGCGCTATGCGCCTACACTTCTCAAGAAGAGCGTCAAGTCGGCTGTTTTGGTCTTCTTTACGGGTCTCTTCGCAGCAGCTATCGCCCTTTTGCCTTATGTCCAGCTCGGCCTTGACCAGCGGGTCGCAATTCCAGACGAGTCGTATCTCATCCCCTACTTCAATGATCTCTACGACTACTTTGAGTCTGGCCCGCCTGTCTATTTTGTCACCAAGGGCCTCAATGCTACACAGCGCGAGCACCAGCAGGAGATCTGTTCGCGCTTCCCAACATGCCAGCTCACCTCACTAACTGGCATCCTCGAGCAGGAGCGCAAGCGGTCCAATGTTTCCTACATTGCATCGCCGACAGCCAGCTGGATTGACGATTTCCTGCTTTGGCTGAATCCTGACTTTGAGAGCTGTTGTATTGAGAACGGCAAGCCTTGCTTTGCCAACCGCAAGCCTGGCTGGAATGTGACCCTCGCCGGTATGCCCGAGGGCCACGAGTTTGTGCACTACCTCAAGATGTTCCTTGACGCCCCTACGACTGAAGAGTGTCCACTCGGTGGCCAAGCATCGTACGGTCAGGCCGTTGTCATTGACACTGAACAAGACACACTTCCTGCGACTCATTTCCGGACCATGCACACACCTCTACGCAGCCAGGATGACTTTATTCAGGCCTATGCTTCGGCGCGTCGTGTGGCTGCAGATATTACAAAGTCTACTGGTGTTGAAGTCTTCCCGTACAGTATCTTCTACATCTTTTTTGACCAGTATGCATCCATCGTGTCGCTGTCGGCTACTCTTCTGGGATCCGCCATGGCCATCATCTTTGGTGTGTCGTGGGTTATTTTAGGCTCTTTCATGACGGCTGCTGTTGTTGCCTGCACCGTGTCGATGACCATTGTTGACATTATTGGAGTCATGGCTCTTATGGGAGTCTCTCTGAATGCCGTGTCCCTGGTGAACCTGATCATCTGCATTGGTATCTCGGTCGAGTTTTGTGCACACATTGCACGCGCCTTTACCTTCCCATCGGCCCAGCTGCGTCACAATTCCCGCACATGGTTCTCCGATGCACGCGAGCAGCGCTCTTGGGCTGCACTTGTCAACGTCGGCGGCTCTGTGTTCTCCGGCATTACCCTGACGAAACTGCTTGGTGTGGCTGTTCTTGCTTTTACACGCAGCAAGATTTTTGAGATCTACTACTTCCGGGTCTGGGTGGCGCTTGTTGCCTTTGCATCAACACATGCCCTCATCTTCCTACCGGTGGCACTCAGCGTTGCAGGTGGTCGTGAGTACCTCGATGCCGATAGCGATGGCGGCCTGCCGGCTGACATTGCAAGCCGGCTGCGCGAGGCCGAGCATAGCTCTGACGATGAGGATGGGCTTTAGGAAAGCGATGAGTCACTCGTCCCTGCGCGGTCCCGCCAACTTTCAAACCGTTCCCGGCCCCGGCCTCGCCTAAGCCAAGTGCGATGGTTCAGTCGCGGTTCTTCGGCTAACCAACCAAACAACAATAATCAGCTAGGTGATGCTGAGGACAGACGCAACTGTGGCACTACTACAGCTTCTTCACTGGATGCACAAGCTGTCGTGGAATATGATAACAGCGATATGGGCAACACCAGCTAGGACTCGGACACGCCAAGTGAGGGAGTTTTACCGCCAGCTTCCCCTTCACCAAATCAAGTTCCAGTGGAGCAGCTGCGGATGAAGATCCGTCGGCACCGAAAACTTCGGAAAGACCAGGACGACGGCGGAAGCGGTGGTAGTAACACGACCGGTACAGTCAGGCGAGGATCACAGGGTATTCTGACACCCATCGACGAGTGTTCCGAGGTTGATTAGCGGGAGCATGTATGATATTGCGTTGATGTTTTTTTTGCTCTGATTTCTTCTGTCATTTTTATTCTGGGATTCTGCTGATTTTTTACGATGTCTTTTGGGCATTTCTACGGCTACGGCCACCATTTCCTTGCGTCATGTTTTTATATGTATTTATTTTTCTTATTTTTTAATAATCACTTTTTTCGTATTTTTGCTGCATCCGTGAAATTGATTTAGGACAATTCCTCTCCTTGCGTCAAATTGAGAAAGTCGGGAGCATGACAAGAGTAATCGTTTATTAAATGTGTCACTTAAGTTAGGTGAACAAATGTTTCATTGCTCACCCAGTGAAGCAACAATGAATATCATTATGACTGACTATATTATTCGTTCAAAGATGCTGTTCCTTCCCTATTGCAAATATCATTGCCCTTCGTCGCACCCATACGAATACGATTGAGACTACCACTTTTGTGCCAGTTTGCAAGTGCCGAAGATATCAAAACGCGAAAGGGGAAAGAACAAAGCCACTGGTTCCACCTTTAGTCTACTTCTCCTATGCGCCTGCCTCTTCAAATCTCCCGTTTACTTGATGAGGCCATTTCTCTTCTTCGTTTACAACGTTCGCTCTTGCCTTACTCGGAAAATAATATAGTAAATTAAACTACCATTTAAAATAATCGCCTTCATCTCGTTCTACGATGTAGAGCAGTACTTCATAGCCTCATGCAGTCCTATTCTAGCTATTACGGGTGCCCAAGTTTGAGCACAGTCCTAGCATCTACACTATTATGTGCTACTCATACATAGTAGAAATATCGCCTCGCCGGCACAATGACGCCGATATTTCAAGCATATCCAGTCACTTACACCATGAGTCCAGACCCGATTGAGAATAGCGTAGGATAAGTGTAGTTAGCTGTGTGAGTTTCCCGTGCGGTAAGTCTCAGTATGTTAATTTGACAGGTGCTAAACGTACTCCTGTACAAAACACACTGAGACCAAATAATTACTTTGCAGCCTCTTGCAATTCCCGTGTTAGCAAGTGAATATGCTTGCCTATTTCCTTATTAGTAGCACAAACATAATATAGAGTATACTGTACACCCCGCAGCTTTGACACTTGCACGTCTCGCCGTATGTCCAACCGTCCCAACCCTGCCTGTCTGCACAAGGTGGTTGGCTTTTGCTGCCGTTCGTTCCACAACACCCCGTGGAAGTTGATTCCCTCGGAACGGCAAATTGTTGTGCTCACACATAAGCTGCGCTCTCTCAGGCTGTAGTTTTAACCTATCAAATGTAAAGATAATGACCGCAACGGCCACCACCGATGTTATCGAAGATGCGACGGTCCAGAATAGAGCGCTTTTTCAAAATTTTAATGATGTTTATCAAGTAAACCCCTAAAAGATAGCAGCTCTCACTCCTGATATTCAGTCCAGTATGGGAATCTCCCGCCTTCAAATGGGTCTGTCATCTGCCGATGGTCACTTAGACGCGCCTCTCCACTCACCCCCCACAGGATGGTCGTCTGCGGAGCTGCCAAACCTCTTTTGTTCTTGCTTCCCCTCAGTTGGCCACAGACCGTGGATCTTCCCCCGCCCTCTCTAAGTTGGTATGCAGACTGCTATGTATGGGGAAAGTTCATCATCCGGGGGTGGAGAGATGTCAGTCGTATTGAAATAGTGTTGGCGAACCAGGGGGTTTTGATTATGCCATGTATGTAGCTTGCATCGGCGAGCGCGGACTGCTGCCAACGGCTCCGGGCTAGTTGAAAGTAGCGTCATGCTATCAAGGCAGTGCGAGGGGATTACTTTATCCTCTAGGCTTGCGTCGAGCATTGCTTGCGACGCACTATCCTCGACATATTAGCTGCCGAGTCTGAATGCACAGCCCGGGTATAGGTTTCCTCCCAATGCCAGCCGTTCTTAGTTGCCGAGCCTGTCGCCCCGCTGCCCAGATTGACCAGAAAGAAGTAAGAGAGACGGCAACGGTACCTTGATACCCAGGGATGCGGGACCTCGTCAATAAAGTAAGTTGCAACGAGGTTGAAGGGAAATACATAGATCACACAAATGGAACAACCAATGCATAGGAGAAACGCCACTGCCGTGACCATGTCAGGCCGGACCCCTGTCGAGCAGCCGACAGCTCCTTCGTGCCACGCTTTTTAGCACACATCAGATCTCTCGGCAAGTGTCGTCAGTCTCACTGGGGGCAGACTATTATTGATGCCCATACCAAAGACGCATATTTGTCGATTCATTGTTTCCAAGCACCGCAGTGACACTGCAGGCCCCAACGTAAAGAAAAGGGGAATAACAGACAGCGGTATATTGATTTGGAGCCAGCTGTTAGTATACGTATATGTATCTATAATTATATATTATATAGCACGGCCCTACATCTAATCAGTTTTCGTGTATTGGCCTTTTGCCTGTTGTTATTGCTCTCACTGCCTCCCTACATCGTGTATATTACTCTTCATTATACGGTACAGCCTCGAATTAATCTCAAGCCGCTCCCCACCCACGAACCGTTACGATACCATCCATCCCACGGCATATAGTCCCATTGACCTGTTCTTTAAATCACGGCAACACACCCAGGACGAACATAAGAAAGAGGACTCAACAGGAGATACGGGTTGTCAAGGAGCTCGGACGGTGCACAGCAACAAAACTGCTTCAAAATGCAGGGAATAGCAGGCCAGCTTCTGGCCCTACTAGTTGACCACTGGCCGTCCTTTCTTTTGGTTGCTGTTGTCGCTTACCTCGCAAAGAACCGTTACAACAATGGCCTCAACAAATACCCAGGACCCTTCCTAGCATCCATAACAGACTGGTGGAGGTTCTACGATGTCTATAAGCGCCGACCAGATATCACACACCGCCGACTGCACGAGAAGCACGGAGGTGTGGTGCGTCTGGGCCCCAACACACTGTCGTTCTCCGACCCAAAGGCACTCAAGACCATCTACGGCCTAAACAAGGGATTTATCAAGTCGGAGTTCTATGTAGTGCAGCAGTCGGTGGTCAAGGGCCACAGCCTTGCCAGTCTGTTCAGCACGACCGACAACGACTTCCATGCCCAGTTCCGCCGCTGTGTCAACTCGGCCTTTGCCATGTCCCAGCTCGTACAGTACGAGCCGTTTGTTGACAACACCACCAAGCTCTTTCTCACACAGACAGAGAAGCTGTTCACCAAGAACCCAGAGGGCTGCGATTTTACTCGCTGGCTGCAGTTCTACGCCTTTGATGTTATTGGGGAAATTACATACTCGAACCGTCACGGGTTTATTGAGAAGAACGAGGATATTGACGGTATTGTCGCCTACCTGACATGGCTCTTCCTCTATGTTGCACCTGTACGTATCCCTTTTTTTGTTAATGTTTTGTTTCTATTACATCAAACGGCACAACTGACAATCAGATTGGACAAATTCCCATTCTAGACCGGCTGTTCCTAAAGAACCCGATCTACCTGAAGCTGTCGCAGTACGGCTTTATTGACTCGACCTTTCCCGTTGCCAAGTTTGCCCGTGCCCGCATGGCCGAGCGTCTGCCTGATATTGCCGAGGCCAAGGGGCCGCTCCTCCCGACCAAGGCAGAGAAGCGCCCGACTGTCGACCTGCTCTCAAAGTTCCTAGCAGCTAAGGAGGCGCGGCCCGAGTTTATGACAGACACGCTGGTACAGACCATGGCCGTTTCCATGGCATTTGCAGGCTCCGAGACTACGGCCATCTCGCTGTCGGCTGTCTTTTACTTTTTGCTGCGCACACCCGAGGCGCTCAAGAGCCTATACAAGGAGCTGGACGCTGCAGCAAGAACCGGGCATTTTAGCGACTACGACACTGGCCTTGTGACATGGCACGAGAGCCAGAAGCTGCCGTACCTCGATGCCTGTGTCAAGGAGGCCTTCCGTCTGCATCCCGCGCCCGGCCTGCCTATGGAGCGTGTTGTGCCACCTGGTGGTACCGAGATTGCCGGCCGGTTTGTGGCTGGCGGCACTGTTGTTGGCTGCTCGGCGTGGGTGATGCACCACAACAAGGATGTTTTCGGTGACGACACGGACGCTTTCCGGCCCGAGCGTTGGCTCGTGGATGAGAAGCTGGTCGCTGATGCTGGAGCCGAGGGGCCAGCTGTGCGTGCACGTGAAGAGCAGCGCATCAAAGAGATGAACGGCATGATGCTGCAGTTTGGCATGGGCTCGCGCACGTGCATTGGCAAGAACATTAGTCTCCTCGAGATCTACAAGGTGGTGCCGAGTCTGTTGCGGCGGTTCAAGATTGACTTTTTGGACGCGAAGCAGGAGTGGGAGGTTGTCAATGCCTGGTTCGTGAAGCAGAGCAATTTTTGGACAACGTTTGAGCTGCGCGATCTGGTGAAGCCTGACGCGGCGGTGTCTGCATAGGGTCGTGTTGTCGTTTCGGGTTCTGAGTTCATGTCTGTACTTTGTTTTCTTTAATGCATATAAACGGGTGCTGCTTGTCAACTTTGTTTTTGGTCTTTGTTTTGCTTTGAAAGTGTAAATTTAATGTATCTTGACATTATCTGACATCACTACAACAGTATGGCATTACTTGCTTGCCGGGCCTGCTGCAGGGTAGCTGAGAGTGTGCGAGTAGTGCCAGTCCATCTTCTTCATGTCCTTGCGCACAAGGTAGTTGTTCTCGGCGACACGAAGAACGTTGAGGTCTAGCTCGACAATGTTGGTGCCAGTGACACCTGGCAAGAGCTCGCCGTGCCGGCCAACAATGGGCTGTGCCAGCTGTGACAGGCCGCCCGCGTTGCAAAATGCCACGGCGCAGGTGTTCTCGCACGCGCGCGTGCTCAGACACGACCGCAGGAAGTCAGCCTCGCATTCCTGGTTCAGTGCCAGAGACTCCGCATCGACATCACTGTACGGGTTCCAGAAGGACGGGATGAGGATCAGATCAGCACCGTCGGCAACGAGTGTGCGGAACCCTTCGGGAAAGGCCAGGTCCCAGCAGACGAGCATGCCACCGCGGATGGGCTTGTCAGGCTGGCCATTGCCACCCGGTCCGTGTGCGGCCTCGCCCCATGTAAGGCCGGGGATGTCAAAAGACACATGCGGCGGCCAGCCGACGGTGCTGCCGTTGCAGCCAGCCGACTCGAGCGAGGGTGCTGTGAGGTGATCGCGCTCGGGGTGCCAGAGGTTAGCCTTTTGGTAGCGCCCAAGGATCTCGCCGGTGCCGGCGCCAACAAAGTAGGCCATGTTGCGGAGCTCGACGTTGTCCTTGTTGTCTTTGACGCCATCGAGCTTGGTGACGAGCTGGGCGTCGGGTCCCTTGGAGTGGGCCTCGACAATGGTGCCAGTAACAACATGCAGGTTGAGCTCACGGGCCAGAGCCTGGTAACGGGCAAGATACGTCCCGGACTCGGCGCAGGCAGCAATGAATTCCTCGCGCTCGGGGCACCATGACGTCAGGTGGTACTCGGGCACCATGGCAATGTGGGCGCCCTGTGCGGCGACCTTGCGGATCTCATTCTCACTGTAGGCAAAGTTGCCGGCGATGTCGAGATCCTTGGGGTAGAATTGGATAATAGCAATCTTGTAAATGGGAGCCATGGTGAGTGTAAATATGAGGAATACTGAAGGGAGAATATGCGGGCGATATGGTCAGGTCAGAGTCATACAAAGAAGGAAGGGGCAGCCCGTAATGGTATGTACGGTAAGCAGTACTTTTGGCTGTGCGGGTCTGGCGTCAAGTCGGCCTATGGTTAGATCTCAAGACGAGACAGACTTGTGAACTTGGTCTTTTCAGTCTTGTAGATGCTTATCGTAATCGCTCCCAGTATAGTTATCTACAATGATTAACAATATCACAACACATTAACGGCCCCAACGTATATGTCATTGCGCCCTATGCACTATTGCACATCCCCGCCATTGTAGTCCGTCGATGTTCCCAAAACGGCAAGTCGAACCGGACAGCCTATCAAACGCTTGGTTATCAAGTTGGCTTAGTAATCATTCATCGTGGGCTCGTTTATTCTTCTGTTTGGATGCTGTTCTAACATCTCTCATGCGCGCGCCGTCGGTGGATAATGACAACAAATGAAAAACAAACGCCTCGTTTCCTTGTCTAGGAATTCATAAATATTGTAGATAGTATACCTCCTCGCACCATGCTTCCGTCGCTTCGTCGGTCTCCATGTACTTCATGTATCGTCATCTTTATCTTCATCTTCGTTTAAATGCAGATCCAAACGCCTACAGAATGGTGCCAAAGCCAAAGGTGCGCTTGATGCTGCGCACGTAGTACTCGTCCCAGTTGCGCTTGGTGACCTCCTCCTGGCCGACGGGCACGCCGCTCCACTCGACGCGCATCACGGTGACGGCGTCGACGTCGTTCTGGTCAAAGCTGATCTTGAGGGTCGAGAAGTGGCCGGCAGGCCACTGCTTCAGCCGCCAGCTCTGCACAATGTGTGTGGGCTCCGTGAGCTCCTTGTACTCGCCGGCCACATTGCCGTCAAACAGCTCAAACTTGCCGCCGGGCTTGGCACCCTCAAAGACCTTGGGCGGTGCGCGCGTAAAGGCAGCAAGCCGCTGGGGGTCGGTAAAGGTCAGGTACAGCTGGTCGGCAGTAGTGCGGAACTCCTCCTGCTCAGAGACAGTGGTGGTGTTGATGGTTTGGCCGGCAGTGGTCTGTGCAGTCACGGTGGCGGACGAGTCCTTCTCGGCGGCGGCGCCGGTAGGGGGGTGGTATTTGGGAGTAGTGAATCCGCTCGAAGGGTTGGCGCCCGGGGCGTGCTGGATATCCTTGCCGTGCTCGGCAACCAGGGCAGCTGCAAGCTTGACAAGGGTGGTGCGCAGCTGGGGCACGAGGTCGGAGCGGACGAGATCCTTGACAGGCTGCTTGCCCTTTGAGTCGGAGATGACATCGATTTCAAACTAGGCGGTTAGTCGCCAGAACGACACCGTGTGGGCAGAGGGAAACGCAGGGGTTCTTGGAATCACGGGACTACATCTACAGCATCAACATACCACGAACTCGTCCTCCTCGGTGTCATGAGCGACCTCGGGAATAGTTATAGTGCCGCTGACATCCTCCTCTCCGGGTGCAGAGCCTACGAAGGGTTAGAAGAGGAGCACGGCAAGAGATATGGAGTAAAGGCAAAGAAACAAAATAAAGCAAAACAAAAAGAAGAAAAAGGAAAAGCAAAAGAAAAAGAAAAAGAAAGCAGCAGACAAAAAAGCAAAACAACTACGTTGGAATAGGGTTACACGTACCCGAGTATTCCAGCACGAGCTTCACGTCGTAGATGGTAATGACCTTGCCCTTCCGCTGGCTGACATCGACATCGCCGTCCGAGCTGACGATCTTGGAGATCTGTGCCTTGACATCACCCTTCTCGGCACTCAGTACGGTAAGGTTATCCTGGAACCACTGCTTTGCCCAAGGCGAGGCATCCTTGTTGACCCAGTGCCAGTTATTTGGGTTGTGCAGAACCATTTTGGGGGAGGGTGTTGTATTATAGGAGAGATGAAGGAAGTCTAATGAACTGGACTGTTAGCTTTGACTCAAGTCTCGATAATATGAACACGCGTTAAGAGAGAAAGAGTAGAGAGAAAAGGTAAACAGTATCGGCAGGGTCAGATATGGCCTGGTGGACCACAGCAAGAGTTTGTCATCAAGGGAAGGGAGTACAAATCGCCCTATGACTGGTGCCAGCTGAAAGTTTCATCATATAGCTGCCGTACTGTGGTGATGGGGGGTGAACTGGAGGGTATAGAAGATCGCGATCGTGCTGATCGTGTGATCCGAGGATGATGACCTACTCTTGAGAGAGATGAAGAGATGATGGATCTTCAAGCAATAAAATCACGCAAAGAGGAGGGAATGTACGAGGAAAAAAAGAAAGATCAATGACAGAGATGGTGCGAGTTGGATGAGATGGGTATATGTAGGCAGAAGAGAGAGACGGCGATGGAGATGGAGTTGGAAGTGAAGCAAGGAGAGAAGAGAAGAAATAGAAGACAGAATTGCATGGAACGTGTGCGAAAAAGTTTCCATGTCGTTCGGCGGCGGGCAGCGGAGCCCCTAGCTCAAGGGGCAGAATTCTCTTGAGAGGGTGTGATTGGTTGGGGCATCACCCCACATCGCAATAAACTCACCGCCTTCTGCTAGGAGTTGCACCAAATGTTCCGCGCCGCTCCACAAAAGCTCAGCTTGAGCTCAGGCCGAGGCGCATCAACTCGGTGTCGTTGATAGTCTCTATTCAACAACAGGTTGCGCAGACACTTGAACTTTAGACTGATTATATATACGCATGAGTTTCTTTTTTCTGTTTTTACCGTTTTGTTTCTTGTCAAGGTCGATCAGTTCAACATTATAAAATGGGGTTTTTTTTTCTAAATATATAATTCGAAAAGAAAGGAGGAAAAAAAAGAAGAATTAAAGAATTCTGGAGGAAAAGGAAGAAAAAAAAAAAAGTCAGGCTATGTTGTCATATTTTGATAGAACGCATTGCCTAGGTCAACAAGTTCTACCTATTTTGCACACATATAAAAACCCATCAAATAAACTAAAGACAGCGCCAAAATGAGGACATTTTGGGTGGTTATTTGGTGAAGCGTGGCTTCGAGTCCAAACTAGATACTCTAGATACACCAGTCAATGCTGGATAGACAAACTAAAGCCAAAATTGCGGCACCAGTGCCAGTACTATGGCCATGAGTATAGACCAATTCAAGATCTAGCCAAGGAGGGGACCCAGATGGAGGCCATTTGTCGTCTCGCAAAACTGGCTAGCAGACCGGCTCATATATAAAGAGCGGACCTAGTCAGAGTCGACTGCCTTGGCCGCAGGCTTTGTATGCAGTAGATCCGCAGGCCGCCTTGACTGGTGCTTGCAAATTGTATATCTGACAAGACGAGCCGTGTTTCACAGCGTGAATAAGCTTATATTGAGCTGAAAAGAATGACAAGATGAGAAGCTAAGCCATCATGAAGCATCGTTTTCTAGCTGACTAGACGACAAACAAAATGCTACAGAAGACTGGACAAGATCTATTACGGGACTACCGGCATCATCTGGTCAGTTCTGGGGTGTGTTGTTGGCTGCTTGCTGGTCTTCTCAGGTCGGGCTTGCAATCTGCAGAGTGTAGAAGCACAACCACTGCGCAATCATCAGCGTCAGTGCCGTCTATGCGGTCTACAGAGCAATATAAAGCGACCAAATACATTTCATAAAAGACAAGAGCCCGATTTCTTGGTAGTACAAATAGCTAAGTCACCCCTGGCGGCCTTTACTCTTTCCGACTGTCTGCCTCTTTGTTACTCAAGTCTTAAGCGACGACAATAGCAAGCCATAGAGGACCAACAGCCACCAGACAGCCAGCGACCATGTGTACATACAGTAGCAAAATACTCGGTCCAAAGATCCGAACAGTCAGCGATCCGCTTTCGCCGTATGTGGTGCCATTTCTGTTGGTGTGCTCTATCTTTATCCCTATCACCTCGATACCATCACCTCGGGTCTGTCTCAGTGCATGATCCTTTGGTCACTTCAAACATAGGTAAAAATAGACCTGCAGTTGGAGATACACACCTGCCCTATGCTGAAATCGTGCAGTAGCTCAACAGTAGTTTAGAATTGCAACGGCACTGTCATAGCCGAGGGTGATTATCGCCAAGTGGTGATTCAGCGTGCATCCATCGCCATGTTTACTCCGACCCTGTACAATCTTAGCACCGCATGTGTCTCAACGTTGATAAGCCATTAACACTTGCCATAGGCAGTGCTTCTTCCTAAATAAATGCATCCAGATACACCTGTCCGGACGATCGCAGCCATGTACTCTATGGACTCTGGCAGAGTGGTATTGATGCCAAAAGTCGGTGATGTGATGGACATGAGTATGCAACTAAATCGTAAATAGCTAACTGATACCATCGTAGTAGTCAATAAAGAAGAAAACTAAAAAGACCAAGACATCACTACAAACCCTCATCCAGACGAATCACATTGCTTGCATGACAAGTTAAGCGCCCGGCAGGTCACCCCATGCGTCCTGTCCATACTGGGCCTAGCTTGTATCCAAGAATAGATTGCGGCCAGACGTGCAGCAGTGCGTCCGCCAATCACATCACACCATATCAGACCGTCTCCGCTTGCCTGCTTGTAAGTTGAGTTAAATTCAAGGGCCACTGGCTTCAGAGGTGATCTTCAAGCACTTCCCTGCTTGCTTACTCGAGCAAAAAGTGTTGCGCTGCAAGGACAGGGTAAGGGTGGTAAGGTGTTAGGCAGATGATTTTTTGTATTTTATTATGTTATTGTTCTTGATTTCATCTAGAGGCTACAGTTCCAAAGATATGGCTGTGAGATGGAATGACGGCCGTTAGCATCACACAGCCTTGATCTATGAAAATGACCGCGAGGTATAGCCTTAAAACCGAATAAACAAATAAGCTAAAAAAAAACCCATTGAATTCCCGACCGAATGAAGCAGAATACAATAGACCTCTGAATGGGTGATGATCAACAGCTTCGGCCGAAGAGCAGATAACGGTAAAGGCCGCCACTGCAACAGCTGCTCCGTACTTTATCGACGCACGGACATCTGGCAGGGCAGGCAGCCTGTTACTCCCATGGCTACGATAATTAAAACGGAAAGAGTTGTCCACACACTCACAGCATGGCTGGATGCTTCAAAAACACCCGACTCTGAGCGCTGCCAGTTCTTATTGCCTTCTGACTGTCTGACCTGATGCGTACAGACTACAGACGACACTTGGCAGGGGCCGTTGTGCGAGTGTGTGCTCCGTACTCCGTGGAAACGAGGGTGCTTCTTTGTGCGCAGTGTGCCACTGGATGGACTGGACGTGGGTGGTTAATTCGTTAATATCAGTCCCGCGACTGCCCTTTTTGGCTTCCCTCTCCTGTCTGCAGTTCTGCTGTCCTCATCTCCTCGTTCCTTCCGTTGTTGATCTGATGGGAATTATCACTGCAGGAGCTACTGCAGAGTATGTACAGAGTACGGAGTACAGTCGCTCTTTCCTTGTGTAATAAATCCCCCATTTTGGTCCTATTTCCTGGTGCGCGTCCCCTTCCGTCCCTTCCTTCCCAACCCCTGCTCGTCCCTCCACCTCCACACACCTCTCTATTTCCTCTAGCCTATGCATGTAGCTTCAAACCGCGACCTCTTCGACTTTGGCCTTCCCACCTCGACCCTGTGCTGCGGGATTCATTCCACATTGACTCGACACGACCGCCATTTCGTCTCCCAACTCTCACTACTCACTATTATCTCTGACCTTTTCACTCTCTGCTCTCACCGCAGTTACATTCTCTCCGTCACCTTTTCCTCCTCCTCCTCCTCCTCCTCCACCTCTTTGACCACTTTGTCTTTGTCTTCATCTCTGGTCCTTCTCTCTACTCATCAGCTTGGCCTGGCAACTCACAGCTCCCATCCTGCGACTCTCTAATTTTCGTGTATTTCCCGTCATTCTACATGGAATAGTGAAACAGACTCGTCCACTCTACCTTGGCGGGTGCACTGCCTCTCTCGCACCTTCGCACCCTCTCGTTCAACCTCTCTAGATCCTGCGCGATCTCGCAGTCTCCCTCTCTCCCACCCTCCTCATCATGAACACCCCCCGCGACGCTACTTCACGCCTGCGGGCCACACTCAACCCACTCCGGACAACGGCCCTCGGCAACGCCTACCACCCCGGCTCCGCCACACCGCACTCTGCCATCTCCGCCATCCCGACTCCCCATAGCGCAATCCAGCCTTACAATCCACAGCAATGGATAGCCTCGCCGGGCCCCGAGCGGCTTCACTACGAGGCGCAGCGTACGTCGCATTTACTATACACTACATCGTCACCTGCATAATCAGAATCAATCGCTAACAATGTAGAATCTCCCCCGCTGCCACCTCCACCATACTCTCCCCCGCGTAGCCAACGGCCGGTCAGCATGGTCTATGACTCGCCGCCTGCCAATGCAAACACCTCGGCAGCCCGTGCACCACCGCCACCTCAGCAGCATCTACATAACCAGCAGCAGCAGCAGCAGCACATCCAGCACCGTCCATCACCGGACACAACTCCCCAGACGTCATTTGCGCCGCCACCAGGCACTTCTCGCGGCGCATCGCGCGAACGTCGCTTCGGACTGCCGTTTGGCCGCCGGCGGGATACCGACCACCATCAACAGCAGCAGCTCCAAGCCCAGCCACAGCAATTTACAAACAGATCACCCTCGGATTCATATCCTGCAAACCAGACAGCAGGCTACCCAACCCAGTCACTTTCACCACAGCCACTGCAGCAGCCACCTCAGCAGCACCACTTTCCCCCACAGCATCATGGCCTCCCACCTCTACAGATACCGCCCACGCAACCAGGTGTAGTCGCGCCTGGCTCTCGTCGTGCTGTCTCCACCGGTGCCATTGCCACCCCAACATCGGCTGAAGCTCGTTCTCGGTCCTCGTCACAAGTACGCTGGGAGTCTAGCCTTCCACTGCCACCTCCGCCACCGGGCCCTCCACCTTCTAGCTCCCGGTCTACCAGCGCCAACAGAGCCCCGGGTGTTCCCAATCTCGGGGATCCGATCATGGCCCCTCATACACGCCGTCCACCACCAGCAGGTGTGACAGTCCTGGGGCCAGTACCCCCAACGCCTGCAGGATGGTTTGATGTAGACCAAACCCACCAGCAGCCAGATACCACTACTGTTGACAGTAATACCAGCAGCAGCAATACAACAAACAGCGCAAGCACTCCGCGCCAGACCAATGACGACAGAATGCAGACACCCAGGGAGGGCCGACTTAGCTTGGAAGACAACACGCCGAACCGCAATTCACTCGACAACAGCTCCAGTGCGGCCAGCTCGCGGGATCTGGGAGACTCTGCGGACTCGACAAACTCGACTCATAGCTCTCATTCTCCCGAAGCGGCTACAGGCAGTGGTGGCTCCAACAGTGCTCTTGGTCGTACGGGCGCTGTACGTGGCGAAAAGACGCTCCGGGAACGTCGCACGGAAAGTCGGACACGCATGGGTAGTGCAAGAAATTCGGTTGATATGACGCGCGACGTGGATGCCCAGGGCCAAGGCCAAAACCACGGGCGCACGCTGTCCAACATCATGATACCCTCGACCGGAAATGTCGGCAGTCTGATGCGCCGCGCAACTATCACAAAGTCAACCCCGCGTAGTGGTGGAGGAGGTCCGAACAGTGGACGCGCACTCATGAGCCTGCAGCAGCAGCGCGATGCCTCGCCACGCACAGGCGATACCATCACAGGTGGTGCAAGTGGTGCGCGCAGCGCTGGTGCAGCCACACCACCGTTCTCACCATATCCCACGATGCCTGGGAGCAGCAAGGCCCGACTCCTCCAATCCACGCCCACCAGCGCGGCGTCGACATCTGCCGTTCCCAAGGCTCTTCCTACGCCGCCGCCCCAGAGTCGGTCATCGTCGTCGTCCCAAGTGCCAATCGCATCGTCTCTTGCCTCATCTCTTACCACATACACTAAAGAGATGGCCGTCAATGAGACCGCGGAGCAGTTTTCAGTCAGGACTATCGACCGTTTCAATGCCTTTGCGCAGCAAGAAGCCGCGTCCACTTCTGATGCCGAGCGTGTGCGACTCTTCGCCGAGTTTATCGTCAACGAGTCTCGTGTCCGTCGCGAGCGGTATGCATCTGCTATTGGAGCAATGGGCTCTGAGGTCCTGGATCTGACGCGCGACCTCTTTCGGCCGATGCCTGCTGCGCTCGCCACAGCACCGCCGACTGCCACAACAACAGGGCCGCTTTCAGGCCGACGCGAGTCCATGGACAGTGCGAGTGCCGAGAGTGGTGCCGTAGGTTATACACCACAGTCGTCGGAACCGAGTCGGTCGCACCGTGGATCCATCGCTTCTGTATTCCGTGACGGGCCATCATCTGCTCCTCTTTCGGGAGACCTATCAGATGATGCTATCAATTCGTCTGAGCAGAGAGCCTTTTCAATGTCACCAACAGGAGGCACACCAAACTGGGCAGCCAACAATTACATGCCAAGCCTGTCCCCGATTCTCAGCATGAGTATTGCTGACCAGCTGGACGACGGCAGCTCACGCGGACGGACAGCGAGCCGGTGGTGGGAGGCAAGTGAAAATGGTGGCGACAACGCTGGAAACGCAGGCGCCAACGGGGTGGCCCGCAGCAGCAGCGGAGACCAGCTCGGCCGATCAAAGCGCGAGTCCAAGTATATGGGCGTCCCCAAGGAGGCCCGTGAGGCTTTGCAGTGGGCCGACAACCCTGATGCAGGCATTGGGTCCAGCTCCAACGCCGCAGTCCCGGCCCCAACAAGTGCTGCTGTCGACTACAGCGCATATGAAGGATCTAGTGCATACCCCCCTGAGAAGCTCAGCCAGCTGGCCGACTACCTACCTTCACCAGAGCTCGCGCGCACACCTCGGGAACTTGCATCGGCCAATAACCCGCAATTCCGGCATTCCTTGTTGTCTTCGACCACATCCACACCCGGACTGTCTGCACCCAACACACCCAATGCTCTTCCACCTCCGCCGCCTCTCCACCCACAAACCCCAGCATCATTGACTGGAAAGGCACCTGTGAGCATACCATCTTCCACTGGCCTTCCCGAGACGGACGTGTCGCGCTTGGTCACACTGCCGCCCCCATACCCTCGGCACCACCCGGCTGTGAACAACAACCACCCCGAGCTGAGTGCTACACGCTCTGCTGTCCGGACCCTGTCCAGCTTAGTGGAGGTTGATGCCGCATACGAACAGTTCAAACAGGAAATAGAAGCCGCACACAAAGATTCAGAACAGGAGGCCCAGAAGCAAAAGGCCGCCATGCGTGCCAACCTGCAGGCCGAGATTTCGTCGGGTCGGATGAGCTACGCCGAGGCCGCAGCCATTGAAGCCAACTCGAACGTGGACGACCTGACACGCGAGAAAGAGCGGGACAAGACCGATTTCGCGCGGTTCCAGCAGATCGTCGTGATGCCGGCCAATGAGCTGCTGCAAGCACGCATTGCACTGGCGAATAAGCACTTTTGCGATCTGAAAGGCCGGCTGTCCAGCGAGACAGGCCATCCCAACCCGAACACAGTGCAGGAAGAAGGTGACGAGCAGCCCGAGTTGCTGGAGACGCTGACGCTGCTAAAGTGGGTGTTTGAAGCACGCGAAGTCCTTCACCGTTCCATTTACGACCTGCTGTCGGACCGAAACAACCGGTACCGCGAGATGGTTCTGACGCCGTACCGCCGTGCAGGCAACAGCGACAAGCTGCAGGAAGCCGAAGCCTTTTTCGCCAACGACGCCAAGACGCGCGCCTCGTCGTCTGCAGACGAAGCCTTGCGCCGCTTCCAAGAGTTCCGCGAGGTTGTCGAGTCCAATGTGACGCGCGGTGTCGAGGTGCAGCTGTCGGCATTCTGGGACATTGCACCACCGCTCGTGCAGCTGCTGGACCAGGTTCCCCTCGACCTGCGACGGTTTGCAATCCAGATCCCGGCGGCCGAGTACGAGGAGACGCCCAGCTACCGCGCACACCCGATGCAGTATCTCTTTTCGCTGCTGCTGCATGCCGAGAAGTCGACGCACCAGTTTATCGAGTCGCAGACGAACCTGCTGTGTCTGCTGCACGAGGTCAAGGAGTCGGCGCTGGCTGCCAAGGTGCGCGTACTTGAGCACGAGGGCCGGACACCCGAGGCAGCGGTTGCAGCAACGGCGGAAGAGCGGGCTCGGCTGACGGACGATCTCAAGGACAAGGTGCGGACTGTGCAGGACCAGTGGCGTGCCGGTCTGGGCGAGAGCATCAACCTCGTCAAGGAGCGTGTCGGCGGGTGGCTTCTGGAGACTGGGGGCTGGGATGAGAGTCTCGAGGACGGCGGTGTTGGCAGTGTGTAGGAACCGCTGATCTCTTTTGGTGTAATATGTTGGTGTGCTTTCTTGTTTTCATTACTTTTCTCTCTTCTTTTCTCTGTTCTCATTCTTTTCTTTTTGAACGTCGAATCGAGCCGTTGATACCCTTCTATCGATCTTGAATCTTTTGTGTCTGTCTGTTTTTTATCTGTCCTTCCTTTTCACTAGTTGTACGGCCGCGACTATTATGACTGCCATTCTATTACCCCAACCTATACATACTCGATCTACTCAATATACCACAGGAAGAGCAACCTTGACGTCCAACCATATTCTCAAGAAACAACAAATAGCAAACCAATCCAATCCAAACAAATAAAACACTTTTGGCCAATGGCCCGCTCAATTTGTAAGCGCGAAAAGCAAAACATAAGAAGCGTAAACGTAAACATGAGAATAAAAAATTAAAATAACAACAGCGAGATTGTGTCGTTCTTTGTCGCTTCGTCTCGTGGTGCCAGGCCGACATGCCGAAATGCCACGGCTCGACAATTGCTGAACCCATAGACTATACAGTCCGATGATAAGACTATAGTATTAGATATTGGACAGATGAATATGCAATAGAGTAGGAGGATCTCCTTGACATACCGGTCAATGTGCAGCACGTGAGGGTGCCCGGTCCTCAAGGCAGCCATGGTGATGGCCATGTCGTGGTCGGTGGCGTAATTTTGCAGGCAGGTGTCCCACCTTCATCGTCGCCCGGGAGGCATCACTTCTGGGCCTCGTCGCTCTCATAGTCGACGGGCAAGTTCATGCCCACACGCCGGGCCGTCAGCCGGATCCTTTCCTTCTCGTCGAGCTCGCCCGACAGGTTTGGGTTGTAGCGCTCGAGCAGCGTCGAGTAGGTGCGCTGGGCCTGCAGATAGGTGAGGTACTGCTCGCCATGGAAGAAGGAGGAGCTCGACGAGGCATTCTTGGCGGCGTTCTCGGTTGACAGCTCAAACTCGGAGCGCAGTTGGGCGTGGAGCGGCGATCGCTGGGTGGTGAGCAGCTGGCGGGGGTGAAGCTCGCGGAGGAATGCGCGGTACATAGACCGGAGTTTTGTCGGGGTGGCCATTTTGTGTGTAGAGAAGTGGGAGGGTGATTCTGCAGAAGGAGAAATGCGGCAGTCAAGTGGAAGGTGAGACAACCCAGAAATGCGGTCTGAGCCTGAGGTGGTAGAGTTTATCGGTTGATGGAGATATGGAGATATGGGAATTAAAAATCGACGTCAGACGGCAGGGCCTGATTGGCCCAAAGTGGGGCCTGCATTTAATATGGGTTGTTAGCTGGAAATATGGGGCCCGGCGTCTACACTATGGGACTATGAAAAGCTTCACGCCAGAAAAAACATCGTGATGGCCCTGGCGTCGTGTACACTTCTACAACAGTGCAATTTCGCCGATTTGACGGAGACCCATTCATAAATTTGCACAAATATACGATGCAGTGCTGGTACGCCCGATATGTGGCGCTGCCGCCGTCGCTGCGCCGCGTCGTGGCCGAGGTCGTGTGCACGCAGTCCGCAGCCTCGTCGGCCTCGTTGCATGCACAACCACGACGGCCGTGCGCCTCGGCAGCCGTCAAGTCCACGCTAGGTGGCGGATCTCGGCCATTCTCTTCGTCTCACCAGAGACTGGGACCGCTGAAGCGGTTACAGAAAGGCACAAAACCGCCCATGCGGACGCCCTTGAAGACGGCGAAGCCAGCCAAGCCCGTCGGCGCAAAGAAGACAACAACGGCAAAAGCACCGGCGAAAGCGCCTGCAAAGGCGTCGCCAAAGGCACCTCCAGGACCAAAAGCAGTGGTGCCTAAAACAACGCCAAAGTCCAAAGACCGCGTGTCTGACCGTCGGCTGCCCGGCCCAACAACCTCGTCCAACTACATCCGCTTCCTCTCCTATCTGCCGCCGCCCATCACTCTCACACCCGTCGCTGAGCAGGATCCCGGCGCTCCCGCCAAGGCCGTGCGCATAACTGAAACTCCCTCGCCGTTGGCGCTCAACAAAGCCACATCTCTCTTTGTCCGTCCTGCACCGCAGTTTCTGTACTCGGCACCGCGCTTCCTCAACCTGCCTGTCAACACCAAAATGCCCGAGGTTTGCATCCTGGGCCGCTCCAACGTGGGAAAATCAACCCTTCTCAATGCCCTGGCTGGCCTCGAGACTGGCGGCCAGGCAGGCCACAGCCATGGTGCTAGTACTGGCCGCAAGGGTCTGGCCATCACCAGTGCAAAGGCCGGCTGCACAAAAATGCTCAACGGCTACGGATTCGGGCCCCCGCTAAAGCCTTCGTTTGCGCAGATATTCCCACGAATCGAGCAAGAGAAGGAGGAGGAATCCGAGCAGAAAGAGTCTTCCACGGCGACCCCGCGAGGTGCTGTCATCTCTCGCTCCGAGAAGCGCTCGAAGCGCCCCGGCGAGCCGGCGCCTGCGTATAGCTTTGTCATGGTCGACATGCCCGGCTACGGCTTCATGTCGCGGTCCGAGTGGGGTGTGGAAATCACGAAGTACCTCGAGCGGCGCGGCACCCTCTGTGGTGCTGTGCTACTAGTCGACTCGGTGACTGGTCTCAAGGACGGCGACAAGCAGGCGCTCAACATGCTGCGCGACGCCAACGTCAAGACAACAATCATCCTGACCAAGGCAGACAAGCTGCTGCCGCCCAAGGTGCTGCGGCCGCCCAGGGTATCTGTCATTGAGACAGACGAAAACCCAGAAGAAGTTGAGGACGAGCCGCCGTTCATGACCGACCCCGACAGCAAGGGTGAGCAGACACTTCGCGAGACCTGCATCCACGTCTGGGAAATACTCAAAAAGACGGAGCGTGCCGGCTACGGAGCCGTCCCCTGGATGGAGGGCCAGGGCTGGGCTCCCGAGATCTGTGTCACGGGTGCTGGTGACCCAAAGGGCGGTGGGTTTGGCGTTGCCGGTGCACGTCTGGCCATCTGCCGCATGGCTGGCCTGATCACGCCCGAGCAGGAGGCCAAGCTGGTCAAGCCCAAGGATGTTGTCAAGGCGCACCCGCACAAGGGCAAGAAGGTGGTTGGTGCCAAGGCATACAGCCAAAGCCCGGTGCCGCAGTCGCAGGGCAACGTTGTTGTGCCGTTTGACCAGATTCAATGGTCCACGACAGCCACAGAGGCATCTCTGGACCAGACGGCCGAGCTGCGCTACATTGCCGACCAGCAGGCCGCCAAGGATGCGCGCAAAGAACGCATTCTAGTCATGCAGGCCGAGCAGGCCAGCCGCAAGGCTCTGGGCCTGGGCCGCAAGCACACAGGCTCTAGAAGGTCTGCTCCGCCAGCCGACCCTATTGGATCTGCCATGGGCGAGGGTGAAGAGTCGCCAGCACCCCCTGCCAGTCCAGGGCGGCCAAGTGGCCGGCAGCGGGCCTGGAAGCGGCCACGAAGCCGGCCTTAGATTTTATCTGACTGTCGTCTCTTGATATCCTATCTCATCTTTTCTCTTCAAAAGCACTTGCATATTCTGTATCACCATATATTCCCATGTACATTACGCACATCATTATAGACACCAAAAGTTACTGAATGAATAGTCACGACACCCTACAATGAAAGCTATCCAAAACAATTCAAACTAAAAAAAAATATATAGACCACAGCCAAGACAGACAAAATCACAAAATTATGGCTTCACGTTTCGGCTGTCCGTGCTACTTGCGCACTATCCTTCTTCGCGGCCGGCCTCGCCGCTCTACTGGCGGCAGCCCCAGCGTGTTGAACTGATAGCTGGGTATGAAGATGTCCTTCAAATTATTCCAAAATCCCAGGTCATATATGTTTTCCACGTCCTGTAGAGAGTAGACCTTCTCCCACTCGCCCACGCCAGCCAGGTTCTTATCATTGGCTGCTGGAGGTGTCCCATCCTGTGCACAGTAGAGCACATGCTCGGCCTCTACGGGCCACCGCGTCCCAGAAGCAGGCACGCCCGGAGCCAAAGCTACCGATGGCCGCCTCTCATGGCTCATGCGTCGCTTGTAAACGTAGCCGTCCTCCATGTCGCACTTCCAGTCGGACCACTTGAGGCTCTCGTTGGTCGTCTGGCCCGTCCACACGTTCCACATGCTGTACACAAACAGGCCCCAGACCAAAGGGCTGATGAGCAAGCCTAGCAAACCAATGCTTCCCAGCTGCACATTGCTCTTCATGCCCCACGACAATAGAATCAGCCATGCCGACCACGTCATCGGCTGGCCGTTGTCGCGCGCCCGCCACGGCACAATTGACCAGTTTGGGAACCGCTCCTGCACTTGCTGGCCAAGGAGACCCGAGCACAACCAGCCACCATATGAGGTTAGCACTGCCGTCGAAAGAATCAGCAGCAGAAACCAGTGGTGATTGCCGACGCCGACACAGTTGTTGATAAATATGCAGTGGTGATCAAGTCGTCCGACACACCGCTTGCAGATGGCGCAGTGCTTGCTGCGCGGCGGCTTTAGTATGTTGCACGTACGGCACCGCGCGCCAGGCTGGAATAGTGCATAGTCGTAGGGGTAGAGCATCATGTGCTGCTTCAGGTTGCTCATCGACACGTTGCCGGGGTCCGAGTACGCCGCGAGGTAGAGGAACACGTATGGAAGCGCGCAGACCACAATGACGACGAGCCGCTGGAAGCCGGACAAGAGACCCCAGGCAGATGGCACGGCCATGTATTCTGAGCCGGCCAGCAGCAGCAGAAAGAAAATCAGCACGGTCGGATGCTTGTCGTTCATCATAAAGTTGCCGAAACCGACGAGTGATGCCGTGAAGCGGCCGCCCGTGGCCCGCCGGTCTACTGCCAGGACACCATTAGGCACGTGGACAACGAAAAAGTTGTAGAGCCATGCAATCGGCGTGCGTCTTTGTGGTCAGCATTCGTATTCATCTGTATCAACGGAGCCCGGTCCGTGTCCGTGTCCGTGTCCATGTCCATGTCCATGTCCCTGTCCCTGTCCCTGCCATGCCGTGGTGCTTGTTTTGTTTCACCTTACCTGAACACGGGCAGCCGGCCAAAGAAGATGACAAAGGTCAGCAGAGAGATGGCGAGCACAACACTTGCAACCGTTGACACGATCCCCATCTTGAAGGGGGAAGGCTGCAGTCACAACGGCCACTGGTGTTCTTTTTGGTGTTTTTGCGTCCGATAGTGAGAATCAAATCCGAAATGAAGCTGTGATGAGGCCGATAAAAGGTGTCAAAGATGTGTGGCCAGCCCGCTTATAAATGCAGAATGTCACTTGCGGGCATCATTCGAAAAGCGCCCTTGAAAACGAGTCGAAAAAGGAAACAAACAAACGCTGCCGTGGCCAGATGTGATGAGATGAGATTGCACTGCTTCACGGCGTCAGCCCAGCTCCTCTCGTATTTAATACTCCATATTCTACGGGGTGTGCAGCAAGCACTATGGCAGCTACAGCCTAGCTTGAATCTAGCTTAAATCCGCTGTTACGTCAGCCTTGCGCACTGCGCCGCTAGTGCTCGCTGTCCCTGCAACAGGCGCAACGGCTCGTCTACGTATGCCCCACGTGATCTGGCGTCAGGCTGCCCAGTTAGGCTAGCTCTTTCCCTCCATGTTCCCCGGCCATTATTTACACGGCAGAATGACGCGTCGCAACCCATTCACTCGTCACGTTCCTGTTTGCGCCTTCCGCATCCATGCCCTCCAAGGCATCACCCAACGACATCTCGTGAGTCACAGCCAGCACGCACCTTTTGGACCACCCGACTGGTGTCAGAAAGTCCTACGCAACGACAGTCTGCTGCAGCGGATACCTTTCGATATCAATAGTCTGCTTCAAATCGCCACGCATTTATAAAATCGCAACTTTGAGCTTCTCTCAACCGCCAACTCTGCCAACTCGTCTTCACGCCCACAGCCAGCCCGTGTATCGGCGCAATGTCGCAAACACACCATCCTTCAAGACCGCCTTTCAGCTTCGGTGGCCTCAAGTTCTGCACCTCGATTTCCGTCCCTCAGCGAATTAAAGAATTGATCAAGGTTTGTCTCTTTGAGAATAAATATCCTCGCCTCTCCGAGCTGTTGTCTAATCTCCTGCATAATATAGAAGCATAACGGCATCATTACTTTGAAGGAGGCCGAGGCAGATGCCATTATCCTCAACCCCCAGAAAAACTTCAGAATAGGTGGACTATCATACACTTGGATCGAAGATTGCTGCCGCGAAGGCAGGCGGTTGGACGAATCGAGATATCTGATACAGCCCCAACCTGCAGCAGAGACATCACGCGGAGAAGGTACCATCCGCTCCGTCAATGCGACAAACCAACATCCGCTACGGCCTCAGACTCAGAGACGCAATGTATTCACTGCCGAGGATGACCAGATCCTGCTTCGTTGTATTCGAAAAGAGCAAAGAGATGCATACGAGCAAAACCGACTCGCGAAACTCGGTGGCAACGCTATCTACAAAGACCTGGAGGCAAAGGTATAATTCTGATCATGGTCCGCTCTTCGTTTCGCTGTCTATGCACATTGGCGTGGCTAACTCGATTTACAGCATCCGCAGCACTCCTTCCACTCGTGGCGTGACCGCTGGATCAGGCGCCTAGCACCGAGTATCACGTCGAGGAGGCAAGAAGATGGGCGACAAAGCAGCCCACCTCCAGCGCAGTCGCCGGTAGCGAGACAGAAAATAGCAAGGGATCGTACCGCCCGTAACCCAGTCGCAGCTGAGGCAATCGCCGAGGAAGATGCTCCTGTCGAGGCAGAGACCTCTTCTGGCCACGAAGTCCCGGTTGAGGCTGGCAAAGATGGAGAGCAACAAGGCGAGCAAGAACCCCAGCCTGAGCTGTTTTTCATGGAAAGGGAACACTATTTCCTCCTGAAACGCACTTACAAGCATATGTCGGAGGCCGAAAGCGGCAAATGTCAATCAGAAGCTGATTTTTTCCAGTCTCTTCATGAAAAGGTACAAAGTAGCAAATTGTTTATGCAATGTTTCTACCCATACGAAGCAACTAACACTCTTATAGAATCCCGCGGTTACTACTGATGAATGGCGTGGCATGTACAACAAGCTCAAGGCCTGGTACAAGACGGGTTTCCCCAGCAAACCACACAACGGGGCTGAGGATGCACATCCTGCCCTCGGTGGACCTGTTGAACCTTGCCAACGCCATGGCGGTGTTGACGGCGCCCAAGCCAATCAATCATCAGGATCGGCAGAAACAGGAGAGCCGGCAGAACCAGCAGAACCAGCAGAACCAGCAGAACCAGCAGAGCCAGCAGAGCAAGAAATACCAGAATCCCAGGAGGAACCAGCAGCAAATGTAGATGGCGACTTCGACAACTACGACGACGCCATTCTTGATAGCAGCGACTCCCACTTGAAAGAACAAAACGAGTTCCTCCACAAAGTAGAAACCTACAGCAAGAAAATGGCCGTCTCCATCCCATCATCCTTCCCTGCTGGCGGTCGAATCATGGAATCCTTTTCATTGTGGAAGGCAGTGCAGGACCATGGCGCCAACAGAGTTGAGGACATTGACTGGCCCAAAATTGCTCATTCACTCGGCTACAACAAGGCCGAGTATCCGGGCCTAGACAAAGAGCTTGCTGGCTGGTATACGCACAACCTCAAAGAATTCCAGGAATTTATGGAGGATTGGAGTACGATGCACGCACACAGGGAGGGCGGGGATGAACTAGAGGAGGGGGAAGACGACGAGGGCGAGGATAGTGATGAGGGTGAAGAAGAAAGTGGGGGAGAAGATGCCGAGGCTGCCGTTGACACTGAAGGCAGAGGCGAAGAGGAAGCTAAGCCTTCTGGCATATTCGCTTCTGCCAAAAAGAGAATATTTGCTCTCGCCTTTCCCAACAGGAGCCCGGTAGCCAACACCGAAGCCACGGCCTCCAGTCCTAGTAAGCGTGTGCGGTTCGTGCCAGCAGCAGCAACGGACAGAAGCGACGCACAGAACGGCGATGACGAGGATGACGATGATGGCGACGAGGATGATGACGATTTTGAGCCTCCCCGGACACAGTCAGCCGCCCCACAGGCCGCGGGTGAGCCAGAAACTCAAGATTTTGCCTACGACCAGGAGACTCAACAGGTCGTGGATATGGAACGCGACTTGGAGGCGGGGAGCGACGTCGAGATTGAGGCTGATGAGGATGCGGAGCCTTCTAAGGGAGCCGGAGCCTTGACCCCCTCACAACAGCTGCAAACAGAGGACTACGTTGCCAGCCCGCCGCGGGCATATTCAGGGCGGATGACCCGGAGTAAAACACCCACTGCCAGCCAACCCGTGATGCAGCGTGCGGCAACAACACCACGACATTCGAGGTCAGGGGCTGGTGGGGGCAAGAGAGGATGACGGCAAGGTAACTAAAGCGCTTCTGTTGTCAAGTTTGTATGCGGTGTTTACGGTCGTTTCTTGTTGGGTGTTAAGGTGTAATTTTTTTTTCCTGCTCTTTTCTTCGACGCCCAGTTTTCAGTTTTGTTGTATCATACAAATTGACATTGGTTTTGCCCAGTACCATACCTTGCACGCCCAAGACTATCTATCGAGAGTTGCAACATCGGAAATCACATCGACGACGTGGATGCCACGACGAATGCGACGTCCACTCTTATCAGTCAGACATCGGCACTGCCGGTAGCTTCCAATGCCTCAGCCATTGACCGGTTTGTGGCGTTGAGGTACCCCGAGGATACTGTCACTCGTGCAATTCGTGCAACAGGAAATACCCCTGGCCTGGCCGGCGTTGTCATGGAAGAGCTGCTTCATGGAAGAGGTATACCCCGGGATATGGCCGATGTCTGGACAGCCAATGACGATAGAGTACTGTATCGTACGGAATCTCGTGGTGCGGTATCTGAACGGTCAAGGTGTACGATGGTGTTAAAACACGGCGAAGAGCATGTTGTGGCTCGAGCTGCTTTTCTGGCCAAAGAGAGAACTCGGAAGGCGATAATACGACATCAATAACAGCAGCAAATGTGTCTAACAAAATACTCGTTATTAAGCTATCTATCCCAAAACGCCATGGGGCCTCCGATATTGTACAACAGGCCGAATGCAAGCTATAACAGACAATATGAACGCTGAACAAGCACCAATAAAAAAGAGAACAGATAAAAACATATAAAAGTTGAGAATCAAAGACTTTTTCTCTACTCGTCATCGTCGAAACCGAGCGACGGCACCTTGCCCAGGAAATCGCCAGGGCCCTTGCGCAGCAGCTCGTTCATGTCGATGCCGCCGCCGGCCAGGTACCGCTCGCTGACGCCCGTGTTGATGGGCTTGGCCAGCAGCTGCTTCAGCTGGAAGCGGACGGCACGCATCTCGTTCTTGGTCATGCCGGGCTGGTCCGACTCGGGAAGGACATCCTCGTCCTCGGCCTTCTTGGTCTTGGCCTTTTGCTTGCTGCGGTCGCCACCGGTGCCCTGCTTTCTCTCGCCCTCGGCCATGCGCTCTGCCGCCTCCTCGAAATCAATGCCGAGACTGTCGGCCATCTCGCGCAGCCACTCGTCGTCCTTCCGGGCTCTGCCCTTGGCCATGGTGGAATCGGCCAGCTTCTTGGCAAGGTCGAGACGCTCACGAAGACGGCCGACAATACGGCGGTCGATGTCCAGGGTGCGAATGAAAAAGGCCGTGCTCTTGCTGTCCACCATGTTGTCGCCGGCCTTGGCAGCCGCGTTGGCATGGATCTTGGCAACCAGGCGGCGCGTGGGGACGACCTCCTTGGGGGCACACAGCAGTACACTGATACCAGTGCGGTTGGCGCGGGCAGTACGACCGGAGCGATGCACGTAAAAGTCGGCCGAGTGGGGAACGTGGTAGTGGACAACAGCATCAATACCCGGGATATCAAGACCACGAGCAGCAACATCAGTAGCAATGAGGAAAGAGCCGCGAACGCTCTTTGCAGCAGTGAACTGTTCAACAGACCGCAGACGCTGCTTCTGGATCATCTCGGAGTGCAGGGCAATGGCGGGGAGATCGAGGTTCTGGAGCATGGGCGTCAGACGACGGACGGAGCCGATGGAGTTTGTGAATACCAGAGTCCGCTTCGACGGCAGCAGCAGCAGCAGGGCGTAGAGATACAGGTCCTTTTCCATGGCGCCACACTGCACGAGACCCTCCTTGAGGCGTCTGGCCATCTGTGAGATGGGGTTCGCATCAATAAACTTGGGCGTCTCCTCGCGGAAGTTGAGGCGCTTCAGAAGGTGCTCCATGGACTCGCTGGCGTCTGCCAGGTCATAGCGGCCCTTGCCCGATAGCTTCTGCTGCAGGCCCTTGTTGAAGGTGGCGGAGAACACGAGCGTCTGGCGCGGCTTGCGCTTGGACTCGTCCTCCTCCTCGTCTTCCTCCTCGTCGCCATACTCTTCGTTGGTCTCCTTGTGGTCCAGAGCCAGTAGGATCTCTTCGGCTTCCTTGAAGTGGCCATCGGCAAGCAGACGATCAGCCTCATCGATTACGAGGAACTGGATGGCGCAAAAGCCCTTGAGCAACTCCGGGCTAGAGCTCAACACCTCCCACAGACGGCCGGGGGTACCAACAACGATGTCGGCCAGCTCGAGCTGGCGCTGCTGCTTCTGGGTGGACAGACCACCGGTGATGGAGCAGACGTAGGGGGCCGTCGGCAGTGCTGCACAGAGATTCTTGATGTGCGTGGCAATCTGATGTGCCAGTTCACGTGTCGGCGACATGATGAGCGCCAGGGGTGCCTTTTTCTCCTTCTTGACGGCATCGGCGCTGTTGTTCATGGACAACCAGCGCTGGACGATGGGGATCGAGAACGCAAGAGTCTTACCGGAACCCGTAGACGCCTTGCCGATGACGTCGTGGCCAGCCATGATCTCAGGGATAGTCTGTGCCTGGATGGTAGTGGGCTTGCTGAACTTGAGCTTGGACAGACAGGACAGCAGCTGCGGTGGCAGGTTCAGAGGAACCCACTCGGACACATCTGCGCCGTCCTCGACGACGTCCTCGGCCTCGTCCGCCAGCACAGAGAATCCGCCGCCCTTGCTCAGTTCCTCCTCCTCGGTGGCAGCCTTCTTTCCCTTTTTCTTGGTCTCCTTGGGCTTTGTCTCTTTTGGCTTGGGGGTCTTGTTGGCCTCGGAAGCCTTGTCTTTCTTTGCCGCAGCCGCCTCGGGCTCAGCCTTGTCTTCCTCGGTAGACTCTATTGTCTTGGCTTCCTCTGCCTTTTTCTCCAGGGCCTTGGTCTCCTTTTTCTCCACGGCCTTGGTCTCCTTGCTCTCCACGGCCTTGGCCTCCTTGCTCTCCACGGCCTTCTTCTTCTCCTTCTTCGGCTTCGGCTCGTTCTTCTTTGCTACTGGCTTCTCCTCGGTGGCCTTCTTTGTCGCATTGGCGTCGGAGTTGGCGATCGTCTCGGTCTCAGCGCTGGTGTCTGCATTCTTCTCGTCGTCGAAGCCCTCAAACTCGGTCCCATCAGGCTCGATAAGATCAGAAGTGACCTGCCATGTTAGAAATGTCTTTAGCCATCTGCATTCTTGGATGAAGAAAAGGGTACTCACAAACTTGACATTCTTGCCCTCGCGCACAATCTCGACATTCTCAATCACCTCCAGGCCCATAAAGCCATCGGCATCGTCAAACATATTAGGCATGTCGACGGGCTTCCACGTCAGGTCGGCGGCCGTCACGGGACGTCGCGGGCCACGGGCGGGCGGCACAAACTCATCGGGGTCGACGACCTTTGCCTTTTTATTCTTGTTGTTCTTGTGAAGAGGGCGGCGAGCCTTGCGCTTCTTTCCGTCGCCGGCCATTGTGTGCGAAATTGTGGTAGTGTAGTTGGGTTGTCTTATTTGAGGATGGCGATTCACAGTCAGATTCGCTACAATAGAAAAGCTTTCTCAATTCTGGAGTATGTACCAGGTCTGAACTTTTTTTTGGTTTGCGCTTATCGGTATCTTATCGTCTGGATCGATAAGAGGTGGTGACGGAAAGAACGAACATCATTGGTGGCGGTGCACACACTAGCCACATAAGACATAAGGGTACTTCTGCTGCCGGACCCGTCATTCCCTCGGCTCTATGCACTTGATTATCTAATCCCACGATATCTCGTATCACCAGAAGCCGACAACCTTTGTGACGGTACTAGCTACACAAGAGAGGCCGGGGTTGGTGAAGTCTGAATCGACGGCTAGACCTATTGAAGTTGTCTGATCGCGACAGTTAGCGTAGCTGTTTGCACACAGCCCAGCCGGCTCAACAGCTTTACCCTCGACGACGTCGCCAGCATCAACACCTCACAGCGCTACCACCGCTGCAATGCAACGGGCTGCGGCCATGCCGCTCATTTCCATAGCTGGCTTGTCGCCTCTGCGTATGCTCAAACACCAGCACGAAGCTATTGTGCAGACCACTCTTCAACTGCGTTTACTATCTGGGCAGTCTGCCGCAAGACGAGGCCCAGCTGCTAATTCACAACGCCAAATACCCTTCACATTCACGTCAAATCGCACTTCAGCACTGGCTAGAGCCATTGTGCAGGCAAACCTCAAGTGTAAATAAACCCCTATATTTTTCTGAGATTTATCCATCAGAGTTTGTTTGAGCCGCAAGCTGACGTCTTTTTTTTCTTCCCCACCAGGCTACTCGACCGATCCCATTCTGCCGACATACTTTCCCCCTAATCAACCTCCACCACAACCGTCGCGCGCACGGAGTTTCTTGCGCGGTTTCTTTAAGGTCGCTGGTGCCGTGATTGTCCTGGTGCTGGGCAAGTTTTTTGGCTATGCCCTGTTGTCGCGAGACTATGTCATTGCAGCCAAGGAGCAGAAGCGCTACGCCGACGAGCAGGTCAGGCTGATTAAAGAAGGGCGAATTGAGGAGTACGCCGAGTACAAGGAGCCCGACGCTCCGCCCAAGTCGCCCGCTCTTGTCGAAAAGACAAAGGAAATTCTAAACTACATCCTGGGCCATCCCTATGTCCGCGCCAACCTCGAGTCGCCTGTGGCCCTGGACGGGTGGGAGATTGTCGACCCCGCCGTCAACGTGAGCAACGACAAGCTGCCGGCTGATTTCCTGTACTTTCACATGCTGCGGTTCTTGCGAGAACACAACATGCTGACGGACATTATGTCGAGCGAGAACGCGATGCCGGTGCCGCCGCTGACATGGCGCGACAACGAGGGCAAGGAGCTTGTCATGATTGTGCACACGGGCAAGGACCTGTGCGGGCACGAGAACATTGTGCACGGCGGGTTTGTGGCAACACTGCTGGACGAGGCGCTGGCACGGTGCTGTTTTAAGGCGCTGCCTGGCAACATGGGCGTGACGGCGTACCTCAACATTGACTACCGCGCACCAACGCCAGCCAACGGGTATGTCGTGATCAAGGCCAAGACGACCAAGACAGAAGGCCGCAAGGCATGGGTGGAGGCGCGCATGGAGACGCTGCCGCCGGCCAACAGCGGCAAGGCACCGCAGCTGCTGGCCCAGGCCGAGGCGCTGTTCGTGTCGCCCGAAGCATATTCGGTAAGTTTTGTGTTTGTAACGTGTTTACTTCTATTCGTGGTGCATTGCTAATACAAAGTAACAGATCTTCTCTGACATGTTCCAGAGTATAAAGCTGGGGAAGAACATCGGCCTATAGACTAGACTAGATGATTATGATGTTGATGCTGGTAATTGATATTTGCATGATAACAAGTGGTGGTACAGAAGAAAGATCAAGGAATGCATGTCGTGATATGAGGGTGAAGGCGTCCTCCCAGCTCCCTCTCGGGGAGTAATATAATAGTACAAAGTCGACAAAAGAAGAACAACCAAAAGAAATACAGAAACAATTAGATAAAGAAACAATCGTGAAGCAGGCCATCTAGGCCGCCGGGCTATTACCGTAGCCTTTTATCCCATTATAGTAGTACAGCAGTAAACACCTTTTTATGTTTGCCTTGATTTCGTATCCTTTATTTTAGAGCGCCATGCGAAGAAACATGGGAAGGACAGCCACCGCGGGCACCCACCATGCAGCCCCGTGCCCGAGCGAGGATGCTGCTGAGTTGGTATTGGTAAAAGGCGACGAGTCAGTGGTGTCAACGGCAGGGTCTGCCTTTGTTGATGTGCTCTTCTGCTTGGCTGTTGTTGTCGACTGAGTAGTGGTGCCATCTGTCTGGGCTACCTCAGTAGTGTCGGGCGATGAAGCTGCAAGGGGTAGAGTTGCCGACGAGCTGGTTTCTGCCGTTGAAGATGGCGCTGATGCGGCAGCAGAGGAGGTGCTCGGGCTGATTGTTGTCGAGGCTGAAGACGAAGAAGAGGATGACGAAGAAGACGTCTTTGCGGCTGTGGTTTGTGTTGTCTGTGTCTTTTGTGTAGTGGCCGCTGCGGTCGGTGTTGTGGTCAAACTCTTTGTGGTTGTTGCTGCCGTGCCGCCGCCGCCCAGGACGGAAGAGACGATGCTGCTTGCTGCCGACAGGGCTGAGCTGATCTTGGAGGCGGGAATGTCCAGGTCTTTGCTGGCACACTCCGAGTCGACCACCTCGATAAACTGCTTATCGATGGCACTGATGGCGTCGTCGACACTGGCTGTGGTTCCGAGCAAGCAGAGCTCTGCAATGCACTCGACGACGCTGCCAAGAAAATTGGACGACGCGGAACTCGAGCAGACGCATTTGGCACTGGCCGTGCTACAGCCGCTGTTGGCGATGCAGACGCTCAGGCAACCGCCGTATGCAGCAGAGACCGCCGGTAGTAGGATAAGAGAGCCGGCAATGGAGGTCAGCGGCGAGCGCCGTGTTGTTCTTCTTGACGGCATGGCGTGTATGTGCGTCGATGTGAAAGGTGACGGTGTATAATGAGGACAGGTTTCCTGTCTCTATTGAGGCGAATAGAGAGATGAATCATACAAAGAAGAAACGAGGCGTAGTATATATATGACAATAAATAATCAAACGTCAAATAATCAAAGAAGAGACGATATATATCCGAAGGGTAGAATGGGGAGAGCAAAAGAGGCAGGAGACTGGAAGATTGGGAGACGAAACGAGGGGATATAATATAGATAAAGTACTGCTCATATACATCAAACAAATGGGAAGACAAGATGAGACGAAGAGCAAGTAGGAAAATCAAAAGAAGGCAGGCAGTTCGAAGAGAGCCGAGACATCAGGAGGCACAAGCCACGCCGTCATCTATCACGGTCCGCAGAGCATATCATTTTGCCTCTGCCCACCCCTCTACCCATGATCATCTCGGGAACCTGCCAGCTGGCCTGCACTGGACTGACAAGAAGCTGTTGAAAAAGAGCAAGGGGGGTGATGTTACTAGAGAATGCACAGAGATACAGAGTGCTCTGTATTACAGAATACGGATCCCCCACTCGTCTCGCAGATCTGTTTGTTTTGCCTTGTTCCTTTACTACTTAATATCATTCTGGATCTGGTCTTTGCCTCCTTGCCCCTTGCCTCCTTGTCTTTGAATCTGGCATCTTACTGGCTGGTGACTTGCGATGGACAAAGATGAAACGCAGACAGGAACGTCCATGGACAGATACTAGGGGTTTTGTGTGGCCTTTGTGGACGTTGGAATGTTTCGGGCAGCCAACCCATTGGTGCTGGGGCTCTGGCTGTACGCAGTCATACTACTATGATGCCGAGGAGACCACTGTCTTGCTCAGAATGTTCCACTACGACGACAACATACAGTTGCCATTAAGCTTGGTAGATTGGGTTTTAAGGTTTCGGATACCAGTCTAGCGTGTAGATGTAGAAAAATACAGTACATACATACTTTACATTGTATGGTACATAGAGACAAGTGCTGAAGAAGAAGTACGGAGTAGAGCAAAAAGGAGGAACAGCAAAACCCGCCGGAGACATAAAAGACAAGGCCTGGCCAAGAACAGTCAAACGGCCGCTTGTAGCCAAGATTGGGTCGCAGCCAACTCAAACAGAAGCCATCCCCGGGCATCAGACATTATCTACGACATACACAGAAAGGAGAGACAGACTCGCTGATTCACAAAATAGTCACAAAATATGTCGATCATTAACACCAGCAAACAACTCTTCTGATCCGACGGTCTAGGCGGGACGTGGGAAGCCATGAATATCAAGGATCTCTGTCGTGGAAATAGAATTAATGCGATGCTGAGAAACAATTCCAAGAAATAGAGAGACAGCGCTGCAAAGCCTGCCACAAGCCCGGCGTTTGCGAAACAAGCAAACCGGTTTGCAAGTGCACAGGTCATCTCGGCGGCTGATCGCCTGAAGACTACAGGGCACGAAACTGGGGCTCTCGAGATGTCTCTGGCAACGAAAGCAGGAGGCTGCCGAGACAAATCACAGTACTGCCCTGTAGCCAGGCGGTGCCAGCCTCAACTCATCAAACACGGATGAGCAAAAGATGGACAAAAGATGGGCAAGCCAGTGCCGCTGACACATGACACGAGCGACAGCTGGGAGACACACAGCTCTGGCATGTGTGCTCGCCGTGTTTCGTGTAGAGTGCAGGCAGGTCACTTTGTATCGAACAGTCATTCTGTGACCCGCTGGATGACTTGCTTGTCAGTCCCACTGGACACACTTCCCCGGTTGCCTTCGATATTCGAAAAGATGCTAAGAGAGTTCAAGGATTCGATACCTGAGGCATATCCACCAGACTGCGAGGCGCAGCTAAGGCTCACCATCCCTACAGGAGGCTGGTGCCGACCGCTGGCTGCGAAAAGCAAAGCTGACTATAATAACCCATGTTTATATTTCTTGGCTTTCCTGCCTCCTGCCAAACTTAATATGACTTTACCTCGTTGTGGCATGGCAGGCTACAACCTTGTCGAGAACGAGATGAGCTCTCACAACTGCGTCGTCTAAACAGTGCATGCATCCAGTATTGACGGATCTATCTCTTGCCATATATTGCTTGTCGCGGAACTCCGCCGTAATCAGAGACAGCAACCGTCCGTCGTCAACGGGCCCTCCATCCCATGACCTTCTCGCCTTGCCTTTCTCGAGACATGCTCTCGTCGACACAAGACTAGCCTAGAGTCAAGCTGCCAGCATTTCCCGCCCTATTATGATATATCGCCTCTATCTACTGCAAGGACAAAATTACGAATCACAATACACAAAACACAAAGCACAAAGCAAAACCGAGCACGTAATCCAGCTATCAGCATGGAGAGTAGTTAGACCGCCGCATGTTCGCAGAGCTCTTAGTGCAGTTAGCGCTCGGGTTCAGCCTAGGCGCTTCCCCAGGTCTCTCCGCCTAAATAAAACCCATGAACCCGCCCAGCAACGATGAGAGATGGATCTGTAAGAGGAAGGCGCGACCCACGCATCTCACTTTCTCGGTATCCGTGACAGACAGGGCTGCTGCTTCAGCAGTCTGACCTCAGCCTTGTTTCTATTGTCTCTTGCCGTACTGTGTATATAAATGCCATTGCATCCCATCGCGCCTTCCGTATTTGGGCTGTTTACGAACTCCTCCGGCAGCCTGTCATGTGCTCATGTGCTGCTAATCACCTGCAGATCTCGCAAAACTGCAGCCTTGGCCACTCGACCCGACGAGTCGCACAGCAGCGGCTGGTGATCGTACAATCTTTGCACAGCTTATCGCCATTCAAATACTAGCATATTTCCGTTTCTTTTGCTCTTCAATCAAGAGAAGAGACAAGTCCGCACAATGTCGAATGCTCGGCAAAAGGATGTTCCCCTCGGCAGTCTGCCGTCGCCGATATCACGACCTCCCACGATCCATACCACAGCAGCTTCAGACTCGGGAATGCCGATAAATGCCCCGACCGGACAGTCCAGACCTCACCAGCAGCCTCAGTCTCCCGATGGCTTTCTGCTCGGCGCGGATTTGCGCAACTCGGCCGCTTCGTCGGCTATGACTGCAGTCCCTACTTCCGAGTCGGTCGACAATCACCCGCGCGTGCCGCCCGCAACTTCAGAAGAAGCGCTGCGCCACAAGTTCCAAGACTTTGACAATGCGCAAGTCTACGCGAACGTCTGCACGTATTCCCTCCAGGAAAATGCGCTCAGCTTTGTCGTTCAGTTTGGCGACAACAGTGCAGAGGTCGCGTATGGTCTCGATGAGCCCGACTTCCGGCAACTGCTCCAGCAGTCCACCCCGAATCTGGCAGACGGCACCAAAGCAGTCAGATGGATGTAAGTAGCACATATGTACATATATTTTTTCACCAGCCACTTATGCCAGTGCTGACCAAAAAGAAATGTATGGAACCCAAGCCGGCAGCGCAAGATCGTCGAGGCCATTGGCGAGCACTACCACTTTTCCAAGCGTCTGCAGATGAGCATCTGGGCCTGGGATATGTACAAAGCAGAGCTCATCAGCCGCAAGAATGCCGAGCGAGAGAATGCGCTGCACTCTCCCCGACAGCCGAAGCCATCTCCATCCGGAGGTAATGTGGTTGCCACCGTAGCCGAAGCGGCCACGTCGAAAGTAGATCTCGAAGGTGGCAAGATGCAGGCGGCGGCACACAGCTCTGGCTTCTCGAACAGGAGAGGCGATACGCTGTCCAAGAGTGAACGCGAAGAGCTTTTTGCGCAAGAGAATCTCGCCACATTCAAAATTATGCAAGATAATCTGAACTACACCACCATGGACCAAGAATCAAAGTGTAGGTACATGCTATTGCTCGACTAGTGTTTCAGACAGACTGCTAACTGTCAGTCATCTGTATCGGTGCCAACTGGCTCCATCCCCGACCAAGGTACAAGTCAAATTCAAAGAAGAAACCGAGCCTCGTGCCGCCCAAGCACTGGTCGTGGTTTGTTCTCTGCGACGACCACACGATCATCTCGTTCCATGAAGCGGCCTATTATGATAAGGCTTCCAAGGGTCAAGACTTACCGGCGTGGAAGGCCGAAGAGCTGCGGCACATGCGGTCCAACACGATCAAAGTGCTTCGGCAGCTCTCGACGTGCGGTCTGGCGGAGGACCGACACAAGTTTACGCAACTTACCTCTATCAGACAGCCTGGCCGGGAGGACGCCAGTGACGCCCAGCGGCTGGAAAGCTCGAGTAATCTTTTCTACTACCTTTTTGAGGACTATGCTGCCGCATTTCATATTCTCAACATGTCCAAGACTGCTCTCGACGAGATTGTAAGTGCACCTTTGAACTGTGTCTTTCGCGCGAGCACTGTGAATTCTGCTAACAACGAATAGAGCGGGCGCATCTTGCGCACAGCTGTAAGTAAATATTCCAGGTCTTTTTACTGCCGCAGGCTATACAATGCCAGAATCTGACTCTCTAGGACTGGAAAAACCGCGAGGACATGAGCGATATTATCCCCATGCTCTACAAGCTCAATAAGGAACTGCGCCAGCTCCATCACCTCTTCACCAACTACAAGGACGTCATCGGCCGCCTTGTTCGCGCAGAAACCAAGATCCCGACGGACGACGATGCAGCCGGCATGTCATTTACCGTAGCGGCAACAGACCGGCTGTCCCTCAAGGCAGCGACGCGCTTCAAGCGTCTCCAGGTGCAGATGCAGTCCCTCATGCTCGACGTCATCACCGACTACCTCGACGAGAAGAGGTCGCTGCAAGAGACGTACTTCAACCTCATGACGCAAAAGGACTCGCACTCGACCGAGCGCCTGACGCGTAGTGCGACGCTTCTGGCCAAGCTCAGCGTGTTCTTCTTGCCCATCTCCTTCATGACGAGCTACTTTTCCGTGCAAATTCCGCACATGGCCGACAACTACACGGCGTGGACGTACTGGGGTTCGTTTGCGGTGATTGCCAGCGTTTCGTTCCTGAGCCTCTTTTTCTTTAGCAAAGTGCTCATGTTTCTCAGCGAGAGTCTCGACCATGCTGCCGACCGGGCTACACGGTGGACATACGGGCGAATCGGGTGGGCGCAGCGCAAGAGGATTCGAGCCATGGAAGAGGAGGACAGCTTGTAGTTTTGTTTCCTTTTCATTCATTCAATAATACTTCTTTCAATGTCTTTTTCAGCAGGAATAGAATCAATCCATTTATTGTCAATCGCTGTAAATTAGGTGTACTATGTGCATTCATCGCCTGTTCGTACGTAGCCATGCTCTTTCGTATCATTCATAAGGTCTCATCATCAAGTCATTATAGCATTATCATTCCCGCTCCGGCGAGAAAGGCCCCAACTGTGGTGGCCACGGCGAGGAGTGTCGCCATGGACATGTGCACCCGTGCAGGACCGCTGCCGCCACTGGAGAAGCCCGTCGACGTTGCCGTCCTTGTACTCGACGCAAAGACAGACGAACAGCCGGCCGAGTTTGTCGGCAGGCCTCCGCACGCCGCGCCCTTCAGGCTGCTGCAAATGCTGGCTGCCGTTGCCGAAGCATAGGTTGCCGTTGTGGCTGCCTCGAGGCTCGATGTGCACAAGGCGTAGATGGAGCTGCACTCGTCCACGACGGCTTCGCATGCATCGGCATTGGCGAGTGCTGTGGTGGCGGCTACATTTGAGGGCACAATGTATGGGAACGAGTAGTATGTGTTGGGGACATACGATGCGGCTACTGTCGCCGTCACGTAGGTCGCAGGCGCCTTTCCTGTGCAGACAGCACTGCGCTGTTAGATGATGCTCCAGTGGTGGTTCGGCACTCTACTATCCTCACTCCATAAACACTATAAACAACCGACGTTCTTACTCACTTAACAGGGCAGCATGCCGGCTTGTCATCGGAGCCAAGCGAGCAAACTTCGTCAAAGGGGCAGCAGATGCCATCAAATTGCGAGCCTTGACTTTCACAGCTATAGTAGTTAGCCGGGCAGATGTCGGCGGCCGCACGAGTCAGCTCGGCGCGCATGCGCATGTAGTTGAGCATCTTGCCGGGCGGGTAGTCCGGCCAGGTTGGACGCTCCTGTGCCTCTCCGGCTGGGCGGGCTATGGCGGGTGCTCGCAGTATCTTGACCGTGGGGTTTGCCACTGCAGTTTGGACCTCCGGGTCGGCGGTCGTAGCTGTGGGTGTAGCCAGTGCTAAAGCCGGCGATTCCGCCATGATAGCATACAGCACTAGCCAGGCAGCAGCAGATGATGATTGCAGCACACGCATCTTGATGTCGGGCTCGTGTGATCTGTCTTCAAACGTAAGAGTGGCGATGGCGGCGGCGGATTGCTCAGATGAGGCTGTCTAGCATAGTATTGTCTTGCTGTGCATTGCGGCCACTGTTCTCTTTTCTCTTTCCTCTATATACCATCCAGCGACGACTCTGTCACTCGATCCCAGCCTCGAAACGACTTGCTCTCGCGAGCTTTCCCGCCTTTTATTTTGCTGCTTTTGTCCCCCAACCTCTTGCTCATGCGACAGAAGCATGCAGCCAAAACCAAGGAACGAGATCACGGTTGGGCACCGGCCAATCGCATTTCACGGATGCACCAAAGTGGATCTACAACACCCGCCCCCCAGAGGAGCAGGAGCAGCCTTATGACTGTGCCCCGTAGCGCTCTAGGCCCTGTGGCGTAGTGGACGGTGCGCTGTGAATCAGTGTGCACAGAAAGGGGGCGGCAAGACGATGCGCAGGCAGGAGCGGGAGTGACTCCTTCGCCCACGATGCATTGCAAACTCGCGTGACTGCCTGTTAGGGAGTATATCGAGGAAACAACATGCAAAAATAAATATCTCGAAATGCAATTTGATATTACATAATCATCTTCAACGTCGCTGCCGACACTGACCAACCCCCAGCTCACAGGAACAGCGTGCCGATATTCCGCTCAAGCGCCGCCGAGCAATACTAGTTCAAGTAAGCAGCGGGGGGTTAGGGATGGCATGGCATGATGCGCCATGCACCCACCAGACACCACCTAGACAGCCCCCCAGCTACTTTTATGGCTCTAGGATAGGTAGACCATCTTGTGTCGCAGCCGGGGACTTTTGTTCCAGGGCCAGGCAATGTCCCAAGGCATGTTCCCAGCGACGAGATTAGCCTCCAACCCCGGTCAAGCTTCTTTTTCGAGCGTGGCTTGCAGCCCTTGTCTGCCTGTTGCCTGTCTATCTGTCTATCTGCCCACTTACATACATACAGTTATCTTACACAACATGCTAGCACTGCGGCGGTGCAGGGATCGGCCCCCAGACTATTTGGGTAGGGCGCATAGGTATGGACATAGTATGCTTAAGCTGGAGGACTTTGGAAGGACTCGTCGAGGACTTTGAGCAGAGATTCTCCGTGTTCAGGCCGGGCAGAGCACCAGGATGACACCGCCCAAGCCCTGAAACTGGCATCTCGCTCAGAAGTACCAGAAAAGGTAACCGTCCGAGAAGGAACTGGTCGCCCAGGCTTCTCAATACATCGCAGCGGTGGACAGTGCTCGTTTCGATACGTGGCTCGTGTCTCTGTCTTTCTTTGGCCCTCTGCTGTGATCAAGCCCAAGCCAGCTCTCGGTGATCATCTCGTTTACAGCCGCTGCCGGCTGCACAGACCCTATCATCTCGCCGCTGCGTATTTGGCGTCTCGGCGTCTTCTTTACTTGTCTATCATATTGTACTATATACATGTTTGCATATCTGCACAATGTGTGCGCACCAGCGGCCGGAGCATGTCCCAAACTCGGCATGAGGGCAGTTTGTCTTTGTTCTTTTTTGTTTTTGTTTTTTAACACCCCGGGCGCATCTGTACCGCGACGGAAAAAAGGCCGCGTGGGATTCTAGCATCGAACTCGTGGTCAAATCCTTTAGGATCCTTTGGTCTCGTAAGGCAGCAAATCATTGCAACATACGCAAAGCCCTGATCAACAGACAGCCGCCTTTGTCGGGTATATCGTGTCTCGTTTCTCGCGCTCATCACAGCCTCCGGCTTGATGTATCTTTAACTATGTAGCTAAACACGTACTGTAGATAAACACTTGGATAGGAATGTCTCTCGTCGGAGCCGTGTCCGGTTTGGGCAGTTTGCCTGGGGCTTTTCTATCATTTTGTAGATAGTCCTCGTTTTTCAGCCCGGCTTTGATTAACGAATTCGCCTGGTTGACTCAGCTGTAAGGCGTAGACACGCCCGATTATTTCCAGTCTTTATTCTCAACTTATTCCCATGATTTATACGGTTCAAATCGTCGACCCAATGCGAATGAATCAATCGATTCGAGTATATCAAAATGGGGTTAATACCAAAACGTCTTCGTCTCCGTGTTCCAACAGCGGTACTTTTCAGCCTCCATCTTTAGCCCAGTGCGAACGGTAATGAGACTTGATTGACAGTACCCGTGATCATCGGCTACTTAGACTACAGTGGTAGTTGCTCCGTCGAGCTCCGTGTCTGCCGCATATTCCCCTGAGATCGTCACAGTCCTTGTGAGCGGGCGACGTCCAAGGCCAGCACAACCGACAATAGCAAAATCATGAATCATTGCACTTCGCATCATAGTATGTAGTATCGAGCCTGTACCACCCAAGGCCATCAAAACCGCCTCTTTTGTCTTCCTATTGCGGGTAACGCAAAGCAGAGCAAGTCGGCGTTTGAGTGTCTCTCCCGGGATACACTCAATATTGTGGTTTTCTTGTTGTTGTTCTAATGTCGATATGTTTTCCACCAGGCTCTTCATTCCTTTCTTCAGCCGTATATCGCAACGGCTCCATGCTTGAGATTCGCTTCGGCTGCCCTAAATTCCCGCGTACGAGTAGTCGGGCGTTGAATCTGTCCGCGCTAGTGGTCCCTTTTAGGCCTATCCCCCGGGCTGTGGAGGCCGTTGACTAGTCAAATAAGCAAGTACATACAAAGAAATATAGTGTAGTAGATTGAGTAGCAGCAGCTGATTTGCAGGCCGTTCTTTCGGCCCAAAAATGCAAGCGTACGGAGTATTGAGTATTGCATCGTATTGCGACGTATGAGAGGTCTTCCTCGATGTTTAATTTGCTCTCTCTGAAAGAGACATAAAGACCAGGTCAGAGACACGCAAAGTGGTGAAACAGTACATTCATTCTTTATCTCACCCCTTCTTCAGCCCTACGGAAGCCTGGTGCAGATTGGGGGAGAAGAGAGACATACGGAGAGTGCTGTGAGTGGCTGTCGGTGAACAAATTGAGCAAAGATTGAATTAACCAAAACAATAAAATTAAATAAATAAAATAAGCCCGAAACAATCAAATAATAAAGCAAGCAGCCCAGATGAGGGGTGGATGAATCAACAGATACGGCACACTGCATACACGCAACGTTTCCTCTCAAAGAAGTGTGCTCGCACACTAGAAGCAGACCAATGACTAGAGCAGAGCTATGCAAATCATTTCATACCAGCAGCTCGTTCCTCTGCGAGTAAGAAGCAAGCTGGCAAGCCAGTGCCGCGCAGTCAGTGGTGGTTGATACTTACATGGCACTGTAATTAGTGGGAGCTAGGTCGATACTAAGTATGACTTAGTATCAGCGCGAACGGTGGCTTGTGCCGTTCTGTTTCTCAGTGCATACAGTAATTACATACAGTAATTACATAGCAGTAAGGGTGCAGCAATAGCAGCCCTCGGCATGCAGCCCGTTTCTCTCGTTGCGGCCAATCACCAGCCAGAGAACAGTGCTGCCAGTCGCGGAGTGGCCGAGCAGGTGGGCTGTGCGGGAGAAGAAGAAATACCAAGTCAGATGAAGAAAATAAAAGGAAATAAGAGGAGAAATGCTGTACAGACGAGACATAGCTCTGTGACGTGCTAGGGAGGGGAGAGATGGAAACGACAGATCTGATTCGTCCCCTTCGCGAGCTCATTAGAGTCGGCATTTGCTGGATAGTAATACCATAGTAGTTGCAGGCAGATGATATAGAGATGCCCAGACAGAGCGCGGCATCAGGCACGATTGGGGCATTCGAATGTCGATCAGCGTCTCGGTTCAAGATCTTTGATTGTTCTGCCACTGGTGCCAGCACACCCAGTGACTCGAAGCCAAGAGATTCGAAATGTTCACGTATCGATACATCATACAACTCGTTATGCAAGCACGACACACCGTCAAATACTTCAACGGCCAATGTGTTCCGTTTTATCCAACGGGTGGCATGACTTTGAACAGCCTTCAGTAAGCACACCCCGTCATCGCCGAGGCCGGGACAGGTCCCGAAACCGAAAAGCAAAACAAGGTTAGCAGGGATGGCAGTAAATATCAAAGAGGGGATCAAAAGAAAATAAATAAAAGAAAAAACAAAAGGGAACTGCGAAAGGAGCAGCCAAAATAATCAACCAGATGCAGATGCAGTGCTCAGCCCTATGAGTCGGGAGCTAGGAATCCGCGCCATCGTGAGATATTGCATCCTTATTTCCAATGCATAGACCCAAGAGACTAGGCACAGACGGTGCTCCGTTTTGGTTTTTCATTCGACCATAAACGCATTTATCTGTTTGATATACTCTTACTCGGAGTCATCAAGAGTGATATGTAGATTAGGGGCATCAAGAATTTAGCATCAAGCAACTAATTCATTAATCCAGCACACCAAAAGACCAAAAGGCCAAAGGACTAAAAGACCAAACGTAACGTCAGAGAGGCCTCGGAGGGAGCTTGGGCACGGAGAACAGCGGAAGCAACCATGTGGACGGGGCAGTGGGATGACTGTGTGTTTAGCGAGTCATCAAGCGAATGCAACGGGTGAGACGGAGAGATGGAGAAGTCGGAGTATGTGATGTAGAATTCTGATATGACTATCAAATGATTAATGAGCATCAACAAGTTGTTGCAAGTATTGTCTCCTCCGCTAAGTCCATCACCTCGACGTGGCCATCACGGACATGGGCTGGATACATTCAGTTGATTAAATAAAACAGTCAAATTATTAAAACAATCAAACAAACAACCAAACAATCAAACACATCATCCCACGACAATGCACACGCCCTTTGCCCTGCCCCTTGCTGTCCCGTCCTGTCCAACTGACGCCGTAAGCCAGCCCTACCACGGTGGGGATTGGGATTCACACACAAGAGTACGAGACACACAATACACAATACACAATACACACTATACACACAAAACACAAAAGAGACACATGCGAGAGACGGCAGGAATGGAAGACGCCAGAAGACACGGCGCAGGATCACACATGCATGGCTAGTGTTCCGCCGATTCCTGGTGGCATTCAGCACTGCTGGGTCGTTTGTAGATGCCTATTATCCCCTGTTTTGCCCATCCGACTGCCTGTTGCTCTTCCGAAAGGGCGGGCATACACCTGCGGTTACCTGCCCTTGACTGCCCTCTCTGCATGCGAGGATGTGCATGCGTGCATGAGTCTCTCCTGCCCTTTTGGTCTCTTCGTTCCAGAATGAGTCTGCCTTTCTGTCTGCCTGCATCTAATCACATGCAAGATGCCATTAGTCACGCTCTCCATTTGTCCCGCAACCACTGCAACATACAGCACATACAGCACATACAGCACATACAGCACATACAGGAGTACACTCCCTTTGCACACTCACACGGCCAGTTCCTCCGCCGAGATCTCCCTCGCAGCACCAAGTGCATCCCGAGTTGCTAGTCCGAAGGCTGAGGGGTGTAAGCGAGAATGTCGTCAATGTGCATTCATAATTTACTCTGTGATTTATCCAAACCAGTCTCACGTTCATCAAGGCAACCCCGAGTGGCTTGTTGATATCGTCTGCTCTGCATTTGCTGCCATCAGTTGAGTGAGCGTTTGCAGTAATTTTTCTCGCAGGCTCTAATCAAAACGTATAAAATAAAATACTATGAATAATCTACAAAGGAGCTTATACGACCCCGGGCCAAAGTCCGGAAGTGCAGCGAGGCAAATGACACCCTGCGAGTTGCCTTGCTGTCATACACCGGTCAAAGGGCGTGGTCATACGGCTCGTGCAGAAGGGTTACCACGCAATCTCGAGTATTTGAAATCGAAGCAGATACTAATTAATAAACGCAAAACGCAAATTTCCGCGCGTTCATGAAACTGCCTGCATACGGAGGAGATAACGGAGGTTAGAAGCCAAAACAGCGGCAAGTAATTGCGCTCTTAAACTGTACATTGCACACTGCACGTCGTATAGCAGCCAGCCAGGGCATCTGTTTTGTCTGGAGCAGCAGTTCAAAATACGAAGGGACATGCGGACAACAAGTTGCAATACCACTCACGGTAGAAAATACAACAGCATGTCGAGCAGGGACGGTTTGATTACTGATTGTCCATCTTCCCTTCCTGTTCTGCTGCTCGTCATTTACTCTCGAGTTATGCCGTCTACGAGGCTATGCAACTCTGCGGAAGAAGCTGTCCCAAAGGGGCAATTAAACACCGCCGTGATAGCGTCAGCAAAGTCGATGCTGACGGTAAGGAAGCCAAGCACGGAGAGGATAGACGGATATTAGATGTTGAACAGCGATCGCAAAAGTTGGGAAACATGGAGTCTGAGTGGATAAGTAGAGAGTAGAAGTGGAATACTCTGTAGAAAACAGATGTAGAAAATAGAGAAGAGATAGAAAATAGAAAATAGAGCTCGGGGGTCTCGGCAATCTTGTCTCGTCTGTCTCGTCTCCATGCCGCCTTGTCTTGTCTTGTGCTCGCTTCTTTTGATTTTTTCCTTTCCTAGCAGTGCCAGAATCACAAAAATGCTTGTGCTTTCATGTGAGAACCTTCCAATACCCCGGGACATGCATGGTCCAAGCCACTCTCCGTACGGTGTATGCACATTCTCATCCACGCCATCTCACGCTCTCCACCACAGACTGCCACTAACACAACCACTGCCTCTCACCGTTATCTGCTTGATCACGTAAGAACCTACCTGCAGCCTTTCGGGCCTCCTTCCATCTCTTCACCTTCTCTTCTCGTCGCTTAGTCTCCTGTGTAGTAGATTAGACTTTTCCTAGCTTCTTCTCTCTTGTCTGTCTTCCATCTTCCGTCTTCCATCTTCATCTTCTATCTTGCTTCTTCTCCTCGTCGTAGTCATTCCATTCCTTTCCTGCTGACAGCCAAGAATCAACACTTACATTCTCGCGTCTTGGCGGGCGTTGGACACGGCCCCCCCGTTGTCGTACTCTACAGTACGTCTGCAGTCAGAATCAACGGTATCTACGATGTATGGTGCCAATGCTGTCAACTGCCAGATAGAGATTGAAGCATCAACGGCCCTGTCCCTTTTTGATTACAGTTCATAGTAGTCTTGATGTGTGTGAGAACGCCACAGCGGGCCGCCCCAACATCTGCAACGTGTTGCAACGTCCAGTGTCTACTACTTTGAGTTACTATGTAAATTATCAGCGGCCGTCTTTATTTACAACCTGAAATTGCTACTATGATCGGCCAGGCCGTAATCGCAAGCCACAAGTAATTAAGTACTCGTGAATACAGAGCAGTGACTACCATGTACAGCATCACAACGGTGAGTCGGCGATGTGATGAGAATAAACCAGACCCGACACTTGTCGCCCAACGTCCAAGCATAAGCCGTGCTGACACGATCCCGACTTTCTGGGAAGCTAACAGACGACCAACAGCTACAGCTACCAACTTACCAGCTACAGCTACCAACTACTACCAGCTGCTACCAGCCGCTACCAGCCCAAATAATAGCGTAATAACACAAGTCGGCCAATCCTATCATTGACACCACAAAAGGCACCCTTCAAGCAGCTGTTCCCTGCTCCCTCCATTTATTTGCCCCTGAAATGTCTTTCACCCCAACGTCTTGTACACCCTCCCACTATGTTCTTCATGTACTATGTATTACTCTGTCGATGTGCAAAAGGAAAAGAAACCCGGCCAAGAAAAGGAAGCAGAGAACAATCACATCACTCTGTCACTCTGCCGCGTCTCACCTCGTCTGCTTGCTCAGCAAAAGACTAATTTATCAGCATACTACATAGTATATACAGAGCAGATGCATTGGGTAGATACGACGTTTAGTGCTCGTACTCTGCAAAGGTAATTTAATTTGTTGTTCTAGATTGCAATCATTACCGAGCAGCAAAAGGGTCGTTTCATGCAGATCAACCACAAAATCCAAGCACGTAAAGCACTCCGTATTACAACCAACAAGGCTGTCCATTGCCATGCCCGGATTTAAATCCGTTGTTGAATAAGTCCTCCTTATTCTCTTCTTTGTCTTCAATCTCGCCGTTTTACTTTAGCTGTAGAAACACATACCATAGTAATACATACCTTAGCTAGATAGCCAGTATTTCCATTTGATTGCAGGGTTAAGCGAATAGTGCCCTCGACTACTACTTCATCATGCCTGATAGCAAGTCACCATGTGGCCGTGTCTGTGTACAGTGGGTGTCCTGCCCTCTTGTCCGTCCTTGTCCTTGTCGCAGCAGACAACAATGATTCCCAAGAAAACAGGGATCTGCCTTCATCTCGTCTCTGCTCCGGGGAACAAGTAGAATAAGTAGACTAGTATCAAATATACTACTTAATAGTATGTACTTGCCTTAGCACAGAGTCGTGTCCCCAACAGTCAAAACATACAGTGCATTCATATTCGCACTGCAACACGGCGCGGTTGTTCCTCCGCCTCGCCGTATACCCGTCTGCAAAAAAGTAAGCACGCCCACAGAGTTAGAAGCGGGCAAGGCTGTGCGGGCACTGCCTAAACGGGGATCAGTGTTCTTCAGGGTTAGTACGGAGTAGAGTGCCAGCGTGCCAGCGTGCCAGCATGCCAACAGACCAGGTGCCAGACGCCAGACCCAGAAAAGACGAAAGACGGCCAAAGCAAGAAACGAGAGCACGAGCATCCTCCCGCTGTTTGTGTTTCAAGTGTTGACGATTCGCTTATTGTCGAGTATCTCATCAGCAGCAGAGTACTGCCATTGCCAAACACCCCGTCTCTGCTACAACTACGGGACAGCATCGCATCGTCGCTCGGTCAAGTCCGGCGGTGGTTTCTATGTGCTCTTCTATGTGCGCTTTATATGTGCACTTTCTATGTGCGCTTGCTATTTGCCGTTGTATGTGTTCTGTTTCTTAGCTGCTTGCTTAAAATCACCCCGACTCCCTCTACAAGCTCTAGGTAATCGATGACAATATCCAGTAAATCATGGTTGTTGGCAGCTCTCTCTTCTACTCAAAGCTATTCATAGCACCATTTATAATACAGTATACTTCCATACTCTGCGATGTCTTTCTAATTATATCGACATCACCAGACCAGCACATCCCGGACACGGGGCAAAAGACCGTCGGGCTTTGAGGTCAATACTCCGATGCTCTGGGCAGCATACCCTTTTCATCCTCTGTAATAGTAAGAGCGGTATTAATTCTCCGTTCTCCGTGTAAACTGTCAATAGATACATAGTAGAGTATTATTACGGAGTATGTTTTTATTTGATCCTTTGGATCCTTATGATCCTTTGATTTGCACTGCTGCAACGTTGAGGGGTATCCCTGGCAATATGCAAAACATTGTTCTGGTAGGCTACTCTACATAGCACTATATCTACTCTGTATATCCGAACAGCTGTTTACTAATCATTTTTTATTTTGTTGTTTTGATGATTCCAGTGCGCAGAGATGGCAGGGGTCCATTTACAATGTCGGGCTCTGTAATCAGATGTTTTATGCTTGGATGCAAGCAGTATTTGGAACACGGTTGCATTCGCCAAAGACGTTGTCTTTCTATTACCCTTTTATTACAGCATCTGCCCCGTCGCGGCCAATATTTGCCGATTGGCCCTGGGCACGGTACAAGACGGACAGCCAGCAAAGCGAAGTTGATCAAGTCATAGTACATGGTACGTAGTAGAATAAAGACACGGCAAAAAGCAACTGGACAAATGACAGTATCTCATGGTGGGCTGATGTTGTTTCTTGTGATGCGCTGGCAGATGTATTTGGTTAGGGAAGGTTGAGACTTTCTGTATTTATTGGCAGTTGTATGTATTTTCAAAAAATAAAATGTCGACGATGCTGCTTACGGCCTAGTGACTCTCGAGATAGGGCTGAGCCGGTTAGTTACAGAGGAGGCATGTATATTGTATCTTACATAGTATGTACGCCGTTCGGAGTATGTAGAGGCCTGAGCTTGGCCTTTGCAAAGTACCTTGTATCGTTGCAAAGGAGTATTTATGTGAGGCGCAGGCGTGCCGATCGTCTATATAAGCTATCGCGATAAGATAAAGTAGAATAAGAGGAAAGGAGCATAGCAGTAATATGGTTCTGAGATGACATAGAAATAGAATGAACATGCTATGTATTACTGAGTAGGAAATATAATTATAGTAGAAGTAGAAATCAAGAAACAAGATGGACACAATCATGGGGAAAAGAAAAGAAAAACCCCAAACTAACAACAATAAACGCAACCACATATTGATGGCCAAGTGCATTCCTTACTACTACGTGCTCACCGCCGTTGACCTCTTCGGGACAGCCACTCTGTCTCCTGTCTCACCACGAGTGTGGAAGTGGCTGGATCGGACGCTTATTGGAAGATGCTGGCAGATGCCATGACCCTGCATGTATTTTGGTGTGCATGCAATCATACGGACATGCAGTCACTTCTACTCTTACTCAGTACAGAGAAGGGACCGTGGCCAATCTGCGGCTTCCATTCCTTGCGGTGCTTCCTCTTCACACTGCTTCACTCTCACCTGCATTGGCGTCAATGGTAGGGCTGAGTCTGAGGTGCCGAAAAGGAGGATGAAGAAGATGAAGAAGATGAAGATGAAGAGGATGGAAGATGGGAAATGGCAGCGAGATGCCTCTTGGTTGAGTGTGTGGCTTGCGTCTGATTATTGTTTGATTGTGCTGTAAAGACGGCTTAGAAACAGCAGTTGATGTTTGATTGTATGACAAATCACACAAGCTCTTGACAGAGCTGTTAATATATCTGTCGTGCCAGCAGCACAGCATGTGCCTTGTAGGGCAGGACGGCCGTGTTGGCCTTGTAGATGTTCTTTAAGAATTCGCAGAAGAGCAATTCAGTAACGACAGTTGATAAGCAGAGTGTAAAGCACATGCAAAATAATTAAAGCAGCAATCACAAGCGAGACAATTTGATCCAAAAAGAAAAGAAGAAAAATGAAGAAAAACAAAGTCTGCCTAGGCGGCTAATACCGGCTGCGCCATGTCATGTCTATGTCGAATAAAGTATGAGAAATACGAAATACGGTATAGGAATAAAATGAAATGAAAATAGGAATAAGAATAATAAGAGAAGCAATTGCTTCCCGACATCAGCTGTGAGCTGGCCATGCCGTTATTACAGAGGGAAGTGAGCACCAACGATCGTCTATCGAGACCAATCAGAGCGGCTGGAGCCGCTTGGTAATGGGCGCGGTTAAAAATAGGCACTTACAAAGCACGTGTGGATGGGGCAGTGAGAATTCCAGTTATCAAGAGTTGTTTAATTCATTCTTAATTAATGGCCTGCAGTGTGCAGTCGTTGCAGTTGCAATCGTTGCAGTCGTGAAAGCAAGCCGCGACCAAATGGGCGGGTTCTCGTACGTTTAGAGTTGCAGCCAGTTTGAACAAGAGTCTTGTCTCTCAAAGTACAATAAAAAAAAGTACATTTGCATTGGGGGCCGGATTTATGTCGTATGCCTCGCCTATTGTCCTGCGTGTCTGGGGGAGTCTTTGGTCAGGAGTTTGCGAGACTGGAGGGCGCGGGACTGTGGACTGTGCCACTGTTTGGATTGAGTCTTGGAGTACCCTGTATTACTACATAGTGTGCATTTCTATACTTGATGCTGCTCTTGATTCCAGATACTTTCTACACTTGGTTGAAGATGCTTGTTATTCCATTTCGCACAGACGAGTCAAGAAGTAGCGAAGCTTAAGATGAGGAGGGGAGAGGAGTACATGGACAGAGTAATTAGTACAGACTACAGTGAAAGACAAAGGTAGAAGAGGAGAGGATATACGAGACAGGCTTAGAGACAACGAGAGGAAGCAAGCATCCGCGGGATACTTGCAAAGACGGCCATGTGACGAAACAGGAGAATAACAGATATTAATGAAGCTGAATAGAATAATAAAGACGAATAAAGACGAATAAAGACGAATAAAAACGAATAAAAACGAAAAGAAGATTAAAGATTAAATGTGCCACGTTTATCTTGTCATTAGTCGAGGAGTTGTGCCGTGTCCGGGCCTCACTCTATTTGTCATCCGGCCACTTTTTGTTTGGATTGAGCACTAGATGTTTTAAACATTGTTTTTCAGAAAGAAGAGAGAAATCAGAGTACCATGGCTGGAGCTTAGCTGGAGATCAGGCCGATCCAGAGCAAGCCACATCTCAGTGAATACGACGAGTCTGGGACAGCCTGCTGTTGCGCTGTTCGCTTCGTGTGTTTTCTTGTTCTGTTTTGTTCTGTGGAGGACCTTTGAGTAACGGACTTTTGCCAATGTGCCTGCCCGCAATCCTGTTGCACATCGCACGAGACAAAGACAAGCACAGACTAAAAAGTCGGGGTCGACTCGGCGGGACTTGACGAGGGACAGATGATATATTTTTGCCTTTGTCACTCGATGCTCTGTCAGGTATTTGCTGGCCGGCTGGAGCAGAGCAGACCTAGAATAGCTCGGTACTATCGACAATCTACATGGTAGTTAATAACAACTACAAGCGTTGACAAGTCCCGTCATGTTGACTGCGGCAGCACAGCCGGCCGGCCGCACAGCCTGGCACAGAAAAGGACGCCAGACGGTGAGCACAAGTAGAAGTAGACTGTCAGTTTACTAGGTACTGTGTTAAGCATGAAGTGGGCAGGTCTTGGAAGTGAAGAAACGCAGAAGAAAGACAGAAGAAGAATAAAAAAAAATTACTTGCCGGGTATTCAAGACCCGAGGGTTGCCGTTTTGGGAAGCTCGTACATCTCCCGCAATTAAAGTCGGTCGCTTCGTCGTCGATAGCAAAGTCCGAGTTTTGGACAGTCGTGCAAGCAAAAGGCCGGCGGACTTATGAGTGAGTACCGTAGTACTGTACACTGTACTATGTATGTAAAAAGCAAAAACCTACTGCTACCTCAGTACCAAAACGGCAACATAGGACGAGAAAGAACGGAGACTCTCCGGGAGGATCAAGGAACTCTGTGCTATGTATGTATGTACTGTACTATGTAAGCGGACAAACCCAAGGAGGCCGATCCTTATGGGGAAAGTGCTCCTTGACGCAGGACTCCCCTACTTGTACATGTATCTTACAGCGGTAATGATACTCAGTACAGATACAGGCGTTACAGCGGGTTGCAGCCAGGGCTGAAGATTTGCAGATCGGTGAGTTCGGGATCCTTAGCATTTGACGAGGTGGACAGACACTGACTTATTCTACTCAGTATTAAATACTCGGTGCTTTGTACAGTCTGCTGTCCACTGCATATGACAGTGAAGCAACTGATGGTGCAGAGTAGATTTATTATTTGGATTTAAAAGTAGAATAAAACAGAGACGGCAAACGGTCAGAGAAGTAGAGTAAGGGGTTAGAAGAAAAGACAGATAAGAAGGATTATGTAGAAAAGAAGGAAGAAGGAAAGAAAGGAGGGAAGAAAGGAGGGAAGAAAGGAGGAAAGAAAGAAAAAAAGAAAAAAAGAAAAAAAAGAAAGGGAATGGGAAAAAAGGGAAAAAGAAAGAAAAAAAGAAAAGCCAACGGTATACTTGGTGGTTTCTTTTTCTGTTGTTGGAAGCCCGGTTGCTTGGTAATGGGAATTCTCATCTCAAAATGTCGTAGTGAGGTGCCGTGGGCGACACTGCTACCACACCTCGACGATCTCCATGTCAAAGTCTATGTGTATGCAGAGTCTACGTACCGTAACAGAGGCCAAACCAAATTAAGCAATAAACAAGTAATACATAATAATTATGGACGAGCACGCCGATACACAGCCCTGTAGAACGTGATGATCGTCTCGTAAGCTGGCATATCAGCGAGAAGGATTCATGGAGTATTACGATGTAGAAAGATGGAGTTGTAGAAAAGGGAAAAAGAGAAAATAAGAGAAAATAGCCCCAATAAAATACAAAAGATCGACGAGCGCTGCGTTTATCCCTTTTGGTAGCCGTCTGCTCTGACCCGGATTGCATGCTGGACAGCGGCTTGGCTACCCTGTCCCCTGCACTGCGCCTTGCTGTGTCTTGATTCCACTGTCTGGTCGTTGATTCCGCTGATTCCACTGATTCCACTGATCCATTGAAACCATTGAAACCATTGAACCATTGGAGCCATTGATTCCATTGCCCGCATCCACTGATCTCCAAGGCACGTCTGTCCACCGGCACCTCTCTTCCTCTCGGGAAATGGGTCTCTATCCGGCACCCTCTGTACTACTGTGTGTGTGCGCGTGTGTATCTTGAATACGATGACAATGGCAGAGGCAGAATACCATGTACAGAGTACGATTGCATGGTGCATTGTGGTGTCTGCGATTTGCATCTGCATGTATGGCATGCCCACGTCCTGCACATGATTTGTATATGCTGCATCTGCGTTTGATTTGCTGGCCGTTGCGATGCCTGCTGCCTGCCTGCTGCCCGCTTGCTGCCTCTTTCGCACTCGGTCTGGAGAACCAACAGTTAGGAAAAAACGAGTGTCTCAGTTTTCGGCTGTAATACAGAGTAATAAAGAGATCGCCATCTCCAGTGTGTGGTGTGCAGACGTGACAAAGAAGCGGCCACGGCAGACTTGCCGGCGCACATCGTACTGTTCAGCAATACTCCGTCGATGAAAGACGGAAGCCGGGCCCAATCTATTCCTGTTATTCTTGTGATATTGCAATCTTGTATATTCGTGCTATTCGTGCTGTTCGTGTTATCTGTGTGTATCTTAGGGTGTTTACTTTCGCAGTGGACGGCTCGTATACTGGCTAATCGTTGCGCGTGATGCCGTATTTTTGCAGTGCCTTGTTTGTACATTCTTCCTATTTTTTTCGGTTTCTTCGGTTTCTTTTTGTCTTTTTCTTTTCTTCTTTTGTTCTTGACCACTTTCATTCTGTTTGGGTTTTTTTGAGAATATACCTGTTTTCATTGCTCCAAAGGGCCGACTTGTGTCAGACAGCAGAGTCTTTTTCTGTAGATTTGTCCTATCCCGATCCTCGTCTTCTCTACTCTTTACTGCTCTTTTTATTTATTTTCTTCTTCTTCGCACTCTGACATCATGCGGAGTAACTACACAAATCCGGGGCCATCGCTGCAAACTGCAAACTGCACAGAACCCAGAAGAGGGAAATACAAATCAAGCTCGCACAAGTCAAGTCGCCGTATTACAGAGTACACGATGCCATGCACTTGTTGCTATTCTTGTACTTGATTGCTGAAGGTAGAGGTTGTAGATGTTGCAACACGGCAAGGAATGGCAATGGCGACGGCGATGGATGTGCAGTAATTAGATGGTAGATGTAAATAGAAATGAATTAGCACACTGCCAGACACAAATAGCGACGAAATCACCGCTGCCGGGCGCGGCAGTTTCATAAAAGCGGCAGGCATATTCATATTTGGAACAGTTCCTCTGCAGTGGCAGTACTACTATGTACTTTCATACTGCAATTAGTCTGGTGGCCTGGCATACTCGTCGACGACTGGCGGCATCCAGATGCAACCCCAGCTTCTGCAATCGAGGGCAGCTAGTACGTAGCTTCGGCGTCTATTGTTGCTCAACAGACTGGAATTTGTATAATGTATCTCCAACTCTGCTAGCCCTGCCTAGCTCTGCTTAGCTCTGCTTAGCTCTGCTCTAGCTCTGGTTGACCTATTCATAGATTGGTGCACACAGGCAGGCATGGAGTATTACAGAGCATAGCATAGAGTAGAGGCATGCGACGTGATTTCAAAGTTATTCATAGCTTTCTTCACTTGGTTTTTAGCCTCGACGGCTCTTCGAGCATGCAACCAAGATGACCCGGTAAGGCTGACCGCGGTGATGCTAGATAGTCGGAACAAGTCAATCCAAAAGTCAAGAGTCAACGGCAAAACAAATTAAACATGGTCGATAACCGGGGACCAAAGAAACACTTGATTACTCTCATCGCATCAAGCCACCTGCTTAGCCACGATGCACTCGCTGCCACTGCCACGCTGCCCCGTTATATGCTCCGCTGTTGTTGTTTGGATTTTTGATCTTTGAATCTTTGAATCTTTTTTTGTTTATTTTGATCTGTTCTTTCTCCCTCTCCTTCTATTATTCCTTCTCTATTCCTCCTCTATTATTCTCATTCTCTCTTTCTGCCACTATCACTCTATCTGTCGCGTGGCTGGCTTTCGTGCTATTCTCCGTCGGGTCTTCTCTTTATTTCCATGGGCATTCCATTCTGCTCGACTCTGTAATCCTTTTTCCCTTTCTACAGTTCCTTTCTACACTCTACATTCTCGTTTGCTCTTCTTGGTCTAGCCGGCTCCTCTTTACACTCTGCCCTGCACGGAGTATTGCTCTGTTATTTCATACATACATAATACATCGTAGTTTCTCCTCTCCTCTCCCGCTCTTACTCCGTAATACCGTAATACCCCCCTGACCATGCTCCGTCCAGCCAAGAGGCGCCGTCTGCAGCCCAGCCCGCAAACTTGGGATCACTTTAATCGGTTTCTGCTCTTTTTTTCTTCTTTTTTTTGTTCTCGTCTCGGTTCTTGTCCCGTTTATCATGGTATCGTATCATACTATGTGCGTGCATGCCGTTGTATGCCGCCAATTCGCGCGATTCTTCACGTCACCCGCAGAGCATTGTTTCTTTTACTGTCTACTACAATGCGATGTTCAATTTCAACTGTGGGCTCAAGTCAGCGTCTGCAAACTCGTAGAATGATCGACAGAGCACACTCGGCAAAGTCAACGCACTGCCATAGCTGTATCTATATTTGTTCGTTATTATCTTTATTTTTAAACTAAATCATCTACGCCGTGTTCTCCTATTCTTTTCACAAGTCCTGGGCCGTCCATCCTCGTCCTTGATCGGCAGACCAAATTATCAAATTTGTTTTATCCTGGCTGTCACTTTTATTCCGTCTTCTTTTCTTTTTCTCTTTTTTACTTCTTCTCTTCTTCTTCTCGCTTGCCGTTCTAGTGCAACATGAAATTACCATTTATCACAAATAGCTGCAATATCCATGGATAGATAAACAACCAAGGCAATAATAACCAGTCTGCCAGCTCCCGCCGCTTTACAGCCTTATGAGCGGGTGGTGCACCAGAACAGACGCTGTTCTTGCGGTGAGCATAATGAGCCGACGGCATGTGTGTGTATGTGTTTGTGTTTGTGTGTGCTGCGTTGTCTGTTCTTGTGAGGTATCACTTCAGGTAGCAAATTGCATTGGATGGGTGTACTCTGGATTCATGTATTCGTGTATGTAGCAAAGTATATTTGCAAGACAGTCCAGGGCATTGGGTTGTGAAAACGGAGAAATACTTGGAGAAACAATCAAAACGGACAGCAGCCTTATTTATGTACATATGTACTCTGTACTGGGGAGAGAGAGAGAAGAGAGGGATAGTCTCATGAGCTTGGGAATAAAGTTTAGACTGCTCTGCCCGTGGTTTAGATTGTTATGGAGTGGGCTGGTAGGAATTGAAAAAGAAAATAAGAACAAAAGAAGAAATGAGGAGACGAAAAAAGAATTGTAAGAAGCCAAAGAAAGAAGGAAAAAATAAACGAAAGATAAAAGACATAAATTCTACCGTTTTGACTTAACCTCTACCGTTTCAATTCTCCGTCATCTCGTCCCAAGACGAGGAGAGGGGGGAGGGGAGAGGAGAGAGGAGAGGCCCAGCAGACGACACTGTAGTGGTGGGGGGTGTCGTTAATATGACGAGGAGCAGATGCTAAAGTAAAAGTCAACCAAATAACCTACTCTGCAATACATCGTACTATGTAGATACCAAAAGGAAGGGAGAGGGGGGGGTGTGGTCCATAGGGCAGCTAGAATCACTCCATACTTTAAATACTCTACCTCTCTGCTTCTACCAACATGTACATGCAGCAGTACAGAGAGGACTGGACATGCACATCGAGAAGCCTTGCCAGACAGACATATTTAACTCCTGCTCCCCACCCCGTCATGTCAACAGTCGACAGTTAACAGTCAACAGCCAACAGTCAACAGTCAACTTTATTGATATACCAAGTATCGAGTCGAGGCTTTGAATCTTCCACTTGACCTTGACCTTCACTCCCAGTCTGCTGCCCTCAACTCGACGTCACTCGTCTTGCACTATTCCCTTTTCTTCCTCTTCCTCCTCTTCCTCCTCTTCCACCCTCCTCTAATATATAATACCCTCGTCCCCTCCTCTTCATATTACTCTCTCTTCATATATTCTCACCTCATTCTTCAACAATCTCAACATCTCAACATACCAACATACCAACATCACATCAGCTTCTCCTGCTTTCGACATCACCATATATACCACTACGTCACATCACATTCGTATCATCATCCTCACCACCAACACCAACACCACCACCACCACATGTACAACCAACATCAATCGCCATCGCTATCGCCATCGTCGCCGCAGTCGCCGCCAGCAACAATGTATAGCATGACACAGCAGCAAAGCATCTACTCGCCGTACGCCATGCAGGCCCCAGGCATGTCGGCTCCCGTGGCCACCGGCCCATCAAGACAGTACGCAAACCACAGCAACAGCAGCGCCTTCAGCAGCTCTGCAAACCCGGACGAGGACTGGACCAAGATCTCCGATCTTGCTGAGCGTCGCCGGATACAGAACCGCATCGCCCAGCGCAACTACCGTGGGTTTCTCCAGCATGTAGCACTTACAAAAAAGCCCAAACCAGTACTAACCCACACGCAGGCAAGAAGCTCAAGCGCCGGCTGGAAGACCTGGAGCGCCGCGCCGGTACTACAGACATTCCCATCCCGACCAAGGTGGGCGGCCGGCCCACAGGCGCCAATGGCAAGCCCCTCAAGTCCAAGAAGCAGCAGCACACTCTGTCGTCTCTGTCGGCGGCCGCCGCCGCACAGCAGGCAGCCCAGGCAGCCCAGGCACAGCACCACCACCAACAGCAGCAGCAGCAGCAGCAGCAGCAAGCACAGAGACAGTCCTCTGTCACCCACAGCCAGTTCACGCCGCCCCTGCACTCGGAGGAGGACCTCATGTACACCACACACTCCTCGTATGAAGACCTGGGGCATCGCCAAACCCATCCCTCGCACTCACAGTCTCACCACGCACACACACACACACACGAAACCAACAGCCATCAACGCCGCTCGCACTCGCCACTGTTCACGACATCCTCGACGTTCTCGGCCTACCCACCGCCCGAGGACAGCAGCTCCATTCCCAGCACCAGCGCCAGCGTTTCCTCCTCCACATCGTCCTCGAGTACGGGGCAGGCTCCGCCAAGAGTCGAGTACCGCGACTACCGCGGCTATGAGTACAGCGACTGGACCTTGACCGCTGCTGTGCCCGTAACGCTGCCATCCATGAATCACTTTACCGACGGCGCGGCCCTCAAGCGCGAGTCGATGGACTCTATGAACTCTATGGACTCCATGGACTCCATGAACTCCATGGACGGCATGGACGACTCTCTGTCGGGCGGCGACCCGGTAGCTGCCGCTGCTGCTGCGGCCGCCGTGACGGTGACCATGGCGCCGTACATGGGCACGTATGGCTTCTTGTCGACGACGGGCATCGACTCTGTAAACCCATACGATTCCAACCCTCATGTGAGTTTGCGACGCTCCTGAAGATTCTGTTCTTCTTTTTTTTCCTTCCTTTTATCTCCTTCTTTCTCCTTTTTGTTTCTCCTCCTACTCGTATCGTCCTCATCCTGACATGGCTGGTTCCCGGGATGCAGACCCCTCCTCTGTCGAGCTCATACGACCACTCTACAAGCTGCTCCGACGCGGGCTACGAATACCCCACGACACCGCTGTCGATGGCCTCGCCCATGAGAGCATAAGCGGTGCAAGGCAGCACATGGCCTCAGTTGCACGGTTTTGGCAATCTCGGCCATTCCGGCCATTCCGACAATCTTGACCACGACGACAAGAACAGCCTCTCTTTCATAAAATAGAAGCAGAAAGACAAGACTGTCTACACCACTATACCACGGATTCCGAACAAACGGGCTGGTCTCTTTCTTCTATCCCACGATTGTCATTTTCCGCCCTTCTTCTTTTCTCTTTTGTCTATTTTCTTGTCCTTTTCTTACTTCTCTGTTGGATATATTATGATTTTCTACGAATTTACCATGGGAGCATTGCTTTACTTTTTGCTTTATATTTTTGTGTCTGGTCTTTTTACTGGTTTTTTTATATCTTTTATTTTCTGCTTCTTTTCAATTTCATCTCTACTTATCGATGCTTTGAATAACGGCCGACACGGAAGGCTTTGGATGGAGGTAGCCTAGGAATGGATATGCTATGTGCTCTTTGCTTTTTGCCTTTCGTTCTCTTCTCTCTTCTCTCTGCTCTTTGCTCTTTGCTCTTTGCTCTTTGCTCTATCTTGATTACGCAGATTATTTGTTATCAATATTATTTTACAGCCATTAAAACGAATACTAGCTACGCTCGGGCAACAATTGATTCCATCACTTAATTATTATTCATGTTCACCTCCATCCTGCTTTCTTTTAGCTATTTGTGTTTCGCACAGGCTGCCCAAATCCTTCCGTGTTACCCTATTGCAACCACCACGGCACGGCTCGGCTGGCAGTGACGAGGTTATAGGCGTAGTGCATTTAGTCGAATGTGGTGCAAATAGTCGTACATAAATGTTATCTGACTACTTAGACGCTGCACAACCCAAGTAGGCCTCTATTTTTATCAGCAAGAGGCACGCCAGAGCAAGTGCCTCTTCCTCGTGTGTTTACAGCCTGAGTTGTGCAGCGGGATTTGCACCTGTACAGTTGCAGCTGCACCGTCCGATTGATTGATTGCCTGATCCTTCACAATGCATAACAAATGGCTCTCTCCCTGCCGAGCACGACACTCGATCTCTGCATTTGCCGCGTCGGACATGTATTCATTCAAGCCGTCTATTTCTGGCATATGGCCCGTATAGAAATGAGAACAGAGTAGTTTTGTTTATGCCCCTATTTTTTTATTTTTTTTTTAACTTGGTATTCATCATCGCACAAGGCTCGATGGGCTGTGAAACTGCCGCAAAGTCGTGAGCTGGTTTTCTCTTTCAGGAACTGATGCCGACTCCAGAGAAGTCGGAATTGATTGAGGTTTAGGTTGAAAGTGTCCCGTTTTCTTTGACGATCTTCTGCGTGCGACCTCTCTCGGCGGTGACGATCGAGACATTTGAGTTTTTTTATTTCTTCTTCTTTTATTCCTTATTCTTTCCTTCTTTTTTTTCTCCTTTCTTTCTCTTTTTTTTTCTATTTCTTTTCTTCTTTCAATCTCGGGCTCCTTTGTGGCTGCAGTCTGCTGCAACTGTACGAGCGCGCTGATTTGATCGGGCGCGACGCCGGTGTACTCTGCTCATGTACAAGGCCTAATTAGAGTGAAGCAAAAAAGGGGGGACCGTTTCGGAAACGGTGACGATACTAATCAAAGTACAATGAGGCTCAACTAAACGGAGCAAGATTGAGTCGGAGAGGGAAGGCGCAGAAATGGGAAGGCGCGACTGGGCAGCAACAGGTGGCGCGCAAGCGAGCTCAGGCGCGGAGAGTTCTGGCCATCGGATAAGACGGTCAATTCCATGCAGTCGCCCCTCCTACATAGAATGTAGGCTTGCAAGCATATCCATCCAGCATCCAGCATCTACTTTGTACATAGCACCAACAAGCACGGCCAACAAGGCGGCCAGAGCGGCCAACTATGGCCAAGTGCGGCTTTAGGACCGTGGTAGCATCGATGGAGCAGCACCCCAGAAGAAGAGCAGCGCAGCAGTACAACTACATGGTAGAGAGTGCTATGGGGGCTAGAAACCCGCGTATTGATGTTACGGAGTACAAGATAGGCAACGAGTGCGTGATTAGCTCGGGCAAGGGGGGAGGGGATGAAATGGCAGGCCTGTCTGCGGGCAGGTGCTATCCCCATTCATCACACCCAAGGCCGGGCGCTGAACATGGACGATGCATCTCGCGTCTAGCAAAACGAATACGGGCACCTGCCGCGTCTGTGCAGGTCGGTGTCTGTGGTGTCTTCCTTCACAACCCCCTTGCACATATCCAGCCAGTCACTGCTTGGCTTGTGCAGGGAGACATTACTCCGCCGCCAGGGTAATTACTTGCCAGAACAGCATTGCTCCGTCTTATTCAGCGAGCGAGACGTGCTTTCTTTGTCTGTCGTCTGTCTGTCTCTCTTATATTGTTTGCCTTTCACTAGTAGCACACAGTAGGCAGCTTTTTCCTCTTATGCCCATCTCCAAACTAGACCCGTCCCTGATCTTCCCCGGATTACCGACCCAGGTTCTCACGTTATTCTCAGCATCTCCAACGTCTCACCCATTCCCGCTGTTCTGTCAGCCGGGTCCTATCCGTCTAAGCAGTCAGCATTCAACAGTCAGCGGTAAGCCAGCCCTATGTTAAAGTGCTGACAGGCAGATGAAGTCTGGCAGATGGGGTTGGGCATGGGGGAGTCAAGACTACTCCGAACTGCTCTTGTCTAAACGCAACCTGCGAGCAGCAGAACTATTCGGAACACCAGCAGGTCGATACAAAAAGTAGTTCAACAAACAATCAACTAAAGACACAATTCAAGCATTCCAGAGTAAATCATAGAGGCAGAAGCAACCTCAAACAGGGGTGAGCGTATTGAAAACGAGCAATACGGAATACGACTAGCAAAGAGGGGGACAAAGTAAACGGCGGAAGAAGAGACACTCGGATCAGTTGGCATTTAAAGAGGATACACAGACAGCAAGGCCCATACATACAGCAGTAGATACAGAGTAATTACTGTAGAAAAGAGACTGCTAGAGACCAACAGGAGCGCGTGTTGATCTCGGGTTCGAGCCTGCTTCTCGTACCCGGCGTGCCGTGCTCCGACATTGCTTTCAGCTGTGTCTTGTCTGTTTTTCGAACATGCAAATCATTCCTGATTTGATTTCCTGGTTGCTTTACGGTACTACTCTGTACTATGTATGTACAAAGTGGAAGTAGCTTTTGCCATGTATCATGTATTGTCTGCAGAGTACATCGTTAATGCCTGCGAAAGATGTGCCCCAGCTGGACATCATGAAACGACTGCATACTACACATGTACTGACTGCCAACGCCAGAGCCGACTATTGCTATGCAAAAAGGAGCTACCGTCAATATGACAGCCACTATCAAGCCATCCAATACTGCTAGGCCAATTCCGACAGATGGGTGCTGGAGCTGGGCTGCGTGCTGGACTTGCCACCGCATGCTGGATGGAATTCGGCGGCCGGGATTTGGTCGACGCCTGCCATGCTGCCACGCCTTCGCCAGCCTTGGAGGCTTTGGTCCGGCTTTTTCTTCTTCGTCAAATATGCAGTCTGCCGTGTATCGGTATGTACCCCAGAGCTAGCAGCACGCAGCCAACACAGCGGCAAGCAGCACAGCGCCGGCGTTAGATACATTTGTATGTATCTTATGACATCTCCTGATACTGCATCGCCAGACTCCAATCACAGGGCCGAGCCTCGCTGCCGGTAGCCTTCTCTTATCTATCGACCTCTTTTCTCTTCTCTGCTGCTGCTAATACTACCATCTACTGCCTACTGCTCCCGTGCTGCTCCTATCGCCTCTCTTTGTTCCAGCCTCAACCTGCCCATCGGCACCTCCATGTCTCCATGTCTCCATGTCTCCATGTCTCCAACCGTCTCTCTGCCTCGTCGCATCCTGTCCAGTAATATCGCTCGAGTGCCGACGCCTCTATCTACATAGCATATACTGTGGACTCTTGACGCTTTGTGCCCAATACCAATCCCCTCCTTTGCTCCATGCAGGGCAAAGGGGGCAACATACAGAGGACTCAGTGCAGAGTACTACAATGTACACCACACCACACACCCCCCTCTCCCATTATTAGCACACACCTCCCGCTCAAGTACTCCCTACGCAGCACACATACAGACGGGACTGGGTAGCCTGCAATGCATAAATACACATTTAATTACACAAAACAACCACTTTGGCCCAGCCGCACCGGTGATCTGGGTCTGGAACACGAGCTGCAGCCTTTTCCCGCCCACCACCTCCGCTCGACTTCGTCACTCGCCGAACCCTCCACCACATCACATCATTGCTGCTGCTGCTGCTTCTATTCTTGCAAGCGTCCGTCAGCCCATCTCGGCTATTTCAACGACTATTTGGCCGTCAATCTACTCCGTAGGCAGTCAATCCCGTGGGCTATTGGACGGCCTTTTGGGCGGCCTTTTTTTAAGTACTTGCTCTCTGTGTAGCCTTCATCCGCATCCATTCCACTGCATACACACCACCATCACGGGTTCTGTTGACTCATGGTGTTACAGATGTATAAGCAGATGCTCGGCTGTAAACATGCCCCGTCAATACCTTCCGTGGGGACGCTTTCGCAATTATCGTGTGCATGTGCAAAATCCATATATTGTACAAAAGCCGCAAAGTAAATAACATCCAGTACATGAAATGGAACAGATGATAAAGTAAATAAAGAAATGTAGTGGTAAAACAAGATGGAAGAAAAACATGACAGAGAAATAGAAATTTTAAAAAAAAAACTGAAACTAAACAGACCGTCCATCAGTATTGACAAAGGAAATTTTTGGTGTAATTAAAATGGCATGCGTCATGCCCGTGCCATCTCAAAACTTATGGCCCCGATGGCCGTGCCCGCTTCTAATGGGCTTGTCCGCCCGCTTGTCCGGCACCGCCGCCGCCGCGCATCCGCTTCACCCCACCGCCCGCATTGTTGCCCGCATTGCCACCGCCCTCGCCGTCATTGCGTGGCCGCTTGTTGCCCGGGTTGAACGCATCAGCACCCGGGTTTAGGTTGTTGTTGTTGTTGTTGTTGTTGCCGTTTGCGCCCGCATTGCCGCCGCCACGGCCCTGGTTCTGGCCCATGCCGCCCCGGCCGCGTCCGCGAGGTGCTTGGTACACTCCTCCACGGCCTGCACCGCCGCCACCGCGGTTGTTGTGTGCTCCACCCCGCACACTTCCAAGACTACCCGGAACAGGGATGCCGCTACGAAGGCCGCCTTGCTGCTGGGAAGGCTGCCCTTGAGCATTACCCGGCTGAGGGAGGGCTGATGCAGGAGCAGATGCTGGGGCTGGCGCTTGCTGCTGCTGCTGCTGCTGCTGCTGCTGTGCTTGTGCCTGGGGTGGCTTGGCAAAGGGGTTCGGCAACGATGTCGGCCCTGCAGGCTTATTGTTGAACGGGTTGGTAAGAGCCGGTGCACCTCCTTGCTGAGGCTTGGCGGGTAGGCCACTTCCTGCTGTGGGAATCGCAGACGGTGCTTGCTGCTGCTGCTGCTGCTGCTGGTGTTGGTGGGCTTGTTGCTGAGGCTGCTGTTGCTGAAAGCTCTGCGGTGGCGCCTGGCGCTGCTGTCCAGGGCGAAGGCCGCCCGGTGTAGAGGGTGCCCCGCCCGGTGTAGTCGAAACACCGGCCGGTGTCGGAACGGGCGCCGGTGTAGCCGGCGCCGCTGTTTGTGCGCCTGCAGGCGTAGCTGCCGGTGCTGGTGTGGCAGATGCTGCAGGAACCGCCGGCGGTGGGCGTGCGTCCTTGGCAATGTTCCACACATCGCCCACAGGCCGCTGCGGTGTCTGTTGTGCCGCTGTAGACACCACATCAATCTTGGCCGTCGCCACCTTGAGCTTGTTCTCCGCCATATTGATCCGGATCGACGACTTTTTCTCCGCCATCATCTGTCCGGTCTCGCGCGCCGATGCTATCTTGGCATCGAACTCGGCCTTGACGTTTTGCTCCGCCTCCTCCCGCACCCTCTTCATCTCAGAGTCAATCTTCTTCTTGACGTTCATCGACACGATGCTGCGGATTGTTTGGTTGTTTGACAGCAGCTCGCGCGTCTCCGCATCGCCCAGCTTCGACAGATCAACAAGTGTGCTCGCTGTCGTCGGCGTAGGTGGCACTTCACCCGCCTCTGTCTTGGCTGGCGTCGAAGGCACATTGGGCGCAGACGCAGATGTAGACGTGGCCGACTGCTCAGCTTGCCAGATCTTCTTCTCCTGCTCCACCCGGAGGTCAATCTCGCTCTGCAGCTTCTCGCGTCCCTCGCGCAGCTCCTGGTCAGCCTTCTCCTTAATGTCCTTCAGGCGCTGGTTCAGAGCGTTCTTCATCTTGTCCGACCGCTCCTTGATTGTCGCCTGGATGTTTTCCTCTACCTCCTGCGCCTTCTTCTCGAACTCGGCAGCGCGCGCTTCGGCAGCCTGGATTCTTAGTTCCAGGGCCTGCTTCTCGGCGTCAGACAACGGTGCTGTGGCGCTGGTGCCATCGCCTGAGCCATTGACGGTGGGAGCACCAGCCTCGCTCGTGATAGCACCTGCTTGTTGGGCTTGGGCAATGGCCTGGTCGCGCTCGGCAATAGCAGAGTCAAGTTGAGCACGCAGGCTAATCACGTCTTGCTCAACAGCTGCCTTTTCAACGCGAATGACCTCCAGCTCGCCACGCAGATGTTGCACTTCCTGCTGCAGCTCGGCAAGAGCTGCATTGTCCGTAGAAGAAGCAGTCGCAGTAGTAGTAGCAGCAACCTCTTGGGGCTGGCCGTCGACTTCCATAGCACCAGATGCTGCTGCCGTGGTAGATGCAGTCTGCTGTTGCTGTTGTTGTTGCTGTTGTTGTTGTTGTTGTAGGGTAGTGACGCGGCCTTCCAGAGTAGTCTTGGTCGTGTTGGCTGCAACAAGCTTCTGCTCGACGTCGGTCAGGCGCGCTGCTGCGGCGTTGGCACTCTCCTGCAGTTCCGTCTTTTGAGTCGTAAGATCCCGGATCTGTGCACCCTGCTGGCGCGCCTTCTCCTTGGCCTGCTCCACAAGCTTCTGGCGCGCCTGTTGCCAGTTGCCGCGCTCTGTCTCCAGCGACGTCTCCAGCTCCTGGACCTTGGTGCGCAGCTCAGCCTCAGTCGTCTGCAGAGTAGTCCGGTCGCTCTCAAGCTGCGTAATCGTTTCCTTGAGCTGGTCGATCTCGGACTGGTCGGCACGGGGGTACTTGGTGAGGAAGCTCTCGGACCGCTTCTGCCAACGCTCGCGATCTTCGGTAATCTGCTTGACCTCTTCCTCCATGTACAGCTTCTGGTTCTCCAGCTCCGCCATACGCTGCTCCAGCGGCTGGATCCGCTCCTGAAGCTCGCGAATCTTGCCATCCTTGAGTGCGATCTGGTTCTGCGCATTCTGGTTGTCGTTACGCAGCGTCACATTGCTCTCACGAATAAGGTTCAGCTCGTTGAGCTTGTCCATGAGCTCCTTGTGTGTCTGCGATGATCTGCTGACGTCAGACTGCGCACGGCGTTCCTGCTCAATCTTGAGAAGAGCGTCGTCAAGCTGTGACTGGGCGTAGGAGTGCTTCTGCTGCAGACGCTGGTTCTCCTGCACCTTGAGGTTGTACTGCACCTCAAGAATCTCCTTTTCGCGGCGCAGATAGTTGTTGAGCTCACGAAGACCCTCGGTTGCAGCATCGTTGAGAGATGTGGTTGCATTGCCCGAGGCCTCATCTCCGCCAGCAGCGCCAAGGGATGCCCGGCTCTGTTGCAGGCTAGCAATCTGTGCTGTAACACTTTCGAGCTGCTCGCCGAGCAGCTTGTTCTGGGCGTTGGTGTCGTCGCGCCGTGCCTTGATCTCGGCCAGCTCCTGCTCAACCTGCTGCCGACGCTCCTCCCAAGACGACTCGCTCTGAGCCAGTGTCAGCTTAGCAGAGTCTGCCTCGGCGCGCCACGAAGCCGCCTCGGTGCGCAGCTGGTTGTGTTCGGAACGGAGATGCTGCAATTGCTTGGCAGCGTCGGCATGCTTGACAAGCTCCTGCTCGTAATCCTTTTGCGCCTTGGCAGCAATCTCAGCCTGCGCGCGGAGGTCGGACTGGTGGTACTTCTTCTCGTCCTTGTAGCGTTCCTCGCCTTCCTTGAGACGCGTAATCTCGGACTCTAGGATGCGCTTCTCGTCCTCGAGCCTACGGCCGAAATCTGCCTGGGAGTCCCGGAGCGAGTTGAGCTCGTTGTTGGTGCTGACAAGCTCAGTGGATAGGTCCTCCACACGCTGCTCCAGCTCCTTGATGCGGGCTTCCTTGGCTTCCACAGCAGCATCCATCTCCTGGTGGTACTGCTCCTGGGCCTCGGTAAGGTTGTTGATGCCCTCCTCCATCGTCTGGGCAATTTCCTTGTATGAGTTGGCCTCCTCCTTGCTGGCCTCTAGGTCCCCACGGGTAAGATCCAACTCACGCTTAAGACTGAACACCTCCTCCTCCAGCTCCTGCACGCGAGAAGCGCTGTCGTCCTCCTCTGCGTCGTTACTGTCACCAGCCGCGCCGCCATTAGTGGGCTGCGGCTGCAGTGGCGCTCTTGGCGTAGGACGCGGCTGCAGTCTCTGGGTGCGCTCCTCGGCGTTGCGAAGCTCAATAGTGAGCTCATTAACGCGGGCCTGGAGATGGTCACGGCTGGTCTTGGTCGCAACGAGCTCTTCCTTGCTCTGGGTGATGCTGGCCATGAGGTCGTCGATGCGCTTCTGGGACTGCTGGGCATCGTATTCCTTCCGTAGCTGCAGCTTCTTGCCGTCTTCGATCTCTTCAGACAGCTTGCGCTTGGTGGTGGTGAGTTCGGACTCAAGGTTATCGATCTGGGATTGCAAGCGACGCTTTGTCTCAGACTCGGACAGCTCCCGCTCGTTGAGCAGCGACTGCTGCGAGGAAAGCAAGGTGTTGAGTCGCGACTTGTCCTGGCTGAGTGACTCGTTGTCCTGGGCAAGGCGGTCCTGGATACCCTTCCAAAGAGACTTCTCGGCCTTAAGGTTGGCGTTCTCGTTGCGCATGCTCTCGAGCAGGCTGCGGACCTCGACGAGATCCATGGCGACTTGCTGGGTGCGAATATCCTGCTTGGCGTTGGATTCGGACAGGCTCTGGTTCTTCTCCTGTAGAGCCCTGTTGTCGGTCTCCAAAGCAGCGTAGTTGGACTTGAGAATGTCGTAGCGCTCGGAAGCAAGGGTGAGCTGGCTATTGATACGTGCAATCTCCGCCTGCATGGAGCTGCGCTCGCTGGACAGCTTCTCGACTTGGGTGCGCATCGTCTGGCGGTCGACGCCCTGCTCGCTGCGGTAAGAGTCAAAGTTGTTTTGCAGCTCGCGGAGTGCCACAGTGAGGTCGGAGTCTTCTGTAGAGTTTTGTTCGATGCTAGCGAATACCTCGCGCTGGCTGCCGTCAGCCGACTGGCCTCCCATGATAGAGTTGATCTCAGCCTGGCTGGCCTTTTGCTGCAGCATACGGCGGAACATGTCGCGCTCGGTCATGTAACTCTTCATGCGAACCGTGACAGCCTTGGACTCATCCTGTAGACGAGAGACGGTGTCGCGGAGGGTCTTGAGCTCGGCCTGGTCCTGCTCGGCCTGGCGCTTCGCATCAGTTGCCTCTTCGCTCTCCATCTTGGTAGCAAGCTCGCGCGTGACGCGGAGCAGCTCAGAGTTCTTCTCCTGCAGCTCCTGAATATCCTTGAAGACAACGAAGCGCTCAGAGATGAATTGGTGGGTGTCGGACATGTCGTCCAGAGAGCCCTCGGCAACCTGACCGCGCTGGAGACGCTTAAACTGCTCCGCTTCCTCTTCGGTGAGTTCGTCGAGGCCCTTCTCGCGGGCCTGGATGTTAAAGACGAGAAGCTGGATCTGGGTACTGAGGTCGCGCAGCTGGGTGCGAAGAATCTCAATCTCAGCATGTGCTGTGATGCTAGCAGCTTCGGACTTCTTGGCGGACTTCTTAGCAATGTCGCGCTCGCTGAAGCTTTCCTCGCAGAGACGAGATATTTGCACGTTTTCGTTACGCAGGCGGTCGGCCTCCTCTTGAAGATCAGCAATTTCGGGGCTCTTGGCCTCGAGCGCGCTCATGATTTCGTCAAGCTCCTGGCCAAGCTCCTGGGTCCGGCGTCTCTCGCGAGCAAGCTCGCCCTTGGTTTTGTAAAGCTCCTCCATAGCCTGGGCAGCTGTGATGCTAGACTTGCCGCGCAGAATAGAGCCGGGAGTGCCAAAGGGAGAGCCGGCGCGCAAAAGGGCGCTGGTGGCGCCGTTGGGACGCGGTGTCTGAGGGGCAGATCCAATCTGTGCGCCAGGAGTAGCAGCAGCAGGAGTGGACAACATGGCCTGAAGACGGTCGACTTCAGCCTCCAGTTCCTGTGCGCGCTGCTCTGTCTGCTGGAGGTCCTCCTTGACCTGCTCCATTTCTTGGCGAACGCGGCGCACCTCGTCAGAGGATTCATCCTTGACTTGCTCGAGGCGCAGTTCGACTTCGCGTAGACGGTTGCGGTGGGTTTCGGTCTGCTGCTCCTTGAGCTCAACAAGACGTGCAGAGGACTCGAGCTCGGCGCGGAAGCTCTCTTCGTTGCGCGCAGCGGCCTCCTGAAGCTGCTGGACCTTGGCAAAGGACTCCTCGGCCTTGCGCTGGGCATCTTCTAAGCGAGTACGTAGCTGCTTTTCTGTGCGCGAGAGGGCATCGAGGTTGGACTGGACTTCTTCGTTTTGGCGTTGAAGCTCGGCGATCCGGGCGCCCTTCTCCTTACGGAGCTTCAGGGACTCCTCGCTCTTTGACTTGAGCTCCTTCTCGAACCACTCATTGTTTTTCCGCGCAAATTCGAGTTCTTGCTGCAGAGACTGTTCGCGGAACTTTGCGCTCGTCGTCGAAGCCTGCGCGGTCTGGATGGACTGTTGCAGGGCTGTGATTTCCTGGTTGAGCTTGAGGTTCTTCTGGTGCTGGGTCTGGAGCTCTTCTGCAAGCTCGGCGTTGGCAGACGTCTTGGATTCGAGGATGGCAAGGGTGTCGCGGTTGGAAGCCTCGAGGGAAGCGTTGCGGCTGGCAAGACGCTCCATCTCGGACTGGGAGTTCGCGCCGGAGGACTTTAGAGTCTGGAGCTCGTTTTCGGTTGTGCGCCGCGCGGTTTCTAGTCGCAAGTTAGGATGGTGCTCAGCTGATCAGCTTGCTTTTGGGCGCGGCGTATGTTCTTACCTTCATCTTGAAGCTTCCGACGGATATCTTCAACCTCTACGCGGCTGGTATCGGCGGCATTTTTGAAGGACTCGGTGCGCGACTCGGCACTGCGAACGGCGCTTTCGAGCTCGATGCCGACCTGGAGGTTCTGGGCGTAGAGGTCGTCGAATTCATGCGCTTTGACTAAAACAGCATCAAGGATAGCCTTGACGAGATCGACAGTCGGTTCAGTGATGGCAGAGGTGATGCTTGCCTCGGGCACGCCGAGGTGCGAGGACAGGTAGCCCACGTCCACGGCCGCCGCCGCCATCTTTAGGAGAGTCGGGGGGAGGTCGTGAGGTCGTGCAAGCGACCAGGGGGTGGTAGGGAGATCGCAAGAGAGGCTGGATTTGAGCGAAGATTGATGTAGATGACTGGAGATGGCTGGTGATAGGTGGTGATGGTTTCTAGATCGTTTCCATCAAGATGTCGAAATTGGATGTCGATGTCGAAACCCAAGATCGCGGCAAGCAAGGCAGAGGAGGAGCGATCACCAACAAGACGGGGTGTCCAGTGGTTCTATGGATGATGTCGGAGGTCGCAGCCGTTGATGAGAGGCCTGTCGTCGCCGTTGTCGTTGTTGTCAAGCCCGCCCTTCGTTCTGCTTGTTGAAGGGTTTCTCTTTGTTTGGATTTTGGAGGCTGTCGCTGTTTTCGGTAGCTCCAGGGCCTGAATGACCAGAATAAGGAAGGCTGCTGCACGGGGCGACCAAGAAAGACGCATCAGCCAATCAAGGCGCGTAGTGATAAAGGTGGGTCCAACACCTGATGGAGCTTTCACCGTTGACCAAAGCGTCCAACAAGGAGCTCTCTGGTTGCAGTGTGTCGTGGAAGAAAAAGGTGTTTGATACTGTTGAAATTATGGCAGTAAAATATTATAACATGCCAGACAGCTCCTACAATTCATCACGCAGAAGATCGCTCAGAGTTTCCATATCAATTGTCAACAGTTGCAGTGTGTGAGAGGAGCATGTGATCCTGAGAATGACCTGTCACGTGCAATATGGGTCACCGATTTGTGCCGTCACCGCACTTCTTACACGAGTGGATGGCAGCTTGATACGGTGATACGCCAAACCCCTGATGTTGCAAGGAGGGGCGGCGGCGTCATGCTTTGGATAGACGAGCATAACCTTGGCTGACGATCGTATAAATATAGACGGAGGGACGTGAAGGTCTCCTTCTTTCATTCCTTTCCTCTTCTTTCCGTAGAGTAGACAATAATCAAGCAAATCAAACAAGCAGAGACCAAACAGCAAATCCAGTGAAAATGGTAAGAACATAAGACCAACAGGGCCTGCAGCTGGCTACGGCGGGCTATAGCTAGGCACAGCGACGCTGCATGACGTATCTCATCCGCTTCGCATCTAACACCGTGCAGGCCACCAGAGACACTGCTGATCTCGGCGAGTCGCATCCGCCGCGGCAAGAGTCCATCGACGCATTCAACGCCATCGAGCATGAGCTCAAGAAGCAGTTCATTCACCTCCGCCACGACCACGACAGTAAGTAGTGCTGGTCCGCGTGTAAGGATAGCAATCAAAACCTAACCATTGACAGAACATGAACCCGAGTCCTTTGCTGCTGCGGTATGTGCTCTTTGCTCTTTCCTTATTTGGCATGTTTACATAATATCGACATTGTCATTCGCTGACATCATCTACATAGCGCGACCTGAGTGACCACGAGCTCGCGTCGTTCTCGGTCGACGATTTTGTTCTCGTCCGCGTCGCTACGACCGCCTACGGCATCATCCTCTTCGGTAAGCTGCGGCTGCCCGCGCTGCCGGGCGCATATGTGCACTTCCGGGCCTTCTCCGAGGGCAAGGACCAGGACGCCCTCTTCCACAGCTTCCACACGCAGGACACCGAGGATGCCGACGGCCACAAGACCTACCGCACGCTGTTCACCGAGGACGAGCCGCTTGACTGGTTCGACGCCTAGAGGTGCACCACGCTAGGAACAACAGCAACAACAGTGGATAGTTGATGGACAAATAAACAATGAATTATGCTTTGCTTTTATATACCATGCCCAAACCAAAACCAATGATGAAAATGAAAACAGACAGGAAACAGACAGACAAACGTATAGTATAACAAGACAGACAACAAAAGAAGTAGTAAATAAAAAATGAGTCCCAGACTGGAATCCTTATATGCAAACGCCTCGTCACGACCCTTAGTAGTCGTCCACATCGGCGGCCAGCATCTCGGCATAGTCGTCGGCCGAGGCAAAGGTGGGCATCGCCTTGAACTTCTTCTTGCGCTCGCGGCTGGCCTTTCTAGGGTCCTCCTCGCCGCCCACAGACACCAGGCCGTCCTTTTCCAAACTGGCACCGCCTTCCTCGTCCTCGTCTTCGTCTTCGTCTTCGCTGAAGTTGGCAAACTCGACACCGCCGTCTTCGTCGCCATCCATCTCCATATCCATGTCGTCGTCGCCCAGAGACAGGTCGTCGTCGTCGTCGTCGGACATGTTGAGCAGCGACTCCAGGCCGGACATGTCGTCGTCGGACATGTCGGCCATGGCATCGGCATCGTCGTCGTCGTCTTCGATCTCGGGACGGGATCCCTTGAGTGCCTGCCAGATCTCCTCCTCGTCGGCATCCGAATCGGCACCTTCGCCATCGGCAGCATCCTTGTCCTGCTTGGCAGCACGCTTGGCAGCACGGCTCGTCTGGGTCTGCTTGCCGACTTGCGAGAAGTACGTGTGGAAGAAAATGTCCTCCACAGCGACGTCCTTGGCGCTCTGGCCCCAGAAGGCTGCTGAGTTGATGGAAACGTTCTTGCGAGCACCATCCTGGCCAGCCTTGCCGGGTGCCACGATCTGGGCACCGCCAGAAGAAGATGCAGCAGCCATAGGCTGCATGATGGACGCACCGCGAGCCTTCTTGAGACCAGCGTTGGACGCAGCCACGTCGGCTGCTCTCGGGTTGCGGTAGACAAACTTGTCCAAGAAATGCATCAGGGTGTGGTTGGAAATATCCGGCTTGACCAGCGTCTTTTGGCGCACCAAAAGGTTCGAGGCAAAAGCAGTGACAGAGGGGTGGAAGTGCTCAAAGTATGGCAGTAACTCCCACAGACAGCTGCGCTGGGCGTTGCTGTACTCGGGGTCACGCTTGCGGCCGTCGTAGACAACCCGCGTCTTCTTGTCTTCGACAGCCTCGGCAGCAGCCTTGCCATCCTCGCCATCCTCGGGAACATCGCGGTAGTGCTCCTCCTCGTCCTCGTCGTCAAACTCGGGCTCGTTGATAAGGGCCTTGAGATCGGGGAAGGCCTTCTCAAGCTCGGAGATCATATATAGGATACCACAGATGAACGGCGGCTGGTGCAGGGTGGAGACCTGGAGCATGCGCTTGACAAAGGCCTTGATGCGGCGCACGTCCACATCATTCTTGAGCGAGCGGAACAGCAGGTTGAGGTACATGGCCTGCTTGGATGATGTCACCAGACGAGGGTCCAGCAGTGACTCGTACAGACTGCGGTAGAAGCGCTCCACGGCAACCTGCTTTGAGGCAGCAACTTGCTGCACGAGCATGAGAGCCTGGATACTGGTGTTGAAGTTGGAGGAGTGAGTGATGCGGAACAGAGTGTCAATGTGACCCTCTAGGGTAGTGTTGTCGGTGTTGGCAAAGGGAATGGCACGGTTGACACCGGTCAAAAGACCCGACACCAGCTTTTCTGCAACGTCGCGCTCGTTGCCCTCGTTCTTGGCCGGCGCAGCCTTGGCCTTGGACTCGTCCTTGTGGTCCTTGTCGCCGCGTCTGTACTTCTTCTTGTTCTTCTTGTCCTTCTTCGCCCGCTCGGCAGCAGCGTCGGCATCCTGGCCCGTCGTGAGGTCAATGGCACCAAGAGCGCCGCTCTTCAGCAGAACAAGGAACAGCTCAAAGTAGATACGCACGAGAGCATCGGCCGTGGCAGGGTCCTTGTTGCTCAAAATTGTCTGGTTGAGCGTGTTAATGGCGTAGTACTTGGCGCGCAGGCTCTGGCCAGGGCGCAGCAGAGCCTCCTGCTCGATCGTGTGGATGATGATCGGCTTCATGCCAGGGTGCATGTTGGTCAGCTGCAGCAGCAAGTACGACGCGCGCGATGCAATCTTGCGCTCGCGATCGCCCAGCTTGTTGACAAGCAGACGCAACAGGTTGGCCTCCTGCTCGGGCTTGCTCTTCAGCAGGCCATAGACAAAGTCGAGCGACCGCGTCCGCGAGTACTCAATCTCGTCGTTGCACCAGATCTCCAGCTGCTTCAGGATCTCGAAGAACTGGTCCTTGAGCCAGTCCTCGTACTTCCAGATCATCAGGTGGGCCTTTGTGATCTTGCCAGGAAGCACGGGGTCGTTGCCGTAGCCGGCGTTCCACACGTGTGCGATGGGCCCGGCAACCTGGAGGGCACCGAGAAGCTCGGGCTGCGACTGGAACGTCCGCAGACGGCGGTTCTCGGGCAGCACGACACCGTTGCCGAGCAAATCAACGAGGGCACCGAGAGCGGCGATCGCAGGGCCACGGCTGCGCTTGCTGGCCAGGCTGACAAGCTGCTCAAACGCCTTGGAGTTGTGAATGGGCGCCTCCTGAACCTCGAGCGTCAGTGCGGAGACCTTGTCAGACTGTGTACCGGAGTTCATGATGGTGGAAATGAAACGGTGCGAGGACGAGTGGGCGCTAAGAGACTTGTATGCGGCCGAGTCGGCTTCGAGAAGGGTGTCGGCGTATGACTTGAGGTTGTTGATGGTCCGCGAGAAGGGGGAAATGTCGTCAGAGGTCGGGGCGGGAAGGGTTTCGATGTCTGCGCTGTGCCAGTCGGGCCGTGGCTCCAGCATCTGGGGGGTGGTTAGTTGGTTCTCTTGACAGCCTTGAAAGCCTAGACAGTGTCTTGATATCTGCACAGTAACTTACCAGCCTGTTGAATCTGGGGTTCTTGGGGAAGGGGTCTGTCAAGGGAGTGGGTTTTGTCTCCTTCTTTGGTGGCTCAGGGGCCTTTGGCTTGACCTCCTCCTCCTCTTCCTCCTCGTCCTCATCCTCATCCTCCTCTGCCTCTGCTGCCGCCTCTGCCGCCGCCTCTGCTGCCTCGCGCTCCAAAAAATCGTCGTCCTCGTCCTCGAGCTGCACCTGGTCAAAGCCAAGGCCGGCGGCAAACTTGGCCAACTCGTTCTGGAATGACGCATCCAAAGACAGGTCGTCTTCCTTGGCAGCCTTCTTGCCGCCGCTGTTGCCATACTCCTCGGCGTCTGAGTCGATACCGTCCACAAGCTCCAAGTCGGCTTCGTCACCGCCTAGGGCCTTGATCTCGTCGAGCATGATCGTCTTCTTGTCGGGGCTGTCGGACTCCTCTTCAGCCTCCTCATCCTCTTCAGACTCCTCCTCCTCGGGTGCTGCGTCAACCTCTACTGCAGCTGCCTTCTTCTTGGGCTTGCCGACAGGGATATCGTTGGAACCGCTGGATGCCTTTTTGGCCTCCTTTGGTGGTGCTGGTGCCGGCTTTCCCTTGTGCTTGGGCTGGGGTGCTGCAGCAGATTTCTTCTTCAATGTCTTGGTTGGCTTTGCGCCGGCGGGCTCCTTGTCGTCGGCATCAGTGCCGCGTTTCCGCTTGCCGGCACCGTTGGCACCATTTGCATTTCCGTTCAGCTTCTGGGCGTTCCGGTTCTCGAGGTTCTGGTCGATCTTGGCCGTCAGCTGCGTTAGGGCATCGGCTGTGAAGACAGGCTTCGATGCTGCTCCCGAGCCCGACGAGCCCTTCTTGTTCGGTGCCATGATCGTAGTTGTGGATAATAAATGTGAAAACGATGGCACCCTCGAAAATTTGGCTTGGTGACAGACGTTCTCTTAAAGTGTAGCTGTCGTCGTTGGGGTGGTGGTTGTCGAGGTAAACACTCAGAATTGGCCCGCAGTTTGCACCTTTTGCACCTTTTGCCCTTATGCTCTGTCTCCCTCGTCCTTTCCTCGAAACTTTTTTTTTTTCGCCAGGCTTTTCTATAAGTCTCCACTGTATTTTAGCTTCGTATATTTTGATTGGCTACTGGCTGACAGAAAGTCGCTGACCGCCTTCCCCAATTGAACATCCCAAAAAGGTAAGACCGGCTATCTCGACCGACGACTGATTATGTAACATCCCAGAAAAGAGAAAGCTATCAACTCATCGGCTCGGCCACAATCTCAGCCTGCGTCGACCTCGATTGAGAGCGGTCTTTTCTTCTTTTTTTCTTTTTTTTCGCCGGCTGTTTTTCCGAGGGACGTCTAAATCACTCCCAATTCACCAGAATGCTTTCTCGGTGGTCTGTAGCAGGACCGGCAGCTCGTCCGACAGCATCGGCGACCTGCATCTGCCAGATCTCGCGATGGTCGAGAGGAGAGGTGGGTTATATTTAGTTTGCTTGTATTCTTAACTGCTCTGGGAAGCTGACTTTGTGATACTAGAGACGATATGCTACTCTGGACCACAGAAATCGCTGGTCTAACGTGTGGACGCCAGCACCTCCTGTGAAGCTCGGGGATGCAAAAAAGGACGAGGGTATGTCTACAAGTCTTGGGCTGAAAGGCTGTGGGCTGCGCGAGATGCCTGGGTCTCTTCCTTATGCTAAAAACATTTAGAATCGCACGCAAAGCTAGTACGTGCTGGGTTCTTCCGCCAGGCACACTCAGGCGTCTTCCACATGCTGCCTCTGGGCCTGCGAGTTCAGGACAAGATCGAAGCAGTTGTCGACAAGCACATGAAATCCATTGGCTGTTCGCGAGTCTCTCTCTCAACCATATCTTCCGAGAAGCTGTGGGCAAAGAGCGGCCGGCTGCAAAGTGTCAAAGGCGAGGTAAGCAACAAGACACAACCATGGACCACACAACAAAGGCCACGGCCTCGGCTAACCCGGGCAGCTCTTCCAGTTCAGTGATCGGAAGAACAGCAAGTATCTGCTGTCGCCGACGCACGAGGAAGAGATCACCGAGCTCGTCAATCAGAACATCAGGTCCTACCGCGACCTCCCTCTGCGGCTATACCAAATCAGTAAGACCTGTCAACTGTGTCAATTTTTCTTGAAGCTTCAAAAGGCATCATTGCTGCGTGCCACCTTGCTAACAGGACAGCCCGGAAGTACCGCGATGAGATGCGTCCCCGGCACGGCATCTTGCGCTCGCGTGAGTTTATCATGAAGGATCTCTACAGCTTTGACGCCTCGGTGGACGACGCCATGGCCACGTACGAGCAGGTCCGTGGCGCCTATGCCGCCATCTTTGCCGAGCTCAAAGTTCCTGTTCTGGCTGCGCGTGCCAGCTCCGGCGACATGGGCGGCGACTTGAGCCACGAGTACCACCTGCCGGCATCGCTGGGCGAGGACTATGTGGCACACTGCAGCAGCTGCAGCAGCACCGCCAACCTGGAGGTGCTGGCAGCGCCCGTCCCGCCTGCAGACTCCGACACCGCCCACAAGTTCTCGGCAGCATCGGTCAAGTCTGTCGAGGCATGGCGCGGCATCACCAAGGACCGGCAGACACTGGTGAACGTGTGGTACCCGTCCGAGGTTGACGGTCTCGACGAGGACGGCCAGACAACCAAGATGACAGACGAGGATATCGACCTCTATGCTATCAAGGCCGTGGTCCCCGACCTGGATGCCAGCATTGAAGACATCCCGTCGGCTTGGTTCCGCACACTGAGCAAGGCCCAGGAGCCCGTGGAAGAAAGTGCCGAGTCTGCCACAGATACAACTGCAAAGCCAAAGATCCTCAACCTGGTGGACTGGCGCCTGCGCGATGTGCTCAAGGAGGACCCCGACAAGGTCGACCTGTTGTCGTGGCCGTTCCACAGAGCCGTGCCCAGTGTCGAGGTCATCAAGGATGTCTTTGCCGTCAGCGAGCCAGTCGTCGCCTCCGACTCGTCAGAGCCTGGATTCAACTTTATGAAGGCGCGCACAGGCGACGACTGCATCACATGCGGCTCGGAGGGCTCTCTGGTGGTCGACCGCGCCATTGAGCTGGGCCACACGTTTTACCTGGGCACTCGCTACACGTCCAAGGATGCCCTGGATGTCAAAGTTGCGGCCAACACTGCTCTGGCACCCAAAGGCAAGAACAAGCTGACGCCGCTGATGGGCTGCTACGGTCTTGGTATCTCGCGAATTCTTGGCGCTGTGGCAGACCACCGTGCCGATGCCCAGGGCCTCAACTGGCCGCGTGCTATCGCGCCGTACGAGGTTGTTGTGCTGGCCGATGTGCCCAAGAACACGCCCAACTCCATGACGGCCGTGGCCGAGGGTATCTACGATGCGCTGGCAGGCAAGGCTGCGAATGCTGCAGAGGTACTGCTTGACGACCGCCACAGCATGGCTCTGGCCTACAGGCTCAAGGATATTGATGTTGTCGGCTACCCCGTCGTTGTCGTTGCCGGCAAGAGCTGGAAGAAGAGCATGGAGGGTGCCGAGGACTACGTCGCCGGTAGCCCTATCCCACAACATGGCATTGTCGAGGTGCAGTGTCGACAACTGCGTGTCAAGCAAGACGTTGAGTTTGGCAAGCTGCAGGAGTTTGTCAGTGGTCTGCTTGAAAGGCTATAGTGTATTTGTATGAATAATGTGTCATGAAAATCAATCTTCACTTGAACATTTTGCTTGCTCTAATTCATTGGTATGTGCTGTCTGCTTGTGCCGGCGAGATGAATGTGCTGTAGATCAACAAATGAACAGTACAAATTACAAGAAAAAAACAAGGTACAAGGCCAGGAGTGAATAAAACAACATTAATAGAAGCAGAATACAGAAATTAAAAAGGACAAATTAAAAAAAAGCAAGACACACAAAAAACAGGCGAGCAAATACCCAGTGATTGCCCTATATGTAAACGACCATCGACTCCCAGATTTTTATTAAAATATAACCCACCCCCAGTATCACAACTACTGCCCACTGCCTGCCGCCTATTGCTTGACGGACCAGAGCTCCCGCGACCAGCCGAGCTCCCGCGTCTTCTTGGAGCTGGCGCCGGGGCCCTTCTTCACGTCGCTCGTCCAGATGGCAAGCGCCTTGCTACACGAAGCAAACGACTCGACGAGCTCTTTCATGCGGCCCGTCGCCACCAACACGCCAGCGACGTCGCTGTCCGGTGCAGCCACAGACGCCGCCAACTCCATGCACTCAAGCATATAGTCGCGCGACGAGGTTGTGCCTGCAAACTGCAGTGTGCTGGCAAAGCCGATAATGGCCTGGGGCAGATACATCTCCCGCAGCCGCATGTACTCGGGGCCGTCTAGCAGGTTAGCATACGCTGTCATGAACAAAGCTACAGGTGGTTTTGGATACATACCACCAACAGAGTCCAGCAGCCAGCCCTTGAGCAGGGACTTCATAAACCCTCTCATGATCTTGGCGTTGTCGTCGATACTCTTGGCCACCTGGCGGTCCCTTGATGTGTCCCTAGAATAGTTAGTATGCTTGATGCCACGCCTTGGAAACAAATAAAGAAAGTTAAAGAGACATACGCTGCGTGTGAGTTGGAGATGGCTCGGGAGAGGACACCCGTTGTTTCGAGACAGTCAAGCGCGTTCACTAGACACTCGAACTCAAAGAGCGGCCGGGCAAAGGCGGCGATCTGGTGCTTGGCAACCTCGTCATTGAGTGACAGGCCGTTTACGTTAGAGCCGCCGTTGCCATTGTCAGAGGTATCCTCGTCCATCATGACAGCATCCGAGTCGGCGTTGGCGCGAGACGAGCCGCTGAAAACCTCGTCCCACCAGCCCGGCTCGGCCGCCTCCGGAATGTCGGCGCCAAAACGAGTCTTTTGCCGGATGATCTCCGATGACGAGACGCGCGCAACAAGAACACGGGCAGCCGTAAGGCGGCCCTGGGAGAGGAAGTACTTGTAGATCCGCACGCCAAAATCGCACATCTCGAGCACAAGCCCGTCGACAAGCATCATCCATTCCATGGACCGGATGAGAAGCTCGTCGCTCTTGTCCACAACCATGACATCATCGGGATCATCCACCAGTCCTTCGTCCTCTTCAGCATCCATTGACGATCGGAAGATACCCGTCTTGATCTGGCGGCCAAACTTGAGCGTCGGTGGACCGTCGAGCAGTGCATTAAAGACAAAGGGTGCACTGCTCATGTCGGCCTGCTCCACAACCTCGGCCAGGAACAGCTGTGGCAGGGTCTTAACAAACTTCACAGGGTCGAGGCCGAGCTTGCGCATCAGCTGCAGCAGGCGGACTTGGATGTCGTGGTCCTCAATGTGGATCAGGTTCAGCGCCATGTTGGTGTAGCAGCGCTCGCCCAGAAGCTTGGATGCGTACAGCGGGATCAGCTCCTCGAGCCGTGCCAGCCGCAAGAAGCTGATATAGCTCGCAATGGCGTGCTCTTCCGTCTGGTGGCGCCGTGCGAGCGGGCCCAGTGCTGCCACGTCCTTGCCCTTTCCGTCGAGCTTATCGAGGGCAGAGACAACAATTAAAACGTGGGCCAGGACCCGTAGGCCGTGGCAGTCGGTCGGAGCCACATATCTGGGGTCGGACGCTGCTGCTGCCAACGCTGCTCCAGAGCCGGACACCAGGCTGTCGTACTTGGGAATCAGCTTTGACTCGGATTCTTTATTGGCGTACTCGGCTAGTAGGAGGCCCTGCTGAAACAAAAAGGTGTCAAGCTTCTCGTCAATCACAGCTGCCTGGAGGGCCTTGGCGGGTGTGCTTGTAGCGTCTTTCCGTGTGCGGTTGTCGCGCTGGTCACGCAGGCCGCTGGATCTCGTCGAGGGGGCGGACAGGGAGTCAGAGTAGTTGCCGGTAGGGACGTCACCGTGTAGAAGGATGACAGAGTGCACGGCAGCCTCGTCAGACTGGCGCACAAGGTAGGCGTCAAACTGCGCGCGCAGCTCGGCGTTGTACTTTGCAAATGTCAGGTCGTCCCAGGATTTGCCAACAGCCTCGACACTGGAAAGGTCGCCGGACAGGATACCGTAAACAGCCCGCTCGTACGCGTCTGCGCTGCCCTCTTGCGAGAGGCGGTAGCACATGCGACGCCACAGCACAGTGGAGAGGCAGTCAAAGTCGGGCACGTCGTCGTCCTCGCCATTGGACAGCGGCAGAGCCGAGATGGACGCCGCGCGCCAGACCTCTGTCCGCTCCACACACCAATCGCGGATCTCAGACATGCTTTTACCGCGCCGCAGCAACTCGTAGCATCCGCGCCAGATGGCCTGCTCAAAGAAAGCGTCTTGTGGTGCCAGCTTGCGACTGGCCTGGCGTGTTACAACGTCGGGATCGAGCTGTGTCACAAGCTTGTGTGGTGCGTCGAGATTTGAGTCGGCAACATCGGGACTGTTGGGGTCGAGGGGCTCGGATGTGGCCAGCAGACGCTTGTGCTGCTTGATGGCGCCGCGCGTGTGCAGCCAGCCGTGGGCAAGGATCTCGCCGCGCTCCGCATTCCGCTGCAGGTCCTGCACAACCTCGTCGATGTCGGGGCCGCTGCTGCTGGCGCTCGACTGCAGCCACTCGAGGATTGTCTTGCGCTCGCGCGCCTTGGGCTCCGTCAGCACAAAGTCTGCCCAGTATTCTCTCCGCGACTGCGGCGGCTTGTCGGCAGCAGGGCGGCGTATCGGCTGAGAGGCTGGCGCTGCTGGTCCAGAAGCGTTTTTCTCGCGGTATCGTAATGGCAGGAGGCGCCGCAGCAGGTCCCACGTCTGTGCCTCCTCCTCCCAGCGCTGCGCACTGGCTGCTGTGCTCTCTGACTGGTCGAGGACCCCCTGTTGTTGTGTTGCCGACACCGCAGTGGTGGTCCGGTCGTCGATGTCCATGCCTCCTGACCGTAGTCCAAGTCTCTTTCCGGGACCAAAGCGTGTGTTGCGAATGTCGTTATTGTTGTTGTTGTTGATGTTGCTGCTGCTTGTGCTGTCGCCGCTGCCTCCTCTTGCGAGACGGGCAAGGCGTACACGCTCGCGCATCACGTCGGCAGTTTCGCGCGCATATCCGTAGTAGTGGTCGACGAGCTTGAAGATGCGGGCGCGCTGCTCAGGGGCAGAGCCACGGGCAATGATGCATTCGTCGAGAAACTTGGCAAAGACCTCGACCTCCTCGCCAACGTCGTCGCCGAGCTGGAGCTCGTTCTCAGAGGGCGACGGCGCCTCTGGACTATCCTCGAGGAAGGCCATGTCGTCTAGCTGTGGATCAAAGACTCGCCGCGGCCGTGTTTATGTATTGAAGAGCAAGGGGGGGTGTCAGGTGATTGATTTCAAAGGAGATGCAGCTCCCAGAGCGAGGCTCGCCAGCCGTAATGACGAGGTTGGCGATGTGTAGAGTCGCGAGAATGTCGTCGAAGGGGGTTGCAGGCTCGACCTGATTAATTAGACAGGAGATAGCTCCCTCGTCAAGATTTCGGCACTCTCAGATAGACAATGGTCTTGGCGATAGTGGTCGTGTTTGTTGCCGCGGGTCGTTCGTCCTGAGAGCGTTTTTTCTGCCTCTTTTTCTTTGGGTCTGTTGTGCCTGGTTGCTTGTTGACTTTTGGGATTTGGCTCTTTCGGGCGGGTCCTGGGCTAAACGGTGAACTGTGGTGTTTTGGGGTGAGCAAGCTGACAAGCTCCAACTAAACAAGGTACGGTACAGGACAGGTCCTTCCGCGTTCGTCGCGCTGATAACTACAGTAGCAGCTGCGGCCACTAACTACATGTTAACTACGGGTAGCTCCTGCTGTATCGAGAATTGGGAGATTAGCGCTTGCATGATTATATAATAATGTTAATGCGAAAGGCGGTGAGGCTGCACGTGATCTCCTGCGCAGTCTCTGCCGGTGCAAAAAATCAGCCATAAAACACGACGCTTGAAAAATTCGTCTCTTGACTTTTTTCTTCTTCTTTTTTCTTCATCAATGTCTTAACATTCGGCTTTCATATTAGAGTCTCGGAACAAGATGTCACTGCTTGTTCAGGTTCAAAAGGATCTCCAGCGTGCTCAATGAATGCCTAGAGTAAAGTATGCCCTCTCCGAGATTGTCGCCCGATGCAATTTATTGCAGTTTCGGTGGCGTTATGTGGACGAGTGTACATCTCTTTTTTCTGGGGTTTTTTCATAAATATCTATGGCCATGCTGTGCTGATGTCAAATCAAAATGTGTAATCTGAAAGGAGGAAATCGTACGGCAGTGCCCACGCGGCTATTATTTTGCACGCTGCTGCAATTTGAGCCGGAGCAGGTCCGGCTTGGGACAGCTGACGACCCGCGCGGCATCGCCGTTCTTTGCATAGAAGGCCGTACAGCACTCGTACAGCGCGTCAATGAGATGCTCGCATTTGTTTTGGTCAAAGCCGTTCTTCTGAAGGCAGTCTAATTGTCAAGTCGTCAGTCGTCGGTAAGGAGATATGCAATGCCAGACGGGTCTGGGTGTGTGCATGGCTGTCATACTCTGGATGGCGCACTATATATGTCAGCGGTGGTCAGCACATACGGGCATCTATCAGTCCAATCAGTCCAACGTACTGCTCGCGGATGGCATGCCGGGTCTGTCGCGAGATCGTGTTCGAGTTTGCCCTGTGATGAGATTAGCCGATGAGCGTAGCCACCGGACGAGCAGCTATGGAAGAGACTTGCCATGGTCGTAATGGTTATCCTGTTATTGGGTGTGGTCGTGTGAAGCCGGTAGTGGTGTTCAAGTTGAAAGCTGCTTGAGCGTGATCATCTTTTATAATTACTGTCGCGTCGCCTTGTGGTCAGTGATGACATAATACAGGCCGTCTACATCGGGGCCATCGGAGTTGTAGCGACTGCCGTTTTGGCCAATGTCTCTCCATCTGGCTGGCCGACGCTCTTGCCAATTCCGGGGGCGAATCCAACCAGCTTCGTTGCAAGCTAGAACAGCTTTTATCAAATTTCCTATCATGTGAATCACGGCTGCTTATGTCTTTTATCGCAGAGAGATAATGCTGCTTCACATTTGTAGATGACTCCAATAAAGGTTATGAATATCGCCCTGTCAACATTCTGCGCCAGTCGCTGGCCGTGAACTTATTCACTGCACAGACGTCGCTCCTTCACTTTTGCATGGGTTCCACAGGCTTCGGCGCCTAATCTTTAGACCATCGTCATGCCGTCCTGAACGCGCCACTGCCTATTATGTATGTAATTAGTTGGACACTGAGGACACCGCTCGCACCTTCCCTTGAATGAACCAATCCGGTCTTACGCCCATCTGCCGCCCCTCTTCGCTCTCGTACTATACAGGCTGCGCGACCCCCTGTGCCGGCCTTACTCATCCATTATTACAGGCCCTCCCCGCTATTTTGCCTTTTCGACCTCTTTCTTCCCGACTCGCTTCCAGTCTTTGACTCCCTTCTTTCAAGCTTCTTGTCATATCTGCTCAGTTACCCGATCTACAGAATACAGCGTCGTTCGAGCACCGACTGTTTCCATCGGTACTACTTTCGCCTCTCTGCCCGCGCCTGTCTATACCTGTCTTCCGACACTCTCCCCAATCGCATACCATCACATCACCACTGTCGCATCGCGCCAAAGCATCAACAGGTAGGCTTGGGAAGGATATGAGGAGGACTGGGGAGTTGGGCTGGTGTGTGGAATGGATCATATGTTTCCTCTCGGCGGCTGCCACGGTTGGTAGCAGCCTAGGCCGCCGCCTCGGATGCCGTTATACACCAAGCGCGTGCCGCATCAAAAGACTGTAAACCAGCCGGAGATACCCTCAGCCATAAGACCGCAGACGCCGACCGCAGACGCAGACCGCAGACTGTATTTCAACAGCAGCCAGCTAACCTCAGTACAGACACAATGGGCGACACCAACCACGAAGACGCACCGGCTGCCTCGGAGCACCTCAACATCAAGGTGACCGACAACAACAACGAGGTCTTCTTCAAGATCAAGCGGACGACCAAGCTTGAGAAGCTCATGACGGCTTTCTGCGAGCGCCAGGGCAAGACCCTTAACTCGGTGCGCTTCCTGTTCGATGGCCAGCGCGTTCAGCCCTCAGATACCCCCGACTCGGTACGTCCATATCCCCAGATGGCCATGGTCTATGTGAATCTAGCGAATCTAACAAAAACAGCTCGAGATGCAGGACTCGGACACGCTCGAGGTTCACCAGGAGCAGCTTGGCGGTGGTCTGTAAATACGGCACGATCAGATAAGATATTGATCATATGGATGAATCAGAAAATCAACAAAAACAATTGTCGCGGAGGATTAGATGGCTTGTTTGGACAGGGATGGGATGAAGTGCATGAGGCAGATGGGATGGGACAGAAGGGCTAATGATTGCGATGCACTCTGGCGGCCTACGACGCCTTGGGTTTCTGGCTCAGGTGGACTTTGCTGCCTGCCATCGGAGCGACTTTGTTCTCTATTCCCGACAGCAATTTTTGTTTGTTAATTTTTTCAGCATCTGCTTTCACGTTGTATTCACTCGGTTGGTCGGTACTTAATAGCACAGTCAGACATGTCTGAAGATTGCATATGAGAGTCACGTTGAGGTGCAAGTGAAGTTTGGGTGTCTTCGTAAAACATGTACGGTCGTCAATTCTTGAGCATCAGATAGTGAAAGCAAGACAGAAGCAAAACAAAACGCGCAACACGCTATGGGAACCAGCTATGCAGAAAAAAACGACGAACAGGAGAAAGCAAGCCTGAAATAAATCAAATCGCAAGACAAGCCAGCTGATGAACCAAAAAGAAGAATAAAACCATAGACAAAAACAGACGCAAAACAGATATTAAAAAGCAAACAAAAATAGAGAAGCAAGTATAAGAGGAAAATTGAAAGAAAAAAAACGCAAGATACCGGCAAACAATAAACCAAAATAAAGCACACCTCATTACATCTCCATGAGATCACACCATGAATCAGAATCAAATCAAGCCTTTAGCTCGCGCTGCCGGCATCCAGTGCAGACAACTTGCATCAGGCCGCCAGTGCCCTGGCGAGGGAAGATCTGGCCATCAGCAAACCCTCCACTACACACCGCACACCGGAAGCAGTCATCATGCCACTCGGCACCCAACGCTTGCACATACTGTCCAATGGCAGCTTTTCCACACGCGCGGCACTTGGGGGCGCGCCGCTCCGTTCTCTGCGTCTGACACTTGACACACCAGGCATAGCCATCCTTCTCAATGTGCGTTGCGCCAGCACCAAAGGGGTCACCGCACTCCGCACAGAAAAAGTGCCCGACGTGCCAGTGTTCACCGAGTGCCACAACATGCTCGCCAACAATTGGAGTTGTGCAATGCTTGCACCGAGGTGCATACTGCTCGTGCCAGTCCAGGTGGCAAAAGAAACGCAGGCGGTCGTCTCCATCCTCGCCCATTGTCTCGCCAGGCTTCTCTTCTAGGATCTCACCACGAGCACGACGGAAGATACGCTCCAGGCGAGCATTGCGGTGTGCGTCAGGCTCCGGTGAGATCTCCAAAGCCTCTAGAGAGGTCCCGCACGAATAGCAGCGGAAGCACTGTGGATGAAACCGCTCCGACCCGTCACTGCCGTTGCTTCCCGCGCCAGGAATACCCTTTAGAGCAATAAAGCGACCCTCGATGGGATGGCGACATTCGTGACAACGGGCAGTCGCACGACTTCCGCTAACACTACCTGTGGAAGAGGGCGCACTATGTGGGTGGACGGGAGCGCGAGACCAGTGGCCGCGGGCTCGGGACGAAACTGGCTGGGGCAGAGGTCTGCTAGAAGCAGGGGCAGCGGATTGACCAGGTGAAGTAGTAGTCGTAATGACCGGTACAGACGGGTGGGCAGGTCTAAAAGATCCTGAATCAGGAGTAGCAATCACTGGAACCGGAGGCTGGGCATGGCTGTTTCCAGCACCGTGTCCAGGAACAACGATAGACGGTATGCCCGGCGCTGGGGTGGGCTCGTCGTCATCACCGCCGGGGAGGACAATGCTTGGAATAGGCACAGACTGGTTACGGGCTGGCGGCTCGTCAGAGACACAAATGGTAGGGACAGGTGGTGCACGTTGACGGTAATCCGACTCTTCAGACACAGAGATCGTAGGGACGGGAGCACCCCATCGTCGAGGAGCCGCATCCTCGGACACAGAAATAGTCGGCACCGAGGGTGCTCTCTGGTGAGATGCTGGCTCTTCGAAAATGGAGATTGTTGGTACCGAAGGGGCAGCGTGATGTGCAACAGGCTCCTGTGAAACGGAAATGGTAGGAATGGGATGTGCCTGCGACCGTGAAACTGGCTCCTCGGACACGGAAATAGTCGGAACTGGTAGAGGCGCAGCTGCTCTTGCTGGAGCCATCTGGGCAGGCAGAGGCGGTTGTGATTTCGGCTCTTCTTTCGAGGCAATTGCTGGAGTCAAAGGTGCCGGGCGGTCATTTACGTGAGGAGCTGAGGGGCGGCTGAAAATGTTACGTGCTTGCGGGCGCTGTTGCGGTTGCTGCTGCTGCTGAGGTTGTTGCTGTTGCTGTTGCTGTTGTTGCTGCTGCTCTTGCTGCTGCGGCGCGACAGTCGGCTGCGACCGAAAATCCGGAGCAGGCGCGACATGAGCTGGTGACGTGTTTGCTTTCCGGCGGGCGAAGATGTTCTTTGGCTGGAACTTGGCAGCAGGACCGCCGGGCGTTGCTGTTTCGGAGATGCCGGCTTTGGTGTTACTTGCTTGGGTGTCGGTCTCTTTCGCTTGGGTGACTGGGGTGTTGTTGCTGCTTGCAGTGGTGTAACAGATCTTCTCCCTCGCGCCTGGCTTTGTATCAGTAGCCGCGTCGTCGACGGGGGCTTTCCAGTTGGCGTCAAAGCTTACAATCGGGCGTCCCGGGGTGTCGCTTACAAACGACGGTGTGGGGAGCTTGGGGTTACGGTCCTTCAGCTTCATGCTGGTAGCCTGGCGAATGTCATCGCTGCGGATCTCCACTCCGTTCTTGCGTGGTACATCGGGCGAAACCTCAACCGTGTCCACAGTATGCGGTGCTTGTTCATTTGTGGTGTACTGAGGGTTGCGCGACTGGGAAGGGGGGTTCCGGTGGATTTCATAGCGAGAAATCAGCTTTGAGAATCCAGTCTTGGCCGGAGTACCATCCTTGCTGTTCACATTGCTCTCTGGCTTCGCCTTGAGAACACTGTCGACACCACCTCTAACGCCATTGCCTCTCTTCTCTGGTGTGCTCGTCTCGGGCTCTTCGTAGATCTGGTCACCCGAAAAGGGCTTCTGGATCTCACCGCTGATGTTGCGCTTCATACTGCTCCGGCGACGTCCCACTGCGGCAGCCGCGCTATTTGCTGCGCCGCCCGAGGAAGACGAAGCTCCAGTAGCAGAGGCCATGGGACGGGGCCCGCCGGCAAGTCCAAGTCCCTTGTATGCCTTGGACCGGAAAGAGCCACCAGGCGTAGTAGAAGCAGAAGGTCGCTTTTGGTCTAGACTCTGACGCGCACTCTCTGAACCACTACCGCTGCAAGAACTGCCACCACTGATGATGCGCTTCGAGCCCATCGAGGCACGACTCCGCTTAGTGCCAGCTACACTGCCAGAAGAGGATGCAGAGCTGCCCGACACGGAACGAGCCGCGGGGTCGCGAGCCAAGCCAGTTGGCTGAATTTCATTGCCATACAGACCGACACTAGCGGTGCGTGCATGGGCGTAGCTGTTCTTGCGAAGGTGCTGCTTGTACTGGTAGGGGGCGCCGGGCTCGGGGGGCTTGATTCCATTCTGGTGCTGCCAGACAAGTTCAGCCGCCTCGCCGAGTGCCGCATCATAAAGACTCTGGTCCTCGGGATCTGTAGATGAAGGCCGAGCTGCCGGAACTGCCGAGAGTTGTGGTTCTTGGTCTTGGTCCTTGATGTCCATATCCTCAAGGGCGTGACGCAGAGACACGACTTCCTCCTTCTCCATCCACCGCTGGCCGCGCTCCATGTAGGTATCTGTAGGGACGACCTCGTCTGGCAGCAGCGGCCGCACGACTTGTGGGTTTTGCTTGGCAGCAGGCTTCTCTGGGTAGTAGTCGCGGCCGCGGCCGCTAATCGTAGAGTAACGCGAGGAAACGCTGCCGTAGATGGAGTGGTCGCCGAGCGATGGCCGGCCGGAGACAGAGTGAGCGTCGGAGCTTGTGCGTTGTTGGGTAAAGGAAGAGGAGGAGTCGGAAACAAGAGGAGAGGGCAGTGCTGATTCGTTGGTAGCAGCAGAAGCAGCAGATGTGGTAGAAGAGACGGGTGCGGCAGAAGAAGCGCCAAAAGAGACTCGGCTGCCAATAGAGATGCGACCAGAGTCGCGATGAGAAGAAGAGACATTGGAGGGCAAAGGACGGGCGCCTCCTGGGCGCGAGACACGGTTGTTGCGGAGATCGGCGAGGTAGTTTGCTGCAGTCAGGTTAGCATAAGTCTGCGGTGCTGTTTGTTGTAGCTCGACCGTGGTTCCTCCAGCTGTCCTGTATGAGGATGTCAAGACGCACCGAACTGGTCATTGTTCATGTAACTGCCCGATGGCGGCGTCACCTTGCGTGACGAAGACCTGCCAAAGGTCGACATCGCGTGAATGGGCTGTAAGGTCTAAGAGGAATGAGGCCAAGGTGTAGAGATGGTAATGGATATTGAAACTGGTATTGATATGGAATATCTGGAGGGCGAGTTGGAGAGTGAGGCGTGGAGGAGAGATGCGGATGTGGAGATGATGATGATGAAGAAGCAGAGAGAAGAAGATATAGATGGCTGGTACAGCAGATTGTTAAGAAACTCAGAAGGAAGGCACGGTCGTCCGTGTTTGAGGTTGTTTCCCTTTTGGTTGATGCGAGAGAACAAAGAGGAAAGAGCGAGTGGTTGTTTACTACGACGTAATCGTGTGACGGGTGGGTTGCTGGGGCAGGAAGGAGCGAAGGGGCAGTAGCAGGCGGTCTAAAATGTGAGACAAAGGCGGCGGGAAGTAGATGGCCAGCTGGTGGGTTATCAAGGTATGACGAGAGTAAATATGCAAAGGTATTGGAGGAACCAGATGCACGATGCTGGCGAGAGATGGTGACTGCAGGACAACAAAGGAGCGAGAAGCGGTTGAAGAGATGCAGGCGATGTGTGTTTATGTGGTGAGCGGGCGAAAAGGAGGTGATTTGTCGTTTTGTTTATCTTTTTGGGTCCTATCGATAGCCGTTAATTTCTACATTATTATCCATACCTTTTGTATGCACATACATAGTAGTTTATTTTTGTGTGCTATTTTGCATGGGGAATTGGCGATTTAATTCCATTATTTAATCTATTTGTTAGCTCGTTAGCTGGTATTATTTCCCTTTTGGTTTGATTGCCCCTTCCCAATCCCGCAAGTTGTTGACCCCACTGTATAACGTTGCCTGGACAACTCATCTTGGGTGCGATTTTAGCAGTTATTTTCCGTCCGTCTTTAATTGGTTTAAGAGCCTGTCGCGCCTGCCCTGCACGATCGACGTGTGGAAGCAGCCCGACTTTCAGCCAGGTCCACTTTCACGACACTGTACTCAGTACTCTGTATGAGTGTGCATGCAGCCACTTGTGCAGCACTGGGTCTCTGCAAGAGCGCCTGCAGGCGATATGCACAGATGTGCACAGATATGCATGCGCTGTACGTTGGCGATGGGAGTAGCGGGTCGTTTATGACGGGTGCGTTAGTAATGGAGCTTCTTTTGTGTAGAGTAACTGACAGTTGCCGCTGTTGATCGAGTTGAGCAAGCGTTGAGAAAGGGGAGGAACGACCGGCGTTCGTAATTACCACGCAATATCACAAGCACTAAGCAATAATACGCAGTAATTATTGCATACTATGTAGTTGTAAACCCAGCCTTTTTGTCTCGTTGACAACTCCACAGTTGGGCCCGCAAGTGTTGACAACTCAAGCCTTTCTGTTCAGACACAATGGGAAGGCGCGAAGCCCAACGGCGGCTGTCACAACAGTCTGTCTTATAAATCTTATATAAGCGACTCTTGCCTCGTGTTATTCCAAGACACGTACTTTACTTGTGCCGTCTATTCACAGTCTCAATTCTCAACGCGCTGATACCGTGCCATTACAGCGAACAAACGAAGCATCTAGAAACACGCAGAATGAGTCACTGCTCCTTTTCTTCCATCAGACAATACAACGCGAACAACAACACGTCCATGCCCCACAGCACCCCTGCGCCGGGAGGTGTGCCGGGACGGGGAGTTTGCTGGCGGTGTGCTTGTACATACATGGTAAGAGTAGAGTGTTTGCTGTGTAGTATCGCTATTGTGCACACCGTCGAGCTCTGGTGTGGGCTCCTACTGTTTATGGTTAATTCGTTGAATTCGAGTGCCTAGACCACCATCTACAACGATATTGCTCCGGTTGGGATGCGACATACGCGTAGGCAGTAGCTTTGTTATGATAAATTCTGTGTTATTGACAAGTATTGCTGGGGAAGGGTCGTTGCTGCTCGATACTCTGTGTACGAGTATTGAACTTGTGCTCTACTCTGTAAAGCGTTGTTGTGGGGTTTGTTGATAATGAGCACGTTCCTTGAGCCGCATATTGGAGGATGTCAACGCCATGGAGGGAATTACAGCATTGGCTTTATTGTAGTGTTTGAATTGTCTGGCTTTTTGAGTAGAGTGCACCTGCGCGTGGGATTGTGCTTTGTTTTCATGATTAATATGTTTTAAAAAAGAGAAAGAAAAAGAAAAGAAAAGAAAAAGAGAAAGAAAAAAATAAAGAAAAAGAAAAAGAAAGACAGAGAGACAAATAAATATAAGTAAATAAAATTACTTACATCAACACCAGCATTATTATTATTCCTTTTTTAAAATCATATAATGCCAACATCCAGTTATCAGTACATATCTTTATCAAAACAACATTAATCTTACAAATATTATCAAAAATCACACTCCATATCTACTCAACAGCGTTGACTCACATCACCAAATCGCAACAGATCCGCCATCTTCCAACACGTCACTGGCCGTCATGGTCCATCTAGTTCTCCGCACCGGGTCTCGGCAGGCCGGCTATTCGTATTGCCGACCAAGAGCCGATCGGGGGCGTGCTGTGATTTGGTCTTTGGTCTGACGGTGTCAGAGTACAAGAGTGTCTCATCTCATGGTTTCCTATTCGGGCACCAAACAGTCGACGACACGCTTATGTAATGCATAGTTTTGTCGAAAAGGAAAGGTTATAATTACTGAGTGATCCGAGACCATATCGGCATTATTTCTTGTCATCCAGGACTCACAGTTGAATTTTAAAGACAGCCCGAATGTTGCATCGACGTACTCGACCAGCTCTCAAGACAAAGGCAGTCCGTCACACTTCTCCCCGATCTCGCCTTGGTCCAACCCCCCCCCCCCCCCCTCTCCTCGCTCTATACGACCTTGCTCTGTAAATGCCCTGTGCCTTTCTCCCAGGCTCGGGCTAGCTGTCCTTGATCAACTGACTTTCTCTCAGTAGCAATGGGCAGCATGCCCGCCCTTTGCTCGTGCCGGCCCATCTTATTCCGTTATTCCCTTGTTTCCTTATTTCCACGCGGCTTGTTCTTCCTCCATGCAGGAGAAAAAGCTTGGCTCGCTTGGATTGTGTATGAAAACCCAGTACATAGTATTACATAGTACATAGTAGAAGCACGACGACCGGCACACCTCTCCGATCAGTATTCATACCGAGCTTCCACTTGACTCGACACTGTGTCTAGTCCAAATCAGCCGTCAAGTAATACACTTCACGCTCTGATAAAAATGGCTGAACGGTAACGACTCCAAGAACAAAGATAAACTTAATTACAATCACGGCTCTCCTATACCGGCCCTCCCCTCTCCGCTCTCCTCCCCATCCTTCTATCCTTCCATCCAACGGACGCTACTATGTACTCCGTATTACTCCTCTTCTCTTTTGTTCTTAGCAGGGTGGACGGGGCCGACACTAGAGCTAAAGTGCACGCGGCCATGCTAAAAAAGGAGGAGAAAGTCCCACGGCGCATGGGCTTTGGATTTTTTCTCTATTTGGTGGAACTTTTCGTCGCTTTTATTTCGATTTGACGACTTTTCGTGACGCCTTGTAATAAGGTTTGCTGACCAATGCTATCGGTACGGCTTCAACCACAACCCCAGGGCCGATGCAATGATTAAAGAAAGACATAGGCCGTTATTTTCATTTTTTGTTCTTTTCTGTTCCTTCAGTCTTGAGACTAGAGATTAGTGATGCACATCATAGCCGCGGCTGTATGACAACAATCATCTTATCACGCCTCGCTCATGACACCACGCCCAAACATACAATACACATACTTTATTATAGTCTAACAACGACATGTCGGATATAAGTCCGGCACATGCACCGGCCGCTGACCGGGCTGGTACCTTTGGCGACTCCGAAAAGACAGCGGTGCCGGCCGACTGCACACAGAATGATGACGACAACACAGCCCGGCCACCATCGTCAGACGGCTCGGCCACGGAGCAGGTCGACGGGGCTGTAGAAGAAGAGCCCCCCAAAGAGTTTCAAGAGGGAGGCTATGGATGGTAGGTCCCATGTCTTGTTCCGGGTCTTGGCAAGTCTTGTCAAAGCCCTCTCATCGATGCCCTCTTGGCAGGCGCTGACACTGCACAGGGTCGTTGTGATGGCCGTCTTTCTATTAAATGCGCATACATGGGGTCTTAATTCGGTATGTCTCTCTCTTGTATCAGCTCTGCTCTCGACAGCCCCAACTGATAACCTAGTCGTATGCCGTCTTCCTCGCATACTACCTCAACAACAATGTCTTCCCCGACGCCAGCCCGATCGCCTATGCCTTCATCGGCGGCCTGTCCATCTCTATTGCTCTGCTTGTCTCGCCGCTATGTACAATGCTCATCGGCCGCTACGGCACTCGCCCAACACTCTTCGGCGGCATCATCCTTGAGACGTATGTGCTGTCTTCAATCTTTACCCTTTCATCTTTTCTCTTTCAAGCCTCTAACAGCATAGAATCGCTTTCGTTGGAGCATCGTTCACATCGCGCATCTGGCACTTGCTCTTGAGCCAGGGCGTTGCCTTTGGTGCCGGCATGGGCTTCATCTTTGTCGCGTCCGTCGGCATCGTGCCTCAGTGGTTCATCAAGCGCCGCTCGTTTGCTAATGCCCTTGCCACGGGCGGCTCCGGCTTCGGCGGCCTCACATACTCGCTCGCGACCAATGCCATGATCCGCAATATCGGCTTGGCCTGGGCCTTCCGCGTTATTGCCATTGTCTGCTTCGTCGTCAACACGGCGTCCATGCTGCTCGTGCGCGACCGCAACAAGTCGCTCGGCTCCATCCATGTGCCGTTTGACCTCAAGCTGCTGCGCCGCATCGAGTACAACCTGCTCCTCGCCTGGGCTTTCTTTTCCATTCTCGGCTACGTCATCATCGTCTTTTCGCTGCCTAGCTATGCATCCGCTGTCGGCCGCACTGCCTCCCAGGGCTCGCTCGTCGCGGCCCTCTTCAACCTGTCCCAGGGCATCGGCCGCCCTGCCATTGGCTTCTTTAGCGACCCCATCGGTCGCCTCAACGTCATGGGCCTCGGAACACTAGTCGCCGGCGTCTCTGCCCTTTTTCTGTGGATTTTTGCCGGCAAGGCCTTTGCCGGCCTGCTAGTGTACAGCTTGCTGGGTGCCTTTGCTGGCCTCATTTGGGCCACTGTCGCTCCTGTTTGTGCCGAGATCGTTGGCATTTCCATGCTGCCCTCAGCCCTATCTGTGCTCTGGATCGTCATGGTGCCCCCAGCCACCTGTGCCGAGGTCATCGGCTTGAGTCTGCGCGACGACAGTGCTGGCCACGACTCGTACCTCCACGTGCAGCTGTTTGCTGGCCTGTGCTACATCGCCGCCTTTGTCGCAAGCTGGCTGCTCCGCGCTTGGAAGCTGCATCAGCTTGAGGATGCTATGCATGAGGAGGCCGGTGCTTCTCGCCAAACCTTTGGTGCATACGTACTCACCGGAAAATGGATCTTCAAGGTCCAGTGTGTGTAATAAGTGTTGGTACATATCTGAATATAATTGCATTGGGTAAGCATTTTTGGTTGTTTGCATTAGGGTTCATGAGCTGGAGTTTAGCATATCGAGTCACATTGCGTTGATTTTCAATAGTCGTTTGATACAAAATGCAATTACATTGTATTCGAGGTTGTATTCGTCTTATCCGTAACCAAAACAAAAGCGCAAATTTTGGACATTAATTAAAAGAACATAAGAAGAACAAGGAAGGAAGAAAAAGGAAGAGGAAAGGGGACAAGAGGCCGACAAAAGGACAAAAAAAGTGATAAAACAGAGAAGGCTTTAAATCTTAAAACCCGCTGTAGAAGTAAAGGATTGAAAAAGGTGAGAGAAATAGAAGAAGTGAGAATTGATGGAAAAAAGAGAAGAGGTAGAGAATAAGAGGAAAAAGTGAAGGAAGAGAAGAAAAAAGTAACTTAATAAATACACTATAGAATAAGAAAAGAAAAGAAATAGGAAACAAAGATTACGATGTGTCAACCGCTTACACCTCCTGCTGGTCGACTCTGACCTCGGCATCGCCGACGATCACGCTCTTATTGTCGTAGCCGACATCAAGGTCAAGATCGCCCGAGTGCACACTGCCATCACCACGGGCTGCACGCCGTGCAATGTCACGCTCGTGGTAGATCTCGGCACGGCGGCGCTCGGCCTCGGTCAGGCAGTCAACATATGTCCGGTACTTGACAATCTCGCGCAGCAAGTGCGAGCTCTTGCGCTCCCAATTGGCCATGGCCTTGTTGGCGTTGTGACCGCGCGGTGTAAAGGCAAGAAGCATGGGCGACCGAAGTGCATTGTGCACCTGCAGCTCACCCTCGATACTCAGCACGTACGCCAGCAGAGTTTGTAGCTGCTGGGGCTCGGCCAAGCTTGAGGCGCGAAGTGACTGTGTCGGGGGGGTCCAGTCGGCAATATGAATGCGGTCGCCAGGGAGCTTGCTGTGACGCGACGCCGAGTTGACAACTGCTGCAGCCGTTGTTGTGAATCCGCTGGAGGACGAGCCTGTGCGCGTGTGGCCAAAGTCGAACGAGCCGGACCGGAACGAGCCGCGCGACGCAATGCTTGCACGACCAGCCGCAGCAGAGCCAGGGCGGGATGCCTGGGGCGGGTAGGGGCCATTGCCGCCGGCAGCGCCGGCAGCCGTCGAAGGAAGGGCAGTGGTCGACTCGCTCTTGATTGCGCTCACAAGCGAGTTATTGACAATGCTGTCGCCCCAGCCGTACTCAATGTTGGAGATACCGCCCACCAGCGGATGTGTGCTTAGGCGCGCGCTCCAGTAGTTGGCCGTGTTGACAAACTCCTTGCAGATCTCGGGTGTTCCGACGTGGAACAGGTGAACAGCACCCGTCGGCAGGCTCAAGGCCCATACATGGGGACGCTGGCGTGAATAGCCCGGTGGCGGCAGGGCAGAGGCAAGTGTCTGCTTTAGACTGAACGTGCCAAGATTGGTTGCATTCTCTTGCCAGTTGCCGCCGCCGACGACGGCACCCTTTGCGTTGCGTCCGCGGTTCTTGGCCCGCAGAGACTTGCTAGGTGTGAACGAGAACAGGCTCATTTGGCCCTTTTGTACAACGGCAAAGACCTCAACCCAATTTCTATCCTTGGCCTTCTTGTCCATACCGTCGAGGTGGTGCTTGTGTGTCACCATACCCTCCTTGACCCATGGCGGACCGGCTAGCTCAAGAGACTCATCATCCAGCAAAAGATTGGGGTCTTTACGATGCACAGACTGGTCGTCGCTTATCATGGACGGCGCACCTCCAACAACTCCACTGACACCGTCCTCCCGGATAATAGCCTGGCTGAGAGCATTGGCGAACCCTATCGACTGCTGGTAGTCGCCGCGCGCCCACTGAGAGCCAAACGACTCCATTGACATGGAAGTTTGCGTACGACCAAGGGACTGGCGGCTCCATGTCGCCGACGACACGGTCGGACTCCAGATAGAACTGGCATCCTCAAAACTAGTACGGCTGGAGTTGAAACCATTGATACCGCCGGCCATAGGAGGACCACGGACTCTCGAACGGCTCTTGGAGGTCCAGCGAGAAGCTGCTGCGCGAGCACTGGACTCGTTGATACGGCCACGCGTCGACGCCTGGCCTTCAGACGGTGCCTTGCTGAGTACACTGGGCGTCCGCTTCAACATACCCATGACAGAGAGATTGTTCTGGTTTTGCTGCGAGCCAGTGCTAGCGCCCTCGGCGCCAAACAGAGGAAGACGTTCGTCGCGGATTGAGGTATAAATGATCTTGAGGACAATCTCCATCTGGGATTCCCACAGGCGCATAGATCCCTCAAATGGAGCCTTGACGAGGGGGCCACAATCGTCGTGGTGACCGAGAGAAGACCCCGAACGAGGCGGCAGAGACTGATGAGGTGCAGTCAAGTCGCGGTCTTGCTCGACAGATGGACGACCACCCTGCTTGGCGGGTTCGGGCGTAGCTTCTGACACGGTGTGCACAATTGTCGTCATCGTATTCTTGATGAACTGAGAGCGCGTCATCTTGGACTCAATATCAGCCAGATGCAAGTCGGTGTTGAGTAGCATGATGGAGTAGCAGATGGTGTGGACAATGTCCATCGACTTGAATCCATGCTTTGGGTTGCTGGAGCACCAGCGCTTCGAGAAGCACACCAGAATACGGTCGACTTGCTGTGTCTCGGCACGCAGAATGAGGCGGCTGCACACGTCGCGGAGGGAGTTGACAATGCTTTGGTTGCGGAAATCGTAGAGATCCATATAAGCTTGAAGAGTGCGCTGCCGCACAGGGCCCTCCTCTCCCATCCACGCAGCGGCCTTCTCTTTTGTAATAAAGTCCTCATTGCCCTGGAAGATGTTGAGCGCCTTTTGCCGATCATCCTCGGTGGGCCGACCGACAACAAACTCGGGTTCATCAATGGGATCGGTAACCGCCTTGTCCTTCTTGGCCCCGCCAGTGACCTCTGTGCTGTCGATCTTGACGATGGGCATATGGACGCTGTTGGCTGACGTGGGAGTCATACCGGCTGAAACAGAACGGCTCTTGAAGGAAGGAGACGTGCCACCCTCGATAGGCAGACTGATTTTGGAACCGTTGTGAGAGTCGTTGAGATCGGTATCCAAGCTTGCCGAACTCTTTTTGGATGCCGGGCCGTGGGCGGATGTCGGGGACAAGTGAGTGCTCTCGAGCTGCTGCGAGCGGTGCCTGGCAAGTGTCTTGCTGATGGAATGGCGATGGCTGTCCTCGGTGTCGCTGTCGTCGCTGAGGAACGAGCCAGTGCGTGCAGGATGCGGCTTCGGCGGAGCGGGAGGTTGCCTGGTCGGAGTATCGAATGTCTGCCGCTGAGAAATGCTATGTCTATTGCCTGACGATAGCCCCGGGCCTACGGAACGGATGGTTGCTGTTTGGGGAGGTTCATAGTCGGGTGAGAAGCCTCTTACAGTGCGGGCTGCGTGGTCAGTTTCGATTGCCTCATCATCCAGATCGGCGTTTTCGTTGGGACGCTGGGGCGAAGACGCAGCCGTTTGCTGCTGCAGAGCCTCATCCAGGTTCTGGTCGTTTGCAGCACCAGAGAACAAGGGGCCGCCTTTGAGGTATGGACTCATAGCCTGACTCAGGCTGGTGGCAGGACTGGGCGTCGCCTTTTCAACAAAGCGATCGCCGCGCGGCATTTTCGATGGTGACACAGGCCGCTGCAGCTCTTCTTCATCGTCAGGTGCTGGTGGTGGTACCTGGGGCAAGTCCTTTGGTGGGGGTGTCGGCTGCTGCTGGGTATGTACGGGCATGGGCAGTGGCGGCGGGGGCATTGCCTCTGAGATGCTCTTCTTGCGGCGCCTGAAGAAACCAGAGGGCTTCTTCTGCAATGTAGCGTGTGTGGAATGGTGGCTATCTCGGGAAGGCGGAGAGCTTTGTGTCTTTTGTCCTCCCGAGCTGTGGTTCCGGGTCCCGTTCGTTTCAATTGAAGTGGAAGACGTGTGTGCTGGGTTGAATGATGGAGAAGGCACTGGGGGCACTGGCTCGCTTCCAGAAACGGTGTCACGGAGAGAGCCAAACATGCGCTTGAAGAAGCTTGGCTTCTCTCTAAGCGGATGGGCGGGCACATGCTGCTGCTGTTGCTGGGCTGCAGACGGCACAACCTCTTTGGCCTTTTCGTAACCAATATTCGGTGCGGGTGCAGAGTCGAGGTCGAACTGCGGAAGGACGGGTGCGGCACTGCTGCTGTACTTTGGTTGTGTTTGGCGTCCTACGGTTGCGCTTCTCGAGGACCGAACGCTGCGCCGCCGCTCGGGAGCAGATGGCGGCTCTGGAGGTGGCGGTTGGTATGAGGGGATCGAGGGCATAGACGGGACAGAGGTGAGCTTTCTGGGGCCGCCTGGTACGGTAGGAGTCGGGGCCGCATCGTCGTAGGATTCGGTGCTGAAGAAGTTGTTTGAAAACTCAATATGCCATGGCTGCTGCTGGGATTGAGAATGATGCAGCTGTGGCTGTGGTTGCGGTTGGGGAACCATGGACGTAGGGGGTGCATTGGTAGCGGCAGGAGCACTATTGGATGCGGGTAGCCGTGAACCAAGATCGAAGCTAGATGACCGTCCCCCAAAGCCGTGAGCCCAACGCTGGCTGCCGAGAACCTGCACATAACCGCCTGCATCGATGCTGTTTGTGCTGCTGCTTTTGCTGCCCTTTCCACCACGCGAGTGCATCATACGCGGTGTACCGGGCTGGCTGCCACGGTGTGTTGATGACTCCCGCATGCTGTTGATGCGGCCCAGGCTAGACTGGAAGCCGGAGCTGCTATTACTGCGACGGCCGTGGGAAATGCTGCCCGAGACACGGCTAGCATCGTCGGGGCCATCAAAGTCGGAGCTGTAGTTGTAGCCGTACCGGCCATGGCCGTGTCCGTGGCTAGCGCCGCCCCCTGACCGCGATGCTGTTGGGACATTGGGCCCTCTTGCAAACTCGTTGTCGGTTGTGGTTGTGGATAGCGAGTATAGCCGGTGGTCGTCAAACGACGGGACCGGGCGCGAGGAGGGAGTCGGCATCTGGCCCATGGAGAACTGGTCGAGAGAGAGGAGCATGTTGGAGACGAGAGAGTCACGGACATGGCGCGAAGGCAACGAGAGGTCGTGGGAGTCGCGCTGGCCAAACATGGGAGGTGAGGACGAGTTCTCGGGCATTATGGGGTTGCGGTTTTCCTTGGCAACGGCGACGGGTGTGTACAATTCGGGAAATGATTCGAGGTCATTATTGGGATGCGAGGTCGAAGGAGCTCGTGACCGGCTGGAGCCACCAAGGTCCATGTTGGAGGACATGACGGAGGTACCGAGAGCCGGAGTGTTGCGCGAAAAATGGATGGGCAAGGCCGCAGCGGAGGCTTTGTTGGAAACGGATGTCCTTGCGCCTCGGCTGCTGGATCTCGATATGGGGAGGGGGAAGCTGTCGAGGTGTGAGAGGGATGATTTTGTCGAGGAGCGCGAGCGAGAAGTGTTGGTATTGACACTGAGATCCGGCCGCCGCCTTGAGGATCGGCGAGGGGAGTCGGAGGCCATTTTCCAAAAAGAGAAGAGAAAGGAGGCGAGAGCCAAAAAGGACCGTAGTCAATAGGCAGTGGAAAAAACCGAGACACTTTGCCAACAAACAAAGGACGTGACAAGCACAGGGAGCAGTAGTACAGGCACAAAGTGAGCACACAACACTGAGTTGAGAGTACAAAGCACAGGGCAGGCCCACCCACGCTAGAAACGCGCAAATCCAACAGCCCCAAAGCAAGACCGTGTCGCTGGAGTTTAATGAGGAGCCTCGCTGAGGAAAAAGAAAGAATGGAAGAGGAAAAAAGAATAAAAACGAGCTAGAGAGTGAATGACTTGAAAAGAACAATAGTAAAATAATAACAAAATACGATGTAAATAAGTAGGCGAAATGGGGGAGATTGGAGAGGAATCGGAGGGATCGAAACTCTAAAAAAGAAAGCAACAGAGACAAATGCGAGACGGAGGGAGCGGCGGCGGCGGCGTCATCTAGAGCGAGACAGTGTCAGCGAGAGCAAGGTACCGATACGGGATGCGAGAGAGCGCAAAGGAGCGTGAAAGAGCGTGGGTGTCAAAGTATCGTGTGAGTGTGGCGCGTGTCTGAGAAAGTTTGATGAGGACTATCGAAATTGGGAGCAGCCGTTCTTATTTCGCGGTGCTTATTTCGAGGTGAGATACAGGAAGAGAGAGAGTGGAAGAGAGCGCAGATCGACAGATGGAGCTTGCTATCAGACATCATTATCTTTCTTGAGGCGTGGCCAAGTCCAGACACGGCAGTCTTCCGCCTTCCCCTGCTCGTTTCTCTGGTCTGCCTGTCTCTCTCTTCTCGGTTCAGCGTCTTCACTCGTGTGTGATTGACGGCTCTCATGCACGCACACATAGTACTCCGTATTACACTGATGCTCACTTACCATACATACCCTAGCCGTTTTGTCCCTGCGTGCCCCTTTATTGGGTCGGCCGCTCTGGCGCTAAGCAGCCTAGGTCAAGGGGTTGAGGAGGTATTGGATGCAGGGGTAGTGCCCGTTGTGGTGGAGGGTGTGGAGGGAGAAGTCTTCAAGTGTTGTACTTTGTATTTGTACTCTGCACAGAAGAGACTGAGGAGTCGGATGCGGGATGAAACTCTGACTGGCTTCGAGGCAAAGACAGGAGAGGAAAGGCCGGCGTCGAGTCCGGTTCTCGAAGGTCTGGAAACAGGGTTGGCGTGCAGCATGTGGACGAAGTGTGGTTGACGATAACTTTTGGCCTTTTGAAAGCCGTTGAGTTTGACAGATGACTGATGCACAAAAGACTCTGTAGATGTCAGCATATGCAGGCGCAGTCTGACAGTCTCAGTGCTTATGCATCTGCAGCATCTACATGCAGTGTCCACGCGTGACTGTGCCAATTGTTTCGAATGGCTCGAGTCTTGAGTCTTGAGTCTTGAGGCTTGGTTCTTGGTGACGGTCAGACTGGTACAGAAATAGATTTTGGGTTGTTCGCACGTTTGCTCGGTTGTTTGTTTCCAGTTTCTACTCTGCAATTTCTGGTTTCTAGTTTCCAGGCCGTGCGCAGGCCCCTTGCAGAGTGCAGCGTACGCTGTAATACTGTGCAACTGAAAGCTGAAAGGACAATTGGTGACGACAGTGCACAGATGAGGGGGCATGACTGGAAGCGGTGATGATGGGCAGTGTTGGTTGATGAACGAGGCCTGGGGCGTGGAAAAAAAGAAGAGATGCGCGATGTACACAATGAGATGAAGCTATTCACAAGTCGTGTTCAGGCAGAAGGCTACGCGTTGCAAGCTGCAGGGTGGAGGGCCGAACGTGGATGGTGCGATGAATATGAAGATCGGAAACAGAAGGTGCGATGCTGCATGATCGGATGCCGAGGAAAGTGCAAGCTGGCATTCAACCGCGCCTTCCTTTCCAAGAGGTTCACGACTGAGATGCGAAACATCACGACAGGAAACACTGGCAAAACGACGGCTTCAAAGCCGAATACAGGGTTGATAAACGGCCACAACACCACACACAATGACAGTTGCGCACACGATGTACACGTTCGCAAAACAACAACAAGCCAATCCCAACCTCAGTCTCAATATTAGTTTCAACAAATTTAGCAAATCAAACCCAAATATATCAGAGACAGTTAACAAAGCGCCTTGCATGCAGATGTGGAGAGATGCACGTCTGATTGCAGTGTCCCAGAGGTGCAGCTCCTCTGCTTTTCGGTTGTGCAACTTTATTTGTGTGCCTGTACTCTGTTGTTGTCCTCTTCTCGCCTGCTGGTCCCTGCCACTCACTCCGACGTTCCTCCACTTGAAGGGTTATCCAGGCCCAAAACAGCGTCCTGCAGGAGCCGTGAACTGTCTGCAGTGTTCTGTGTAATGTATTGTGCAATTGTGCGTTCTGTAAGGGGTACGGCGGATAGTAATTACATAGCACAGAGGATGCAATCTGCTTCGTGCAAGGTATGTACATACAACTCAGTCGCCCTTGTACCATGCGCACATATATTTGGCAAAGCATTACGACAAATACGACCGACTACATCGACCGGTATATGAAGACTACACAAAAGGCCAGGACATGACCAGATGGACTATCTATTGGGCGAGCAATAAAGCAGAGAGTAGGGTTCCCCCTCCCCCCATCGCCTTCATCCATATCATCACCTCCCTGTCTCCCTTTGGATGCATATCACCGGCTATATCCTTATTCACAAGGGTAATCACGCTCACCGCTATATAAGAGACATGTGTACCCCTCGATATTCATTATGCACACAACGTGATGAGATCAACAACTAACAAGAGCATACTATATTATATCACCAACACTTATAGCCGCCATCTGCTTAAAAGGCCTCCGAACGCTGCCGCCTTTGGACTATGTACGTAGTAATACGTGCTGTAGTATTGTGCATAACTCTCATCTCGCTCTCTCCTCTTTTTGTTGGCTGCCGGCTATTACAACTCTTTCGTCTTCTTTTTCTACATCGTACGCATCCCAAAGAAGGTTGCTCTCTGGCTGGTAGATCGCAAGTAGTCCATGATGCCATTCAGCGAATACTACCTTGATATCTCGCTCCTTTTTCTGCCCTGTCTTGCATCACCATCTCTGGCATACCGGTATATCTCATACCGGTCATTTCGGCGACAGGGATAGACCCCGGATCTTATATAATAGTGTCGTATTCATATTGATTATGTAATCTTTCGAGATGATCTTGAACTGAGTATATCTGTACTCTATTCTGTACAGCGTATTTACGTAGTATGTTATCTATTTGATAGCTATCCAGCTATTATTCTACTTCAAGAGACAGCACAGACAATATACCACACCAGAGCTGCAGCGAGGGCGAGCAATAGGGGACCGATACTCGTGCCCATCCGAGCTGCGCCAGCCGTGACGACAGAGGTGGCGGTGGTGGCAGTGCCGGCCACGGTCGCAGTCTTGGATGAGCTGACAGTGCCGAGAATTCCACCAGCAGAGCCGCTGACATAGTCTGGCCGTCGAAGTACCGGTTGCACTTGCGTACCCATTTGTGGAAGAAGCGGCAGCCGTCGAGGTCTTGAAATCGTACAACAAAGCACTCCCAGCCGTCTTGCCGGCAGGCGTTGCAGTCTCGGGGCAGAAGGTGGTGTACTGGGTGACCACGTCGGTAGTGGCCTTGCCAACAGGGCAGTCGGTCACAGTCGGGGGACATGACGTGATGGTGTACGTCGTTGTCGACAACATGGTGGATGTGTAAGCACTTGTGACAGAGGCAGACGCAGCCACGCTCGACGACGCAGCAGCGCTGCTCAATGCAGAGGCAGCACTCGAGGCAGCACCAGCTGCGCTGCAGCTGCGCTGCAGCTGCGCTCCTTGTACAGGATGGTGCTGTCGACAATGCTGTTGTCTTTGCTCGACACAAACTCGTGGCGCAAGTGCGTGGCGTTGTAAAAGTGCAGCCGCGACCAGCCATACGTCGCGTTGCGGTCGTCGAGGCCAAAGGCCTGGTAGTCCGGAATGTTGGCACCGTCAAACGAGTCCATGCCGCCCCAGTGGCCACCGAGACCGTTAATAATGTAAACTGGCACCGACGGGTTGTCGTAGCCACTGGGGTCAATGGTGCTGTTGGTGTAGATGGGGCAAGTTGCGCTCATGGACGTGCTAGTGGCCCTGCAGAACCAGGTCGACGCCGCGGTCCTCGAAGAGCTGCGAAAAGGCCGTCGAGCAGTTGGCGCAGGTATGGCTTGACGCGAACCAGGGCCGGTGGCCCAGCGCAACCACCCAGGGCGTGGCGCAGCGGTCGACGGCCGCAAGGTCGGCCTCGGGCGAGTCGACCTGCTCGTTGTCGTAGCTGCCAAAGGGACCGGCTCAGTAAGGTTCCTGCTCGTCACCAAGCAACCCGTTACCGAGATCAGTCTCTGTGTTAAAGTACACATAGTGCACCATGCCGTAATCGAAGCTGTACCAAAAGGGTCCGACGCCGCCCGAGATGCCGGCGGGCATGCGGAAGTGGTTGCGCACGCCAGTAAAGTTGGCCTGGCCCTCCATGCAGATGGACGAGTCATACTTGCCTATGCCGCCGTTGTCACAGTCTGCCTCGTGGTTGCCAACACCGATCATGTAAGGGCGGAAGGCAGTATTGGGTTCCATCTGATCGTGTACTCATTGAAGATTCGCTCAAACACCACGGGGCCTTGCTCGATGGTGGCACTGATGTAGCCGGCCAGCTCTTCTTTGAGCCAGTAGTCTGCATAGACCAGGTCGCCCGGGTGGACGACAAAGTCATAGGTGGCAATAAGCGACGTCACCGAGCCAATCGTGGTCTGCTCGCCGGGCTTGAGGACCTCATTGGCGTCTGTCTTTTCGTTGGCGATATCGCTGAGGCCACACACGTATTGCTGAGCTGTGAATCGGCATGCACAATAAAAGCATATGTGGTGTGTGGCTTGCTACGAAGCTTGATTTTTGAAGCCTTTACGGATGCTGTATATAAATGAGCGCCTCTGACGTCCGAGGAGCGAGATCCGGATGATAATTTGATTTACTTTGGTTTGATTTACTGGAGAGAACTGCGCTGATTATTATTTTCTTCTGACGTTGTTTGTTTTGGTGTTCTTTACACCGTATTAATATTTCCAGACGGTTTGGTATGCCTCGTTTCAATACAAATTCAAGATGAAAAATAACTATAGGATGTAAATGCTAAAATAAAATGGAAGTGATGATGTTTTCCTCCTGAATAAAAAAAAGCCTTGACAACAAATTTAAATGAAACACAGCCAGCCCACAGTTAAAATCAAGACCGTTTAGCTACTGAATAAAGTGCATCTATTCAAACACAAATAGATGTGATGAAGTCAACGTGTACCCCAACCATCGAGATAAATTCCAACCACTCTGCTGCAGCAAAAATATATCTCTAATAGAGAGGGCATCATCAGTAAAAAGAAACTCCCTCGGGTGGGCTCGAACCACCAACCTTTAGATAGGCTATTAAGTTAATAACAGTCTAACGCGCTATCCAATTGCGCCACGAGGGATGAAAGAAAAGATGGGGGTCTGTCCGTGGATCGAACACGGGACCTCTCGCAAGCTCAAGAGAAACTCAGGGTGTACCCTAAGCGAGAATCATACCACTAGACCAACAGACCTTTTATCTCATTGGTTGTTGAGATCGTGACCTCCTCCAGATGTTGTATGGACAGGCTGCTTCGCTGATTCTACTCTGTATTGATTTCCGATTCTTTTGATTCTTCCTTTGGATACACGTTCACGAGATGGCGGGTTCTAGAGTACGGAGCTCCGATACTTTCAACCTTCCAATGACAGGCTGGCCACAAAAAAATGTAAACGAGAGAGATCTGCACGCTTCCATCGCCGTCCAACAGATCTAGATTACAAGGCTGACAAATTCGTAGCCGCGGCCCAGGCTACGATCACTACTATTGGATAGACACGGACAGACCAATGCCCGAAAGTGGCAGTCTAGCATGTAAGATTGCTGGATGGCTTGATAGGTTGATGTAATGGAGCTTTGGTTCCTAGGCTTTTGATCCTTGTGTAATACAACCTCGCCAGCGCGTTTTCTGACCCATTCCGAGCTTGAACTTGGACTTACGCTTCAGCTCACACTCCATAGAGTACTGAATATCCAAAGGCCAAACCTCAAGATGAGCAACATTGTCTACCTAATTACCGGTGCCAACAAAGGTGTGTCTTTTCCTGTTCTTTACTCTGCTGTCTCTCCTGCATAACGAGTGCGGGGTTGTTTGTTTACTGCCCCTTTACGATTCACATTACGATCCTGGTATTGTTTTTTACGTATACTAACAACAACCAGGCATCGGCCGGGGTATCGTCGAGAAACTGCTTCTGCGTTCTAGAACGACGGTCATTGCCGGCGTGCGCTACCCGACGGACCCTACCAGTGCATCTCTGAACGGATTGCCCGTTGCTGAAGGCAGCCGTATTGTTGTGCTACAGCTGCTCGAGAAGAGCGACTACGCAGCCCTCGCCTCCGCGCTGAAGAGCGCGGACATCACCCACATTGATGCCGTTATTGCCAATGCTGGCAGCTCAGGCGGCCTCAAATTGTCCCTGCTGGAGACAGACCCCGATATTGTCGTTGCCGACTGTGCTGTCAATGCCGCCACGCCCCTGCGTCTTTTCCAGTCGACATGGCCGCTTTTGGAGACATCCCTCAACAGGCGCTCTTCAATCCGGGATTCTGATCCCGTCGCCACCCGGTTTATCTACGTGAGCAGCACCATGGGCAGCATTGCCACCATCGACGACGAGAATATGCCTGTGGGCCTGTCGTACGGCATGAGCAAAGCTGCTGCCAACTACTTTGCCAAGAAGGCGAGTGCCGACTTTAAAGACAAGGGCCTCGTCGTCGGCGTCTTGCACCCCGGATGGGTCAAGACGGACATGGGCCAGACGCTGGCAGACTCACTCGGAATCAAGGAACCACCCACGACGCTGGACGAGAGCACGCGTCTGTGTCTCGAGCAGGTGGACGGCTGGACAATGGAAATGTCAGGCAAGTTCCTGAACAACGTTGGCAAGGAGGTGCCGTGGTAGATATAGCAGATCGGGATCTATATATTAGATTTATTCGGATTTTACATACTTTATTCATTCCTATATAATACCCGCCACGAGTCTTGCTTCCACGTACGGCCATAGATACTGGAAAGCACGGGATCCCGTCCGCTCTCCCCTAGTTAAACCAGTAATCGGCGGATTAGTAGTTGGGTCGGTGACGACCAGCGAATACCCTCTGCTGTACGTTTTTTTGGCCGATTTGATTATATCTTTACTATCGCCTTTTCAAGAGAACAAACACATCTTTTCTATGTCTACGAGGTAATAAAAGGGGAATTCCTTTTTATTCGGACAAGTAAGACTTTGCTCGCGTGATGACTTGCCGCTTCTTGTCGGAGCTGGGTGAGGTGTGATGAGACGGCAGACGCTTGCTGTTAAAAGTCCTAGATACAACTTTGCTTCCATCGGCCGACAGATCAGACACGGCTTGGGACGGTCATCGCCAAGCTCTGATTCTTACTTTTGGTGAGCACAGATGCGCGCTGTACATAGTAGAGTTTGCCATGTTACGTGCTGTCCTGCATTGTACAGCAAGCAGAAGAAAAAGGCAAGAACTATGGGGCACTTGCCACTAAATCCACGGCACGCGACTCCCGCCTTAGGCCGTCTCGGCACCGACGTCGGTCAATGGCGCACAACCTGCCATTGAGTTTTTTAACTTTAGTTTGTGCTAAATCTACATCGTAAATCTTGCTTCTGTAGGTATTAGTGATCGTGGCGAATGAACACACACAACAGGTGCGGCAAACGGGTGCGTGGGATTCGGCCGAGCATACTTGGCTTGGGGACCGGAACGACATTGCCGCTTTTGACGCTACTGTATTTTGAACTACCTATAATGGCAAGACGGCGCAATGTCATTGACCTGATTGATAACTAAGATACTGAGTCGCACCTTCCTTGAGTTTAACTTCAATTAAAATAATGTCTGCAGTTTCTTACTTGGAAACCAAACAAGTAAAAAAAGACGGAAATATTTCACAAGGAAGGAACTGCACAATAGCCATAAACGGAAGTCGCTCTCGGGTTGCATGCTACGAGAGTCATGACCGTCCATGGCGGTTGAGGTGGCGTCGCAGCTTGAACAGCTTGTCCTTCTTCCCTTGTCATGTCACCTTGCCTCTTGCAACCTGCCGGGCCGTTATCCTTCTCCAATCGCACTGCAGCCACCGCCCTCAGGCCAGAACGGTGGGTCGCCCCTGGTCGGAGCCGGCGCGGAGTAGCCTGTGTGTACTGTGTAGCCTGTCGCTCTTGCTATTTTTGTTTTTCTCTTTCCCTTTTTACTTTTTTTTTTGCTTGCTAACGGATTTTGGCTGTGGTTTTCTTGCCGCTGTTTCGCTGTGCCTTCCTAGAACGGCAACTGCAAACTCAAGCTATGTGACTGTCAGACTTTTCGACAATGCCTCTGGCCATCGTCCCAGGATGTCTTAATTTTATCTCAATCTTTGAATACATAGATATATTGTGATTATGCTTCCCGGCCGACAGTTTATTGCACTCGACAACGCCTACTCTATACAGAGTAAACGGCCCGGTTCCTAGTTATCACCTCCACACCATCATCATACCCATTATTACGCTATGGCCGACGTCGAGAAAGGGGGCTCGCCCTTATCCATCGTGAGACCACCAGTCTACGGAACCGACAGAGTGCTGGGGGACGGGCGGGACGACCGTGCCGTCGAAGAGATCCAGCCCTTTAGCAATGTATCAACATCGGCCGCTGAGGCACTAGACGAGGAGAAAGCAAAGGCCAGTGAGGAGGGGACAAAATCAACAAAAGACGCCGTGCCAAGCCCCGACGCCACCGGCACGGACTCCGAAACCGAGCCCGGCAGCGGGCCAGACGACCAGCCGGAAGAACAGCCTCAACCGCCGTACTCGCACTTCACCCACCGGCAGAAAGTGTCCATCACACTCGCGGTCTCCTTCCTCGCCATCATCTCGCCCCTCTCCGGCCAGATCTACCTGCCCGCCCTTAACGCTCTCGCCGACGACCTGCACGTCTCCGTGTCCTCCATTAATCTCACCATTACGGCTTTCATGATTTTTCAAGGCATTACGCCCTCCTTCATTGGCAACTTCTCCGACGTATACGGCCGCCGCCCCGCTTACCTCATCTGCTTTTCCATCTATGTCTGTGCCAACCTCGGCCTTGCGCTCCAGAATAGCTACCCGGCCCTCATGGTCCTGCGCTGCTTCCAGAGTATGGGCAGCAGTGCCACGATTTCCCTCAGCAGTGCCACCGTCGCCGATCTCGTCACCAGAGCTGAACGCGGAAAGTATATCGGATTTGCCGCCATGGGCGTCACCTTGGGACCGGCCCTTGGCCCTGTCGCCGGTGGCCTGCTGACCGAGTACTTTGGCTGGCACGGAATCTTCTGGTTCCTTCTCATCCTGTCGTCCATTCTCTTTGTGCTGATGTTTTGTTTCCTGCCCGAGACGTGCCGGAATATTGTCGGCAATGGCAGCGTGCTCCCGCCATGGTGGAACATGTCACTCCTCCAGTTCCTCAAGACGCGCAGCCTCACCATCGACGAGCGCCAGTCGGTCGGCGACCGCTCCACTCTTACTCGTGGCCGCCGCCGGCCTAACCCTTTTGCTGCCCTCAAGATCCTGATGGAGCGCGAGGGCGGTGTCACCCTGGGCTGCGGCTCACTGCTTGCCGCCGGTTACTTTATGGTCTTGACCACCTTTAGTGAACAGCTTAGGGCCCGTTTCGGCTACTCGCCCGTTATCGTCGGCCTATGCTACCTACCCCTGGGTTTCGGCACCCTGTCTTCGCGTTGGACGATTGGCTTGCTGCTGGACTGGAATTTCCGTCGCTGGTCCAAGATTCTTGGCTTGACCATCGACCTGGACAAGCAGCAGAGCCTCGATACCCTGCCGATTGAAAAGATTCGTCTGCAGATCTCCATCTGTGCCATCTATCTTGCGTCGGCCGCTGTTATTATTTACGGCTGGACCATGCAGACCCTTTCATCTCTCGTGGGCATTGAGATTGCGCTTTTCTTCCTCGGCGTGTCTTTTTCCGGCGCCATGAATGGCATCAACACGCTCATTGTCGACACACACCCCGAGTCTCCGGCGACCGCCGTGGCTGCCAACAACCTGTTCCGTTGTTTTGTTAGTTCCGGTGCGACAGCTGTTGCCACGCCCATGATCAACCGCATTGGCATGGGCTACACGTCTCTCGTCATCTCCGGTGTCTGGATAGTCTTCAGCCCTGTCCTTTGGCTCGTCATGTTCCGGGGTGCTGAATGGCGCAAGCAGACAGCAGCCAAACAGAAGGCCAAGGAGGCCGCTCGTGCAGAAAAAGAGACCCAACCCAACGTGTAAAGCGCACCTACTGTTCTTCTTCTTCTTTTTCTTTTGGCTTACAAAAGCTCTCATTTACTCTTTCTTTCTTTCTCTCTTCTTCTTTTCTCTTTCTCATCACGCCTCTTCTAATGACCATCTTGGGGTTTTTTTTTCCCTTACACGTGTCAATGCGCCCCTTTTTCTTTATTTATAATATCCATCGCCGGCGTTCGGTCACTCATGACGTCATGAAGCAGTCAAATAGTTTAAACATTGTTCTCATTCCCCCAAAATCTATTTACTTTTTTCTATTCTCTTCATAAAAAAACGCTCCTGTTTGAGCCGCATCTAAACGAAGCGATTGATAGCTCGCCATATTCAGTGTACGCCAAAACGGAATCGCAAAACCAGCCAGTCTGCTATACGAGATAAGAACAGGCCCGAATACTGTAGAAGGATTCTCATTAAAAACATTTGACCCCCCCCACGACCAACATGAATACTATTAGAAACGGAAAAAAATATAAAATAGATAAAGATGCAAGAGTGTCACGTGTAACCCCGCAGCCGGCACGCCCTGTCGTTGACAAGTCTGGCTGACAACCTTTGAAAGACTTTTTACGGCAGGAACGGTGGAGTTCAGGTCGTAATGCCGCCTGTTAACGAGCTTACTATGTAGAATGTATGCACTTCTCGTCCGTAATCAGCCCGGGCCTCTGGTAGACGCAACTCAGGATGATATATTACGCCCGAAAAATATCGCCTGAATACTATAAATACCATTTTTTTTTAGCAACCTTCACATTCAAATCTGCCTTTTACTTTCATTAACTATCGTCACACTGGGATGCCACCTCCTTTAGCGGCACTTACACGCATAGCGCATCCCACTTATCTCCGGCCCCGTCAAGTCTCCATCACCTGTTGGCCGTTATCTCTCCGGCTATCAGCACCAAGAGATTACTCTTTGTCCGCGTTTGCATATTCAAGCAAAAGCCCAAGCAAAATTCCCACAGCAAAGTCGACTCGCAAAGCTCATCACAGGGTCACTGCCGCCACAGTCACAGCACTAATTCACATCATGACAATGTCTCAGGCAACACCACCTGCGGCCACGACGCCCGTCGATATCCTGAGTCATTCCCCTCCTCTGAACCAGCACCTCAACATTGTGGCTCTCGAGACCTTCTTCACTCCTCTGCCACCGCTCATTATCCCCAAGCCCTTCACATACTCCCTGACCGAGTATGACCGCACTTCCGCCGCCCAGGTGGCCGAGCGCATAAAGGATGCAGACATTGTCATCAGCACGGTTGTGCCCATCCGCGGCGCCGCTCTCGAGCCGGAAAACTCGCCTCGTTTGCGCCTGATTGCCACCATGGCATCTGGCACCGACTCAGTTGACCTTAACGCGTGTGCAGAGCGGGGCATTCGCGTGCTCAACAGCCCCAATTGCAACACCGTAGCTCTCGCCGAGCACGTGGCCTCCATGTACTTGAGCACGCGGCGCTCGCTGCTCCCAGTCATGCGCGCCATGTGCCGTGGCGAGTGGGGACTCAAGGGCTCCGTCATGACGACGGCGTACACGGCTGGTATACCACCCCGCAGCTGCCGTGACGAGACCGTCGGCATCATCGGCTACGGCGGCGTGGGCCAGGCCGTAGCCAAAGTATTGGGTGCACTTGGCATGCAGACCATTGTCTCTGGCCGCCGGGGCCAGACCGACAAGGCGGCATTAGCCGCCCAAGGCCGCGTCACCTTTGAAGAAGTGCTGCAGAGCGCGACTGTTATTGTCGTCTGCTGCCCGCTGCTGCCCGAGACCAAGAGTCTGATTGGTGAGCACGAGTTTGCGCAGATGCAGCCCGACACAATTCTAATCAATGTGGCACGAGGTGGCATTGTAAACGAGGAGGCGCTTGTGGCTGCACTGAGGGCCGGCCGCATTGCCGGTGCGGGTGTTGACGTGTTTGACCACGAGCCGGCAACGCCGCAGTCTAGCCCTGTTGTGGCAGCAGCAGCAGCAGGGGATCTCAACCTTGTTGCGACGGCGCACACTGCATGGGTTGCCGCCAGCACCCGCGCCAACTACCAGCGCGTTGTGCAAGAGAACGTCGAGCGGTTTATTCGGGGCGCTGTTGATGAAGAAAGAATTAAAGCATAGACAATAGATGTGTATACAGTATAGAGAAATATATGGAGCTATTTGGCATCAAGTCGGCAAGTTCCTCGCATGTTCCCTTTTCCCATTTACTAGATGTCTATCGTCGGTATTTTCGAGCCCTGGTCTTTGCTCTTTTCGCAGCTCTTATATACCCGGTCTGCGATGGCGCATCGTCACGGTTATCTGCAATAGTCGCCGTGTCTGAGGCTACTGCCATTGAGGGAGTCTGTGACCAAGCAGCGTCTGGCGCAGTCTCGCCTGGTGGTGTAGAAGAAGCTGAGGATGGTGATGGGGCTGAAGAGACCGTTTGCCTCGATTTTGGCGGCCACGTGGCTGAGATTTTGCGTCGCTTTTGTCGCTTGCTCTTGGTACGGCTTCTGGGCCGGGTAAAAACGCCAGCTCCATCTGCATTTTCCATTGTATAGTGTCCGGGGTAGTAGTAGTGACTGCCGTCACCCATACTGCTGCCATCGCCGCCACGCTGAGCTGCCGTTGCAGCATATGATGTGTTGGTGTAGTAAGATCGCGTGCTTCGGCTGCGGCTGCGACGTCTTCCTGTGAAGCGTGAGGAGTACGTCAGGCAGATGCACCCAATCAACATTAAAAAGAAGACAACTCCCAACACAATGGCAGCGATGGCCCCTGGCCCGAGGTGGTTGTGCCAGCGTCCGCCATCAGAGGGCCCCCAGTTCCTGGGATAAAGGGTCGAGATTATGCGTCCTTTTGCTATCGTCGTTGGTGCCATAGCATGGTTTGTGATCATAACTATCAGGAAAACCTGCTTTCCCTTTGAGCGTTTAAAGATTACCAGAGCCTGCGAAAGCCAGAAGAAAGCTATGTATAAGTGGCTGCGACGTGATTGCTTTATATTGGATGCATGTACCGTCCTTGGTACGAGCCTCTCACAATATTTCAGCGTACGGTATCTGTGAGATATTGGAATTACCCGAGACACATCTGCTTATACGGAAAAACTACATTATAGTTTTAGGCAAGCTCAAGTATAGGCTATGGATATATTGATGGGTCTTTCTCGTATATTATCGATATATGATCCTGCCAAACAAACTTTGTGGCCTTGCAATATAGATCTATGCACGCCGTTTTCATGTAGTAAATTTGTGCTTGGGGTCTTGCTCGCATGTTATAAGGCGCAATTATATCCTTCCGATGGATATTCCGCTACATGATGCAGCTTCACGATCGGAAGATAGCAAGTCTTCAGAACCGCACTGGGTATACCGCTTTGTAGATGGGTGTTATTTTGCCTAATAGTATGCAGCACAAATAATATGCATTTATCAGTATTAACAAGTCACGCCCTAGGTGTTGGACCCTGACGGCCGCGAGAGCTTCATTCGCAAGAGATTCTGTCTCTCCCCTGTCCCATAGTCAGGATACCACCCATATGATGAAGATTGAGATATGTATATAAGTAACGGAATTGTCTGCTTGAGCAGCTCCTGGCTAGGCAGCAAGTACAGCATGATCATGCTATCGTATTTATGACACAGCAAGCATTCAAAAGATGAATCAAAACAAATCTATGAAAATCTATGAAAATTGAAGCAAATTGAAGCAACCGATTTTCAACTGGGTACGAATGGTACGCATACTGTCTGCATATTGCATATTGTATCAGACCCGCAGCGGTCTAACATTGTGCGGTGACAGCCCTGCATCTGTGAAACTATGTGAGATCGAAGCAGAAGTGTCGCGTTTTCCTTTTGCGGTCCTTCCAATAGTGGGGCTGTGCTAGCAAATTGGGTGTAGAACCGCCAAGTGGGCTCGCTCTCCTACCAGCACGCTAACTTTCCCGGCAGGCAATTAAAATGGATATCTGGCTGGCATCGCGTGAAGTTTGCACTCTTTCCCCTCCTGGCTCTTGCCCAGCCGGTCTGCTTTTGTTCGCTCTTTCCCTGTCCTCCCGAAGGCTTTTTTCCAGCTCTGGCGCCAATCCCTGCTACCACGGCTCGTTCTCCTTCGCTCTTCCTCTACGGAGTATCAATTCCCTGTATTTTTAACCACCGAGCATAATTCTCGCAGTGTCTGTCAAGAGGAGAAAGATATACTAGCCCCCGGCAGCCCATTTATATAAGTGCTCACGCCAGTCACATTTCAACTTGGTCTTCGGCCATTTTGTGTGCGTGGCTGCAATTCTCCCCTCCTTCCTTTTTTCCTTCTCAACTTTCTTTTCCCAAGCCCAAGACCATCAGTAAACAGACCAGCAGGAAGGAACGACCAGCCAACCCCTGTCTCCTACTTCTTTCGGCGGGACGCTCTCGGCTGCATTACCATATCTCTTTCCTACCCTCCTCGATCTTGCCTTCTGCCTCCTCTGCTCCTACCTTCTACCTTCTCTCTACTCATCCCCCTTGACTTGCCCTCAACACTCGACACATCTTCATCTCAGCCCCTATCAACTACCGACTTCCAGCCTCATATCTCCTCCTTTCACCCAGGCGCCTATTTCAATGGCTGAGATTCTTTACTTCGCCGCGGAGGACGCGGCAAAGCTGGAGCCATATCTCCCTCCACGCACTGTTCAGGCATCGTCTCAGACAGAGAATGACGCACCTTCACGACCGTTTGTGACGCTGACTTTTGCCACGTCTCTTGACTCATCCCTGGCTCTAGCTCCCGGTGTTCGCACAGCTCTATCAGGGCCTCAATCCAAAGCAATGACACACTTTTTGCGAAGTCGACACGATGCAATCTTGGTCGGCGTGGGCACTGCTGTGGCTGATGACCCAGGCCTGAACTGTCGCATCTCGAGTGATGATGTTAACGCCGGAGAGGGCACACCCACTGTCACTTCTCGCCAGCCACGACCCATCATCATCGACCCGCACGATCGCTGGCCCTTTACATACGATAGCCGGGTCTTGGCCACACAACGCCGCGGCTTGGGACTTGCCCCATTTGTTGTCACTGCAGTCGGCGAGCCGGATGCTACAAAGCGCCAGCTACTCGAAAGCCACGGAGGCAAGTACCTGGTCATCGACACCGACACCAGCGCGAAGAACACCACCCGTTTTCAGTGGGAAGAAATACTCGCGGCCGTGGCTGCCCAGGGCCTCCGCAGTATCATGATCGAGGGCGGTGGAAGTATCATCAACACGCTGCTGGCTCCTGCCAATTTCAGCCTCGTTGACTCGGTCATAGTCACCATTGCTCCAACCTGGCTCGGGCAAGGCGGCGTTGTCGTCTCGCCTGACCGCGTCCATGACAACAACAATCAGGCAACAGCGGCAGCACGTCTCAAGGATGTCAAGTGGAAGCAGCTTGGTGATGATGTTATATTATGTGGAAGATTGAACAGCTCGGCCTGTTGAAAGCTGCCCATTTTGGAAACATATATAATACCAGAAAATGCCCTCGTTGAGAAAAGACATCCCACCTACATACAAGGAAATACCGCAACAAAGTCGAAGAAAACAAAGCAAATGACACTTTTGCGCCGAGAATTCGGCTAAACAGCCAGCCATCGGCAAATGGCTCACAATCTTACTCGACCACCCGCCTCCCGAACTCGACTTATAGATGGCCCTGCCACTTGATCTCCAGCCGCCGCAGCGGGTAGTAGAAGATCGCAGTCACAACAAACGCCACCTCAAAGCCAATGTCTCCCGTGTGCTTGGCAATTGGACCAACATACCAGGCCTCGTCCATGCCAGGAACGACCAATCCAAACGAGATAAGGGAAGCACCGATGGCAGCCAGTCCGGACGGCAGCTTGTTACGCACATTCCAGAACGAAATGTCGTATGACGAGTAGTCCAAGTGCCGGATCAAGACGAGCTCTTCCATCAGCACTGCTGCAAAGCAGCCGGCCCAGTATCCTATCACGGCGAGGAAGTTGGTCAAGCTCTCCTCCCACGACTCGGCAGCCCTGATAGCAAAGGGGATCATGATAGCCAGAGTCACGATAACAAACACAATCCGGTGGATGCGTGCAAAGAACGGCACCAGCATTTGCAGATTCAGCGAAACCGAATACGACGATATGGCGATGTTGCCAATGCTTGCGAGTGCAAGCAAGACGACAATGAACTTGCCGAAGCCACCAGCTGGTGTGAGCATCTCATAGATCACACCGCCGACATTCGACACCTCATAAGCCTCCGCCCAAGACGGAACGTTGGGGATGGCACCGCCAATGGCAGCGCCCAGAATGAGCAGAGTGACCGACGGGATCAGGATACCGAAATAAATATACAAAAAGATCTTGAGCCTATACCGGAACAAAAAAGGCCGTCTGTTAGCAAACACCAATCGACAGCAGACACAGGCAGCGCAAGTCACTTACTTTGATGCCTTTGGGCTATGGTATGTGGCATAGTCGGAGACGGTGCCACTGAATGTCAAAAAGTATCCTGCAATGATGCCGCCATACGACAACACTTGGGGAGCCGTTGCAGGCGGCACTTCGGTCTGCAGGTGCAGGTACTTGCCGCCGCATCCAACCGCAATAAGGAGACTGATCAGGTTGGGGATCCATGACCAGCGCTCAATGGCATGCAAGGCACGGTAGCCCAACATCGACGCGAAAAGACTTATAACGCAGATGATGACGATACCGACCTTGACGCTTACGTGTTCCGGGTTCAGAGCCGAGATCGCCTGTCCTCCGACGACGGCGGAGATGAGGGTGAAACCCGTGACGGTTGCTGCGTTGAGCAGCAGCGGGATTGTTACGAGAATGAGGCTGTTTTGGCATGGTCAGTCACGGCTTGCCACTGCGTTTTTTCGTTATTCGTTGATTCACGTACCCGAATGAATAGCGAGCCAGGATCTGCTGACGCATGCCGGTCTGTGACCCTGATATTCCGAGAAAGGCGGGTGGGAAGATGGTCAAAATGGCAAAGAAGAGGATTATGAGGGATGCGTCGCGAAGGCTAAGGCCGAACGAGTACGTGGCCAAGATACCAGTCGGAAGCCTACGAGCAAGGTTAGAGGAGCTGCGAGGACGGGGAGAGGCAGAAAAGAGCAGGAAAAGAAGGGAGCGACTCACGGCAAAAGACTCATCATGCTGGTGAAAAAGAGGGTGAAAAGGTTGCTGTACTGCGTGTTGGTGCGCTGCTCCAGGGGGACAGGCTTGATGCCGTTGTCCTCGAAGCCGGCGTCGACCAGGCGCTGGTACCACTTTGAATTCTGCTCGGGGCTGGGTTCATAGACCTCGCCTTCTTTGACAGTCAGGATGCTGGCAAAGCCATGGCCTGGCCGGCTCTTCTCGGCCTGTCTGTCGGGCATCTGCTTCTCGACATCTGCGACATAGCTGTGCGCCTCGGGCACCGGGTTCTCTTTGTCAGAGGACGACATATTGGGACTTGAGGAGCTGTGCTGTTTGGGGGGAGGGGGGGGGGTGGTCTCTTGTCACGCTCGTTGTATGTCCTGTCTTGTTCGTTCTTGATGGTAAGAGTCTTGACAATGAAGAGCAGATGGCTGGTCTTTTATTTTGATCTCAAGTGATCCTGGGCGACAAGGTGTCGGAGTCAAAAACGAGAGGAGCTGCAAGTGCGGATTTTCAGTTCCTGGCTAGCGCCACTACGATTGGCGCGTTTCTTGAGCAAAGCGGCGTTTTGCTTCTTTGTTCCCTCCTATTTCGGTCACGTGCTTGGATGACTGTGCACCTAATTCCGCTTTTATGGGCTTTATTTCTTGGCGTCCGGTTTTCGCAAGTACATTTCGACAAGTGTCGGCACAACGGTGACAAGTTGTCGCTGACGATGTACAGTTTGAACGAAAGACTTAGTGGTATTGGGGGTGACGGAGAGGAGATGGCGAGACGGAGAAAGAGAAAGGAGAGAAGAGGAAGAAAAAGAAATGGAAATGAGACAGGAAGAACCCGGACTGTTGTCTTACCAGGATGGAGGGGTGCGCAGGCACATTTACCCTACTGAAATTGGTGCCGTCGGATTTGCGCAGTCACATCCTCTGATGTCCCGACTTGTTGCTTCCCTCACTTTTTATGGGAAATGCCTCCTTCTTCATACCTCTGAACTATGGAATGTGACTGCTCTGGCAGCTCGGTGCCTCCTCGTTCCCTGAACGCTCGTTGCAAATATCACAACGGCAGGAACCCTTTGGCAGGCCATGCCTAGATTGTCAAGGATACGACAGGAAAAGTACAGAAGTGGGCACGCATATGGAACTCCTTCACTGCTGTCGCTCTGACTGTATCTTTCGCATTTCCGAAGGCTAATTTTCAACTATCTTCATTTCTAATGGAGAGGGGGTGGGCTCCGATCTCATTGGCCGCAACGATGACTAGCCAGTCAACGCTAAATCAATAATGGAGGCCATCCATTTCGGGATGAAGTTCATCTTGTTGTACCTCTGGTTGGGACAGTACTGTTCGCGATGCAATTTGAAGGCAGACAATTGCACCACAGAATGGGCTGGCACTCAGCTACGTCGACATACCGACATACCGAATATGGCGAGGTCAGGACGAGCGACGATATATACAGCATGACCAGCACCCTCGACTCGACAAGACTACAATATGGAACCTAGCCAACATGGTAGCTCTGTCGAGACATGCGCAGATACCTAGCACACTCTGTACAAAAGTATCGCTCGTTCCACTTTATTTTTGTGGCGGCACCCGGTTGGCGTTTACTTGTTCAACACCAACTTTCAATATCCGCTGCGCAAGCATATTCTGTTCATACCTGGCGACCACTCGTTTGCGTCCTTCTCTCGCCCCTCCGGCTACCTGCTGGTGTCGACGGCTCGAATCTGCAGGAATCATGAAAACATACAAGCGGAGACTCGCGAGAAACAGCGACATAACGACTTGATGCTGATGCTGACGGAGCCGAAAATACCCCCTCTCTGGGCGCCCATCTTTGACTCCACTCCGACTGACCTAGCAACGGCTATGATTGCGAAGAGCAATGGCGCGGCGATAATGTGTATGACTCTTGTCGAAATTTTCAACAACTTTGGTCTAATGTTCGAATTTTATTTCTGCAAATTTGCTCGCAACATGCAGAGGCTGGCCACGACGATCTGCGGGCCTGGGCATCTGGGACGGACAAAAGACGGACGTTGTTTAGGTGTGGGTAGTGTCTGCTGTCATGGTCTTTGTGCGAGCGTTTGTCAGTATGCTCTGTTGGTGGCCGCTGTACTGGAGGCAATATTGAGGCATTGACACGCCAGCGTAGCAGCCCGAATGATTCACAGGGCATGGTCTCGACACTGGCAAGTTTCCTTTTTTTGTTCAAGAAGCCTCGAACAGAATCATGAAGGCGAAGCAAGCGGCAGTCCCAATATGAGAAAAGTGCAGCGATGACTAGGGAGGGCAGTGTACTTTGATGGCTGCTCCTTGCATTCTCTTCGTTTGCTCACATTGATATTGTTCTCCAGTTCCCATCTCTTCACCGGTGGGCATACAGCATGCATGGTGGAAACATCCGGGACGATCACTAGAAACAAGTACCTTAACGTGATGCGAGGTTTGTGTGGCATGCGCTCCGACACAGGCGGAGCTTCCTTTCTCTGCTAGTCAAATTTCAGTTTGAGGTTGAGGTCGAGGTTGAAGAGAACGCCGTCGTCTCGGCTCTCCACAGCGGTCTGGTAAGCCGGTCTTACGCCGCACGTAGCCGCTTCACGGGCCGTGATTGTCCTCCGCGATCGCAAAGACCGTGGCTGGGTTTTCATTCTACAAAGTCGTTTATATCTTTTCGGTTTCATAGTCGTCTTTCTCACTTATTTTATTTTTGTGTTCGTACTTTTTTTGCCGACTTTCCCGGTTGTTCAACGTGCTTCTATGCATATAGCCCCCCCTTGCTGAGTTATCTTGAGTCAAATTGTATCATAATAGAACTCAAGAATGCGGTCAAGAGCTTTGGCTGAATCCAGCGGTGAAAATATGTAAAGGTGTGGCTGCTTTGTGTAGGTTCGTAGATAGAAATGAGGGAATAAAATAGCAGAAAAAGAAGGAGAAGGAAAACCTCTCATGCAGAACCGCTATCTAGAATCATCGCAGGTCCGAGCGATGCCGTGGGATGAGCTGCGACTTTATATTTCTGTCGTCTCACATGTCGCCATACCGCACATGTGGACGAGTAATCTGTACACGCCGATCATTAAAAATCAAAAGGAGTACAGTTTTCGAGGCTTGTTCAAGGTGGCATGTTGCCTCACCGTCTTCACGTCTTCTCGCCTCGATTATGCCTCATCATACTCGAGTGCGTACTCGAGTGCAGGACAAAACAAGAAATAGGTCGACCCCCAGTCTTGATTCCTGTGGGGGGACCAACCCTCACAATGATGGCCAATTGGCCCTGTGCACATCTGGTGTGCACCTTCTCAAAACTCCATGGTCGATACCAGAGAACCCACGCAGCTCGGCCACGGCCAGTCCGGTGTGCGACTGGAAGGAATTGCACCTTCATCCTTGAGGAATTTCATGGCTTTGTTCCGTTTACGTTTATCTTGGTGTCTCTAGCTACAATAGTCGGTGTAGAGTAGAGTAGATATTGTACGAAAGAAAACATAATCATAGAAAAATAGATGCAAACATATCTGCAAGGGCGGCGGGCAGGTGCGAGCATGTACTGTAGGCTGTTTGATACGTTTGATACGGCCCCAGTTTTTAACGGGAGCGGGCTGGGCCGCAGACCACCCTAATAACCGGGTCCGACATTTGTAAAAAAGGGCAGGAGCGACGACTACGACTACGACTTCCTTATTTTATCACGGCGTGAAGATGACGATTGATTTTGATTTATATTTTTATGGGTTTTTGTTCCCAATAATGATACACGCGTATACCAACCTAGCTCGCCCAGGCAAACGGCACACACGCAAGAGCCGCCTTGGATCTAGACCTTTGCTTCTAGAATTTTCTCCAGGACAGGCAGCCGCCGTGTGTCACGATTATGCACAGAGCCTCAATGGCCGACCAGGCACAGGTATGACTCGTGGCGTGCTCGATATGAGTCAGTACTACATACGTTAGCGAGACTGCGAGTCAGTGTGGCAAGTACACACAAGTAGAGAGAAGTACTGCGGCGCATCGTGGTGTGAGCATGCATGTCCCGGAAAGGCGTGGAAGCCTAGTTCAGTTCCCAACAGATGGCAGATGGCAGATGTCACGGGAGGATGGAATGAGTATTCTCGCCTCCTTGAGACAAGCCTCGGCAGGGCAGTGGTTGGCATTTGATCGATGTGATCGCCCTGCAAGGCACGTTTGCAACGCGAGTCCCATGCAGGCCCGAAACCAGTTGGTATCCAGAGCCTTGCCTCCAGGAGCAAGTAGTCCTTGACATTTCCCGGGTTTTATCCGGTTGCCTTACTTTTCCTATATTTTGGTTTCTTTTGGGAGGACTTAACTTGGTAGGAATCAATGCAGCCAGCTGCGAATACCTGATATGGGGTGATCCATCTCGAATCAGATCCCTGCAGACTATTATTTGATATAGTGTCAGCGTAACGTAACCCCGGAGATCTCTTAAGAAGGGATGCACCCGCCACCTGAGGCTTAGCAACTAACAACAACAACAACGTCATGTTTAAAGTTGAGCATTCTCTCTAATTTTTTATTAATACTTGTTTACTCGATACCAGCGATTTACTTGTCTGTAAGAAAGTGGCGGTTGGCGGACGCTCAATGACGTTGCGCCCTGCAGCCATTGGCAGCACGTTGTTCATGGCCTTCCTATTTTTATTACAGTTAGGGCAGTGCAGCCCTGCTTGTCAAACGGACTGTCGGCCTATTAATGCAGCATTGTCTTTACTACAGGCCGTTTCCGACCCATGATGTGCATTTTCCCCTAATAGACAGAAACCCAAACATCCGATTAGTCTTGCTGGCACGGCAATGTAGCGTGATTGTCGGTCAATCGGTGTATCGTGTATGTGTCGCATGCATATACAACTAGCAAACGTCAACATACGCAGCGGTATAAACAACACCGCTACTTTGAAGAAGGATCACAGCGGGATGAGTGGCCTGTCGCCACATCATCCATCAAGACTGCGAAGCACACAAAGTCGGAACGTGAGGCTCACCGGTCAATGGTTGTACATTGAAGCTCGAGGGTGCAAACAAGAGACGAAAGAGTAACAGCGGCACAGATACGAAGTCGCGAGGTGAGAGCAGGCGTCTGACCTCGCAATCTTATATTCCGACAGTCTGAGGGAGGGCGAGGTCATGAGACAAGGCTGTGAGCCGTAGCATCCGACGCAAGCCCGACCTTCCCGACAACACGAATACAATGCTGTTCACATGCAGCTTGCTAGCTGTGGCGCAAGGCTGAAGTGGCAAAGTAGCAAAGAGACTGCACGTCGGCAGAGTCGTTGAGTCAATGGCCAAGATACGAGCTTACGACCGAGCCCGCAGGAAGACACATGGCCTTTGACTCAGATCAGCAGGGGCTTTAATATTTTATCCTAAAAAGGAACATTAGTCCCTGACGACAGAATGACGGCAAATTACAGTAGAGATTTTGTCAAATCAAGAACAGGATGAGGCGAGATACGAGTCATCGGTGGCCTATTATTGTGCTTGCAATGGAACCCTTTTTCCTTCTTTCTCCATGAGCTGGGTAAGTTGTTCATTCGACTGTTTGACACGAGCGACAGGCATCGGTGTCCGTTTCTCACTAGCTAGACGAGTTTTGCCACTCAAATCAGGGGTTCCGGCCAAATCAAATAGAAAAGAAGGCTAAAAGAAAAGCAGAGCAAAGGCGTAGTTGATAGTCCTGCCAGGACGGCCATTTGAATGGACAGCATATGTGCGAATGAAAAGATGCAGTCGCGTGCTCTTTTACTGTAAACAGCCAAGCTTTGCGTTAATTTTATAGTGCAGAAATGTACAGTCGATAATCTTCTCACCTGTTTTCATCAAGTGGGGGATGGATGGCCCGAGAGAGCTGAAGCCAAAAATAAACCAACTTCATGATCAAACGGCCGGAGATATAGGATCGCCTTTTACCAGGTAGTGGGCAAACAGTGGTCTCCTTCGATGAATCAAGAAGGTGGTTATGTCGTCTGCAAGGAGGCTGCTTCTAGAATCAAATTTGCTCTCTGCTAGACGCTTTCTGTTACTAATAGTAGCCAGGGCCCAGATAAGATCATCCTTGTTTTAACGGCTGCCGGGGTAGGTATGTAAAATTGCCATAGTGTATTTTGAATTCCGGTAGTCTTGGGGTGCGGAATTATCACGTATATACTACAATAACTTCAATAACTACATATGTACTTGTGTCCATCGCCCAGGAGGAGTTTGCAGGTTCAGCCGCACCCTCATCCTAGGTCGCACCCAGACTACTGGTGTTAACTTACACGATGATTAAATACTAAGTTATATGACTAACTCATGTGATATCGTAGACAAATATTTTTATGTCACCTAATCACATACCTAGTTGATTCTCGTATATTCTTTATATCTTAGTCAGCATGGTCTATAGGCCGCTGCGAACACCGACTTGAAAGTACAGCACATGAAGGCAGCAAGGAGAGTCGCCTGCAGAGCTTGTAGCTGCAGCGACTGCATGTTACATATACGTACCCCTAAGGCCTGACTGACTGGAGTGGCTGTAAGCTTGCACATGTTGTGGCGAAATACAGCAACCATGGCGGCCTCTCCGTCTGAGAAGAGCTGGCTCCAAGTTTTACGGTGTCTGCAGTACATGTCTTATCTTACAACCCTGCTCCTTACTGAGTCTCTACCTTTTAGCTGCCCCCTTTCACGTACTGTGTTATTCGCCTCTCTCCCGCCCAACCTGTGCAAAGGTTTGCCTGCCGCACCCAACCTGCTGGCCAACGGCATAGGTAATGCAACAATTCCGCATAGCGGTGACATCAAAATACAAGAAAGAACATATCAACAGCTACATCAGCTTCGCATAGTCGTGTTATACGAGAGTGCAAAGACGACCGCATTCATTAGGAGCTGAAGATTCGGGCCTTTTGGCTTGTAGAGGTCAGACAATAGATGACGGTCTATGGAGGTCAAGAAAATAGAGAAACGCTTCCTCGAATAGTAATTATATACTGGGTTTCATAAGATGAACGTCAACGAACAAAAAAGGACAATAAGGAGTGGATGCATTAAATATAAACAATGGTATTAAAAAAAAGTGAAAGACAATTAAAGAAAATATAAGGAGAAAAGAAGAAGACGAATGATTCTGTAAGATATAAAAAAACAAAACATTGCTCTAGGGGCAACTTAATGTAGAATATATAACACCAGGCCACCCCCGTCCGAGCTCGTCTTCCTCGTGGTCCCTGAGGAAGCTTTTGATTTTACTTTCTCCATTCTCTAGTCTCCATTCTTTTTTATATTCTCCAGTCCGTGGCTGCGATGAACTACACCAGAAAGCGTAAGTTGATTTAATTATTTCTGCCGTTGGATTGTTTGGTCGTGCCAGTCGATCATACGGCACGGCCGTCTGCATCCACGGCATCTCCCTATTGTCGGCCGACTCTCGTACGTTTCGAGCTGGATCAGACCATGATGCTAACACAGCACAGGGGCCCTGTTGGCTTGTGATTTCTGTCGGCACCGAAAACGACGGTGTGACGGCGAGAGGCCATGCTCGACATGCCGGGAAAGCAATGCAGACTGTCGCTACAAGGATCTCCCCGTCGAGAGGGTCGAGCCATCGCCCGGCTCCGGCGAGGCTGTCACAGAGCAGCTCAACCGCATCGAGGTTCTCCTGCATCGCCTGGTGCATACGTCTGCTGGCGGCGTCAGCGAGGGCCCCGAGACTTCCAAGCTTATGATGACACACCCGCTGACAGAGAACTCGGGATCGTACACAACATCTCCGCCCGTTAGCGACTTCATATACGACCAGTACAGCCAGGACTTGCTTACAGACTTTGCAGACTATACAGACTACACGCAGACGCCCTTACCCTACAGCCATGATTCCATTATCACCTCCACCTCCACCTCCGGCTGCACTACTAGTGCCCCCATCATCTCACTGTCTCTGGCTCCTCCTGCTGTGCCTCTCGTATCAACCATGCCCGTGTCGCAAATGACATCGACGCCTTTGTTGTCAATGGCCCCAGCATCCTTAACTCCAGTACATCCTGTATCTCCAGTATCACAGCCACGCACGTTCGCCTCCAGGCTGTCACCAGACCACGCCTTCTCGCCTGCCTACCATTCCAGGTACAGCCTCGTGACCAGCACGCCAGCCGTCTCGCCGTCTGAAAGCTCGCCATTCCAGCACACAGCCCAGCTCCAGCAAAAACAGTACCACCAGCAGGAAACCCAGCTTGTCATCCCCCGTGAGGAATCCACCGCTGCAGACTCGCTCCTGTCTATGCCTGAGATCGAGTTTCTTATATCAAGGTCTTGGAATACAAACAACAGCAAAAATGATACCAGCAAGACCAGCAAGACAAACGACATCAACGACATCAAGAGCGCCAGAGGCGATGCCCCTGTCCCTGCCCAGCTGAGCCCAGATCTGCCGCTCTCGCGCACACACTTTTATGACATTGAGGTCCGCCTCCCCTTGCAAAAAGAGCTGCATCCCTTCTACAGCCCAGGCCCCTGGGACTCGACTTGGCCACTGCCAATCACAGACCCGGCTCGCACAGACAAGATCAGCGGCTATGTCTCTGCATACTTCACATTTGTATACCCCAACACGCCCCTCGTCAATATTGGCCAGTATGCCGAGCTCTCGAGGGGCTTGTTTGATGCTGGCGAGGCGGACAAGGACTTGTTCAAAAGCAGCAGCCCCGACAATGATGCGTCGATCCAGAAAGCCATTTGCCTCACCATATGGGCCATCGGTGCTCTAGTGTCCGCGGGGGCAAATGACAAAGACCCCGAGCGCGATGCTCTCCTCTATTTTCAACCGGCCTTTAAAATCATACAGCACCACGCCCTGTGTGAAGTTGGGCCTCCGTCCCTCGCTTCCTGCCAGGCACTCCTGCTCGCCGCCTCCTACTTTGCCCACATCGGCAGGCCGCTCTATAATGCCCGCATGGTCCATCTTGCCGGCTGCCAGCTTCTTAAACTCTACCAACAAAAGGCCAGGGGCGGCTACGACGCCGAGCGCCAGCGCGACTTTCGCATCGCCTTTTGGGTGTGTTTTCTGTGGGAGAGTGACCGTGTTGCCGAGTTCGATGTCCCGCTGAGCGGCATCATCGAGCTTTCCGCCGACATGCCGCTCCCAAACCAGGGCGAGACGGACGACTCGGAAACAATGATCTATCTCACAGCCGAGATTGCCGCCCGCAAGATCTCCAATCAAACACGCGACTGTCTATATGGGCCACCTCTTCCAATCACAGCAGCTGCTGCAGCACCACCACCACCACCAATGGGCGATGTTGATATGGCTGATGCCTTGACGTCGGCTCAGCCTCACAAAAGACGACGCGGCGGTGACGACGGCTTATTCGCCACAACTCCGTCCTCTATTTCGCTCGCCGCCTCATCCAAGCCGCACGCATCTGGGGCTGCCACCATACACAAATTGCTCAGCGACAGCACAGAACTCAATCGGCAATTGGACGAGTGGTATCGCATGATTCCCGAGCATGTACAGCCTCCATTGCAGGGCAATGTCGTCTACAGCGGTGCTGCCACGCATCGAACCAGCCAGGGCGGCCAGAACAGCCAAAAGGGTCAAAAGAGCCAGAAGAGCCGGAGCGATCGGAACAGCCCGTCATCCGACCCGGTAGAGATGAAACTGCTGCCACTGCGCGCCCGGATCCTGCGCGCCCAGTATTACGCCATTCGACACATCATCCATCGCCCCTTTGTGCTCGCCGTCGCCTGGCACCAGAAGCAGAACGACGAGGTCCGCGAGCGCCGGAAACTGAATTCCACCAATGGTGCAAAGCGAAACAGGCTGCCCCAGGACGAGATACGGTACTTGCCGCCCGCCATTCTTGAAAAGTGTGCCATCTGCGTTGACTCGTGTCTCATGTTCCTCATTCATGTCCTGCCGCTGCTGGACCAGAGGTCACCTTATCTCTGGTCCTTTTGCCAGACCAGCGTTGCCTGCCTCGTCGTGCTGCTCGTCGTGCAGGCCTGCCCGCCCATGCACGCCACCAATGCGGCCCGTCACGCATTCGAGGGTGGCAAGTCTCGCAGAGTAAGCATAGCCCGTCTACGCGACCAGGTCGCCAAAAAGCTGAGTCGCTGGGCCACAGAAGGCTCGAGTTTCCAGGCCGAGCTGCATCTGGTCCAGAGCCTGCCTGTGCCGGCCTCGGACTCAATTATTTTTATGATCCCAGCAGGTCTGGCTGGTTCCCCGTCACGCGATCTGCGGCATTCGGGCGCGCGACACGGCCCTATCAAGCGAGAATAGGCGGTGGCTTGTTGGTGTGTCCATGTACTTGTTTTGTTTTGTATTGCATTTTTCTTTTCTATCGCATTTGTATCTGTATTTGTACTCGTTTGCTCTTTGGCGCAGCATGGGATGCGGGCGAAAAACTGTGCTATAAAATCAACAGAACATGGGTGAGCGACGGGGTAAAAGGACATAGGATTTATACGAACCTTGGGGGTATATGGCGGATATTTGCATAACGATTACCAGGACGGCGTTTTGTTGGGTTTATCGCTTCGCTAGACATGTAGCAATTTCACAGTTATATATAACGGTGCAGCTGTCAAAAAGTATCAAAAATCAAAATATCAAGATTAACGAAAGTGATAGGTATATCCAAAATAACGCCCTCGTAAATGTCAAATCATCCAGCAAGAGTGAAAAGAGTGGTCGTCAAAAGCAATGGTTGTCATTGCGTGAAATGAGAAGTGGATGATGAAAGCAGAAAAGACAGAAAGACAAAACGGGATACAAAACTCCAAGAGTAATACATTAAAAGTAAACAAACAAAATAAATAAAAAATATATATCACCACCCCCAAGATATATCACAGAACATCGCTGTTTGGCTGGCTTTTGGTCAGGTAGTTGCTCGGTACCTTGGGGACCTGCGGAGACCCGGGAAGCTTGTCCGTCCGAGGTGCCAGCGGGGGCGATGCTAGTCCCGCAGATCCGCCGCCGCTGCTAGGAAGTCCAGATGTGGCAGACCCAGATGCACCCACCCCCATGCCAATGCCCATGCCAGACATCTCAGGGAACTTCTCGTCACGCGAGCGGCTCGCTGTTAGGCGCCGCATGCGAGACCGCGTACTCTGGGCCAGTGGCCGAATCATCGTCTCAAACATCCCTCCACTGTGCCCTGGCTGACCGCTGACCGCCCCGGCTAGAGAACCTGGACCATTGTACAGGCCAGCCTGGCGATCGTCTTCATTGTCGGAGAAGAATGCATCCTCATCATCCGAAGCAAATTCCCGCAGATAAGACGAGGATGCAGCAACCGACGCCACCCCGCCTATACCAGCGCCTGCCGCGACTGAAGCAGGCGCCGACGGGGACGTCACAGAACGGGAATGGAGCGACGGCCGGCTGCCAAAGCTTTGCGATGATGCGCCAGAATGCACCGTCCCAAAATTGAATGCCCCGGGGTTCATGGTATTGGACACACCAGCAGACATATTGCCATCGCGTGACCCAGGTGGGCGGTCCGCAAACGCATTGTGCAGCACCGAAGTCGGGTTCGAGGCTTGGTACAACAGGGGCGAGATCTCGTCGTAGAGTTGGGCGCCCGACGCAACGGCGGCTGCATCAGGGAAGGCTTCGGTTATCGTGATCATCGACGAGCGGCTGTCCCTGGACCCATTGCCGTTCATGTCATCAAAGAAGTCGTCGAGACTGTCCAGTCTGCTCACCAGGTCACCCGAGACGGATGCGTCGCTCCGCACTGCATCATCAGACATCATCGTGTCTGAGCGCTCCATGGGCGGTGGGTAAAAGTAGGGGAATTCCTCAACATGAAACTCGACATCGGGTGTAGGCGCAGTCTCAGTTGCTGCACCCTCGGCATTCTGGCAGCTGTAAAAGATTGCATGGATGTTGGCTCTTGTAGACTCGGTCTTCTTAGCGGGAATGGGAATCGCCCATCCAGATTCGTCAGGGATGCCGAACAAGCTTTGCGTCCGTTCGTACTCTTTGCGGATCGTCTTTGATGTGGGCCGCGTCATACTCATACGCACGTGCAAGGTGTCTGTCGATGAGCTGGACATGGACATGATGTTGTCGAGCACCAGGAGGGCCTCCATGCAGAGATCCGACGACAAGAGTCGCAAAAGAGGTGAGATGAGGTCGGATCCGTGGCCTGCAATGGCAGGCTGGCGCATGTCGATCTCCGGGATAAATACGCACAGTATACGCATCGTCATGAGTCTCATCCACGTGTCGCTGTTGGTCAAGAAGCCCAGCAGCATAGTCAGCATTTGGAAATCGAGCCGTGGAAGGAATCTCTCCTGCAATGCGCCATACATCTGCGAGGCAAAGTCCGCACCGTCCTTGTCGTAGGTTGAGGATAAGTATCCGTCGAGCACCATTGCAATCCCACCGTGGCCTTGCGCAAGTGCAAGGCTGAGCAGGTTCTGGGTTGTCTGCACAATGTCTTCGTCTTGCGTGCCGCCTTGTTCCAGCTTGTGCAGGAAGCGAGGCAGGTTTGCAATCAGAGCCAGAAACAAGCGGTCATCGTCTCCAACGAGCGCGTCGCTAGGAAGGCGCACTACCTTCTCAATTGTCTTGAGTGTGGCGTCCAGGCAGATCGACGAGCGCAGGCCTTTGTACAAGAGGTTCTGTAGCCCACCAAACGCACCATCCCATTTCTCTGGCTGGCCTTCGAGGAAGAGACGGCGAACGCCGGGCTGCTGGAAGTCAAGCTTGTCAAGGAACTGATTCAGCATCTCGACAGCCTCCAGAAACTCGCGCTCGTTGATCGACTCAAGACAGGCACACGTCGTCCAGAACAACTGAGGAAATGTAAGGAGCTTGTCAGCATCAAGCTTCGAAATTAGAGTCTTAAGTGTCGTCAAAATTTCCATCGAAAATGTCCGGATCTCAGTGTCCTCGTCGGCAATCGTGTTTGACAGCCGGATCAGCATATCGGCAAGCATGTACTGATCCAGGGACGTCAAGATGCACCGGAAGATCTGGAAAGACCGGCATGCAAGATGGCGCACGGGACAAGAAGTAGCCCACGTCAGTGACAAACGCCCCCACTGCTCCTTGATGCCTGGAAAGGCAACCTCAAAAGTCTTGACAACCTCGGACGTCAAGTACTCCATGCTGGCCGGCACCTTGTTGTCCTGGTCGTCGTCCTTTCCATTGCTGTCGTCGTAGCCCCAAACGACGGCTTTGTCGTGCCGGCGAATAAGCTCGACAAGCCCCTCTATTGCCACGGCCTCGTCATGTGTCTTGTCGTCGATATTGGAAATAATAAGCTCGTGGATAAGGTGGACCAGCATCTCACGAGCCTGCTCTTGCACCAGGGGGGTGTAGTGATCCCAAAGAACAGTGACCACTTGCAACAAGATGGGCACATACTCAGACACGAGATTCAAAGGAGACACCATCAAATCCACAAGCAAGATCAGGGACAGCTGGCCGAGCGAGAAGCCAGCCTGTTTTGTTCCGACAGGAAGCGCTTCATTGAGGTCTGCACAGTACGGGAACAGAATGCTTGCATCCGGGGGCGGCGGCATGGTCTCCCTCTTCTCGTTGGGCACCATGGCTTTCGGGGTGATTTGCATCAGAAGGAAGTCGATCACCTTTTGGCCGGGAGCGCTGCTTGTGCTGGCCAAAAAGACGACAATCTGCTTAGCATACTCCACAAAGTTCTGCTCTCTTCTGTCCAAGCACAAAGCCATAATAAAGTCCAGAATCAGGCGAACATTGCCCGGGTGGGGGCCAGTGGCCAATGCTTGCCAGAGTGCCTGCACCTCGTTATGCAATGCACTGCTAGATTTAATGGTTATCTCTAGCAGGTTGGCAAGAAGGACGTACGACTCGGCCGTGGGGCCCCCATTGGGGTCAACCTTGAGCTCGACACACTGGATCCACGGCAGGATGACAGCAATCACATTTCTCTGGGCCGATTGTTGTAGGTCCTTGAAGTAGTACGTGAACTCGGAGAAAATGTGGAACGCAACTTCGGTGTGCTGTTTGGAAAGACGCTCCGAGATCTTGTACTGAGCAAGCTTATAAACGGCTTTGGTTTTGTCGGAAACGCTGATATCAAAGTCCTGGATCTTTGAGCCACGTCCAATGTTTTGGCGCTCCTCGAGTGCCCTTAGCATAAGCACAGACTTGGATCGGATCTCGGACTGCTCGTTGCCGAGCGTGAAGAGGCACAGGCCTAGCAAACGCCAAAACGGAGTTTGGTAGTCCTGGTGCTCAAGGAGAACCTGGGTCACGACTTCAAAGTAGCACTCGAGAACATGGGATGTCTCTGTGAGATAGCAGCGTCCAACGCTATGCTCTAGAAGCAGAGGGTGCTCTTTGTTGTGGACGATGAGGTTCTTAAGTGCTTGGCGGCCAATGAGGCGCATGCGGTCGTTTCCAGATCGGAAAATGTCCTCAATCCACGCAAACATCCGCCGCATGTCAAACTGGAGTACGATATCGTTCTCGGTCTTGAAGGTGATGGGGCCGGCGCAGAGTGCAGCCAGAGCACTCAAGGCAGCCGTTCTCAAGTGGCGCTTTTCAATCTCCATGGCAGCTGTCAGAGTGCTGTCGGGGCCACGCGGTACAGACTGCTGGCCAACCATGGCTACACGGCCATTCTCGTAGCCCTGCGCCTGGCTTACAGAGAAGCCGCACCATTTCTCCATCAACGTAAAAGACGACTGGCGGGCCTCAAATGTCATCCAGCGGGTGGGTTCTTCTGTGCGGTTGATACCCAAGTACAACTCCTCGATGAGGCCACAGTAGTGGCGTCTGAGCCGCTGAAACTCAATATCATGTTGTACTTCACCGTCATTCAAAAAGAGTTTGATGTCTGTCGCGTACTTGACGATATTACCGAGCACCCATTCGTCGTTGTAGACTTCTGGACTCTTCAAGAAGTGTGCAGTCAGTCGGTACACATGGGTGATCTCAGTCCGCAAGAGATCCATCTTCTTGTTGCGCCTGGGGCCGCTGTTTGTGCGGTTGTGCGTGCGGTTTTGCATGTGGGTGGCAGCTTCGTTATTGCACTGCGAGACGTGGCCTTGAAGTTGCTCCAAGAGCGTGCGGTAGATGTTGATGTTGATAGATCCCATGCCGGCGACGACCGCCTCTCGAACTGAGATAGAGGACACTGACAGAAGGGGGTTCAGGAACTTGAAAAGCGTCCGGGCAGTCACGATCTTATCAGTGGCTGACGATTTGGAGCCTTTCCGTCCATGTTGGTTAGCCTGACCTCCATTTGCGCCTGTACTTCCGGGGTCTTGCATTGTCGTGCAAGCAAACACAAGATATAACCTCCACTGCTCGACAAGGAGCTCAGGCTGCGTAGTCGGTGTCTGAGCAAGGATGCGAGCACTACCAGGGTCGGTGCCATAGTAGGGGCCGCGCGCCGGTTCGGAGATAATGGTGATGGCCTTGTACATTTGCAGGATGCGATTGCAGATCAAATCACGGCCAATCGTCACGGCGAAGACGCATTTGTCGTTGATGACGCGGATTAAGTTGGGAAAAACTTTGAACCACAGTGTGGCATCATAGGACAGATCACTCGTGCACAGCTCAATCACGGCGCCCTGGTTGCCATTGATCTTCAGGCCGCGCTGGAGGCGACTACGCTCGGCAACGGTCAGATACTCGTCGTTAAAGTCCATGATTTTTGACGACTCGTTTTCAAGGATATTGATGACGCGAAGATTGTCCTCGCCGTCAAGTTGAGGCTTGCCGAGCGCTGTGTCGAATTCCCCGATAAGGCGCAGGACAGTGATGGCAAAGTGACGCACTCTTCGGGACTGCGAACACAAGAAGAACAGGCCATGTGCTTCAACCTGATCAACCTCGGCCCAGATACTCGACAGATCAAGTTTCATACCACGCTTATCCGAGTTGGTCATTGGGTTTCCAGGCTCCAAGGACTCGGTCGACACATCCTTTGTCTTGCGCTGGATCTCCTCAATCCATATTTGAAGAAGCTCGACATAGAGGCGGAGTGTGTTCTCGATATGGTCTGGGCCAAGCATTCCGCCATCGGACATTGTCGAGTAGCGATCGTCAAAATTGAAGATGAAGCGCGAGAAGCCCATGGTGACCTGCTGGGCGTGCGACTGGCGCGCAATGGCCTTGAGGGACTGGGCAGACGATTCTGCAATGTTGGGCTGGATGTGGGCAGTGCCGGTGCACAAAAGGTTGATCAGAGAATTGAAGGGGATCTGTGGTGACAAGCATCTCGGGAGAGCCTGAACAGCAACATGCAAAAGCTCATAGAAGCTTTGTTTCTGGTCCACGGGTGTCTGGTGGTCATCACGGCGGAAGTTGAATGTATCTGCCATAGGCGTCTTTGGTCCGGGGCTGTTGAACTTCTCATCCAAAGCAGCCTGTCCGCCAAAGGCGTTATCGCAGATGATTGTTATCTTCCCCAAGATTTCACAGAAACGAGAGTAGTAGTCGCGTACCGTATCACTAAGGACATTGGTTGCGACTGGCCGCGAGAGTTGACTATCGTCGTTGGGAGTTGCAGACGTCGTTGATACAGATAGGGCTCGCAGGCGGGCGGTAGTGTTTGACATGGCGCTCCCAGTGAATCCAGTCGAGATAGGAGAACCTAGTGTGGGTGAAATCGGGGCCCGCTCAGCGGTTGGGAACGGCGAGTAGCCTTGCGGGAAGGGAGGCCGGCCTGTGGCGCCCCGTTCCAAGTCAGAGATGACCGCCAGGAATGCACGAATGCCAATAACTATTCTATCTGGTTCCAGATTCTCGACCTTTAGGTCTCGGTTGATTGTGAAAAGCTCGGCATTGATGAGAGGGAAAATGATAGTCTTGAAGCAGAACTCAGGGTGCTTGAAACCGATGAAGCGAATGATCTGGATGAGGGGCTCAACAACGGCAACATCAGAGGCAATAATGGAACGTTTGGTGCTGGGCAGGACAAGCTTCTGGACCTCTTCGAGCTTTCTGATGGTGTTGGCCGGGGTGTCTGTTGTGCGGTACAGGTATGTCCAGATGATTCTCGATATTGCTTGCAAAGACAGAGCTTTTGTGGCGCGGTCCTTGAGTTTGGCTTGAAGCGGGTAGATTAGTTGCAGCCACTGGTTGCCAAATGTCTCGGGCGACGATACGCAAAGCATTGTCGCAGTGAGAGGGAACGCCGTGGACCAGTATCGTGGCTTCACAAACAGACGAGCCAGTCTAGGGCTGATCGTGTTGAGGACCTCGGCCCATTTGGGACGGCTGAAATCACTGTTGCTGGCATTGGAAGCAACAGGCAGGAGAAGCTGTTCAAAAATCTGGCAGAATGCAGACTTGACTTTGTGGCCATGACAGCGGCTGAAAAGCTTGCCTAGCGCAATCATGAAGTCGCAGGACTGGTCCCATGCAGTCGCAGGGGCAAGCTTGAGCCGCACATGTCTCATGCCGAGAAGCACCAGCTCCATCTTGTCCTCGCCCTCACTGCGCATGCCGAGCACGGGGCTCCGGAAGTTAGAGTCGTCAAGTGAGCTCTTCAGGTCAAGAATAAAACGGTCTGTGATGGTGGCGAAGCTAATCTCACTCATAGCGCCGAGGAGCTGAGAAAACAGATTCCAGTTTGCAAGACGTAGCGGAGAGGACAGGAGCTGGTCGCTCTCGGCCATCTTGACCTGGTTGAAAATGATGCCCTCGAGCTTGTCTTCCATTTCTGGTGTGATGGAAGCCAGGGTACTGTGTGTGACGATTTTGAGCAGCACGCGAACAAGGATGTAGATGGACACGGTTGACTTGCGCTCGGCCTGGGCGACAAACTCTTGCTTCGCAGCCAGAGCCGCAGGGTTAAGACTGCTTTCGGCTGCACCTGTTGGCGATGTCATCTGGACGGGTTCTGTGTTGCGCCGCTGGAGCGGAGCAGGGCCAGGAGGGCCGCCTCGCGCCTGTTGTAGCTGGTTGCGCGCCTCGTTGGCTGCATCGCTTTTACTCTTGCGCCACAGCATCATAGTGTCGATGAGGGCCTTTGGCTTCTTCTTTCCGAGATGGCCCAGTGCGGTCAGCTGCTGGTCAAAGGCAGGATCAGCGCCTGGTCCGCAAATGCTGTCGACATTGGGTTCTGTGTCAAACGGCGTCACGCAAGCGTTGAGCTTTTCCTCCGCAATAGAGATGAACTAAATTGTTAGCTGTAGTCTTAAAGCTTATATATATATTGTACACAATACACACCGAGGTAAATAGGACGTGCAAGGCATATTCGCCGACGGTCTTCTGCTCCTCTTTTTGGTGGCGAGATTGGGAGTGGTTGTGGGAGTGATTGTGGGCGTCGTGGCGGTATCGCTGGCTGTGCATACGCTCTATCCTGCTTGTAGGCTGGGGGTATGCAGTGCTTCCAATATCGTTGGCGGATGCCACTCGTTCAAGAGGAGACGACGTGGGTGCGCCGGCAGACGAGCCAGAGACAGAGCCGGGCCCGGCTACGGACACGGCTGTTGAGCCAGACATTGCAGAGGGCGAGCGGAGGTTGTTTGACGAGGGCGGCGGTGACAGAGCACCGGGAGAAAGAGCAAGGTCGGTATCAAGACGAGAAAAGGCGTTTTGAATGTCGGATCGGTCAGCAGCGAAGGCGGCACCTGCAGCAGCGATCATCTGTGGGCTCAAAGGGCTCGAGGACGAACTGGCCAAACTACCGTTGCGAGAATGCTGAATGCCATGAACAATAGACGTTTGGCGGTGGTGCCCGTAGGCAGCAGCCTTGGGGTCGACGATGCGCTCCTTGGCACTGTTGAGAGCAGTTCTTGACGACGACGTATGTAACTGGGAGTATGAGGAGGAGGAGGCGGCAGACGGCGATGTGACAGGAGGGCCGCTACCGGGCGAGAGCTGCAGCTGGAGTTGGTGCTTCTCGGCGCTAGACTCGCGGGAGTGTGCGATGCGGGACGAGGAGGGGCCGAGCCGAGTCGCCGAGGGAGGTGGGTTGTCGAATCCGGGTCTGAGGGTTCTGTTCCAATCGTCTTCTTCGTCTTCTTCGACTAGACGAGACACGGGTGTCGCAGAGAACTTGAGCGGGTCGGACGCATGGTCTGGCAGCGTCTGGGACGGAGCTGTGGACAAGGAATAGCGCGGTTAGCACACGAATAGAACAAAAGTATCAAAGTACACAAAAAGCTTGACTAAACAAGGCCCTCCTTGATGATTGTAACCGAAGCCTCTTTGTGCGGCGCTGCAGTGTTCGTGTTTGCTAGCAGCTTGCAGCGTGCAACTTGCAGCCTGAGCACGGAAGGTCTGCCGAGGAATTCGCACAGCGAGATGTTTTTTTTTATGGCTGACGGCAAGCTAGGACAAAAGTGCAGTTGCCCTTGCACAGCAGGCGGCTGTGATTGGGGCGGGTAGTAAGACACACACACTTGTCCATGTCTCAATTTCTGTTCTGCCCCGCGGGCCTCTCCTATCTTGAAATTATGAGTGCTGTCCATATATCGAGATGTATACTCGATACATTGCCTATAAAAAGCCCCTGGTAGAGGCGAGAGACGCGGAAAGACGCAGCAGGGCAGCAACGGACGGGCGCCATTGATCGTCCCGGCTTCGTTTCGACGAGTGTAGGTCGCACAGCATCCCAAGGTCCACGACAGCGAAGCAAGTACATGTCTCGTGAACAGCGTGCCTGGGTGCAATTGCAATCAATTGCAAGAGGCAGAATAGACTCTCAGACTCACCCATGTTTCAACCAGCCCAACTTCAACGCCCATGATCCAGTAGCGTCAACAGTGCGGACGGTTCGGGGTCCGCAGTCAGTGCTGCGAGCCTCGAGTGGTTGTTGTTTGATGTTTGATGTTTGGTGTTTGATGTGTGGCGGGGGTAGGCGGCAAGCAACGATGCGGCGTTTGGCGCTTGGCGTTTGTTTGTCGTCGGTATGTGAGCGAGATCGAAAGCAGAGGCGAGATCGAGGAAGCCAAAGAGGGGGTATCAAAGAGAGAGTGCGGACGGCGAATCTGGCTAATTTATGACCACAAGAGGAGGATCAAGCAAGGAGAAAGCAGACGCAGGCGCAATGTGCACGGTGGTGGTGGCGGCCAACAATGTCGTTGAGTGGGCTAGTGGGCTCTTATTGGGAGAGGGCAGAAGCAATTGGGTTGGGAGAGCTGTTAGAGAAGAGACAAGAGCTCGATGACGAAAGTGGTGACAGCCTTGCACAGTTGTCTATTAAGTCGGCAGTCGTTCCTTCCTTGTGTGCTGCAGGTCTTCCCAACTTTGACGGAACAGGCACACCAAAGCAACAAGCTCAATGCGAGGCAAGCAAGCGCAAATACTAAAAGGCAGGTGCATCGACCTTGTCCTATGCTCTTTCCCTATGGGCCTACTATGTACTGTAATACTCTGTAGTATGTCGTGTTGACAACAATTATGCAGGCACAGGTGGCGGGAAGAGCCAATCAGAGTGTGTGGGGCGGGGCCAAAGCTGGTAGACCCTTGCCCCCAAGCTGGCCGTTTTTAAGGGGAATGTTCGATTCAATAGGGGCAAAAAGATAGCATACGCAAGTGATCGCAAATAAAGAGGCGGGAGCCCCATCAGGTTCTGTCTCTTGCACAATTAGGTGCAATCTGCTGCAGTCTAGGTGCTATCGGGGTGCTATCGAGGTGTCCCGCAGGAGCTATGAGAGTGGCAGGAGCTGCACAGCACTTGAGTGGCTGCATTTAATTGACCCATTTATATATGGTGTGACAGCCAATAGAATGTCGATGCTGGCGTAGAGTTTGAGCTCGGGCACCACGTGAAAGACGCAAGCCAGCCAAAGTTTAAATTTCTACGACGTAATTGGGATGCACTGTTGATTGCAATGTTAATGTGGTTGTGTGGATGCGGTGGTAGGGGTCAGAGCAGACGAGGCCCGACCGGATGGTAAGATGCAGTCCAGGGTGTGTTGTTGGGAGCGAGGGGGCTGGTGATGGGGACAGCAAGGGGGAGGGTTGATGATGTTGTGGACGTAGACAGCCCTGTACTGAGAACAGTTTGGAGTCTCAACTATGCTCAGGTCAAAAAGCAGTGTGGCTCTCACGTCGACAACATCCAAGGGAGAAAATGAGAGGCCTGCCAGGTATTGAATGGCCGAGCAGTTGGAACACCCCCAGAGCACTCGGCACTCTGGGATATTGCTATCCACTTGCAGATCAGGCGATGTGTCCGAGCGGCATATACTCCGAACTACTATGTATGTATCTTACACGACTTACTCTCCATTAAGATGCAATGAGCTATGTTCGTCATCGCAGAAGGGCCGGACCGTATTCTGGTATCAGACGGAGAAGAAAAAAATAAGAAGAAAAAAGCCGGTCATAATCAGCCCAGTACTAATGTGCCGGGTTGTAAGTAAGAGGGAGGCCGGCTTGCCAGTGCCCGTGTGCGTTCCTCCTGCCGGCCAGCTCTTGGCAGGCTTCTCTTTTTTTCAGATGATGGTGTTGCACAATCTCAGACTCGGCCATGGTGGACGGCCACAGCAGATTGAGACGAGCACCGTCTTGTGCTTTCTTGAACGCTTGGATGCTCAAATACATACTTTAGCCAGCATGCGCAAGGATGGTCTTATGCAACTTTCATCTCTGCATTGCTTTGTCTTAGTCCTGGGCGCGCCTCACTTGATTTCTGAATCGCTACTTCGCATCACCTGTTGCCTTCTCAAGGTCCGGTCTGCCGCCTTCTGGCAATTGCTATGGTTTGATTTTCAACTGAAAATAAGAAAACAAAAGAACACGATCCTCTTCTCCGTTCCGTGGACTTTCCGTTGCTATACAATGCAACTCTAGCAGGCTGCGATGCATGGACTAGACGAGCTTTCGGGTAGGCATTCCCCGGGAAGGTCCTCGTCGGACAACGAATATACGGCATGGCTCAAGATTAATGGTTGACCAGATGCCAGAATCGCTGTAACACCAGATTATCAGGCACTCCGAGTTCTGCTAGGCTGATCCCATCTCAAGTTCCGGATCACCAAGTGGCAGCGGCAGCGGCAGCTACATAATGTAGATCAAGCTTCAGAAAATGATACATTGCAGTAAACCAAGCAACGGCTCCGATAACCCACGAACGGCCTTGGCCACCTCGGCGACAGACGCTTCCCTTTGGATGTGTCGACTGGCCTATGTATCTAACTGCCTTGAGATTGCCTATCCTGCTGCCCCAAGTTGGCGGCGTCGAGCTGTGTCTAACTGCCCGAGTATCTAACTGCCTTAAGTATGTATACCCTAACGCGGCGGCTCTTGCCGGCAAGATAGACCGTGATAGCGAGCGACCAGACAGACCATTCAAGTCGGTCGACCCACTGCATCGGACGAGTTCTGCCGAAACTGGGCCCGTTGATGCTGGGTATCAAGCGTAAACATTCCCCACGTCCGGGTAGTTTAAGCATACAGAATGCTCTATGACGGGTTTCAAGCACTCTCAGAAAACAGAAGCTGCCATTGTATGATTTGAGAAATATCAGATAGAGCAATAAATAAGTTGTATTTTTTAATTTATTTTTAATTTTATTCTTATTTATGGTGTTTCGAGTAACTGTATATTTGTCCGTAGTTTTTAGAAAAGAAAATATTTAGAGAACGGGGACAAAAGTAACTCCAATGTAAACTCTAATAACAACCGTTTTATCTTGAAATTAAAAATATGATTAGAAACACAACAAATCAACATATAAAAACGTCTATACCAAGAAATGCTTTGGTCACCATCTAACACCATTAAGTAGAGGAGATAAACTGCCCGATTAAAATAGCAGACCAGGCTCTTGCCTTGGATGTAAGATAATTTCCCAAAACGACAGGCGACACCGTCTTATCTCACCACTGTGCAGCCATCAGCACCACACTTGTTACCCTATATTTGTTACTGAAAAGTCGTCTTTCTAAACAGTATTATTGATAATCATTGATCCGTACTGATTCCAGATCATTTTCATATCATGCCTATTCTTTTTTTGACTTTTGCATATTCTCTGCGCTTCCACAAGTGTCGGACGGTCCGATAAAGTGTTGTCGGTCGCTCCTACCCTTATTGAGAACTAACGTATTGGGAACTAACAAACACTTGCCTCTCCGACATCACAGTGTGCCCAACAGGCAAGGCAGTTACTGTAATGTTGTCAACTGCTGCTATGCTCGCCGTGCTAATTGCCGCAGTGGACCCTTTGTCGTTCGCTCTTGCCTCGCTGTGGCTGGCCTGGCTGGCCCCTCGTTCTTGCCCTGTACGCTCAAGAACCTCAGCCCAGATTTATTCCGGCAGTGGACAGCAGCGGCCAGGTTAGTGGCATGTTGCGAGGCCAGGCTCTTCCGATGAACACCCGTCTGATCTGATAGACATTTTGCCCCCCATTTCTGGCGCTGGGCTTGTAATCCACTGTCCTTCGTTCCTGCCGGCTCTTTACCAATCCGTCTTCGGGATTTGTTGGTCGTACTCAACTGCCACCGAGTTCGCTACAGTTCACCTCCAGGACAACAAAGATTCTGTATCCAAGCTCTCGGCGACTTCCTTCCCTAACTGTCTAAATTGGTGTTATTGAAGGTGTGCAGTCGCTCTTTCCCTCCGATTTCTTAAATACCCGAATGTCCTCTTTCCTTTTCGTGTATCGTTCTGCTTCCTTCCCTATTTATTTTCCTTCTCTTTTCCTTCCTTTTGCTGCCCAAGCTCAAGATCTCAGTACTCTCCGATCCCTGTGCGCTCTTGTCCCCTCACCTTCATCGGTCTCGCTAAACCCCACTTTTGCTGCTTCCTACCACGTCGTCGCTTGCTTGTTCTGCTTCTTTACTCCTGAGACTGGACAACAAGACAGAAAGTACGACCCGGAACGACTTGTAACCTCTTTCCCGATCCCCCCCGTGCTCTTGACCACCTTCCACCCCTGCGACACTCGTGTCCTTTTCGCGGTCCGACTCGCCCACGAGAACAAGACAACAAGAACAAGAGCACAAGAGCACAAGAGCACAAGAGCATCTCCCCATTCAGGCAGGCGGTGAAGTGTACCAACTGTAAAGCTGGGGCGGCTAATGAATAGGACGGGCTCCAGCGAAATAAGACAAGGGTCCCGGCCAGGCAGTAAAACCCGCTTCTAGACAATACTGTAAGCTGTTCCTTGCTGTCCGCTGCTCGCTGCGCCGCCGCCGCTCAAATATAATAACAGTCAGGCCCATCTTTCTGCGACTTATTGTCCTCCCGCCTTCCGCCTCCTGTCTTGTGTCTTTCCCTCCGAACCTTAACCCCCCTTCTTGCCTCGACACCACCACCCACTGCAAACCGTGATCACAACTTTCGTCGCTGCAATCATGGCGGAACTGGATACTCTGGACATTATTGTCCTCTCCCTCATCCTCCTCGGCACCGTTGCCTACTTCACCAAGGGCAAGTTCTGGGGAGTCGCCAAAGACCCCTATGGCGCCGCCTTTGCCAACGCCAACGGCGCCAAGGCCGGCAAGACTCGCAACATCGGCGAGATCCTCGACGAGTCTGGCAAGAACTGCATCATCTTCTACGGCTCCCAGACTGGCACTGCTGAGGACTACGCCTCGCGTCTCGCCAAGGAGGGCAAGAGCCGTTTCGGCCTCGAGACCATGGTCGCTGATTTGGAGGACTTTGACATTGACAGCCTCGACACTGTGACCTCGGACAAGGTTGTCATGTTCGTCCTGGCCACTTACGGCGAGGGTGAGCCCACGGACAACGCCGTTGAGTTCTTTGAGTTCCTGACCGGCGACGAGCCCGCTTTCTCTCAGTCCTCTGAAACCCCTCTCGGCAACCTCAACTACGTCGGCTTTGGTCTCGGCAACAACACCTACGAGCACTACAACCTCATGATCCGCGCTGTTGACAAGGCTCTCCAGAACCTCGGCGCAAACCGTATCGGCGAGGCTGGCGAGGGCGACGATGGTGCCGGTACCATGGAGGAGGACTTCCTCGCCTGGAAGGAGCCCATGTGGACTGCCCTGGCAGACAAGATGGGTCTTGAGGAGCGCGAGGCTGTCTACGAGCCCATCTTCAGCATTACCGAAGCTGCTGCTACCGAGTCGTCCCTTGTCTACCTGGGCGAGCCCAACAAGATGCATCTTGACGGCAAGTCCCAGGGCCCATTCAACGCCCACAACCCCTATGTTGCCCCTATTGCCGAGTCCCACGAGCTGTTCACCGTCAAGGACCGCAACTGTCTCCACATCGAAGTCGACGTCAGCGGTTCCAACATCACGTACCAGACTGGTGACCACCTTGCTGTCTGGCCTTCCAACGCTGGTGCCGAGGTTGACCGCTTCCTGGACATTGTTGACCTCACTGCCCAGCGCGATACCGTCGTTAGTGTCCGTGCTCTTGAGCCTACCACCAAGGTCCCCTTCCCCGCCCCCACTACCTATGATGCTATTGTTCGCTACCACATGGAAATCTGCGGCCCCGTCTCCCGCCAGTTCGTCGCAACCCTCGCTGCGTTTGCCCCCGATGATGCCTCCAAGGCCGAGATGACCAAGCTCGGCGGTGACAAGGACTACTTCCACGAAAAGGTCAGCGCCCACAGCCTCAACATTGCCGGTCTGCTCAAGGCTGCCAGCAAGGGCCAGAAGTGGACCAACATCCCCTTCTCGGCCTTTGTCGAGGGCATCAACAAGCTCCAGCCCCGCTACTACTCCATCTCGTCGTCCGCCATTGTCCAGCCCAATAAGATTTCCATCACTGCCATTGTCGAGTCGCAGGTCATTCCCGGCCGCGAGGACAACTTGCGCGGTGTTGCCACCAACTACCTGTACGCCCTGAAGCAGAAGCAGAACAACGACCCCAGCCCTGACGCTTTCGGTCTGACTTACCAAACTTCGGGCCCCCGCGACAAGTACGATGGTATCCGGGTCCCTGTCCACGTCCGCCACTCCAACTTCAAGCTGCCCTCCGACCCTACCAAGCCCATCATCCTCGTTGGCCCCGGTACCGGTGTTGCTCCCTTCCGCGCCTTTGTCCAGGAGCGTGCCAAGCTGGCCGCCGATGGCGAGACTGTCGGCAAGACTCTGCTCTTCTTCGGCTGCCGGAAATCTACCGAAGACTTTCTGTATAGTGACGAGTGGGTCGAGTACAAGAAGGTTCTCGGTGACAAGTTTGAGCTCGTCACCGCCTTTTCGCGCGAGGGCAAGAACAAGGTCTACGTGCAGCACAGACTCAAGGAGCGTGCCGAGGAGGTCAACAAGCTACTCGAGTCCAAGGCTTACATCTACGTCTGCGGTGATGCCTCGCACATGGCGCGCGAAGTGAACACCGTCATTGGCCAGATTATTGCCGGCCAACGCGGAATCTCCGACGCCAAAGGTGACGAGATTGTCAAGAGCATGCGGGCCGCCAACCAGTACCAGGAGGATGTCTGGTCGTAAGCGGCTTGCAAGGGAATGGCACTCTTTGTGGGCCTTTGACCCTGCACTGCACACACTGTTTCATCCTCTTCTAGGCCTATCAATCTTTGTTTTCTTTCCTATGTATGCGAATGGGCGGTATAGAGGCGCTGCGGAGACTGTTGGATTATCCCACCCCGACGACATAATCTTCGTATAATCATCACTTTGCATTCTGCGCGTGTTGTTCTTCTGGCGAGTTTTTTTCCTTGTCTGGCTGGGGTGTTGGTCTCCATTCATCAATACTGGTTTGAATATGTTTGTCTTGTAATCTTTTATTGTTATCCTGCCCTCGGCACGTCGCCTTTTTAGATGTATATTTTTCATATCCTATATTTTCAGATTTTATTCTTTATATCGTTCAATTTTAGATGCGTTTTCTGATGAACTCGATGATCTTGTGCTTTTTTAGCCATCGAGCTATCCCAGCATCGTAGTCAATCTGCATTGAGTACTTGACGACCTCCACAGCCACCGCCCTACGGAAATTAAATTCTCCGACCAGGGTCTCAGACATGCACCACCTCGGAGACCTTGTGATGAACTTCAGTTCTTTATCTTGTCACCCATCTTGTCACCCATCTTGTCACCCATTGCTAATGCCCCCCTGCATTATGTGCTTTGGCTGTGCTCCAGCTGTGCTCGCACCGCCAACCGCGTCCTACATGTGCACGGCGTACAGCAAGGTTATCCTGATCCTGTACTGACGTAAACATCCGATGCTAGATTCTGGCCCGGACTTGACCTCAAGCTCCTGGGTGATCTTTCGGATCCCGCACCGGCACACTGCCCGCACCTCCCGAAACTGGCAGCATGCATCACCTGCCAATATTGCATTCGTAGATTAGTCATATTAATGCACGTCTTAATCAGCATACAGCTCAATCTCTTGGAACACTATTAATAGAAAACACAAACCCGATAAGTAGACGCCAGTCTCCACCGTTCACGTTTTTTATTCTTACGCGCGTGTAGTTGGTTGTGCTTGGTAACTTTCATGCACAAGTCAAGTCTAAATCCCACGCCTTCTATAATTTGACGTGTTGACATAATCTGTATATTTTATGCCGAGAGCTTCTTCCGTCTAGCAATTAAGCTCTTCTGAGCCTTGAGTTGCCTATAGAGGGAAGCACAGCTGGTGCTCATGGAAATGAGGCAGGACGTAGATGTGCACTTCCACAAATAAGGAAACACTCAACAGCACAATCTCCATTATGAGAAGGTGCGCCCAGTACATTGTGCCATTGGCGCTTTGAGGCACTTCATATCCAGCTTACTGCATCATCGACCCTTCCGCACTCGGCCGTGGACGTACGTAGCCTGGGCCTCTCCTTCCCAAAGCAATCTCATAAATGGAAAGAGATACGGCCGCTCTTTTAGTCTAGGTCTTTTTATTTCACGTCCTTTTGCGTGTGCAAAAGTCGTGTGAAACAGCACCGATCTGCCACTTGTACAACACTTCGAAAGATTTCACAGCAAAAGTTTTAAAACGCCGTAAAAACCCCGACTTGCCATCTGCCTGCATTTCAGTATTTCAGCTATCCAGCATTGCTTGTGAGTGGCCCATGGCAAGCGAGTAAGGGACGGTGAAATTTGATGCTCATTTCGTGCCGGAGAGATGGTAGTCGCTCCTTCCCTTGGGTAAGCGACACTTTGGTCGCTGCTTCCCTCTGCGAGACGACAATTCTCCCAAATAGGAAAGAACTACCCACAACTTACAAGAAGTTGGAAGGCGCGCCCGGCCCTCTGGAGGCACAAACTGCCCTATTCGGACACTTGTACGGTATTTCCGTAGAACTGCTGGCTTTCGCTATGCTGACCTCTCCGAATATTTGCATTTTATATTTTTCTGAAAAATGCCATCAGCTTCTTCTCTCTTCCCCCTCTCTTCTCCCTCTCTTCTTTTTCATTTCTCTCTCATCTCTTTCTCCTCTCTCTGTCCTCTCCTCTGCGTCCTCCCAGTTTTACTTATCACCCGTATACATTTCGCATATTCGTACTTCAGCATTCTCACAGGTATATAATCTACAGAAAAACAGCTCCTGCATCCTTCATCCATCTTCTTACCTTCCTTCAACCATTTCTAACATCGTTTGCAGTTTCCTTATTCGAGCATAGACGATACTTCTTTCCCTATTGCCCTCGTCATTACTGGTGGCCACCTTCCTCTGTGAGTGCGGCCATCTTCTGTGTTTACATTTCTAATCTGCCACCTTCTCTCTTCACCGTCTCTCTCTCCATCTCTCTCCCCTCCCCTCTCTTCTCTCCCCCATCTACTCTCTTCTCTCCCTTCATCTCTCTCCTCTCTTCTCTCGACACCCACTTCTTCATCTCACTCTTCGCTTCTTCTGCTTCATACTTTCATCACTCTCTGTCATTACAGCATCAACAACTTGACCTTACGGCATCTGATTTCTTGTCCTGCCTTTGGTTTTGCATCTTCCCTTCTTGCATTTACACGCCTGTCTCATTGTCCAGACTCGCTCCCACATCTTCCGCCATCTTGTAACCAACAAGGCACTTCTAACACAACTTTTCAGCGTCATTGTACAGTTCCATCCTCTTCTTTCGGGTCTTTACATCCACTCCAAGCTGAGTCTTGACTAACCTTTGGCCACCCTTGCAGCTGAATCAGTGTGCAACGCACCAACAACAATACGGTAAGCACCTCCAGATATCATCTGTCTCCATCACCCACAAAGAGCAAAGCTGACAACATCTTGTCCTGTTGACACTTCCAGAAGCAGCCTTTCAACACAACACCCAGGTATGTGAGTATTCCAACCCAGCCCAGACACATCTTCTGCTAGAGCATCGGCTAACATAACGATGCAGCCTACACTACAAAATGACTGGCTACTCACAGACAATGGACGCCGGCCACCAGGGTCGTCGCAGCGCCCCTTCGGGCTACAACGCCGGCCACGGTGGTTCAGCCGACATACACTCGCATCAGGGAGCCGCTCAGTCTGCACCCCTGCCTGGGCAGGAAGACCCCATGAACTCCCTCATGGGACAGTTTGCTCCCATGGGCCTTGGAGCTGGCGGAATGGGCCCTGCTGGCCCTGGTCTCCATAACATTCCCCCGGCCACTTTCATGAATAGCCATGATGGAAGCATTGTCTTTGCTCACTACCCCAGCTCAGCTTACCCTATCATGACTGATCACGGCTACAGTGCCGCCGCGTACCCACTGCAGTACCCTGGTGGTTACGCCCCTGCCTACGCCCATGGCGGGATGATGCCCTATGCTCCTAGTGGCCGCCCTGTCCCTTACGGTGACCGGATTCCGCGTGAGCTTCCTGTGCTTGATAACCGGCGCAGCTCATACTCGACCTCGGCAACAGAGTCCGCACCCGCCACACCTTTCTTTGGTCATGGCGCTGAACGTGGAGGAGCGCGGGTCGTCTCACTGGAGAGATCCTCCTACACCACTCCCTCTCCTCGTGAGAATATCACCTTCATGGCCGCCAAGTCCCCAACCGACCCTGATATCGAACGTATTCTTGCTCAGGAACCCCCGGTTCCCAAGGCTGTTCCTGCCGTCTGGACTGACCATATTAAGCCCCTTGAGCAGTGTCTCGAGAACCGCATTCAGGGAAACCGCAATGTGTACATCCGCGGCCTCCATCCGACCACTGACGACGATCTGCTCCTCAGCTACACCGAGCGTTTTGGCGAAGTCGAGCAATCAAAGGCCATCATCGACACAGCCACGGGAGCTTGCAAGGGGTGAGTGATTTTCTAGCCATTCTCCTCAAATTTGATCTTTAGACTAACAGTTTCCTAATCTAGCTTTGGCTTTGCCAAGTTCAAAGACGTCAAAGATTCCGATAAGTGTATCCGCGGCTTCTACAGCCGCGGCTACGAGGTTGGCTTTGCCAGAGTAAGTCGACTTAACAAGCCATCTTCTCACTGCCCCCCTTCCCTTTCAATTGAAATAACAATACTGATATCTATATAAAGGAAAGCTTCAATGCCCGCCTCAAGGCAGAGGGCGACGAAGGTTCCACCAATTTGTACATCTCGAACCTCCCCAAGGACATTAACGAGAGTGTAAGTACATCGACTAAACCTCACAAGTTTAGCTATCATTCAATACTAACACATACATAGACACTCAGCCGGATCTTTGAGCCATTCCATATTGTCTCTAGCAAAATCCTGCGTGACTCTATGGGAAATAGCCGCGGTGTCGGATTTGCCAGGTCAGTAGAAACTTTTATTGCATTTATTGACTGACTGACTATTAACACTTGAACTTTAGATTTGAGTGTCGCGATGTCTGTGAGAAGGTGATCAAGAACTTTCATGGCATGGCTATTGGCCAAGACAACTTCATCATGCAGGTCCGCTACGCCGACACGCCCTCGCAAAAGGAGCTGAAGCGCATCACTGCTGAGCGCCGCCAGTACCGCACCAACGAGTACAATGTCGGCGCCTACGGAACCCCGGCTGTCGGAATCAGCCCTTCCATCTACGCTCCGGCTATGTGGAACCGGCGCTCACAGGGAAGCAGCAGCTTTGGGTATGAAATTTCGGTCTTTGACTTTTGTGTTCTATTAAGATGGCTACTGACTTTATTTACTTGTAGACATTCCTTTGCCCGCCACTCGTCCTACCCGGCCATGTCCAGTGGCATGCCTGCAAACGCCGCCCATCTGGCTAAGTAAGTGACTCAGTTCGTCTTGCCTATTCTCTATTAGCCAACACTAACAATCAATAGCAAGAAGGCACAGCCCGATACTGACGCTGCCTCAACTGACGGCTCGGGCGACGAGGGTGCCACTGTCGTCGACAACTCTGCTCCCAGCGGCACCGAGGCAGCTACCCCAAAGGCAGCTTCGGTGAAGGGCGAGTAGACTCTGAGCTGGTCTGCATCGCGGCTACACATAATATTCATTCGCTCCTGTCTTTTTGCCTCCTTGCATTGCTTTTCTAAATTGTTTTTCTTTCTACGATTGTAAGTTCCGTGTCCTGCCTCGGGCCTTTTCACTCTAATGAACGCACTTGTACTAACAATGTGGAAGCGCCTGTATTGTTGAGCAGGCACTACTATGGCTTACCTATTGCAAAGGCGGCCAGGCGTCATGTTATCAAGACTATAGTAAATAACGCCAGAAGTATGAAGTATGATGTACACGGTCGTGGCCACGTTTGAGCCCGGATGGTGTCAGATATATTTGTTACTGTTGTTTTGTTTCTTTCCGCCACATTGCTGATCTTTTGCTTTCTGCTGTTTGTTTTTTCTAATGTTTTTCATTTAATATTTGCTTATGAATTGTCACTCTCAATTCTCTTTTCTGATGTTTATCTTTCCTACTGTTTTTGCATTTACACGACCAGTTCTCGGTCTGCCAATGGAACGGCTATACTCAATTTTCAAGGACACAAGTTACGGATATGATGGAAACGAAAAAAAAGGGGGGCTGCATTTATTTTAGAACTAGAGGGAGCTATTGCTCGTTGTTCATAAATAATAATATCAAATCTCTTTGTGGCTCCTATGATTAAGTTTCAGACCCTAGTGACAGATTCGGCATCTTTGATGCCACATCGTCAGCTTCTGTCGACGTAGACTGCCTTTCACCAATTACCAATACATTGCCACCCTTCTCCTCCTCGTCTTCATCTTCTTCCTCGTCCTCGTCCTCATCTTCGTCATCCTCGTCCTCGTCGTCGTCAGCATCAGAGAACTCAGTATCCCGCTGTTCCGCGATAGCAGCCTCCAAATCCTTGGACATCTTCTTTGTAAAACCGGAAGCCTCGACGGCAATGTCAATGCGCTTCGCGCCGTCCTTGCCGACAGTTGCCAGGGCATCTCTGTAGAAGGGACCCGGCTGTGTGCTGGTGAAATGGAAACGACGCTCGAAGAAACGCTTAATGCAGGCTACATCGCGATCAAAGTACATTTCTGCGTTCCTGTGCTCCATGGAGACCATCTGGGGGAAATCAATAAGAATTGGCACGGTGGCCAGCTCTTCCTCCTCATCCTCTTTGGCCTCTTTATTGTCTGCCGCTGCCGCTTCTGCACCAGAGTCGGCCCGTTTCGAGGACTTTTTGCTCTTGCGCTTCTCGACCTTTTGTTCTTGGATCATAATGTTGAACTCGTTGAAATCGCCGTGAATAAGGCCGTGCTGGGCCATACGGAGCAACAGGCCAATGATGTCTGCGTAGAGGCCTGCGACGTCTGGGACTTCAGAGACTTGTCTCAGGGGAAGGGCGTTGTCGATAAAAGACATGACGATTGTGTGTCTCGACTGGGCATAGGGCACTGGGACGGGGAAGCCCTCTTCGCGCAACGCCTCCAAGAAAGCGTACTCGCGCATGGCAGATAGGCGGGACAAGTACATCCAAGAGCCGCCCTGGCGTTTCCGGAGATAGTCGCGATTCGTCTTGACTGTGCGGAAAGAGATACGGCCGAGGCGGTGGATTTTCAGAATGCGCTGCTCGCCCGTCTTTGCAGCGACCATCACGATGTCACTCTCCTTGCCAACACCGACACGATGTCCGACACTGTAGACAACATCCTTTTGTGAGTATGTGTGCATTGCAAGGTAGTCGAGTCCACCGTATGTGAGGCGGTAGCCGTCGTATTTGGCCTCCTTGACACGGCCAATGAGGTTCGTCTTGGCCAGGGTCGAAATGCTCTTGTGGACGCCGCTGCTGCCGCCCTTGAGGCGGGCAATTCTGTCGATCATGATCGTAGGCACAATTTCATGGTTTCTGCTGCCTGTTTCCACCTGCAAAACGACACCGATTAGAATTTGAAACGAGTGATTTGTAAGGGACTGAATGAGCTCCCCGAAACCTGTTCCGTCGAATGCTGTCCATCTACATCATCACAAGTTTCTCTTTCTCTTTCTGTTTCTTTTTTCTTTTTTAAAAAAAACATACCGCGATGAGGACACGCCAGTCCTCGGGCGTGAGATAGCGCAAGCTCTTCGTATCCAACTTCATATTTGCGGTTTGTGTGCAGAGTTGTGGTCGACTCTGTGAAGTGTCGTGTGTTTATGCTGGAGACTCTCGCTGCTGTCTGTGGTGCCCAAGCTGGAGAATTTCTTGACGTCGAGAATATGTTTGGTCGCGGGGTGTAAATTTTTGATAAGATAAGGATAAGCTTATCGTAGAGTTAGTCATCCTGACACTTCAAACCGAAAGTGGCTCCAGTGGCTGGTGATACCGTGGCTTGTCAGGTGACCCATTATTCCCTATTTGTTTTCAAGCTGGGGACTAGGCGGCAAAGCCTCGCGTAATGGGATGCTGCGACGAAGCTAGCAACAGGTCGACCTCGTTTTACGAAGCTTCCACGCCCCCTCCACCAGTCCGCGCTTGCCTGCTACCTCTGTTGACACTCACCACTCACCACCCGACATCGAAACATTGCAAAGCCGAGACCAGACCTGAAGTACCGCCTCTGGCCTCTTATTTGCTTCGTTTCTTTATTCTTGTGTTCTTGTGTTAATAATCAATTGTTGCCATAGCAGGCATTCTCCCTGCTTCCATTGCCTTCTCCCTTGAACGGCCACACACCTCACCCGCATCACCGCTCAACTTCGCCCGGAGCTGCCAACCCGGCTTTAGTCACGTCGGCTTCGGTGAAAGCACGCCCTATTTACCAACAGCCACTGCACACATTGCATAACCGTCCACAAACCAAACAACCTCTCAACACAGCTTCACCATGGCGCAGGAGAACGAGGCGTCCAAGTCGGTCGACAAGGGCAAGGGCAAGGCCGTCGACACAAAGGCCCAAGAGGCGCCCAAGGATAAGGATGGCAAGCCCATCGCCAACGGAAAGAAGACTGATGAGCCGGAGGGTGAGTTTTTACGGCCTTAAAGCTTCATGGTGCCATCGAGGCGCGCGGGGTGTTCCCGACACGCTGTTGCACGACGTCGGTAACGATCGAACCCCGGATAGAATATGAGCTAACCAAGTGCCCTTCCAACAGCCGAAGAACTCAGCGAAGAAGACCAGCAGCTGAAGAATGAGCTCGAAATGCTCGTTGAGAGACTCACTGTAAGTATCCTGCCCAAGCTGACGTCTGTTTTGTGCCAATTGCTGATTATTGCCCCCTTGCAAATCTAGGAGTCCGACAAGTCCCTCTACAAGCCATCGCTCGAGGCTATGAAGACCTCCATCAAAACCTCGACCTCATCGATGACGGCAGTACCGAAACCCCTCAAATTCCTCCGCCCACACTACGAACCCTTGACCAAGCTCTACGAGGAGTGGCCCGCAAGTGACGACAAAACTTCCCTGGCCGACGTTCTTTCCGTCATCGGCATGACATTCTCCGATGAAGAGCGCCAGGACACACTCAAGTACCGCCTGTTGGCGCCTACACAAGACATTGGCTCTTGGGGCCACGAGTATGTCCGCCACCTCGCGCTCGAGATCGGCGAGGTGTACGGCAAGCGGATATTCGCCGAAGAGTCCACTACCGACCTCGTGGACCTGGCTCTCCTCCTTGTGCCTTCCTTCCTGAAGAGCAATGCTGAGGCTGATGCCGTGGATCTTATGAGTGAGCTGGAGATCATCGAGAAGCTGCCCGAGTTTGTCGACGAGGACACCTATGCACGTGTCTGCCTGTACATGGTTTCCATGGTCAACCTCCTCACCTATCCCGACAATGAGCAGTTCCTGCACGTTGCCCACGATATCTACAAGTCGTACAAACAGTATACACAGGCCATGGTCCTGGCCATTCGCCTCAATGACATGGATCTCATCAAGGCTGATTTCGAGCAGGCCGAAGACCCAGCGCTCAAGAAACAGCTGGCATTCCTCATCGCACGGCAGCGTATTTGGCTTGAAACCCCAGACGCCGAGGACATGGATATCAGTGAGTGCCTCTGCAATGTTAGGTTATCAGAGCACTTCAAGCTGCTGGGCAAGGAGCTCAACATTCTTGACCCCAAGTCCACCGAGGACATCTACAAGAGCCACCTCGAAAGCAGCCGTGTTTCCAACATGACAAACATCGAGTCGACCCGCCACAACCTGGCTGCTGCATTTGTCAATGCGTTTGTCAACGCCGGCTTTGGCAAGGACAACATGATGTTGGTCGACGACAAGGAAAGTTGGGTGTGGAAGACCAAGGACGAGGGTATGCTGTCGACTGTGGCATCCATGGGCACTCTTATGCTGTGGGACATTGAAAATGGCCTCGACAAGATTGACAAGTACACCTACGACGAAGAAGAGCAGATTCAAGCAGGCGCCACTCTCGCCATCGGCATTATGAACTCGGGTGTCCGTCTGGATTCCGAGCCTGCCTTTGCCCTGCTTGCCGATCCTGAGAAGCTCGAGCACAAGAATCCTCTTGTCAGAACGGCGGCCATTATGGGCCTTGGTCTCGCTTACGCCGGCTCCAACAAGGTTGATCTATTGGAGAAGCTTCTGCCAATGATTACTGATGCTTCCCTCGACATGCAGATCTCGGCCATGGCGGCTCTGTCGTGTGGTCTGATCTTTGTTGGCTCCTCGGACTCTGATGTCAGTCAGGCCATCGTCGAGACTCTTCTGGATGAGGAGCGCAAGAGCCAGCTGACCGACAAGTGGACCCGCTTCCTTGCTCTTGGTCTGGGCCTGCTGTTCTTTGGCCGCCAAGAGGAGGTCGATGTCATCCTGGAGACCCTCAAGGCTGTCGACCACCCTGTTGCCAAGCCGACTGCTGTCTTGGCAGCCATGTGCGCATGGGCCGGCACTGGTGCCGTTCTTAAGATCCAGGAGCTTTTGCACATGTGCAATGAGCACGTCGAGGAGTCGGACGAGAAGAAGGGCGACGAGCTGTTGCAGTCGTACGCTGTTCTGGGTATTGGTTTGATTGCCATGGGCGAGGATGTCGGCCAGGAGATGGTTCTGCGCCACTTTGGCCATCTGATGCACTACGGTGAGCCCAACATCCGGCGAGCAGTGCCACTGGCCATGGGTCTTGTCAGCCCCAGCAACCCTCAGATGAAGGTGTACGACACACTATCGCGCTACTCCCACGACAACGACAACGACGTAGCCCTCAACGCCATCTTTGCCATGGGCCTGCTGGGTGCGGGTACCAACAACGCCCGTCTTGCACAGCTTCTGAGACAGCTGGCCAGCTACTACCACCGCGACCACGAGTCGCTGTTCATGGTCCGCATTGCACAGGGTCTGCTGCACATGGGCAAGGGCACTCTGTCTCTGAGCCCCTTCCACACTGACCGCCAGATCCTCTCGCGCGTGTCTGCAGGTGGTCTGCTGGCCGTCATGGTCGCCATGCTCGACGCCAAGCAGTTTATCACCTCTAAGTCGCACTACCTGCTGTACTTCCTTGTCACGGCCATGCACCCGCGTTTCTTAGTGACGCTGGACGAGAACCTGAAGCCACTGACGGTCAACGTGCGTGTCGGTCAGGCAGTCGATGTTGTTGGCCAGGCCGGCCGCCCCAAGACCATCACCGGCTGGCAGACGCAGAGCACGCCTGTTCTCCTGGCATATGGCGAGCGCGCTGAGCTGGAGAACGAGGAGTACATTAGTCTGAGCAGCACCCTCGAGGGTCTTGTCATTCTGAAAAAGGTGAGTTTGATTCCTGATATTTGCTGATATTCTATTTCGATTTACATGTGAATGCATTACTAACTTGATAGAACCCTGACTGGGACGAGGAGAAATAAATAGACGTAATATAGCCACGGGAACGGAAGCCGTTATATCAGATGTTTATTCTGCCGTTTTTCTTTTTCTTTCATTTCACTTTTGATGAGGCGGAAGGTTCAAACTCGTTATGTGTATCTTGCTGCATTATTCTTTCACTTTACTCAAAATCAACAAGCATTTAAAAAAAAGAAGATTTAACAAGTGACCTTGGTCTGGGATTAGTTTATCGTTTACTTAACAAACATCATGAGAAACATTTCCTCAACAGCGCTCAAAGACGCGGTAGAGCCCCTTGAGATTGGCGACCTCGATAAGGCCTGCCTGCATCAGTGAGGAGGTGCAAACCAGCTGCGACTTGAATGCTGGGAAGAAGATGTGCTCAATGGCATGGTGGATGTGTGTACGGCGGGCTCGGGTGCTATCATCATCGCCGTCGCCATTTATCTCTCCGTCCTCGTCTGCCCTGCCCTTCCCTTTTTCCTGTGCCCTCTTCTGCCGGAGCCGCTGCAGCTCTTCGTTCAGGACGGGCAGTTTCTCCGGGACATAAAAGCTGGCCAGCTCGTGTATTAACGTGTCAAAACAGCCCTTCTCATCATTCCACCGCACATGCGGTCCTAGACGAAGTAGGAACTGCGGGAGCTTGGCCAGGGGCGGCGTGTACCCCTTGATCAGCATAGGAATGCTACACAGCTCCCCTGTCGGCGTAATTTCCAGAGAAAAGTATTCCTGCAGCATCTGGCGGCGCTCCGTAAGTTGTGCAATGACTGCTCCCACAGCCTCCTCTTCTTCTTCTTCTCCATCTGTTTCCTCCTCTTGTTCGTCTTCTCTTCCATTATCAAATGATATGCGTAATACCTCCTTCAGATCGAGGGGCGGGATGAACCGGATAACGCCAAAGTTGCCAAAGTCATTCAGCCCGATTTGGTAGAACAGCTCGAAGCAAGCACGGCCATAGTCAACCAGGTAGAGCTTCAAGCCGCTCTGGATGGCTGCTAGGCGGCGGCGCTCGTCTACGACACCCACAAAAGAACAGTTTTTGAAAATGTCAGCGAGTTCGCTGTGTGAGTTCTCGGCCACTGCCTCTTTAAGCTCGCGTACGCTCTTTAGCCAGTTGGTAGTGCTTTCGCGGTCAACGGCCTCGTAGCCGCCTGGGGCGTTGAGAAGGGATACAACTCCATCGGCACTCACGGAGCCATCATTGGGGGCAGACGGGGCCGGCGTCGTAGGCGAGAGATGCACTATAGTAGGCCCGCTTGGGGCAAACATGCTGGTGATCTTGCGCATGTTGGAATCCGTACGGACCAGGCTGTTCTCATATGGCCGGGCCGGTGCCTTTTTGACGGCACCGGCTCCAATCTTTGGCGTCCCTGGTACAGGACTACTGCTGACACTGCTGCGATGATTTGCTGTGGGCAAGAGGGTCTGGGTCGAGAATGTTCGGCTTGTGTCGACCTGGGCTAGCTTGGAGCTGATGTGCCCACAGATGGCCATTGTGATCTCATCCTCGTTGAGAAAGTTGACCTCGCGCTTTGTGGGGTGGACATTGACGTCAACACGCTGCGGGTCGATCTCAAGACTAAGATAGACAAACGGGTGACTGTTTTTGGGGAGGAAAGGAGAGTAGGCTTCGTCGAGAGCCTTGCGGATGTTTGTTGAGTCGACACTGCGGCCATTGATGAATAGCAGCAGCGTCGTTCTCTTCATGCTAAAGTTGGCATTGGAAGCCCAGCCACGGGCCTTGAAGCCCCAGCGGCTATCCTCCGTCTCAAACGACAGCAGCTCGTTTGCTACCGAGCCGCCATAGATGTGCCGGATGCGGTCAACAGTGCTGGCTACCGACTGCACAGAGATGCTGGCAGACGATTCGCCGTGCTTCTTGCACGAGAAGGCAACATGGCTGCAGTGGACAGCGTAGCGGCCGAGCATGTCCACAATTTTGTTGTACTCTTCCGACGTGGAGCGAAAGGCGCGGCGCCGCGTAGGCACATTGTAAAACAGGTCTTCGACTGTGATCTGTGTTCCCTGCCGTCCGGCGACGCGCTTGGGGTCTGTGCCCTGGCCTGGCTTGGTTGGTGCCAGCACGCCACCCTCATAGTAGGCCCTCCAGGCCGACTCCGCGTCCTTTGTGCGTGTTGTGACAGTCAGGTGGGCAATGTGGCTGATGCTGGCCAGGGCTTCTCCTCGAAAGCCATATGTAGCAATGGACTCGAGGTCTTCAAACTTTTGCAGCTTGGATGTCGTGAAACGCTCGCACAGGATAGGCAGGTCTTGTTTCTATACAGGTCAGCTCGACTCTCTCTATGCAATTTGGTGCTTCTGTGCTGAAAGCCTTACATCTATTCCACTGCCATTGTCTGTGATCTGGAGCAGCTTCAGCCCGCCGTCCTTTACGAGCACCTCGAGCATAGTCGATCCTGCATCAACGGCGTTCTCTACCAGCTCCTTTAAGGCGTGGACGGGGGCGATGATAATCTCACCAGCGGCAATCTTGTTGACGACGTTGGGATCTAGGGCCTAAATTTAGCTGGTCAGCCGGCGGTCGCCTGAGATGTAGACTAGACAATGGTGCACCATACCTGGATTCGCCGAGGGCCCGTATCTGGAAGAGGACCATCCTCGGCCTTTCTCTTGACACCCCGTGGGGACTCAGGACTACTGTCCACGTCCATTGCACAGCCGGCTTCGACAGAGACCGAGCCAAGCAAACTGAGTTCTGGCCAAGCCTTGCTTTCTTTTATCTGATCCCGCCCTGCCTTGATCCGCAATGTTCTTTATCTTTGTGTCAGGTGTGCATGTACACGGTCGATGAGATGCTTTTAAACGGCCGTGCCGTCCAAATGTGGCAGTAGAGGAAGCACTGGGCCTCGAGCTGGTTGATGCGGTGAAGAACTTGGAGCCGACGAAGCAAGTAGCTACTAATTACCATCACGATGTCTGAGAAATGTCGTCGCCGGTCGCGCTTTCCTCTCTCTCGCTGCTGTGACGCGTTGTCGTTGAATAAGGAAGGAGCCAATTCACGTGACGATGTTCAGTACAATAGCTCTTTACACGCTGTGATGTCGCTAGAAGCACGCTAATTAAACCGTTGTAGTGCACCGAATGGGGCTAAACTAATATACAGCTAATAGTGTGATTAGGCATACTGACATATTCAAGCTGGACCACGAAGATGCAGGCGACACGATGATAGCAATAGGAACACATTGTAGCCTTGGTTTTGGTTATCTATATTTTGGTAGTTTTATTTTATTATATACCAAATGTGTTTGTCACTGTGTTATCCGATGTCCATCCACCCGTGTTCGCCGGCGAAGTAAACATAACCAAATGATGAAGCCCAAAAGACAGAAGAAACAAGTTAAAGAGAGCAGCTAGGAGATATCAGGAAAGAATAGCAAGGTATGGAGAGAGAAGACAAAAGAAAAGAAGATATTAAAAGCGAGAAGTTGTGGTAATAAAAGACAAAAGATGGTATACTAGCAAAGAGCGCCACAAGGGCGAGCCTGAACAAGATCAGAGCGGGTAGAACACGTCAGTCTGGGTACTCTATCTCCGGCCGCCGCGTCCACGTCCCCGCCGTCCAGGTGCGGCCGCTGGCTTTGATCCAACCAGGTCATCGCTGTACAGCTGACCGCTTAGGCCGCCGTTTCCGTTGCGGCCGTTGCCGTCAGTGTCCATGGCATCGTCAAAGCCGAGTGAGCCGTCGACCAGGCCGGTGCTGGCATTGTTCTTGCCGCGGCCTTGTGCACGCGGAGCTGCCTGCGTGTTGATGTTGTTGTGGGGGGTGAGAACACCGTTGTTGATGAGCTTGGCGTAGACGTGCAGCACGCGGCCGTCAGCGGTCTGGTTGTTGAACGTCTGGATCACGCGTTCGGCGCCTTCGCGGCTCTCAAACATAATCTCGGCAATGACAATGGGAGTGGCTTTGAGAATGCGGCAGCTGCTGACGAGGCCGCCGACAGGAGTCATGGCGCTTTCAATGTCGGCAGCCGTTGTGCCGGGTGCAAAGTTCTGGGCCATGATGACCAGAGGCTCGTTGACTGCAGCGGCAATACCGCGAATCGATAGGCCGGTAGCATTGTTGGCTTGCTTCTGCTGCTTCTGCTGCTTCTGCTGCTGCTCCTGCTGCTGGAGTTCTGCGCGGTTCAAGGCGTTTGCAACCTGGGCTGCGCGGCGCTGCTGCCGTCCCCGTGTAGATGCCGTGGCTGCGGCGGCGGCTGCGGCTGCGGCTGCAGCACCTCCTCTCTTTGTCTTTGGTGCCTCGCCTGGCCGTGATAGGCGGCTAGCAAGCGAGCCCGGTGCCTTTGCCTTTGGTGCTGCCGCGCTGGCTACGTTCTTGCGAGTGTTGCTGCCATTGTGTAGGTCGTGGGACCATTCGGAGTTGATGTTGCCGGCGCGCGCGGGCGCAGAGGCAGTCGATGCGACACGCTGCTGCGTAGTGTTAGCCTATGGCCGGGATAGAGAGCTGCAATGTGAAGCTGGATTTGACCAAGCTATCCAGACACACCTTCTTGATACCAGCACGAGCAGCCAGCTTGCCGCCAGCAGCTGGAGCAACGGCCTTGGTCTTGCCAAAGATCTTGGCTGCGAGAGCCTCATTCTTCTTGCGTGAGCGATCTGTTGGGGTAAGGTATTAGCATGGCGATTCGCTATCCCGCTAGATGCCATCTGCATCTGCATCTGCATCGCTGCATCGAAGAAGGGATCATCAAGTCGCACCAGAATGGATCATTTTCTCAAACTCGGAGGCAACTTTCGCCATCGTGGTAGATTGCTGGGGTTGAAAAAGTAGAGGATATGTGCGTCGAGGTGAGGGAGTAATCGAAAGTTAGGAGCGAGAGCCGAAAACGAGAGTCGAAAACGAGAGTTGGAATCTGGAATCAAGAGTCGACGGTGAGCTGATCTGATGGTGATAACAGCGATGATAGTGAAAGTGATGAGCGCCTGCTAGTTCGGGATGACGTGTGGGCCGGCTGCTATGAAGCAAAAGGGGAAGGAGGCAGATTCTGCCGTTTGCGCTTTCCATAGACAAGGCGAAGAAAAGCGCGACGAAACGACGTGACAGCGCTAGAAGTGCACACTGTGCCGGATATCCACATCTGATTATGTAATCACCGACGACATCCTATGTAATCTGTATTCTACCTGGATCATTTAAAATTTATTTTACTTATGTTCACATCTCATCTGGACAGATACAACTGAGTAGTGTTTTTTATATCGTATAGTGCTGTTATATACAGCGTAAGAAACAAATCACAAAATGTCCGCCCAGACACAGCAAACGCTAGTTAATTCGCATGCTTTTGTCGTCTATTTTCTATTTAGACGTGCCGAGAAGGAGACTGATGGCCATCCTTTTGCGTGCTTCCTTTTTCACGGTTTGGGTCAAGCGGCCTCTTCCGGTAGGGATGGGACGGGGGTGCTGGACTTCTGCCAGTGTAGAAACGCGTGACCTGCCGGTTCAGCAAGTTCCGCGAGATGGTCATGTCCTTGATGGTGTTTGCATCGGCCATCTTCTCCGACACAATCATGTCTGTGGCCGAGACCATGAGCTTGAGCAGGTCAATGTATTCGGCCTGCATGGACTTGAAGTCGGGCTCGTGGCTGTGTTCAAACGTGTTCTTGAAATCGGCCGCCCCTGACCTTGAGTTGGATGCCTTTTCCATGGCCCGGACCCCGTTGCCCAGGATACGCACGGGATCCCACAGCCGCTGCAGCGCCCGGATGATTTGCGTGCCAAATTCGTTCTTCTTGGCGGTGGCCTCCTCGGATGTCTTGGTCTCCTTAAAGTGCTGGTTGTTCGTGAGCGCCACCTTGAGGTAGAGGCGTAGAGTGCTGGCGTCGGGCATGCTCAAGGTCTGATTCATCAAGTCGAGGATCTTGCCGGCCGTCTTGAACGTGTTGGGGTTGAGAGTGTTGAACGTGCACACCTCCATCGCCAGCTTGAATGTCTTGCCGACATACGCGGGCTTGGGCATGATCAGCAGCGCCTCAAGCGCCTCGGTACTTGAGCGGCCACGCTTGACAGCTCTGAGCAGCTGATGGCAGTTTTCAGTGTCGGGGATGACGGCATACTTGCCGGTCATCAGCTTCCAGTACGACAGGGCAAGCGTTGTCCGCCTTGAGCCGGCTATAGCCGACAGCAGAAGAGAAAGCGCATTGTTTGAGGGCGTTGGACGGATGAGCGATACGTCGGTCTTCTTGAGAGAAAACGTTTTGTAAAACTCTTCGTCGAGGGCCTCGAGGGCCGAAGACTGCGTTATCTTCTTGGGCTTGGGCTCGGACTTGGGCTTGATCATGACACTGGCGCTGCTCGACACGACTGTCGCAGTGAATATTTCTTTGGCAATGTTGTTCTCTGGTACTGACACACCCTCCAGGAGCAGGCTCTGAAGCGCCGGGATCTTGTGGGTAGCTTCCGCACCTGCTATGGATGGCAGCTTGATGGCGTCAATGGTCTTGGCTATCAGCTCGTCAACTGCAGACGTGGCGGTGGCCAATTCCTCCACCAGCGGCGTGAATACTACTGGCTCCTCAGCCTCGACTGTCTGTTCTGTAGGATCGACCGCGGCTTGTGGCGGGGCCGTCTGGGACTGGGCAATTTTTGCGCCTGAGTTCGCCGTCGGGGCGGAAAGCAGCTTCGAGCTCTTCGGAGCCGGTGCAGCTTCGCTTTTATCAAGCCGGGGGATACCCATTGTCTGGTTCAGAAGTGCGAGGACGCTACTGTTATCCCCGACACCGCCGAGGAGCAGGATGCGGCCCATGCTGCAGACAAGTCTCTCGTCCAACATAACATAGCCGCGGCGCCAGTTCAAAACCACCTCTTCCCACGTAGCACGTGCTCGCCGGATTGTGACCTCTGGCTTCTCAAGGTTCGGGTCGCCAATATCGTCGACGTCGTTGCGCTTCTTGAACTTGTTCTTCTTGTACTTTTCCCGCTTGTCGTTCTTGTCGTAGGGAAGCTCGGTTGCAGCACGCATCGCGCTCAGGATGGTTGTATATGTAGTGGAATCAGGCAGTCTGGACGTGGTATTGGCCGTCTTGGCAATGTTGAAGAGCGCCTGCGTGTCTTTTGCGCGGGCGCACACCGAGAGCACGGCGTTCATGTGGATGGTGTTGGGGCGCATGCGGGGGTCAGACATCAAGGAGTAGTACATCTTGGTGGCGATGCTGAGGGCCTGCACCGGCACCCGCTCGACGTTTTGTGCACAGCCGTTGAAGATGGTGGTGTAGGTCCGCACATTGGGTACCTGCCCACGCTTCTTCATCTCCTGGTACAACTTGACGGCCTCGTTAATTCGGCCGCTGGCAAACAGGTGCCGCATGACGGCGTTCCAGCTGACAGCGACCATGTAGTCTTTGCTGGCGAGGCGTGTGAGGTACAGAGCTTCATTGTAGCGGTCCTGGCTGAGCATCTGATTGACAGCCTCGGCAATTGTATATTCGTCCTGGAGGAACTTGTACCGCCTCCGCACGCGGGCCTCCATCTGCTTGTTGTTCAGCTTGCCCGCTGTATGCAGGTGCTCGTCGCTGTCAAGCTCCAGCTCGGCACTGACGTCTTCGCTAGAGACGATATCCTTGTGCCGCCGGGCTTTGGCCACCGCCACTGACGCATCGTCCTCCTCCGCCGTCCCGCCCACCCTGCCCGCGAGGGCGCTCGGCTCTTGTACAGAAAACGCACGTAACCGGTCTTCCAACGGCAGGGTGGTGTCGCGTGTGTTCTGCTGTGTGTTTGTTCTTGTCGCACTGCTGGTCGCCAGCGCCCTTGCTCTAGTGCTCGTCATCAATGCCACGGCCGCCAGCGACGTCGGGGCTCGGTTGGCAGCGGCAGCCGCACCGTGGCGCCTGGCAAAGACGGATTGCGCCGCCGGGCCACGCCACTTCTTGACACAGGCCCTGCACACAAACATGGCCGAGCTTGCGTGAGAATGGAGGTTGCGTTCGATTTCGTTGTGCTAGGATTTCGCAACTCCAGCTATACCGAGATATTAAACATATAAATATAAACGCCGCTCGCTTCCTGATAGTGGTGGCCAAGTGGTGCAGATAATTTCGCATGTAACTTTTCTTATCGATAAGGACAGGCACCTTCCCCGTTCCCCGTTCCCCGTTTCCCGTAATACCGTGTAAAGCACAGTGCGTTTAGATGCACGACAAACTGCAGGGGCGACCCACCAGCGCGTCCAGCGCGCGTGCTAAAGAGCCCTGAATTTAAAGCAGGTGCAATTGAACGCGTGAGGGCGCGTCGGCTGGCCACTGGCATGACACGCTTTAATTACTTAGGTACACGACACGACCACTTTTCTTAATGCCCCGTGGCGACGACGCCCCTCTGCTTGTTTTCACCCTCCCTCGGGCCACCAATCCACGGCCACTTAACTCTGATGTCCCAGACAATTCCTCTACTGTTTCTGTTGTTTGGTCGAGTTCTTGCTTTCTCTTCTCTCTCTTCTCTCTCTCTCTATTGACATCACAACCTCCCCCCCCTCCCTTTTCAAATCCCTTGACCACGACATTCCACACCCTCACTTACTCGCTTCAGGATATCACTACTCACGACACCAAAACTTCAAGCATTTCTACATCTACACATTCACCATACGACACATACTCAGATTCCCATCACACACTCTTCACAACTGCCGCCCGCCATGTCCACGGCCAGGGACCGGCGCTCCAAGTTTGAGAGCCTTCGTGCTCTGCGGAAGTCAGGCAAGACCGCCTTCGACGAGTACGAGATCGACGAGAACAACGCCCTCTACGAAGAGGTTGACGAGAACCAGTACAAGACCATTGTACGCAACCGTCTGAACCAGGACGACTTTGTGGTTGACGACAATGGCGAGGGCTACGCCGACGACGGCCGTGAGGAATGGGACCGTGCCCACGTCTACGAGTCTGACAGCGGTGATGATGGCGTGGGCCGTGGCAAGAACCGCAAGTCGACAAAAAAAGCCCGGGAAGGAGAGCAGGTGGACCGCGATGCCAAAGGCCGCGGCATTGCCGAGTACTTTTCAAAGAATGCAGCCAACGCCCAGCCAAAGTCCAGGGTGGTCAAGACGGAGGACGACGACCAGTTCCTGAACAATCTGCTGGAAGAGATACAGCCAAACATCTCACCGATGCTGCCTCGCATGCCGGCCAAGAAGCGTTCTACTGAGAAGCGCCAAGTCCGTGACTTGTCGCCTGCGGCCGACACCAAGCTCCCTGCCGTCAAGCGTGTCCGGATTTCAGAGGCCTACGCACTGCCCGTCGCGGCTGCTGATGCCTCGTTCGCAGACAATGACGAGTTTATGCCTGCAATCCACAACGGCAGTGTCCTGCCAAGCGAAGATGTTCCCATGAGCGACCCAATGCCCTCGTCCCCAACAGTCCGCGTTGCGAGCCGCAAGGTGCAGGCTGCACAGCCCGCAGTCGAAGTCAAGACGGAGGACAAAAACGGCGAGGACGGCGAGGACGATGAAGAGGATGACGACGCCATGATGGAGGTTGCACACGCCGGCGCAGTCAATATGGCGAGCGTCAACATGACCTCGGCACGGCCTGTCAAAAAGGCACTCAAGACACCGCAACCCCTACCATCCCCAGCACCATCCCCAGCACCTCTCAAATCCGCTCCCACTTCTGCTCCCACTCCAGCTCCGGCTGTTGCCCGGGTTCCAGACTCTGACGTCGTTGACACATCAGCCTGGACTAGTCTGAACCAGAACCTCAATGTCATGAGCAGCTCCCAGGCCGTCCAGATGCCAATGGGCAAGATGAATCACATGGATGCCATTGAGGAGGATGGCAGCATCAAGTTCTTCTGGACAGACTATGCAGAGATCAACAACACATTGTGCTTGTTCGGCAAGGTGCTGGACAAGAAACTTAAGAAGCACGTTAGCTGCTTCGTCAAGGTCGACAACATCATGCGCAAGCTCTTTATCTTGCCGCGCACGACAAAGGCTGCAGACGGCGTTGACACAGGCGAAGACGTGTCAATGGGCGACGTCTACGACGAAGTCGACGCTCTCATGTCCAAGATGGGTGTCAAGGAGCACAAGACCAAGGTCTGCACGCGCAAGTATGCATTTGAGCTGCCCAACATCCCCAAGGAAGGAAAGTACCTCAAGCTGCTTTACCCCTACACCAAACCTACCCTTGCAAACACCAGCGGCGAGACTTTCTCGCATGTGTTCGGCGCCACCACGTCCCTGTTTGAGCAGTTTGTGCTGTGGAAGAACATCATGGGCCCCTGCTGGCTCAAAATTGAGGACGCCAACCTCACCTCTTTGAAGAATGCCTCCCACTGCAAGCTGGAAGTTCTTGCAGAGCACCCTAACATGGTGTCCGTCATCCACGAGAACGACGCCCCTGAGGCTCCTCCCTTGACTCTTCTCAGCTTGGCCATGCGCATGGTCTACTCGGCGGAGACCAAGAAGCAGGAGCTTCTGGCCATCAGCGGTAGAATCTACGAGAACGTCAGTCTTGCAGATACCACGCCGGCCAACAAGCTGCCATGCCGGACATTTACTGTCATCCGCCCCCGGGAGTCGGCATTCCCAGTCGGCTTTGAGACACTTGTCGGCGACAAGTCCCGCCATCGCGGGTACATTCGCACTGCAAGGAACGAGGCCGAGCTGCTGTCCTTCTTCCTCAGCCAAGTTCAGCTAGTTGATCCCGATGTCATTGTTGGCCACCAGCTTGAGGGCGTCGACTACAGTGTACTGCTAGACCGGCTGCGGACACACAAGACTCCCCAGTGGTCCCGCATCGGTCGGTTTAAGAGGCAAGCCTGGCCAAACGCGATCGGCCGCGTCGGTGGCAATGTGTTTGCCGAGCGCCAGATTCTCTCCGGCCGTCTCCTGTGTGACCTGGCCAACGACGCCGGTCGCTCGGTGATGCTCAAGTGTCAGTCATGGACACTGACAGAGATGTGCAGCCTCTACCTCGGCGGCGAGCAGAACCAACGTCGAGACGTGGACTTTGACGCGGCTTTGGGCACGTGGGCCAAGTCTGCAACTGGTCTGCTGGACTTTGTCGCCCATATCGAGGCCGACACTTACTTTATTGCAGCCCTCGCGCTCAAGGTCCAGATTCTGCCGCTGACCAAGGTTCTCACAAACTTGGCCGGCAACTCGTGGGCACGTACCCTGACTGGCACGCGTGCTGAACGGAACGAATACATTCTGCTGCACGAGTTCCACCGCAACAATTACATTTGCCCCGACAAGCAGACATTTCGTGGCCGCGGCCGCGAGGACGACGAGCAGGCCGAGGCTGGCGGCGAGGGCGGCAAAAAGAAGGACAAGTACAAGGGTGGTCTCGTGTTTGAGCCTGAGCGCGGTCTGTACGACAAGTTTGTGCTTGTCATGGACTTCAACTCGCTGTACCCGTCCATCATCCAAGAGTACAACATCTGTTTTACGACCGTGGATCGGTCTGCATTGGTATGTTTGCAGTTCCGCATTTATAACAAGGGACAAAAGAGTAGAAAACTAACATGAATAGACAAGCGAGTCTGACGAGGAGGAGACAGTGCCGGATGTGCCGACAAGCCAGGAGCAGGGTATCCTGCCCAAGCTGATTTCCGGTCTGGTGTCTCGCCGTCGGCAAGTCAAGGGTCTGATGAAGGACAAGAAGGCCACGTCCGAGCAGCTTGCGACCTGGGACATCAAGCAGCTTGCACTAAAGCTGACTGCCAACTCCATGTATGGCTGTCTGGGTTATACCAAGTCCCGGTTCTACGCGCGCCCGCTGGCCGTGCTGGTCACATACAAGGGCCGTGAGATTCTGCGGAGCACCAAGGATCTTGCCGAGGAGAAGTCGCTGCAGGTCATCTACGGTGACACGGACTCCGTCATGATCAATGCCAACGTAAGCGACGTTGCGAGCGCGCTTCGCGTGGGCCAGGAGTTCAAGAAGCTCGTCAACGACCGGTACAAACTGCTTGAAATCGACATCGACAACATTTTCCGCCGTATTCTGCTGCAGGCCAAGAAAAAGTACGCCGCCATCAACCTGATTGAGCAGAACGGAGAGTACATTGAGAAGATGGAGGTCAAGGGTCTGGACATGCGCCGGCGCGAGTACTGTGCGCTGTCCAAGGATATGTCGACGCGCATTCTTAACGAGATTCTGTCCGGCAACGAGACGGAAGTGTCCATAACCCGGATCCACGAGTACCTGCGCGAGATGAGCGCCAAGATGCGTTCTGGCAACGTGGCGCCCGCGACTGGCATCCCTGTGAGCAAGTACATTATCTTTACGCAGTTGGGCAAGGATCCGAACGACTACCCCAATGCCGACTCCATGCCACAGGTACAGGTGGCACTGCGTGAAGCCTCGCGCGGCAAGAAGATGCGCAAGGGCGACGTCGTCAGCTACATCATTGCAACTGGCGAGAGCGCGCCGTTGTCTGAGCCTGCACCCAAGCGGGCCTACACAGCCGGCGATCTGATGAAGAAAGAGTCGGGTCTCATGCCGGATGTCGAGTGGTACATCAGCAAGCAGATCTTCCCGCCTGTCGAGCGTCTGTGTGCCAACATCTCGGGCACGTCGACTGCCCAGCTGGCGGACAACCTAGGTCTAGACACAAGCCGGTACGCCAAGGCCAACCACTCTGTCAGCGGCGGCGGCGGTGGCTCGGGAGTGGTGGACATCCACCCGCTCGCGACCCAGATCCCCGACGAGATCCGGTTTGCCGATTGTACACGGCTGCAGCTGCGGTGCCGCAAGTGCAAGAAGTACCAGCTGTTTGAGGGCCTGGCCTCGGCGCCGCCCACCGAGGAGAGTGTTGTTGCGGTCAAGGTGACGGCGGCGGGTATTGCGTGCGGCTCGTGTGAGGCACCCATCCCGCTCCTGTCGGTTGTTGCACAGATCGACCACGCCATCCGTCTGGCCACCTCGCGGTACCAGGAGGCATGGCTGGTGTGCGACGACTCGTCCTGTGGCCAGCGGACTCGCCAGATGAGCGTCTACGGCACGCGGTGCATGGGCCCCAAGGGCCTGGCGCGCGACTGCCTGGGCCGTATGCGGTACGAGATTTCGGAGCGCGACATGTACAACCAGCTGGTCTACTTCAGCACGCTCTTTGATGTCGACAAGGCCAAGGAGGCCGTCAAGGCAGTGGCCGACCGCGGCAAGGCGGCCGCTTCCGAGGTCGACCGCGAGCTTATCCTGGCGATGGCCGAGCACAATCGGGCGCGGTTTGCCACGGTCAAGCGGGTTGTCGAGCAGTACCTGGACAAGTGCGGTTATGGCTTGGTGTCTATGCACACGCTATTCAGCAAGGTGGCTGTCTCGGCCGTGTCAATGGTGGGCGTCGCCGCGTTCAAGGTCTAGGCGGTGATTTATGGGACGGATATATTTTTGGTGATGGAGTACGGTGTTGACGTGTTTGGGTGTTTTGGGTGTTTTGGGTGTTTTGGGTGTTTTGAGTGTTTTCGTTTCGGCTATTGTTTTCCTATGATAGTCTCTGTATTTGTTCTTTCTGGCGTCGTTTAGCCATTCTGCACTGCTCATGTCAGCTGCCATTTCCTTTCCTTCCTTTTATTAGGCGTCTGATCTGCGACAAACAACCATAGATAATCCTGTACTAATGATACATTGTAACAATTGATCATCCCTCGTCCCACTTTGATTGAAATCACATCGGTTTTCATGTCATGATATTTCAACATATTCTTTTGGCTACGACTGGCACTAGCTGAGATGTCGATTGTACAAAGATGGAAGCAACGCATAGCAGCAGAACGAGAAAGCACAGCAGAAAAAAAGCAAAGAACAAGTACAATAAACTCAATGCGAAAGACAGGGGAAACTTTTCTCAACTATTGACGCAGCGAGAGTCGTCTCTGCGACATCTCGGCGTGCATCCGTCCAGGCGAGAGTGGACACAGCGACACGGCGCCACGAGGCACGGGGCACAGGGCACGGGCGAGTAGTGAACAAGTAGCCGGTGGCGACCAGCTGCAAACTCATAGTTCTCGGAGCCCGGCCGGCCAGTCTTTTGCGTCCTATACGCAGCTCGCAGAGCAACCAGATGAAACCATAGCAGGCAAAGCAGACAAACCAGACGAAGCAGACGAACCAGACAAGCCAGACAAAGCAGGGAGCAGGGAGCACAAGCAGGAAGCAAAACGAAACACTCCGCGTCACAAATCAGAAGCCTTGAAAGACATAACAAGCCGCATGATTCGGTGACAAGCAGGGAGTGGAAAAAACAAGTAAAACAAAAAGACAAAGATAGCATAAATAAGAGGCCCATGTAACTCCCAGACACAAGGAGCACATAAGATACCGAACGTGTCGCAGGAAGAGAAGGAAAATAGATAAATAATAGACAGCCATGCGGAGCAGAAAGCAAATGTGTCTATTGGTCAGGAGACAGATAGGAAATCTTTGGGAGGTATCATGCAAGAAGGCAACTTTTAGGCACACTTTTTGAGAACCCCGAGGATGCAGCGCAAAAAAACCAAGTATAAACAGAGAAAAGACAGAGACCGCAATTGGGGCGCAAATACAACGCAAATGAGAACGCAGAAAATGGAATATGAAAGGCCCACCGCCGGTCTATGCATGAAGAAGAAATCGAATGTGGACGTGGGAAACGAAAAGGGTCGTCGGTCGTCGTCAAGACAATGGTAGAGAGAGAGAGAGAGACAAGATGAAAAAAGGTATTAAAAGAAGGGGTTTGGTTTCGAAGTGAAAGAGTTTGGCGAGCGATCGCCCTGTTCGGCCTCTACAATCATCATCCTGCTCAGTTGGCTGCGTCCTTGTCGATGCTGGCCTTGGTAATGGCCGGGGACGCAGCAGTCGACGGCGGCGACGCCGGGGTGTCCGTGTCCACATTGGCGAGAGCTCTGCAAGAAGGTTAGTAGATGGCACACAGGGCATGGATAGAGTTGGCATATCAGGAGAAAAAAATATATATAACTTACTCAAAAGCATTCGAGTGCGAGACAGAGTTGGAGTCCTGCCGAGTGGGGGGGGTGCCGGTGCGCGAGGCAGGGCCCGAGTCGTCACCAGGACGGGCGAAGCCAGGACGGCGGCCACTGTTGCTGCGCGAGGCAAACATCGACGTGGGGCCCAGAGTGGGCATGCCGCTGCTGGAAACGCGGCTGGCAGCACCCTTGAGACGGCGCAGGTCGTCCATGCCGACCTGGTTGGGCGCCGGCTGGTTGTAGGCAAATGCGCGGGGGTCGCCACGCTGGCCGGGGCGGCCACCAGTGCCGCGCTGGCTGTTGGCACGAGCGCTCTCGGCGGCCTTCTGGGCCTGCTGTGCCTGCGCCTCCAGGCGGACCTCGTCCAGAGTCTTGGGGCCCTTGTTGTCCTCGTTGGACACCCAGTTTCTCCTGCGCAGATCCACAACGTCCATCAGCATGAACTTGAGACGGCTGGGCAGCTCAGGAATATCGATAATGTTCTTGATGCGCTCAAAGTACGCGTCCATCATAGGGCGGCCCTTCTCGGTTCTATCGAGGCTGTTGCCCACAGTGCGCAGCAGCTTCGACAGCGACTCAATCTCACCCTCGTCGGGCATCTTCTCATAATCAACCAGCTTGCGAACACACTCGTGCATGATGCGCTCCGTCAGCATGCCCAGCTTGTACAGCTCACCAATGAACTGCACCAGACCCAGACCACGGCGCTTGGCGGCAGCCGCCTCGTAGTACTCGTCCGACAGCAGAGTCGCCTCCTTGCTCTCGCCCTCCTTGGGCTCCGGCAGGTCAATCTGCCAGCCGCGCTCAAACTCCTGCTGACAACGGTTCAGGAGGTACTTGCGGAACAGAGTGCCGCCACTGATAATGTCACCCTTCTTGTCCTTGATGGTCACGTCGCGGATCTCGGAGCTCATCTGGTCGAGCATACGCTTGCAGAAGCGGGCGTACATGGATGCCCAGTGCGCCTCGTCAGTCGCCTTCTCAAATGTCAGCTGGATGACCTGGCGCAGAGTGCGGCCATCCTCCTCGTCCTTGGACAGCAGAGCAATGTCCAGGATCTGGTCAGAGATCTTGTCAAACTTCTCGGGCGTCATCTTGTTCAGAGCAGCCTTGACCTTGCGCTGCACAATCTCGGGGCCCATGATATCAGCACCCGGAGTCGGGGCACTCTGCGCAGCTGCCCGGGTAATGCTCATGGGCTTCCAGCCACTAGACGAAACCACGATAGGCTTCAGATCCATACCCTGGGTCAGAGGCATCGTCTTGGCAGCCTGTGCCTCGGCCTTGGCATTGTGCGGTGCCTGGCGGCTGCTGCCGCGGGCAGACCGGCTGCCCTGGCGAGGCGAGTTGGGCATGCCACCACCAATACTAGCAGAGGGGGTGCGAGCCATGGCGCTGGAGCCAGGGAAGCCAGAACCAGGGCGGCCAAACGAGGCAATACCGCCATTGTTGGGCCGAGGGAGGGCACCAGAGGCCATAGCAAAGCGCTGCTCTGAAGTTGTTCCTGGCGGCAGAGGCTTGGAGTTGAACGAGCCCATGGCGCCCATGTTGAATGCCGAGCTGGCATTGCGCGAGCCCTGGCGGCCGCTGGTGGAGCCGGCGGGAGTACGCGAGCCAGAGCGCTGCGAGCCCTCCTCGCCAATCAGGGACTTGACCTGAGTGTCAAAGTCCAACGAGGGCTTCTCGACAAACACGTCCTTGAACTGCAGCAGGAAGCCCAGGTCGTACTTGAAGTTGCCCTTCTTGTTGACAGCGGGGTTCAGTGCCGGGTTGGGCGACTGGATGCCCTTGGGGTAAGCAATCGATGTGGGGTCGCGCAGGAAGCGGGCAGTCTTGAGCGACTGCAGGGCAGCGCTGGGCTGGGGAGGCTCAACAGCCTTGGTGTTGAGCGGTGCCAGGTTCAGAGCCGAGGGCTTGGCGCGCTTAGCGGCAGTCTCGGACAGGCCCGATTTGGCATCGGAAATCTTGAGATCGCCCAGCTTGCTGGCCAGCGAGTCGGTCGTCGAGCTGCCAATGTTGGAGATCTTCTCGGTGAGAGTCTCGGTCATCGACTTGGTCTTGGGGGCGTCGGTGGCAGCGCCAGCTTCAGCCTCATTGCGCTTGCGCTCGCGCTCTTCCTCGAGACGCTCCATCTCACGCTCCTGCTCCCGCAGAAGACGGTCGTTATCGGCAGCGTTCTTGATGCGTTCAGTCTCGGCGACGGCAGCGGCAGCCGCTTTGTCGACCTTGCGCTTGGCTTCGTAGATAGCAGCCGCAGCTTCACGCTTGGCCTCCTCCTCCTCCATCTCACGGATCATGGCCTCCAACTCATCCTCGGCAGGGTCTGCAGACTCCTCCTTCTTCTCCGGGGCAGAAGCCTCGGTCTTGGTCTCGGCCACAGGGGCAGAAGCAGGGACAGCAGCGGGGGTCGACGAAACAATGACAGGCTCGGACTTCTTCTGCTCGGCCTTGGGCTCGGCGGCAGGCTCGGCCTTGGGCTTGCCCTCAGCAGCAGCAGGGGCAGCGGCAGCGGCAGCGGCAGCGGCAGGGGTATCGATAGACTTGAGAACCTTTGCCTTGAACTCGTTCTGGACCTCGGCTTTGGAGCGGGTGATGTCAACGCTGTCGGTCTTAGAGTGGGTTGGCGGGGTGGCCGACTTTGGCGGCGGGGTAGGCGTAGAAGAGACGATGGCAGGAGCTGTGCGAGAGGCACCTGCGGGCGTGGCAACTACAGCCGGGGCGACGGCGGCAGCAGCAGCAGGCTTCTTGTTGAAGTCAATAGTCTCACCCTGAGCGTTCTTGATGACAATGGCGTTCTTCTTGGGCTTGACAAAGTTGGTGGTAACCTTTTGCGCACTGCCGGGCATGGCCAGCGCAGCGTGGGCGGTGTTGGGAGTCTGGACCTGGCCCATGCTAGAGTTGGGGCGTTCCGAAGCGGCCTGGGACGAAGTGCGCGACATGGACTGAGCAACAGGGGGGACAAACTGCTGGCCGCCGTAAGAATGCTGGTAGCCGTGTCCCTGCTGTGGCGGGGGAGGAGCGGCATAGGGGTTCATGCCCTGGTAGGCAGGGTAGGGCATGTTGTAGTTCTGTTGGAAAGCGGGGTAGTTCTGTTTGCGAGCGGTTAGTAGGCGGTCGTAGTTACCAGACGAAGGTGAGAGATTCTGGGCACGGGTGCCATCAGACGCATGGGGCACTGGCCCGGTGTCGGGATGTTGCTGGTTAATGTCATGTGTGGTTAGAGGATCCTTAGCCGCAGCGGAACTAGAGTACTCGTGCGACTTCTCTGATTCCTTCCAACGCTTGCTGCTGCGGCGAGGCATTCCTTTGAACGAGTTCTCCTGCTTAGGGTCTGTCTGCGAGTCGTAGTCGACGAATGCACGGGGCTGGTTCTTGTAGTTTGGGTTGGCCTTTTTGGCACCGCCCCGCGCGTTCTTCTTCGTGGCGTTGCCTTTGTAGCCAGGGGAAGAGTCGACATGACCATGCATGTTGTGAGAGTAAGAGAGAGAAGAGGGGAGAGAAGGGGGGGGAGAAGGGGGGAGAGAAGGGGGGAGAGAAGGGGGGAGAGAATGGGAGAGAGAGTGAGACTGAGACTGAGACTGAAGGAGAGAGGGGTTGGTAATTACGTTTGGCTGGGGAGGGAAGCCGGTAGGGGTCGAGTACTGCATGGGCATGTACGGAGAACCACCGGGAACCGGGACGACGCCCTGCATCTGGGGAGTGCCGCTGGGGAGAACAGGAGGGACAGCGGGGCTGGCACGGCTGTTAGAGGTCTGCGGCGAGTTGGGGCCAAAGCCGGGGTTCATGACGTTGCGCGGCTGGAAGGCCGGGGCGCCAGTGTTGCGAGGGCCCTGGCTGGGAGGGCGGGGGTACTGTCCCTGGGGCTGGAAAGGCATGGTCTGGCCGTTGAAGTGGTTGTGGCCACCGTTGTGGTTGTTGAAGCCGCCACGACCGCGGTTGCCGGAGCCGTAGCCGCCACGGCCGGAGGGACCACTGTGGTGAGGACCGTGACTACCGGGGCCGTGGTGGGGGCCGTGGTTGTCGCGGCCTGCAGGGTTGCCCATGTCACTGTGAACGGAGTGGCTGGAGCCACGGCGCAGGTGGGGGGACTGGTTGCCGGCCGGCAGGTTGGCGGGCATGTGGGCAAAGTTGTGCTTCAGGTGGCGCTATATTGTTAGTAGGTGGACAAATGAATATAGAGGAATAGGCAGAATGCAGAATGCAGAATGCAGAATGCAGAATGCAGAATGCGGAATGCGGAATGCAGAAAACACAAAAAAAAAAACTTACATCGCCATCGCCGCCAAAGGAGCCGAACTTCATGTTGCCGCCATCTTGGGTGATGGACGGGGGACGACCGCCGCTAGCAGAGGGCTGGGGGATCGGGATGGGCGAGTGAGCAGGCGAGGGTATCCGCTGGCCAGCGGTGTTGGGCTGGGGCGAGCTGTGGCCCATGGCAGGCGACTCGAAGCCGAACTTGGGCTGGGGGCCGCCGGCGACGCCGTTGCTGACATAGCCGTTGGGGGCCGTGGCAACGATGGTGACGGAGCTGTTGCGGGCGTGGTCTGCGGTGCTGCCGTTGATAACAGCAGGGACGGCAGGGGTGACGGTCTTGTTGGAAGAGGAGGTGCTGCTGTTGCCGCCGTTCTGCGCAGCAGAGGAAGAAGAGGCGCTCATGTTTGCGGTGTTGGATGCGGGATTGCTGCCGGCGCTACCATTCAGTGGCGACACGGAAGCAGTACGAGCATTGCCCGGGGTCGCGGATTTGGCGGGTGCCGAGGAGGTGCTGACGACGGGGGCTGTGGAAGAGCCTGTCGAGATCACCGGAGTAGAGGCGGAAGTAGTAGTAGAAGTCTTACCCGAAGCACTGGCAGCCGAAGCATACGATGCGACGATAGGAGCAGATGGTTTGGGCGCCGGGACGTTCTGCGCGGAGCCAGTAGACGTCATAAGTACGGGGAGGGCGTAGAGACGGATGTCGATGTGAGATGACGATGTCGATGGGATGTCGATGGGGATGTCGATGTCGATGTCGATGTCGATGTCGATATCGATGAAGTGGCGCAAATGAGGGGGACGGTGTCAAATGGCGCGTAGGAGGGGGGGCCGTCACAGGTCAAATGAATGGCAGCGAGCGGGAATATTAGTAGACTCTGGCGATGGCCGAGTGCGAGTCTATGAGATGAGGGTTGATAGAAGGAGAGACGGTGCAGCAGAAGCGTGCTACGGATGTGTTTCCAAACAAAGGGAAGACACGGCCAGGTCCCAGGGATGAGAGATGGAGAGAGGCTTGGTCTGGACCGAACAAGAGCGTAAGCTTTGTCTGGCAGAGATCCTCTGTCGCCCGAATGAAACTCTGTTGCAAAGAACGAGTCTCACGGAGGGGGGAAAAAAGAGGGTGTGGGGGGGAAAGTGAAGAAATTACCAGCAGATCTGAGGTCTGTGATGATTTCTTCTGGAGGGGTATGGTTGGATGTATGGTTGTGATGGTGTTTGTGGGAAGGAGGAGAGGAGAAAAGAAAAAATAAACCGAAAAAAAAAAGGAAGGAGCGAGTTAAGTGAAGAGGAAAAGGGTAGGAACAAAAATTTCAAGAGGGAAGGCGGGAGGAGAGGGCAGTGCTCCACAATAAAAGTCTTCTATCTGGTTGCTGATAGGAGAGAGGGGCGAGGAGCATCGCGCTTGCGCGCAGCAAATCTCTTTTTGGGCGACTTGGGGCCCTTTTTTTACCACGGCCCAATTGATGGTTTAATCTGGGATTAATTTTAATGTTTTGTGCCTGTTCCTTCCTGTAGAAGACTTCTGTTAGCCTATGGTGAATTCGCACTGTGTATGTACTGTGCTGCTCCATGCTCCCGTTTGGCGATGCGGCTCTGATTAGTTGCGTTTATATATTGTGATGTTTTGAATCTAAGCTCATAAAGATCCAAAGTGTGTAGAAATAGAAGAGCCATCAATGATTAAATTTGCCAGGTGCCATGGTGGCCACTTACAAGTTTTCATCACGGAACTACAGAGTTCGGTTTGGTGTGCTGTCTACTCAGTGAGTGCACCAACAGATAGGCAAGAGCATGCGTCATCGCCTGCCAGAAAGGCCTATGCAGTACAATATATGTACTTACAGTACGATAGTCTACTACATAGTACCTCTGCTATTACGTGTCTTATGTAAGCACAATCGTGCAAGGCACCTACAGAGAAAGTATTAACGTCTGATGCGGAATCAAGAGAGAATCCTACGCGAACAACTATATCATTCTTGCTTGCAACGCACGAGTGATTCGTGGTCGTACCATCTCACCCGTGAGACATGGGCTATAATCCGATCAGATGGCGATTCTAGCGATTAACCACGAGAAGAGAATACCAAACTCAAAGGAAAGAGAGTGCAGATATTGTCAGCCAGACATTGTCAAAGTCAAGACAATTCTCTGTAGAAACAGTGCAGAGAGATCGCTGGAGCGGGCTTCCGGAGATGGCAAGGCGTTGCTGCATGGAAGGGTCAATGGAAGCCAGCGGGTGGTGGCAGGGTGACGAGTGTCAGAACGGTACATATTACAGTATGTACAACAGTACAACAGTACTACAGACTACAGTAGGCTGGCAGGCTGAATAGTGTATGTTTCCCTAGATAATACATCGTACCCAACACGAGCTGTGGACAGTCAAGCCCCTGACAGGAGGCAGTCTGTGCACCGGCCGGGGAGTGTCTGGATAGGAGGCGTGGCAATATTAGACACAGGAAGAAGAAAGTCTGTCGGTGCAATAAGGAATAAGGATGATAGGAGATGACTAGGAGATGAGAGATAAGCAATGGGGAGAGAAAGGAGACGAAGAAAGTACAAAAGGTACAAAAGGGGGAGACGAAAACAACGGTCAGAAGGCAGAAGGAGAATATCAAAACATCAAGTATCATGTATCAAATATCAAATATCAAATATCAAAATTCGAGTACCATACTATAGGCCAGGATATTCGATGCAGCTCGGATCTAGTCAATGTATCCGAGTGAGCAAACCCATCAAAATGTTCGGAGTGCATCCGAGTCCTGCACCGTACTGCAGATGCCTCGACATAGGAGACATGTCCATCTATATATATACGACTGCTATTCCCTATTTATATCTATCTGGTGGGCAAATATGGGGACAACCAGCTGGCCGGCGCTATGCTGTCCGGGGTCCAGCTGAAATACAATAGCATACTATGTAAATAGACCATAAATCCATACCTTAATCAAACAGCAGATGATTGCCGGGATAGCTGACCATCCTGTCTGGGAGGAGACTCGCTCCAGCCACCAACTCCGTAATCTCCAGGACGGAGACCTGTGCATCCATAACGGGGCGGCCTGTTTCTTGCTCTTGTTTATACTTTCTACTGTATATAGTGTGTGCTTTGTACTCTGCGTGGTATCCCTGCTGTGCTCATACACGGGTCGTCGTCCCATACTGCCGCCGCCTGTTCGCGGGCCATCAGCCAGCTGGTAGAGTATTACTATGTACTGTAGATTAGGCATCCTTCGGAGCGCCCTGTCCGCTATGCCGCTACTAAATGGTTGCAGTGGTGGCCGTGTATTAAAATGTGCTCTGTAATTACGTCTTGTGTCATGTAATCGCTTCTCCGAACAGTTGGCAGTCCACTCTCAACAGCTACAGTCTGTCGTCTGTCTATCTCTCAGACAAACACCTGATCAGCCAGCATTCCAGGACAATCTACATTCTGGGCAGCAAGGGGGCAGGGAGAGGGAGAGGGAGGCACAATCACCCAGGTCTCATCGTGTCTTGCTTGTCCTCCAGACGGACGGACTGTCTATTCCTGTCTTCCGTGTCCAAGGGCACCACGTGCGGCCCGAGTCCTGGTGCTTGGTCGAGCAATAAGGGGTTGCTATTAGACTTGTGCCCCAGGCACTGTCAGGCACTGGTTGGTGCTTTTGTTTCGGTGCTTTCACTTGCAGCATTCTTCGCATTCCGTGGTGTCTTGTGCTCCCTTTCCATCAATCTCGACCACTCTTGATCCATTTATTCACTTCTGCCCAGCGCTTCTCCTTCTTCCATTTTGATATCGCCATCTCGGCAGATCGCATCTGCTGGAGCCAGGGTATTCGGATACAATACAGAGCACGCTTTTGCTATATCATGTTACCACAGTACATCGTACCCCGTACAGCGCATCCTCTCTTGGCTGCTGTTGGCTCTATTTGCCACAGCTGCGGCCAGGCCAACAGCGGCGCGGAAACAAAGAAACAATTTTTTAAAAGACTTCCCTTCGAGTCAGCGAGCACCAACCAACTGGCGGCAAAAGCGCCTCTAAGAGACACAGAAAGGTAGAGTGGAAATAGACTGAATGCGAAACCGCGATAAATCGCAATGCCTGTACTCTTTTGTGATTATGTAATCATGTGGGCAGATGCATGCATGCAAGGGCAGGAGGTCCCGTGTTTGAAATCAATTCCTCTCAGAGGCAAGAACAATCATAAGCGGCCGTAGCATGTCCCAACGACGTACCATTGTATTCGTAGTACATACTTTGAGCTGCTAAACGAAAGCAGCATCAAGCCCGAGATAATAGACTATGCTTAGACTGAAATAGAAGACTGAGGATGTATGAAAGATAAATCAGAAATAACAACAGCTCAAAGACAAAGGATATGAGAACCCTCTCAAATATTTAAAATAGCTGGAATGCTCGAATACTATTGTTGATGCCGTACAAATTGCATTAAAACAAGTCCATAAATTGCTGCAAAATAGTCCAGATAGTCTAAATATTCAAATAATATTTTTGTAAAAAAAACTGCGATTCGTGGCATTGCACCACGTCTAGATCGTACGGCTGGATCGCACATCTCGTCTAGACCACGGCCGCGGCGCCCTCGTCGTCGACATCCTGGGCATCCTCAACGACGGCCACTTCACCGTCACCCGGGAGAGCCACAAAGTCGCTCGGCAGAGCAGGTGCCTCATCGCTGCCCACTGCGGCGGAGGCCGACTCGGCCTGCAGCTGCTGCATCTTGGTCTTGGTCATCTCAAACACATACTGGCCCAGGTGCTCGACGCCCTCCATGGTCACCTCGTTGTCCACCGTGCCAGCCTTGGCCTCGTCTGCCACCACCCGCTTCGACGGCCACAGCTCGCCCGTCACCAGCGCCAGCTTGTCTGGCCGCTGCAGCAGGATCTGGAATGCCTCGCGCAGCTCGTAGCATGCCTCAAACACAGACCGCCGGCCAAGCACGTACAAGCCCAGTCGTGCACGCGACAGCGCCACCGTGAGGCGCCGAATGTCGCGCAGGTATCCGACACGAGACGACCGCGTAAGAGATAGGATGATGTCTGTATAATAGTTAGCAAAGCCCATATATACATATACACATACATACACACACAAGCAAAATAAATATGCAACAAAAAAAAACGTACAATCGTTCTGCTCGCCCTGGTACTTGTCGACCGTCGTCACAATCTTGGGCAAGCCAAAGACAGGGTTCTTGCGGCACCGGAACTCGAGCACGTCGCGGATCAGCGCCCGCTGTCCGGCATACGTCGCCAGGATGCTGATCTTGTCCGCTGCGTAGCCCAGCAGTCGCATGTACTGGTAGATTGCCACCGCGTACTCGGCCTCGCCCAGGTTCTGGATGAAATGCGGCGCCGGCTCAGACTCGCCGCGCCCGCGATAGTCGGGCACGTCAATGAACTGGTAGTCGTACCGGAAGCCCGCATTGGCTGTCAAAAAGTCGCTGTTGGCCTCGACGTGCGCGAGGTTGCCCAGGCTGCTGTACCGCCACCGGTACAGATCCGCAATCGACGGCCGCGCCCGGCCCTGCTGGTCCAGATTGATGGTGGGCACGCCCAGGCGCACCAGCCGCGAAAACAGCGACTGCTCCAGGTTCGCGTAGTGCCGGAACGCAAGGTTCTGCACAATCGGCGAGTTCTGCAGGTGGTCGCCGCACAGCACAACCCGCTGCAGAGGCACCTCGCCGTTGCGCGCCTTCTGCATCGCCAGCGGGATAAAGTCCTCAATCTCCGTGATCTGCGCCGCCTCCTCCACCACCACACTGTCGTAGTGGAATCCAAGACTCGCAATCTCGCCGCGCCGCATCGCCGCATGCGTAGACGTCATCGCCACAATGCGCGCCTCCTTTGTCAGCAGGTAGTTGGCCTTGTCCCGGTCGCGCCGCAGAATCTCAAACGGCTGTGCGTCCGCAAGCTCCGAGAATATCTTGGAAATGTGCCGGTAGCATCCGTTGGCCGTATCCAACACCGTGTCCCGGTCGGCGTCCGCCGGGAACAGCGGCTGCGGTGCGTCGGCAAAGAACGCGTGGAATGGGAATGCCTGCACAATCTCTTCGGCGCTAGAGTCGTCCGTGTGCACAGCCACCTCGTTGAACTTGGTCCAGGCGGGCTCGACATACACAGAGTTAAAGTACCCAGCCGTCTCGGCTGAGTTGCCGTGTGCTCCAGGCGCGCCAATGCTCGCCGCTAACCGTGTCACCTCATAGAGGTACTTGTTGCGGTTTTCCAGGAACATCTCGACGCGGCCGTGCTTGCTGAAGCTGCCGTCCGCATCTAGCTCTTCCTCGCCGCGGCCCAGACGCAGCAGGTGCCGCTCATCGATATCCAGAGCCACAATCTTGGCAAAAAGCTGGTTGAGGGCCTGGTTGCTGTGCGCGATAAGCAGTGTCCGCTGCTCTGGGAAGTTGTGGTAAATGTTGTTGATGATCTGTGTCGCGACATCCGTCTTGCCGGTGCCGGGAGGGCCGACAATCACCGTCAGGCCAGGCTGCGTGCCCGAAATGATGGCGTCCGTTTGTGCTGGGGTGAACCGCACAGTATTCTTCTTTGGAACATCCACGGGGTATGGACCGTTATTGGGAGGCTTGTACGTAGACACTTTGAGCGTTTCCACCTCGGCCGCAAGCGCCGGCTCGGCATCGCGTCTGCGCTTCTTTGAGGAAGGCTTGGCCGGCGCCACCACCTTCTCGGCAGGCTTATCGGCCAGGCCGAGCACGTACGGAGGACCAAAGCTGCTCGACACCTCATCGCCTGGCTCAAGTGTCTTGCCCGGCAGACTCTCAATCAAATGGTGCCAGTCCAAAAACGTATCCCGAAAGTCAATCTTCTTCACCCTGTTGGGGAGGTGCTTGTATGTGGCCGCTGCCGGATCGCCATAGCCAAGGAACACCTCATGCAGCCAAGGCGCAAGCGGCACGTCCGAGAGCACAAGGCTGCGGATGGAGTCCAACACAGGCTTGAAGTTGTTCTCGCGGCCTCTTCTGCGCACAATCAGATTAACGCTCTCGTAGATGTCGCCGCCGCCAGTGGACGACTGGTTCGTGTCCTCCACAAATGCCCCTGGATCCAGCTTGACCTGCAGTTTCTTAACATAGCTGCGCTTGTGGCCGTGCTGGCCGCCGTGCTGCTCCTTGTCGCGCCGGTTCTGCCCGTCGAAACCGTACATCACCTCGGCAGTCCGGATGGATGTAATTCCAAGCCGCTGGGCGGCCGATGCCGATGCAGACGCGCTTCCATTGTGAGCGGGCTTTTTCTTTGCCGAGTTCACCGCCACCAGAAATACCACATCGTCTGGTCGCAAGGCCTCCCATTCTTTGCGAATGTGCTCCTTCACATGCCGGAAATCGATAGAGATCTCGGCCTTGACCAGAGACGGCTTATCGTCTCCAACAAGAGGTGGGACAACCTGGGCGATCCTGTTTTGTTAGTCATTGCATATAGTCAATAAAGTTGATAAAAGGAAGAACAAGCGGCCACTTACACTGGCTTTGGTATGGGCATGGCCATCTTGGAGGCGCCCGTAAAGACAGTCTCTCCACCCTTGCCTAGATCAGGCTTGACGAGCTGTAAGGCTGTCTCTATATCTTGCCGGATGCCGTAGAACGATTCGCTCCGGTACAAAACTAGTGAACGCCACAGAAAGTCGCCCACAGAGAGGTACTGCAGGTTGAGCTTGGGCAGCGCCAGCGGCCTCGACCCATCATAGCTGTCTGTCCGCGAAATACTCTTGTCGAATATGTCATCTTCCGTAGGTAAAATGCTGAGCGCTCTTGCCAAGTCCTGGAACGTTGCGCGCTTCTCAAAAGTCGAAAGCAGCGCCTCGATGAGAAACTTGCGGCCAATCTGGACCTTGCACGACGGGGGGTACGTCGTGCGTAGGTGCAGCAGATCCGACAGCCCAACAACCTCGGCGTCTGCGAGAGACTCTAGCAGGTTATCTAGCTCGTCCCGCTTGCTGATGGAACCGTAATTGGACAGGGCCAGCACGGACAGCTTGTCCTTGAAGTGCTTCAGGGAAAGGCGCTGCAGCACAGCAAGCTTGGCGCAATGCTTGTCGTAGGCCTCAGTCTCGCTGAGCTGTGCGCCTGTCTGGTCGTCGACGCTAAAGTATGTGTAGTGGGACAGCAGCGCGCCCATGTCGCGCAGCAGGCTATTGTCTGGGTCATTGAAAACGGGCGACACCGAGAGCGCAGGCAGCACATGAAGGTCCTGCAAGAGGGCATTGGCATAGCGCCTTGTCGGCAGCTGGCTCTCAAGGTCGGACAGGAATTCGATGAAGCGTTCCGCGTAGTTAACAACGTCTTTGTTTCCAGTCGTATCAAAGAGGACGCTAATGGACTCCAGCACCAGCGAGTAGAGCCACGCACGATCAAACCGCAGCCGGGCTTTGGCACTGTCATCTGCAGCGTCAAAGCGCTTGGCTGCGGCACGCCATGCCTTGCGCAGGTGGCTGGTCTGGTCCAGCAATTCTTCGCGCTTGCCGTCGTTGGAGATGTTATGCCAGGTCGAGATTGAGACCAGCGGCGCGCACTCTTTCCGCACAATGGCACAGTCTAGACTCTGAAAGGCGTGGATAATGAACGAGAGGATATGTGCCCGGATGGCCAGCGAGAATGCCGTGTCGATGCTCATGGCAAGGATGCGGCGGAACAGGGTTGAGAAGTCGAGCGGCCGGTCGTTGAAGAGGCTCCAGGTGTCGAGGTGCTCGCGCTTCTTTGCATTTGTGATAAGGACAATCAGCAGCACGTGGTAGTCGGAGGCGTCCTCGGTGTATCCCGGCCACAGGTAGCTCTCGAGGATCTGGAGGGTCTCCAAGGACATCAGCGACCGGAACGCGAAACCGTCCTTCTCGAGCGCGTCCCAAACACCGGCCTTGATCACATCGTTCTTGACCTTGACCTTGGCTGTGCGTTTCGAGTCCTTGAGCCAGTGCAGCTTGGCCAGCTGTGCAAACCCCGACTCGCCCTCCGCCTCGGCGGGTGTTGGCGGCGCTGCCCTTGCGCTGGGAGCTTTGCCCTTGGCGGCCGCGCTGCTCTTGTGCTTCTTGGCCGGCGGCATTGTGTGTGGAGGTGAGTGTGTGTATGTCGTGTGTCGTCTAGGTGCAGCTGTGCAGACGGTTGCGCGTGTACTAAAAGCTGGACGCGACTTGCTCGTCGTGTGTCGGGAGCTCTATTTACATGCATTATAATTAAATTTCAGGCATGTATGTCGTAGTGTGTGGCTTGACCTCACTGTGGGGGCATATGATTGGTCAGCCTTGCGCTGCGCCACAGCCCCAACGGCAATCGCTGGGACCGCTAGCTGTGCGCTAAAGCACCCCATAATACAGGGACTAAGCAGATGCGCAGCGTTGCTATTTTGCCCTCAGCCTCACGTTGGTCAACAACGACCTATGCACGACAACGACCGAGAAAGACCACGCCTGGCTATTGAAACACACACATCCCAATATATACCCACGCCGCCATCCATACGCCTCTAGACCCCGACATCACGCGCCCACCATCCCCTACCTCCTCGCCATGCCTGGCGTCGAGATCAACAGCCACGGCATCCCAGCCGTCGAGGCCGTCGGAGCATACCTCTCGGAGTTGCTGGACCATGCAGAGGACGTGAAGCCCAGCAGGGCGCTGGAGCCGGCGCTCAGCAAAGCCGACTTTGGCGATATCTACGGCCACGTTGCGCGCATTTTCGAGGGCTTCGAAGAGGTCGGCGGCAAGAAGCTGCGGCAGTTTGCCATTGTCGAGACGGCCGCGCGCGACATTTTTGGACAGCTGATTGTAAGGGCAGAAGATATTGTGAGGCTGGTGTTCGGCTCTCAGACGCATAGCTAACATCACAGGCAACAACAACTATTGATAGTCCCGACTTTGTGCGCGTTTGGAATTTGTTTGACATCTTATCTATCCTGTCCGACAACATGGAGTGCGACGCCCCCCTGCTATTTTGGCTGATTGAAGAGCTTTTTGACAGCCAGACTATTGCGGGCTGCCGTAAGGCGTTTGACTACCTCGAGTCCCGGCGCGAGCGCATCACAGCAAAGTACTTTAACAGCACGAAGCTCGTGATTCTGCGCAGCTGCAACGACCTGCTGCGACGCCTCTCGCGAGCAGACGACACCCCTTTCTGTGGACGAGTGTTTATCTTTCTGTTCCAGGTCTTCCCCTTGGGCGATAAGAGCTCGGTGAACCTGCGGGGATACTATCATGTTGAGAATGTGACGACTTACGACGAAGAGCCCGCCACAGCCAAGAAAGACGACGCAGAGCAGATGGACGTGGACGTGGAAGATGCTCCCGCGGGCAAGGACGAAAAGGACAGCAAAGATGCCAAAGACAAAGATAGCAAAAAGGCCAATGGCAGCGCCAAGAAGCAGCCCATTGACTTTTCGTCGCTGTACCCCGTCTTTTGGTCTCTGCAGGCCAGCTTTAGCCAGCCGCGGCGGCTGTTTGATGAGACACACTTTGGCCAGTTCAAGGCTGGCATGGAGTCGTCACTTGCGGCATTCCGGCAGGTCAGCAACCAGGACGACTCGCGGAAGAACCGGCAGCTTGACGAGTCCCGGCGCGGCGTCAAGCGCAAGCGCAACAAGGAAGACAAAGAGGGCAAGGAAGATGAGCTTGCCGACGCATACAACCCCAAGTATCTCACAAGCCGGGATCTCTTTGAGCTAGAGGTAAGTCACCATGCTTTATGTCTTAACGCCTTTTTTATTACATGCATCGTGCTAACCCCGGCAGACGAGTGACCTGACGTTTCGGCGGCACTTTTTGCTGCAGGCACTCATCATCATGGAGTTTTTGCTGTCACTGTCAGCAAAATCAAAGAGCCGGCTGGCGTCAGCCAGTATCTCCAACAAGTCCGTGGCGTACTCTGAGTACACGCTGAGCGAAGAGGACTCGGCGTGGGCGAACAAGATGAAGAATGACATTACCGACCACATCAAGACCAGCAACCAGGACGGGCCATATTTCTTGCGCATGGTGGATACCATTCTCGCACGCGACAAGAACTGGGTACGGTGGAAAGTTGAGTCGTGCCCGTCCATTGAACTGCCAGCTGTGTCGGCGGAGGAGTTTGTTGCGGCCGAGGACGGTGCCCAGCGTGCGTTTGGTGGCCACAGCAGTCGGCGGCGGAGCTCGGCAGCGGCCGTAGGCGTGTTTTCTCTCGACTTTTTGGACGAGGAAGACCCGGAGGAAGCACTGGCTGAGCTCAAGAAGCCCAGCCGCTCACGGCTGCTAGACATCAGCACGTTTGAGGGAGAGATCGCCGACGAGGACTTTGAGATTGAGGTGGCTGAGAGAGACAGCGACAAGTCGTCAAAACAGCAGGCCGAAGACCGGAAAGCAAGCAAGACATGGCGGGCACTGCGAATCGTTCGTCAAACAAACCTATCGACGTTTGACAAGATTGACAACGACAGCGCAATTGACGTTGTGTTCAAGCCGTCGTCTGGCGACAGCGACCACGAGGGTGATGCCGATGAGGAGCTTGAAGGCGAGGCTGAAGAAGCTGTCGATGCCGTACAAGCGGCAGATGCCAAGCAGCCAGCCAGCCAGCTTCCTGTTGTCCTTGTTGGCCCGAGCTACGAGTCTGCTGCAGCGCTCGGCGAGCGGTTCTCGGACGAGAACCCAGGCGTTTTTGGCATTGTCGGCCAGTTTACAACAGCACCAGCAGTAGCAGCAGAGTCAGAAGATGGAACTAAGCAGTCGCAGTATCTGGAGCATGTCGACTCCAAGGCCTTTGACGCTATTGTCGACAGCGACGGATTTGTTGGTTTCAGCGAGTCGTCGGGTCACAAGTACGGCACGCGGAGGAAACAGGTGGAGGACGTCGTGGCAGCCGGCAAGGTACCATTGGTGCTGATGAACTATGAGGTACGTTCTTTTCTTCTTCTTTTTTTTACTCTTATTTGGTTCGATCTTCTTGCATACTGGATACTAACACAAACAGAGCGTGGACACGGCCAAGGGCAACGATTTTACGGCCCAGTTTATTGCCATCCGCCCGGCCAGCGATGAGACACTCGAGGCTGTTCTTAAGGCGACCAGCTCATACGCTGACGACGCAGCACTTCAAAAAGCTGTTGCTGCCGGCAAGGCTGTCCTTGAAAAAATGTCTGCCGAGTCAGGCGTGTTTTGCAAGGATGTCTCGGTGTCTAGCAACGACCTGGCGGAGGCCGCAGCACAGCTCAAGGAATACATCTTTGGCAGCAAAGATGAGGCCGAAGAGGGACAAGAGAAACACAAGGTTGCAGATAGTGTCCCGGAAACCAACGGCCAGGGCGATGGTGAGGTCAAAAATGCCGATCTGGCTGAGTCAGCAGAGACAGCAGAGACAGCACAGACAGCAGAGCCCGCTGCGCCATCAGAAGCACCGGCTGTCGAGGCCGAAGATGCGGAAATGGTTGACACCGAGGCCTAGCTATCTTCTAGCAGCTAGGCTGCTCGAACACTTGGTGGAAAGACGGACATGTTTTGCAAAAGTATAGCCAGCGTGTAATTAATAATATCAGTCTTATATCGGCCTGGCACAGTGATTGGAGCGCTACAACATGTATGTCTTTGCATAGTCGTATAAGATACAGGTATGAGAATAAAGGTATAAAGGGCACAATCCAACGAGGATATGCCACAAAGCATGGCTTGCTACTTCTTAGGAGTAGCCGGTGCCGTGCTCAGCGCAAGGCGTCGGCCAATATTGCCAAAACATATGCAGCTGCAAAATAGGACACTGAGCATCCATATAGCCGTCTCTACAGACACTCCCGGTGCTTGTGGGTCCAACCCGTCTGTTGCGGAAGGGCCGGTGGGATCGCGGCTCGATCTGTTGCTGTGGTACGACGACGCGCCCATGCCGTAGCCGACCTGGTACGAGCCAGCTCTGACTCCGGGGTTGGGCATCAGATCAAGATCCAGAGTCACCAATGTCGCTGAGCCAAAAGACCCTACCGCTGCCGCAAGAAGCAGACCCGATTTGGAGCGGTCCAAAAGATACCACAAGAAGGGGTTGACCAGGGCGAGCGTCACCGACGCCTGCATTGTAGATGCCCATGGTAGTTTGCGCTGAATTGTTAGTTTGGGGAGACAAGAGGGAAACAAGGACGTAGACAGTAATCACTTACCATAGCAAATACAACACCGGCAAAGGCACCAATGCCACGCACAACAAGATCCCAGTGCACCTCTGGGGCAGTGCGCGCCTTAAGGCCGAGGAGGTTGTCGTTCCCAGCAAAGGCCCGGTCCCACACGCCGTCAAACCAGGGCAGCAGTGTCCCCAGCACGACACCCGAGAGGCCCCACGATGCCAGGTAGCGCCAGTCGTAGATTGCGTCGTACTCTGCGCCCGTACCCGTGGATGGCGGCGGCGTCGACGTCACAAAGTCCTCGAAGCTGGCGTGCGTTTCGCTGCGCAGGCGTGCCATCAGCATTCCGTACCCCATGCCCAAGGAGAAGAGAAGCGCGGCGCGCACCAAGACAGATACAAGGCGTGTGATCTGCGCCAGGGCTGAGGGAGTTTCCGATGTCCACAGTGCAGCGGCAGCATCCCCAGGCGGCGCCGTATTGGCTGCATTAAGCTTGATGCTGGACATGCCGTCGCCACCGGCGCCCATACTCTCTCCCCGCCGGCGCTGGCGTTGCAGCATCATCAGTGACTGCGACGCTTTGCGCACCTCATCGATTTCAGCCGCAGATGCAGTAGTGCCTTGGACTACAACCTCGTCTTCGCCTTGCTCGCTGATACCAATACTGCGGCGGTCGAGCAGGTCCCTTGCCGGTGTCTCGACTCCAGTGCCATATGGTGTGCTGGGCTCAAAGACTGCGCTGGGGCGGCTCGACACAGACGGGCTAAAGATGCCAAAAAGTGTGGATGAGGTGAGATTCATTATGGACTGGGCGCGGCTGATTGACTCGCCTCCGCCGGGCGTAGGACTGGCATCTGTGTCGAGAAACGAGGGGCGTGAGTTGAGAAACTTGGCAATCCCTGCTGGCTCTTTGGGTGTCTGCTTCGCCTCGGTCTTTTGGTCGTCCTCGGTAGGGGGCGTTACCGGATTGACGGCAAATGGCCGGCGCGGAATAGGGCGGTGAATTACCGGCGAATTGGCAGACATGACGGCTGCGAGGTGTGGTTTCTGGTATATCAATTGTTGATTGTCGTGGGGAAAGTCGAGCTTCAAAAAAAGTTATTTATTATACTATCACAGAGGCCTTGTCCTCTAGTATGAGGAATGGACAGTTCAACCAAGCTGCGAATGGCTGGAAGAATGAGGCCGAATGATCGTGTTCGTGATACGCAGCCTGCGTAGTGAACAGTAAGATCTGGGACTGGTAGGCCCCAGTTGGAGAAGCGCTTGCAAGTGGCAACAAAAAGGCCCAATAGCTGTGTGGCTAGAGGGGTGCCGAAAGGGCGACTCGTTGGATGTTGGCGGCTGAGGAGACGCGCCGGGAGCTGAATAGCACCCGTTCGGGGGAGGTCGAGGTCGAGGAGCTTAGTCACTGTTCTGAGGCGATAGGATCGAGCTCCCTTGGGCAGACAGGTATCGGGGTTGCGGCAGTATGCGATAGGGCGACAGGTGGCAATGTGTCGAATTCGGATTGGGAGCGACCGAGGGTAAAAGTGAGAGAGTGAGAGAGAAGAGCAAAGATGAGAGTCGTCGAGATGAGAGGAGAGAGGAGAAGGCAGCGGGAAGCATACTAGAGAAGAGTGCCCCACAGCAGCTATGAGAGACGTCTAATTACCCCAACAGAAGAAGCAAGCACCAGCCAACCAGACGAATGCGATACGATAAATTGGGAAAGTGCGACAGACAAAAGAAGGGGGGAGGAAAGAGCGACTCGGCATACCGTCGTGTATTATCCCGCCCGTTCCGTTTAGCAGTCTTGTGTTAAAAGTGTTAAAAAAAGAAAGAGCAGTCCATACACAGCGGCGGCCACCCGTGCGGACCTTCCCTGCGGAGCTCAAGTACATTTCACACTGCAAGGAAGGGTCTTGTGGCTGGCCTGGCCGGCTGGGGCAGGCTACTGGCCAATTGGTGGCCTGTATTTGAATGAAATTGCCTGTTCTAGCCAAAGCTCCAGTTTATTGCTCTCTAATACGGATATTGTCTACGCTAAAATAAGAAAATAAGAAAATACGATGCGCAGCATGTGAATGCAAGGAATTGGTGAGATTCTGCATGTTGAGGCCCTTCGATCCCACCTTGGGCAGATGACTGGTCGCACTTTCCCGACTTCCCCTCTTTTGTATGCATCTCTCCGACATCAAGGCCCGCGCACCTGCCTTATTTATAAGTGCACATTGCTCTTTCCTTTTTATAGAGTTAAATAAACTACAAACTGCATGACCGTAGAAGGCAGGAGCGTCGACCATGCTTCGCACATACACCGCATGCGCACTGGACGCCAAGCATCCATCACGAGCTGCAACGAAGCTGGATGCCCATCTTGCAAAGGCATCAATACCAGGTACACTAAACCTTCACATTTAAATAGTTTATAGAATACAATAAATTACAAGCGAACGAGGTAGTTGATACAAACAAGCTTATTAGGAGAATCAACGCAAACGCAAAAAATAGTCAAGACTATCGAGACAGATGAGAGAAGATGAAACGAAGAAATAAAGAATAAAGACGCCATGCTATCCAGTGCCGATGCTGCTTTTTTATCTAGAGCTTTAACCCACAAAGTAATTATCTAGTCCTCATCGTCGCTGCTGTCCTCGTCGTCGTCAGACTCGTCGTCGGCAATGTCGATATCGCTGTCGTCCACGCCCTCTGGCCGCGGGATCATGACAAAGGCCTCCACACACGTAATCCGGTCGCGCGTCAGGTAGGTGCCGACCAGCTTGCCGATTTGCTTGGGTGCTGCCGCCTTGGAGGCCGTCGCCGCGCTCGTGCTGATAGCAACGCTGCTGGCGTCGCTGTTGGTCCAGGCCTCGCGCAGCTCCTGGTCCGTCAGCTTCCACACGCGCAGGGCACCCGAGCTGGATGCCGACACCACGTACCACGCCTTTTGCAGACCCTTGGCGCCATCATCCGAGGGCTCCAGCACCGGCATGATCTTGAACGCCTTGACGCGGTCTGTGATGTCCAGCTCCTTGCCGCCCAGCTGGCCAATAAATCTGGCACATGGCAGCGCCGTGCTGTCTGCCGAGCCCGAGGCCGGCACAAGGTCCGCATCGCGGGTCGAGCAGAACAGGATCCGACCGTCCTCGGTGGCAACAGCCAGCACGGAAAAGACGTCGTCGATAGTCTCCTTGCCCTCTGCGTCAGTCGAGGTGGTGCCGGCGACCTCGAGGTACTGGAAGTCGTGTGTCTTGGTGCGCGCATCCTTGAGGACCTTGCAGCGCGGCAGGCTGTCCATGCCAAATACGACCACGTTGCGGTCGAAGCCGATCGCGTACTCGTCCGTGCCATCGGTCGTGGTCTTGGCGCCCGCCTCGTAGGTCTGGCCCCAGACCACCTGGTGGCCCTCGCCCGTGGAGAACCGGCCCTCGCCAACATCCCGCAGCAGCTCCTTGCTGAAGTTCAGCACGCCCGCCTTCTTGCCCGTCACCAAGTTCCACAGCCGCATGCACCGCTCGCCGCGGCTCACGCTGATCATCACCTTCATGCTAGGGTGCACGGCAAAATCGTTAACACCCGACGGTGCGCCACCAGGGGGGGCAGTGTCACCCGTGGGCCGGCGCAGACTGCCGCCCATGCCCTCCTTGGGAATCGGGGCCTTGATTGTCGACAGCAGAGACCAGTCGCGTGTGCGCGTGACGGCAATCGTCGAGTCCTCTGACGAAGACAGCAGCTTCGAACGGGTAGGGAAGACGACTTTGGTGATGGACGAAGCGTGGTTGAGTAGCGTGCCGAGCTCGCGGTTCTTGGCGCTCTCAGCAATCGGCATGACCGGACGGTCCGTCACGGCCGTCATCAGCGCGCGGTCTTCCGCAGAAGCCACACTCGTCGCCACAGAAGGCGGGTGGGCCGACAGGTTATAGACATTGACGCGCTCGTCCGTGCTGCCCGTGGCCAGCATGACCTTTTGGCCCTGGCCGGGCACGGGGATGGACGGCGGCGACAGGGCGAGGCAGCGGACAGCCGAGGAGTGAGCATTGAAGAGGAATGTGTCGGCAAAACGGACAGCTGCCTCGTCCGTGCTGGTGTCGCGGTGGACGGTGGCAACAACGCCGTGCAATGTGCGGTCGTATGAGCCAGCAATGATCTGGATGGCTGCCGGCGCGTCGCCAGTCAGCACGACGGGCTCGTTGGCGTCGGTGATCTTGGGGGCCACCGTCGTCGCCGGTGCGGCGGGCTTGGAGGCGGGCTTGGAGGTGGGCTTAGCAGCAGACTTGGCCGCAGGCTTTTCATCGGCGAATTTGGCAACTGCGCCGCTCTTTTCCTGCGTCTTGCCTGCCTTCTTCTTCAGGATCGAGACGGGCTTCGATTGTGCTGACGCGACCGCCGTTGTCTTGGCTCTAGTCGCTGCTGGGGCGCCAGCCTCGGCCGCTGCAGAGCCCTTGGTATCCCGCTTTCTCTTAAGGACCATTTTGTCGTGTTTGCGTCGGTGGTCGTGTGCTGGTGGTGGTTTGTTACGGTCGTCGTAAAGGTAAACACTGCAGGCCACAAGATCACGCAGCCAGAGACCGCTGTTCAGCTAGCGCACACTGTGGGCTCGCATACTGCCGTTCTTCAGATTTTTTTTGCTTATCGCTTCTTCTTATCGCCTATCTCTTATCGCGATTGCTCTTATCGTCGGCCACCGCCAAAATTTCATGTTTATGTAACACTGCATATCACCATTAAAGGAAAAGGTCTTCCAGTTTGTCGAGTATGTTACTATTAAGAGATGTTTATTATTGATTATAGATAGAAATAGCACGCCATTACGCCCGGTATCAAGGTCTCACGGTATCGTATGGGCCACGATAGCAATAAGATGAACAATATAAATAAAGATGTAGCACTGCGCCCATCGACCCGTTCATTGCAGCCTTTTAGCAGCCCTTTAGCAGCCGTTATCCGCTGAGCACGTATTGCTGTTCTTGCTGATTACAGCCTATACTTTCTTTGCTGGTGGTGTTCCGCTAGCCTGTCGAGCAAGCTGAGCCTGGGCCTGAGCCTGAGCTTGCGCCTGTGCCTGGGCTTGAAGTTGCGCTTGGGCATGCGCCTGGGCTTGGGCCTGAGCCTGTGCATGGGCAACTGGTGTTCCATGGTGCTGACCAGTCTGCTGGGCTTGCTGCACCTGCTGTGCCTGCTGTGCACGAAGAAGCTGGGCATACTGCCGGGGACTTGTGCCAGCCAGTGCTTGCTGCGGTCCACCACCCGAAGCTGAGTGCATGGCATTTGTTCTCTGTAGCATCATAATGTGTGCGTAGTTCTGAACAGCCATCGACCGTGCTTGCTCGGGGGTCAGGTTGGGGTTCTTTGCCCTAAACCCGTTCTCCAGTTCCTTGAGCTGTAGCATGATATTAGGCGGCATTTGCTGCGGCATCGGTGGCCGCGGCGAGGGCGAAGCCGATGCAACAGAGGGAACATTGATTCCAGTGCCAATCGCGCCGACGACAGGCGATGCGCCGTTCGCCGGGAACACAACACCGTGCGGGCTAGCCATAAAGTTTTGCTGATTGACACCCGCCATCGCGCCAGGCCGCATCCCGGTGGGGGAGCCTTGCGATACAGGGACGGGTGTTGCCTTGCCCATGGCATGTGCTTGAGGTGTCTGCTGTAATTGCTGAGCTTGCGTCACCTGCGGTGTCTGGGCGGCTTGCTGTTGCACTTGTTGCGCCTGTTGACCCTGTTGGCCCTGCTGCTGTGCTTGCTGTGCCTGCTGCTGCTGCGCCGCGTGTTGGGCTTGTTGCTGAGCTTGTTGCTGTGCCGCCTGCTGCTGTTGAGCCTGCTGAGCCTGCTGCTGCTGCGCGGCAGCAGCAGCCGCCTGTTGGAGTTGGAACTGGAGCTGCTGATGCTGTGCTTGCTGCGCTTGCTGGTGCTGCATCATCTGGTGAATTTGCTGTTGTTGCAATATATGTTGTTGCTGCGGAGTCAGGTGCTGGTGCTGGCCAGCATTCTGCGGCAGCTGAGCGAGCTGTGCGTGTTGTGCGATAGGAGTGTGGTTTTGAGAAAGCTGTGCCTGCTGTTGTACTTGCTGCTGCTGTTGCTGCTGCTGCTGCTGTTGCTGCTGTTGCTGCTGTTGCTGCTGTTGGAGCTGGAGCTGTTGCTGTTGCAGCTGATGTTGGTGCATGAGCTGTTGCTGCAACCGAAGCTGTTGGTTGGGTGGCACTTGTAGCTGACCATGCTGTTGGGCCTGCTGCATCTGCACAGCGCGCTGCTGGTCATGTATACGCCGGGCTTGGTGAACAACGCTCAAATCAGGCTGTGTGCCGTCATTGGCGGCGGCCATCTGCATCCGATGCTGCGCAACGAGCATTTGTTGAATCTGCTGCGGCTGCAGACCCGCCATCGCGTTGGGCGTACCAGCTGCTGCGCCCATGTGTGGTGGTAGACCTGCCATCGGGTTTGCCTGGTTGGGCATTCTCGGCCGCGCCTGTTGACCAGGCATAGGGACACCATGCGCAGCACTAGGCATGTTCGGCCGGCCGGCCATAGCCATAGAGTTGGCTGCGGCCATCTGTGCTGCAACCTGGGGAGGGACACCACCCACACCTGTGGCGGAACCAATTGCCTGGTTCTGAGAGCGTGCCATCATTTGTTGCTGAAAAATATTAGTACATCTTTACATAATGGCCGTCACTACCAAGAAAAAAAAACTTACACGTCTGATAGCTTCGTTCTGTCTCTGGGCGTATTCAGCCATCTTGTCAGCGAGCTTTTGCTCACGGTCCCAACGAATCTTGCTATACTCCCGTGGCGATTTAGTGGGAGCACGCTGTGCGGGCGCTGCTTCGGCCTTCCTTGGTGCTGACGTCGGTTTTGTCTGGTTGGCTTCCCGCTTCTTGGTGAGTCGCTTAATGGCCTCCAACATGCTGTAGTACTTTTGGTTACGGTGCTTCTCAACCCGCACAGGCACGGTGGGCCTACGTCTCTGGAGAGTTGTCGGGGTGGGTGGCGCCGCGGGAACATTAGAAGCAGAGTTGCCAGTTGCCTGCGAAGCCGCTGTCGAAGCCGTTGCTGCAGCTGCAGCTGTGGCCGTGGCAGTTGCAGAAGCCACACTTGCTGCCATTTTCTCATTCGCTTCCTTGATAGCCCGCTGTGCCGCATCAATGCGCGACTGGTACACCTTAAAGTATGGCGAGCGCGAAGCGTCAGCTGGGTAGCCCTCCAGGCCGACCCACCGCTCAAAGCATTCCCACGATGTCCGCCTCTCAGCCCCAGGCACATAGAGTGACGGCTTGGTCATAAGGCTTGCAATCAGCGTCCAGTTGTAAGAATACTCCCGAACCATCTTCTTGAGCTGATCATCGTCTGATATCGTCCACTGTGAAGGAGGCCTGTGCTCATAGAATGACTGCATTGGCATCGCATACTCGGACGGGGGACGGAATTGGTGACCAGTGTGGATTCTCTCACGCACGGATTTGAACGACGGGTCGAAAAGGCCAACAATGCAGTCGGGTGTCGCGGCATTCGCCTTTCTCGACTGGGTCGAGTTGCTGGATACGCCGAGGTCAAACTCCTCAACGTCATCCTCGGGCTCGTCGACAATATCGTAGCGGCTGAGCTTTTGTGGTGGCGGCCTCTTGACAATAACAATTGGCGTTTCGATGTACTTGCTGACTGGCACCACCGGCCGGCGCCATGCTGCATCGGGATCTTCGTCCTTGGCTGTAATGTCGGAGTTGGGCACCTGGAGTGGCGAGCTGTACATGGGTAGCTCAGCAAGCAGTCTCTCAGATGCAGCGGATGGGCTGAGCTCAAAAACAAGCTCATCCTGCTGCATGGCGAAAATGGCTGACGGTGATATCGTTTGCACAATATCCTCCTCGACGTCCTCAAACATGCCGTCGTCCACCATGTCGATTTCATCCACCTCGGAAGAACGGCCTTCTAGATCGTCGCCGCCCTTGGCCGCATCAATCATAGCATTACCGATCATGGGGATGTCCTCCATGCCATCATCCTGTCCCTGCTGTAGCTGTTTTGCTTGCTCCGATTGCTCTTGCTTCTCGTGCCGCTTAGGAATGACTGCATTAACTTGCAGGCGTTTCCTATCGGCTGGTGTCGCTCGCGTCCATGCTGCACAAGCCGTAGCCAGAATGCGAGCTTGCGACATCTTCCACCTCCGCTCTTGACGAAAATCTGTGCGAAGCCACTTCATCTCGTCGAGCACCATATCCCAGTGCGACTTTTGCCGAGCAGGTTCCGAGACACGCTTGGGCTGACGCAGGGACCATTTATCCTGTTGTTGGAGGTGGTAGATGCGCTTCAGTATCTTGCACGACTGGGTGTCGAACATGGCTGCTTGATTGTCTGCACTTGACAACGTCTTTCTGGCGTGGTGGACCAGCTGGTCCATGTTTTTCATCCATTTGGCGTTTTGAGAGAAGGTCTGCACAAACAAGGGCGTGAAGTAGTCCTCTGAGAATAGGTTTTCAGATTTGTTCAGATTAGATGGGACAATCGTTGTGTCGGGCTTTGTTTTCTTCTGCTTCCCGAATAGAACAGTCGGTGCGTGTCTCTTGACAATTCTGGTATTGGCAACGACCAAATCGCTGAGGTGCAGGTTCTCATTGGCATCGCCGGTAGATGGCTTTGGCGTGGGGAGAGTTGCAATGATGGAAGGACTTTCAGCAAGGCGCTCGTATTCGTCAGGCGTTTTGTGAGCCGAGGCAGCCAGCGATGTAGCTTGGGGTGCCATCTCGGTAGCTGGTGCAGTCGAGGCTGCAGGTTTTATTGATGATTTTGCCATGTTGTTCTTGTCTGCAGAATCTTCGTCCACATCCATAGCTGAAGGTGGAGACTTTGGAGGTGAGCCTATATCGACGGAGCTGTTGACCTGACCGTGAGGGGGCTTTGAAGTGGCAGGTGTCTGTAGAATCACATCTGTTTGGCTGCCAACAGCCGCCGCAGACTCCTGAAGAAGCTGCGCCTCGACAGTGTCGTCCCGAGATTCGTCAGTATGGCCAGCAGCCTGTGTCTGGCTTTGGCGGCGGTCGGCCTTATCGTCGCGGTCGATATAGGAGTCGGCGTCGTTCTCGGGGCTTGTGTTGACTGAGATGTCGTGAACAGCTGGCGTCGTTGCAGTTTGAACGGTAGATTCGGGCGATGAAGGGATGTCTGCCGTCTTTGCAATTCCGTTAGGCACATGGTAGTCTGCAGCAGAGACCAGAACTTCCACAGGCTTCGCAGTCTTTGCTTCGGTGTCGACGTCCATCGGATCTGGGACGGATTGTGTCGCTGGAGCTCGCTTCTCCTCCTCCGTTGGGTTTGGTGTCACCGTAGCTGCACGATCCGCCGGTGCTTGGTTGAGTGCTGCATTACGAGAGGTGTCGTCGGCCGCCTTGGGCGTGGTTGAGGCTGGCAAAGTGGTAGTAGAGTTGGCGTTGCTTCCTGAGACTTCGGATGAGTTACCCGCCTCGAACTTTGTGGCATTAGGTCCCACTGCTGGCGCTCTTGCTGTCGGGAGCTTGGCGACCGAGTTCGGGTTGGGATTCGAGTTGAAGTTAATAGATGCAGATGCAGGTGTAGGTGTAGGCGTAGGCGTAGGCTGAGGAGTGCGAGTAGATGAGGAGGCGTGAGAAGAGGAAGAATCGCGGTCGAGGCGAGGTGCATCGTGGGAGTGTGTCGACGACGTTGGTGGTGTGGGCGTCTCGGTGGTGTGTCTGGCGATGGTGGGGGCTTCGTGCCTGTTCGAAGAGCCATTCGCAGATGCAAAGAACTGCTTGAGCGTCTCAAGGTCGGGCTTGTGTCTTGTTGGGATGCGCGCGTCGCTTAGTGAACGACCTCTGTAGGTGGGTAGTTAGCATCGCGTCGGATCTCGCCGCCGCCAACGCGTGCAACAGAGCCAAAAAAAGAAAAAAAACTATCAATGCATCAATGCGTGGTGGCTATACATACTGAAGAATGTCTGTATCGAGCAAAAACTTTGTTTCGCCGGGTTTCGTGGGCGGCGCGTCGACATCGAACTTGTTCAGATTGAGGGCGCCATCGCCATCGGTCGCGACGGCATAGAGTTCGCGTAGTTTGCGTTTGCGCGATCGCACAATTGAGCTGGGGGCTGTCAGCACCATATAGCATACATCAAAATGACGGCAATTTTTTTCTCTATCGAGAAATGGCATTCATACCTATATTCAGCGCGCTTTTGTCGCAGAAGCTCAAGGCGGTCGGCGAGCCCGACCTCAGTCATGTCATGGGTGGGCGCGACATCCGTTTACAATAAAAACGGATGTCAAAATGAAAGGAACAGGTCAATTTATATCGGTCGTGATGATAAAAACTGATGATAATGGCCGCGTTGTGTGGTTTTGGAGGCGGTGATGTCGCTGTTGTTTTTCGCGATGTTGTTTTCTCGGGGCCGATTCCAGATTTTTACGAGATGGGATACAGTTGGTGAAGACAGTGTGCAGCGACTTATTTTGGGGGGTGGATTGTCAGCGATAGCGGTTTGTCAGGACACGACGGGCCAGTACGAGGTATTGCATTTAGCGCGTATAGCATGTCAAGGTGAGCTTTTAGGTGTATTTTAGGTGTATTTCGGTATTATTAGGCGTTGTCTAGGAGCGTTTCCTCCCTCACTTTGCCTCACTCGCACCTTCCTCGTCTTGCTCCCTCCCTCCCCGTTCCTTCCTTCCTTCCCCAAGAACGAAAACAGTCAGGTTTTTCTTTTTCCTCTTGCACTATCCAGGACTAGCACTAGATGGACACGGTGGGGCTTAGAATGGAGGTCACTATTGGCTAGTGCGTCTCTGGGAAGAATGGGAAATGATGGGAAATGAGAGAAAACTCAGAAAAGGGGGCGGAGGGCCAGGGAGGAAGGAGCGATCCAAGTGGCTGCTGGGGAGGACAGATAGTGTTATCAGCGCGAGAAACGCCTAGAGCATACCGGGCCTAGTCGTACTTTGTAGCAGGTTTGCATGCCTATTAGTGCTGTTGTCTCGTGTGAGAAATACTATTACGGAAGAGAACAACGGCGTTTTTACAGAACAGAGCGATCGCCTAAGCTGAGAGATTACTCATCCGCCATGCTCCGCTTCATTATGTCATCAAAGTTAGTCATGTCGCCTGTCTTTACAGTTCTCAGCCTCCGCAGTCAGCGGCCAGGCTGAGAAGCAGAGCCTCACTGAAAAGTCTAGCCTCGTTGGCCCGAGACCTCACCCACACTCTACACTCTACGACAATACGAACGGCGACAGCCATGTCTGGACCGAGAAACCCAGAATCTGGTCGCATTGCGATCAAGTTTGGCGCGCCAACAAAATCGACAACGCCATCATCAACATCAGCAGGCAAATCCAATCGTCCGCAGCCGTCGTCGAGCCTTGGGAAACGCCCAAGACCTGGCCATGGACTGGGCGGCCACTTTGACTCGGAGTCGGAAGACGACTCGCATACAAACGGGCATCACGAGCGTATCACAGCTTTTGGCGACAAGGGTGCCGAGCTAGAGAAAAGCTCACGGGATAGGAAGCGCGACAGCGACCGTACCAACCGCGGGCCACTGTCTATTGAGCGGCAGCCAAACCGTGACTGGAGATCGGAGGCACGGGCGCGAAACCGGAATGGGCAGCGCCAGTCCACGCCTCCCGGGATGCGAGGGTCGAAGGTCGCCAAGGGCGACGATTCGGAGGCGGTTGCGGAAGCAAGGCCTATCAAATGGGGCTTGTCGCTTACAAAGACCAACGCAGAGAGCGGTGATGGCGGGGCCGAGATCAAAGATGTCAGGGAAGACCGCAAAGGCGAAATAAAAGAAAGAGAAGTTACGCCTGCAGCCGAACCAAACACCGAGAAAGAAGCAGTGCTGGCACTGCTCGGCCAGACAGCAGAGGACCGCACCAAGACCAAGCGGGTAATTGCACAAGAGGCCAACAATATCACAGAGGACGACGCATTCAACAAGGACTTTCGCAATGCACCCGAAGTGTCCACATTGGAGGAATACGATGATATGCCAGTGGAAGAATTTGGCGCGGCACTGCTGCGAGGCATGGGCTGGGACGGCAAGGACAAGGGCCCCAAGATCAAGCAAGTTGTACGGCGGCCAAACCAGATGGGCCTGGGCGCGAAGGAGCTCAAGGGCGCTGAGGACCTGGGCGGATGGAACAACAAGACGGGCAGCAGCTCATCGAGCAAGCAGCGGCCACCAAGGCTGCACGACTACCGGCGAGAGGAGGAGAAGCGCAAGGAGAAGCGCCAGGATCGGTACCGCGACAGCTACAAGGGCGAGCGTGACAGAGATCGGGACCGGGACCGGGACCGGGATGACCGCGGTGGCAGCAGCAGCTACCACAGCAGCAGCAGCAGACACCGCAGCCGGCATGGCCATTGAATGGGTGAGGTCTATTAAGCTCTATCAGACTGCCATATAGCCCAGCAACCGGTCTCTTGTCTCTTAACAGGCGGTTTTCTGTGCCACCAGCCTGGTAAAGACCACTCTCTATATCAGGTATTGCAGCCGACGGGAAGCCAAGTCCAACCACCCCAGCCCTCGATGGACAAAGGCAATTCTATGCAAGCCAGCTGCTGTACGACAGTACACGGCAGATCAGGCTCTAGTCGCCCACGTCTCGGATCAGCTATACCAGTCTGATATTACCAGCTTGGCCACTTGATACTCTGTACGAGATAGTGCGGGATACATTCTTGGCTCGCATCGATATGGCCCTGCTCGGCATGCTTTATAGCGGAAGCCGAAGCATCGTGGCGCAGATACCCAATCCATCCATACATGGCAGCGAGAAGCCAATCTATAGATGATAAAACAATACAACGAATAATACACGGAAATACAAAATCAATACGGCATGCAGAACTGACCCCCATCTGTGACCACTCCTACGCTTTTTTTTTGTGATCTGACTGGCCCGGGTCATGCTCGGACGTAGCTGTGAGTCCTGTGACGTCTCCATTTTGCCCCGAAACCCACTGTTGCTCTTTCCCGGTTCTGGGCTGTTTCTGGGCTCTAGCTCCTTCCTTGAGCTGCAGTCTGGAGTGAAATCTGGAGTTCAGAGTCTAGAGTTGCAGCTTCCAAGTGGATGATAGGAGCGAGCGATTAAGCGGCCCACTAGGTACTCTTACAGTAGGCAAAAGCGATCGATGATAGTATGTAATAGCTGGCAGACGGCCGACGCTGGTGCCGGCTGACCCCCGCATTGGAGCTTGGATTCCGTAATAGCCACCTAACTAGTGCATTAGTATCACAGTCTACACACTCTGTCGATTCAATTCAGTGCAGCAATCGGAGCGATTCCTGGCTGGCCACTCGCATTCACTGGGAGCTTACACGACATTGCGGGCCACAGCCGGTTGGGCAGGGCATTGGTGCAAATTGATGCTTCGGGCCGTGAACAGGCGTGCTGGAGTGACCCAGGCTTTCTCGTGACCATTCCGGGCAAGGCAACTGCAGGACGGGCTATTAGACTATTAGACTAGAGACTGGGCAAGAGGTGGTTTTGATTTATATAACGCCCGGTCGCACCCTCCTTTTGTTGTTGATTTTTGGGTTTGCTCCGTCTCTTCGGGTATCTTTGTCAATATTGTGCTTTGTCATCCTCGACATTACGCATCCCACCTCTTATCACTTATCTTACAAGTCAGTCCGGCTTGTCTGGGGAGGAACAGCCCAGCACCCAACTTATAAGTCAATCTCGTCAATACCAGAAAAAGTAAACTGAAAATCAGGTGCCACTCACTGTTCCTGCCTCATTTGTCGTCTGGCCACCAAAAATAACAGGTTCTATTTGTGTGCATCTCTCCGAAAATAAAGGGAGTCTTTGCCTCGGAAAAGGAAGGAGAGAAGTTGCAGAACGGCCAAATCACTTTGGGAGGGAAGCATCAACACTCTATTCCCCATCCCTTCGCAGGGCGGCCGTCGTCTACAATGACGACCATCATCCCAACCACGGCCCAGTCCTGGTGGAAGTCCGGTACTGCCTACCAAATCTACCCGGCCAGCTTCAAGGACAGTAATGGCGACGGTCTTGGCGACATCCCGGGCATCCTGTCCAAGGTGGGCTACCTCAGGGACCTCGGCATTGACATTGTGTGGGTATCGCCCATGTTTGAGAGCCCGCAGGTTGACATGGGCTACGACATCTCCAGCTACGAGAACGTCCATGCTCCCTATGGCACTCTGGATGACATGAAGGAGCTGATTGCGGCCTGCCACGCGCGCGGCATGAAGCTGATCCTCGATCTGGTCATCAACCACACATCGAGCCAGCATGCTTGGTTCAAGGAGTCCCGCAAGTCCAAGGACAACCCGAAGCGGGACTGGTACATCTGGAAGCCGGCGCGGTATGCCGAGGATGGAACCCGCCTGCCGCCGACCAACTGGCGCAGCTACTTCAGCGGCAGTACATGGGAGTGGGACGAGCACACGCAGGAGTACTACCTTCACCTCTTTGACAAGCAGTATGTACTTAAATTACGTGGAGGGAGGGTGCGCAGAGAGAGGAAGAGGAGTGCGCTGCTAACACTACAGGATGCCCGACGTCAACTGGGAGAACGAGGAGGCGCGGCGTGCCATCTACGACAGCTCTATGAAGTTCTGGCTGGATTTGGGCGTGGACGGCTTCCGCATTGACTGTGTCAACATGTACAGCAAGCATCAGGAATACAAAGACGCACCCATTGTGAATCCCAAGATTTACGAGCAGCCAGGTTGGTCTGAGTACGCCAACGGCCCTCGTATGCACGAGTTCTTGCGTGAGATGAACGAAAAAGTGCTCAACAACTACGACACCATGACCGTGGGCGAGCTGCCGCACACTCCCAACCCCAAGCATGTTTTGCGGTACGTGGGGTCCAACGACAAACAGATGAGCATGGTTTTCCAGTTCGATATTGTCGATATTGGCCAGGGCACGAGTTACAAGTACCGACTTAGAGATTGGAAGCTTCCCGTGCTCAAAGCCACTGTTGCCAAATGGCAGCAGTTTATTGAGGGCAACGACGGCTGGACAACAGCGTTCTGCGAGAACCACGACCAAGGCCGCTCGGTGACGCGGTTTGCATCTGATGCACCCGAGCACCGCGTGAACTCGGCCAAGATGCTGGCGCTGATGTTCACGTCGCTGACGGGCACGCTGTTCATCTACCAGGGTCAGGAGATTGGCATGATCAATGTGCCGGAGGAGTGGTCGATCGATACCGACTACAAAGATATCGAGAGTGTTAGGTACTACCACTCCGCGTGCCAGATTGCCCGCGATACGCTGAACGACCCCGTCGAGATCCAAACGGAGATTGACTATGTCGGCCGCAGCATCCGCATCCTTGGCCGTGACAATGCTCGCACCCCCATGCAATGGGATGACTCCAACAAGTCTGCCGGGTTCACCGACGCCCCCGACAAGGCCTGGATGCGTACACACGACCTGTACCCCGAGATCAATGTCGCCCAGCAGCAGACAGACCCCGAATCGCCGCTCAACTTTTGGAAGAGCATGTTGGTCTTCCGCAAGAAGTACTCGGATATTCTCATATTTGGCAACTTCCGTGTCTTTGATATGGACAACGACCGCACGTTTGTATTTGCCAAGACGACCGCATCGGCGAGCCAGAGCGCGGCCATCCCCGGCAAGACGGCCGTGGTTGTTCTCAACTTTACTGGTATCGAGCAGGTCATTGACTTGCCGACAGCAGAGGAGGTTGGCAACCTCGAGCTTGCGGTTGGCAGCTACACTGACGTTGCTTCCGTTGAGAAGGAGCAGGCCAACGGGTCCCGCCAACGCAAGTTTCGGCCATACGAGGGACGTCTATACATGTCGGTGTAGACTGTTGTGCAGAGTGTCGGTGCAGGAGTGGGGGGGCATTACTGTACTTATTATTCTACATGGGTGCCGATATGCCTGCATATGAGTAAGGAAGAGCTTTGACAATTTGTTTGACATTTGACATCTGGCGGCCATGTGTTGGCTTGCATGGGTTGATTCGAGTTCGAATTCAGTCGGGTTGGGCCTCGACGTGTTCAGAGTGCGAATGAGACATGGCGGTGACGAGTGTCTTGCCTGGTTGTAGGGAGAAGTCTCGTGGTCTTGTGCCACAGCGACGAAGATACTCGGTAATGTCGATCTGAATGAAGTAGCATTTAAGCAACAGCTATTGTGCAAGTAGAACTGTCTCGATTGGGCCTTGCTGTATCCTGGTCGTTATGAACAGTGACTGCATTATTGAGGCCGAATAAGCCCACGGACATCGAATATGATCTGCTTGATCTGATTATTGAAAGATTATGCCCGTCATCCCGATGAACGTCCGTTCTGCGGAGGTTCTCGTACTCGGGACATGTAGAAGAAACGGAGTATATGATAAATAGACGGGTTTCTGAAGATATAGGTTTTATTACATTTTTGAAGTTGGGTTTGTAAAGGTAAAACAAGTTGAAGATATTGAATTAAAATAACTTAAAAAATGAATATAGAAATGAAGACAAAAAAAGAAACAAACCCATGATGTGATATAGCTATCACAGCCAGGAAGCGAGCCAGTTTTATTATTATTAAAGGGACCTGTGAATTATAATATAGACACAAAACCAATTCACATAAATCAATCGTATTCAAAACTATGCACATTGTCGAAAAGCCAGATATCTCGAGATTCTCCGTCGAAAGCTAGTGCTGGATACAAGTATATTTAGCAGTAACCCCATAATTACACCGCAGGACAGTACTTTGTACTGCGTATACACTTGCCGATTGGCATTTCGTGCAGTTCGTGCGAGTAAAGCACCAAAGAGTATGGAGCGAAGAAACAGCAAACGCAGAAAATCCGATGGCTGTTCAAGAGATAGGGGCCGCGCATGTGAAGAAAGAACCCTGCGAGCCTGCCTCTTGCCAGCTCGTGCCTTCTTAGAAGATACCAAAAAAAACAATGGGTTCCTTCTGGGGCAGCCAGTGGAGAGACACTGGGCTAAAAATGAAACAAGTTCTCCTCCAGCCAACCAGCTCAACAGTTTAGTTGCCAAGCCCCACACGATAGAGGGGGGAAAGAAGGGACAAGGTGAAGAACAGCGGAGGAAGGAGGGGGGGTGCAAACATAGCCATTGACATTTGGCAAATACATTGCACATAGTAGACGAACGAAAGGGAAGGAGCAGAGCAAAGACTACTATGTAGAGGATAGATACCAAAGAGGCAAGAGGGACCCCTGACCTTACAAGTACATCGTATTCATAGCTCCTGCCACCACCAGGCAGGTACTCCGTACGCTGGCACTGCACGGCTGCCCACACATCTGTGCGAGGCGGTCTGGACACCACCTCGATAACCAAGCTCTGCACCGCTTCAGGACACTTTTCTGCTCCTTCCCCTTTCTTCCTCTTTCTGCCCTGCCTTTTCTCTTCCTCCTCTTTTCCCTCCTCCTTCCCTTCTCCTCTTTCTCCTCTCTCTTCTCTCCCCTCCTTCTCCCTCTTACATCTTCATCCTTTTTTGACATCTGCTTCTCGCCAATTGACTTTCCAATTGCCGGAGCAAACTCGCCCATCATGTCTAAGAAAGGTAGCGAGGCGAGCTATACGTTCGTCGAGACTCCCAAAGCTCCAGCGGAGACCTTTGGCGTCTCTGAACCCTGCGGTGTTCGCACAACCACGGTACGTCCTGGCTGGCAGCTGAGCATCTGAGCTTCTGAGCTTCTGAGCTTCCAAAGAGGCTCCGCAGACTCATGAGAGCTCCCGGGTCCCCCCAAATTCGACCCAGCGACAAAGCTAACCGTCCAGTCCCCTGCCATCAAGAATGCCCCCCTCCCCGCCGATGGCCCCGGCAATGAGGCCTTCTCCTGGATCCTGATCATCTCGGTCCTCGTCTCCATCCCGACCTATGTCGCCTGGAAGCTCGGCGGTGGCTTCAAGACCACCATCTTCTTTGCCCTCTTCACCACCATTCCCCTGCTCGGTGGTTACTGGATCCTTATCTCGTCCATGAGCCCCCGCGTCAACGAGAAGGCTACGCTCCCTGGCCGCCCCATTGAGCACTACCTGACCTTCAAGAAGACTGAGGACAAGGCCAAGTACCACGGCAAGTCCAAGATCGCCATGGAGACCTTCCACGAGATGTACTTTGACGGCGATGTCGACTTCAACGGCGACTGCCTCGACATCATGGAGTACCGCCACGACTGGGCTTCCTTCAAGCTCACCGTTCACCTGATCAAGTACTTCCTCTTTGGCATGCTTCCCGAGCTCATTATGCACACCAAGTCTCAGGGTATGTTTTCACTTTTTTTTTGCCTTTTTGCTGTTGCTGTTGGATTCAGGGGCTTTCTTTGTCCCTTAGCGCTCCGCCCGCTTGTCTATTTTTGCCCTTTTACCTTTTTGCTTCTCGCCCAGCTTCGCAAGCTAGCTTCTCCATAGCCCTCCGTGGCCCTCCATGACCCACCCGCTAACATCAAACCCCCCCACAGACGAGGAGCAGGTCCGCGACCACTACGACCGCGGTGACGACTTCTACAGCTGGTTCCTTGGCCCGCGCATGATCTACACCTCCGGTATCATTGGCGACATTGACTCCGAGGAGTCGCTCGAGCAGCTGCAGGACAACAAGCTGGCCATTGTTTGCGAGAAGATTGACCTGCAGAAGGGCGAGAGAATGCTGGACATTGGCTGTGGCTGGGGTACTCTGGCCCGTTTCGCCAGTGTCAACTACGGCGCCAAGGTCACCGGTATCACCCTGGGTCGCAACCAGACCGCATGGGGCAACAGCGCCATGCGCAAGGTCGATGTCCCCGAGGAGCAGAGCAAGATTCTATGCCTCGATTACCGTGAGATCCCCGTCCCTGAGGGCAAGTACAACAAGATCACCTGTCTGGAGATGGCCGAGCACGTCGGTGTCCGCCACTTCCCCGCTTTCTGTCGCCAGGTCCGTGACATGCTCGACGACGACGGTGTCTTCTTCCTGCAGTACGCTGGTCTGCGCAAGTTCTGGCAGTTTGAGGACTTTACCTGGGGCCTGTTCATGAACAAGTACATCTTCCCCGGTGCCGATGCCTCTACTCCTCTGGGCTGGGTCGTTGACCAGCTTGAGGGTGCTGGTTTCGAGATCAAGGCCGTCGACACTGTCGGTGTCCACTACTCTGCCACCATCTGGAGATGGTACCGTAACTGGCTGGCCAACCGCGACAAGGTTGAGGCCAAGTACGGCAAACGCTGGTTCCGCGTAAGTACCTCATTACGATATAATTTCTGTCGTTGTCTTTTCGTGTATCGAAGCATCTACTAACAACCCAGATTTGGGAGTTCTTCCTTGCCTACTCCACCATCGTCTCTCGCCAGGGCAGTGCCACCTGCTTCCAGATCACCCTGGTCAAGAACATCAACTCCACCCACCGTATCGATGGTGTTAACACCCAGCACGGTCTCACCTCCGCCCTCAAGAACACCAAGGCCGACCTGGCCGCCTGGGCCAAGGTTGAGGGCGTCAACTTCCCTGCCATTCCGCAGTAAATTCGTCACTGAATTTACCTTGATGACGGGGCTGTGCCGCGACACGCTGCTCATCTGGATCTGATTGAACAGCTAGTCGACGATTGTTTACCCGAGGCACATCAGCAAGACTTGGTTTTCCATGTCAGGTACCAAAGTGTAACGGTACCACAAAGGGGACGGGTGTAACTCACCACGGTTATATGGTGCAATTTCCAGGCAGCTGGCCTTCTACGAACTCAACGGGATATGTATGAACCATGATTCAGCACACTTGCGGCTTTGTGTGCCATTTTTTGTATGAAAAAGTATCGGTTGTGGGTTTGGCGTATAGACTTTCTTTACTCGGGATGGGGTGTCAGGTTTTAGTTGGCACAGGTGGCCTAATCTAGGAAGCCTCTTCGCAATCGTAATCTAATAATATAGCATATTAGAAACTCCATTTGATGTTGAAGACTGATGAGTAAGCACGAGGTGAAGGCGAAGGTGAAAGAAGATACGGAGTACAGAATACTGGAGATATATTCTACAGCGTGTCATTCCAGCAGCTGAATGTACATTTCGCACAGTAGGTTGCCGTCAAAGCCAATGCACGTGATAATACACGTTTAGTTTTCGGTCTAACTAGCACTTTTTAGCGCCATAATGGAATTACCTGCCCACTCCAGCAACGAGCCCCAGTCTTTTCCCCTGCGCCACTTCGCACCTTCCCTCTTCCCAGCTGTCCCACCGCTGTCTCCTGCCTCGCTGGCCAACTGCTCTGTATTACTCTGTAATATTGCTCTTGCCTAAACAGCCGCCGTAGAGCTTCGTCATCTCCGCATCCTCCCATCGCCACTTTGCTTGCTTTTCCCTCCTCTTGATTCTTCCTGCAACCCATTGCATCACCACCCCGGCTGCATCACCAGCAACCATTAGTGGTTTCACTGTTTACCATCTTTTTATTTGCTGTTATCGGCTCTCGTTTGCATTGCTTTCTAGTCTTGCACGTGCTACGCGAGCAAGCTTGTGTCTTCCGGGGGCTCTTTGCTCCTTTCTCGTCGCTGGATGTTTTAACAGCGTTTCTCTTTTCCTTTCCCTACAGTGCCCGTACTTTGTGCACATTTCTCACTTGCAGGCTTTCGAATTGCCTTGGTTTCACCAGAATTGCACTTTAACTCGACAATCAGCTTCCAGCCAGCTCCCAATCAGCCACCCAACAACTTCGGCCGCCATCGGATATTGATCGGGTGACAACTCAGCAATGTATCAAAACTCCTACCTCGGGGCCGGCAACAGCCTTCGCCCGGGCCAGCAGCAGCAGCCTCAGCAGCAGCAGCAGCCGCAGTATGGTGCTGCATCGCCTTTCGGTCAGCCGCCGCAGCAGCAGCCCAGCCCTTTTGCGCCCCAACCCACCGGCTTTGGTCAGGCACCTATGCAGACCCAGCCCACGGGCTTTGGCCAAGCACCCCTGCAGTCCCAATACACCGGCTACCCCGGCCTGCAGCCCCAGGCCACCGGCATGCCTCAGCAGATGCCCGGCCAGCTTTCCGCTCAGCTCCAGCCTCAATACACCGGCTTCCCCGGTCAGCAGATGACACAGCCCACTGGCTACCAGACCAGCGCCGCGCCGCCTATGCCCGCCATTCCCGCCCAGTACCAGCAGCAGCAGGCCCAGCAGAACCTTCAGCAGCAACAGCCCCCAATGCCGTCTTTGCCCCAGCAGACCTCGAGCCCCTTCTCGTCCACCCCCGGCCAGGGCCTCGCTCCTCCTGCCGTGCCTATGAAGCCCCAGCCGACCGGTTTCCAGGAGATGGCCGCGTCGTTCCAGACTGGCGGCGGTGCTGCAGCCCGTGCCTCTGCCGCACAAGCATCCAAGCCTGCCACCAAGATCCCCAACATTCGCCTGTCCTTTATCACGGCACAGGACCAGTCCAAGTTTGAGACTCTGTTCAACTCGGCAGTTGGCGACAGCCAGACTACTATGACGGGTGAGAAGGCGCGCGATCTGCTGATGCGTTCGCGGCTGGACGGTGACTCTCTGTCCCACATTTGGTTTGTTATATGATATCAGATGCCATATTTACGAGAATGCATGCTAATAACTTTCTTCCTGCAGGACTTTGGCAGACACCACTCGTTCCGGACAGCTCCACTTCCCCGAGTTTGCACTCGCCATGTACCTGTGCAACCTGAAGCTCACAGGCAAGGCTCTTCCGCCAAGCCTGCCCGATAGTGTGAAGAATGAGGTCTCGAGCATGGTGGACATCATCAACTTTAGCATTGAGGACAACGGTGGTTCCAAGGCTGCCGGCAACGCACCTGACTTTGCACGGCAAACTACCGCTTCGCCTCCGACCATCCACCACCCTCAGCCCCAGGCCTCCAATTCTCAGCTTCTGCAGGCCACAATGACCGGATACGCTGGCCAGCAGCAGCAGCAGCAGCAGCCCAGCTTCTTGAGCCAACCTACGGGCCTACAGCCCCAGCAAACCGGTTTCCCTGGCATGCAGAACCCCCAGCCTACTGGATACGGCGGCCCACGCCCCCCTATGCCTCCGATGCCCACTGGCTTCGGTGGCAACGCAATGGCAGCCCCCTTGAATGCCCAACCGACCGGCCGCCCCGGCCAATGGGGCCTGGTCAACACGCCTTCCACCGGCCTGCCCAACATTGACATTCTTCAAGCCCGCATGATGCCCCAGACCGGCCGCGACCAGCAAAGTAGCTTTACCACGGCTGGACTGCAGGGTAACGCGCAGATCCCCTGGGCTATCACCAAGGGCGAGAAGACCACCTATGATGCCATTTTCCGCGCCTGGGACGGCATGAACAAGGGCTATGTTGCCGGTAGCCAAGCCATTGAGATCTTTGGACAGAGTGGTCTCGAGAAGCCTGATCTAGAGCGGGTGTGGACGCTCGCCGATCACGGCAACAAGGGCCGTCTGAATCTGGACGAGTTTGCGGTGGCTATGCACTTGATCTACCGCAAGCTCAATGGCTACCCCGTCCCGGCTCGCCTGCCTACGGAACTAATCCCGCCATCCACGCGCAACTTTACCGAGTCAATTGACACGCTGAAGAACCTCGTGAACCAGGAGTCGGACTACCGCAAGAACTCTGGTGCCGCCCTGCTGCCTCAGAAGACTGGTGTCAGCTATCTCAAGAACCACTCGTTCCGCGGCCAAGGCGGCGCTACTGGGGCCAACCGCAAGGATGGCACTGTTTTTAAGAACAACGACGAGGCAGTCGGCTACCGGTCAAGCGCTCGCCGCAGAATGGGCGGTGGCAACGATTCGCCCCGCGCCGACTCTCCATCGTCTGTGGCCTCCAACGACGACCTGACCATGGACCAACTGCGCAAGAAGGTCAGAGAGAAGCAGGTCGTACTGGATGCGCTTGATTTCAAAGACGAGAAGAACGCCGAAGAGGATGACATCCTGGATCGCAAGGACCGGCGTGAGGCAGACGAGCTGTACCGCCGTATCCGACGCCTCCAAGAAGATATTGATGGCCACCCGAGCGCAGCCCAGGGTCAGGCTGGCGGCAACTCGGAAGCCGAGCGTCGCACGCTCAAGCGCCAGCTGCAGTCGTACACCGACAAGATTCCCTCTCTGGCATCGCAGGTCCGCAAGACGGAGAAGTCCATTGCCGAGGCAAGACTGGAGCTTTTCCGCATCAAGGACGCCAAGGCGAACCCCAGCAGTGGCGAGCCCATTGTGGGTACGGGCCCTGGCGGAGCTGTGACCGAGTCTGACCGTGTCAAGGCGCGCGCCAAGGCCATGATGCGGCAGAGAACAGCAGCGCTCCGAGGCGAAAAGGTGGAGTCGTCGTCGGACACCAGCGCAGATGCGGCAAGACGCCTGGAGGAGGAGACCTCCAAGGTGCGCAACGAGAAGGAGAACAACGAGCGCATGGTGCAGGATGTTGAGGATAGCGTGCGCGAGTTTGCGACGGGTATCGAGGACAACCTCAAGGAGACGGGCGAGAGCTCGACCTCTGAGCACGAGCGTCGCCGTTGGGAGGACGCCCTGGGTGTCGAGGATGAGGTGCGCGACTTTATCTTTGATCTCCAGCGCTCGAGCCGGTCCAACCGGGTGCGGGCACAAGAGCGGCGGACGGCTCCTGCCGCAGACGCTTATGATTCGCCAAGCGCGTCTCGTGTTGAGAGCCCTGCGAGCAGCACTAGATCGCCAGCACCCGCAGCTGGCGGCAGCTCGTACTCTGCCTACAAGACTCCAGAGGAGAGAGCTGCCTACATCAAGGAGCAGGCAGCGCAGCGCATGCAGGAGCGGCTTGCAGCTATCGGCATCAGCCGCCGTGGCGAGAGCGCAGCACAGAGAGCCGAGCGTGAAAAGAGCGAGCGCGCCGAGAAAGCGCGCGCTGCAGATGAGGAGACGGCACGCAGAGACGCTGAGCGCAAGGCTAGACTGGCCGAAGAGCAAGGCATTCCCCCGCCAGTAGCCCCTGAGGCTAAGAAGGCGCCACCGCCGCCGGCAGTCCGCAAGGCTGCTGTGGCCCCCGTACGGGCCGACGCGGAAGAGCAGGCAGCGGCTCGTGAAGTTGTGTCCAGCGCCAAGGAAGATGATGACGAGCTGGCAACAGCCGCGTCTCGCCTGAAGCAGCTCGAAGAGCAGGTCCGTCTTAGCAAAGAAAAGAAGGACGAGGAGAAGAGAAAGAAGAAGGCAGCACAGGCTGAGGCCAAGGAGAAGGAGTCCAAGCTTGCAGCACGGCGGGCCGAGATTGAGGCGGCACGGAAGCGCGAGGAGGAGCTGAGACGCCAGCTCGAATCTATGGACAACGAGGATGACGACTCGTCCTCTGACGACGAGGGCCCCGAGCAAATTACGCCACAGACGTCCACTCCGACGCTCAGCGAGTCGCGCGCACCAGCTGCCGCCCCTCCTGCCCCCCCTGCCCCCCCTGCCGCCCCGGCAGACGAGAGTGCCAGCTCGCCGGATGACACCAGACCCGAGAGCCGCAACCCGTATTTCAAGATGATGTCACACTCGACAGAGAACTCGCCTGCCACTACGCCTGCGACGGTGGTGACGCCGCCTACAAACGCCGCTCCGTCGAGCGATGCGTCAACCAACCCCTTCCACCGCATGACCGTCAACCCGATTGCCGCCGCGGCACCGCTTGCGCCCATGCCTACGGGTCCGATCTCGCGGAAGCGTGCTGACACGGACGACGACGGCTGGGGTTCTGATAACGACGACGACGAGGAGGACGAGTCGGATGACGACCGGCCTGGTGGTGCCAGCGCAGCCGAGCTGGCGTCGCGCCTGTTTGGCAGCATGGCCCCCCCTCGGCCTCTGTCTGCCGTAGGCGACAAGGGCGCGAGCGGCTCGCCAGCACAGGTGACCTCGCCTACGGTGCCGCCGCCGCCACCTGCTCCTGCACCGGCCCCTCCTGCTGCGGACTCGCCTGATTCGGCATCCTACGCCGATGCACCTGCATTCGCACCACCCCCGCCGCCCGCTCCTCCTTCGGGTGCACCATCGGCACCTCCGCCGCCTCCTCCTCCACCGCCACCATTTGGTGCCCCGGCCGGTGCTCCTCCGCCGCCGCCACCCCCGCCTCCTGGGGGCGTACCTGGCGCTCCCCCACCGCCGCCGCCAGGTATGCCTCCTCCGCCTGCGGGTGGTGGTGGCAAGGCACTCCCCCTTGGATTCCTGGGTGAGGTGCAGTCTGGCCGCGCGCTGAAGAAGACGGTGACAGTTGACAAGAGCCAGTCTTCGACGGCCGGTCGGGTCTTGGGCTAAGGTGTTATTGCTGTTGTTGTTGTTGTTGTTGCTGTTGTTTACTTTATCTGTTTTGCTCGTTTTGCCTATTCTACATGGCTGTTGATGTCAATATGCGAGATTATGCCATGGGCCGAAGCCTCTGCCGGACTTTGAAGGCAGGCGTCATATCAGCAGCGCTCTATAGTTGGGTATGTTCTGTTACTGTGCGTACTCTTTCTGTATGTAGTGAAAGGGGAAAAGGATGCGCCGCTGCCGTTGGGTGTGGCCATCCTTTGCACACTCGCCATTTCTCTTTGTGTATCTTTTTTACTTTATTATCAATATCAACAGATCTGTTTTGTTTGCTACTTTGAGTATTGATGTGATCTATGTGTCTTTTTGAGTGTTATTTGCACTTGTTACCCCTTCATTATCTTTTTCTAACTCTTGTTCTTTATCTTTTTATTCTATTTTGCATTTCTTTACTCTTCCTGTCCTATCTCTATTTATCTTGCATTTAGATGTGTTTTCTTCATTTGCATAATTAATATTCCATCTTTGAGTAGTTAACACAACTATGGTAGTTATTCGTGAACACCAACCCGAGGTTTCTTTAATTTCATATATAATTAAACATTTCGCAAACGTCACAATCAAGGAACAAAACAAGCATAACTACACAAGCGACAAAGAGGCTAGCATATAGTAAACAATCACGAGCAGGGCCAACGTAGCACTCTCGCAGTATAATTTGCTGTTTCTTGCCATCGAGTCTATTTGTTCATGCAAGCCGCTATATGACTGGCGATATACCAGTGAATCGCGATCGAAACATGGTTAGTCAGCAACGAGGTGAGCCCGTCTCTCACCGAACCGGCCCCCTGAGACGAAGAGGGAGGGTGTAATCTGAGCTGCAGACAGGCGAGGGCCGTGACCGGTGTGTACAGGCAGCACTGCACTGCAGCAACCCTTGATAGACCAAGACCGTTGATCACCAGTTGCGGTCCTGCAGCCCAAGCCCGACGGCTTGCTGTCATACGATGTGCCCAGCACAGACGACGCCGATGGTACAGCCTGGACCCAACATCTACTCAACACCCGACTCTACATCCTACCGAGCCGTGGCGTAGCGAGAGGTTACGGTGGGCTCTCGGCCGTTTCTGGCCATCCACGGGCTGTACTATGCGTGCTATGAGAGGGCATCTAATGTCGGATTGTTTCTGTTGCATGCGCAAGGGCGTTTCACACACAGAAACGAGGGAATGTGCGGTGGAAGTGGCAGCCTGCGACCCAAGGTAGAGCAAGAGACATGGCGTACAGCGAGTACTATGTACAACATAGACTGCAGTCAGGTACGAGAGCGTACTATGTATCGGCAAGATCACCGCGTGAACGCGCATCCGACGATCTCCAACGGCGGGCAGGCATCAAGAAACAGCAGCACAAAGGATGAAGAAAGCGACTGCTTAGGGTATCATACATATGTAAATACATAGTACTACTGCTGCAGTATAGCATATACTCATAGTAAGGCCAGGGCGCGATCCGCGAACGCGCTCACTTTCCAAGAGACGTCGCACTCTGCCGTAGCACTCACGCCACGCCGCGTCCGTCTCGAATAAGATTACTCCCACGTCCGTGAATCTCTTAGAGTCTCTGAAAATCCCTTTAAATCTCTTAAACCTTTACTACGACTTTAACGCGTTTTCCTCTTGGCTGGCCCTAATAGAGTGGGCTTTTATGTGCCAGACGACATGGGGGTTGTTTCTTCCCGATCTCCTTTTTTCCAGGAACAATTTTAGAGTCGAGGCCTATTCCACCATCATTCTCCATCACCGTGCAGATTTTTCAGGTAGTTTTCAGTCAGGTCTTCAGGTCTATGAGTTTTCGGCTTCTTCACAGCGCAGAGTAGAGAGTATTTCGAGTTTGAGCATAGTGTTTCTTTATCCTGCGGAGTCCGAAATTTTACATGCAGCGATGCACAGCGGATGCACGGGAATGGAGCATGTATAAATACATGTATAAATATATACATAGTATACCATGATCCATCGAGAGGACTCACTCTCGGGAGTTGATCCCACTCATGCTTGACTCCTTGCTGGATAGCAGATGACCCCCCCTGAGCTCACTCACCGACATGTCGGAGAGCCTGTCGTGTCTTGCCCAACTAGGCAGCATCGCGAACCAAAGCAGTAGCACGAAGAATGGGGGCAGCCAGGGAAAGGATATCGATGTTCCGTACTCTATATATAATTATATATAAGGGGGAGAAACACACGTGCAGGGAATATGCGTGATTACATAACATACTCTATTTCGGAATAGGATATTAATACGGAGCACGACGTGTAGAATAGACTAGGAAAGAGCAATGGATAGGAGCAGGAGATTGATGACTATGCATCGGCAAAAGGCAGGAGCCGTGCATCCCCGACGGAGTGGCTACATCTCGATGAACTGGTGATAACCTTGATTCGAGTCGGCATCGACGTAGTATGTAGTCATAGGATGACCACCATGCAGAGGGCCTCGTATTGACCGGAATGCTGGAGGCCGATGAGACACTGGGCAGATAGCCTATCCTTTGCCATCCCTCTCCTTTTCCAGCTCCCCTCTCCTCGTCTCTCCTGGCCCTCTTCTCGCCATGCTCCGTCTGAGATTCAGCTCTTTTGTTCACTTATAGTTCGCATATTAATCATCACTCATTACATAGTAGATTGTTCATGCGACAGATTCAAACTGGCAATGTCCCGGGCCCTCTTGTGTGCAGCCGAGAGCTTTATGACGGAGCAGAGAAGGAGGAAAAATGGACCGAGCAGACGAGAGCCGGTCTTCGTACCAAGGTACATAGTATCTGCCCTCCCACTCTGGCCTGGTCTGGGGATGATCGTGATGTCACTGGTAGCATTAGCCAGCATTAGCCAACATTAGCCAGGCAGTGCATAAGGAACGAGTATAAAAATCAAACGGGAAGAAGGCGGAAGAAGACAGCTGGAGAATGATCCACTACTTTACGGTGTGATCAAGTGACTGCGTATCCAACCTTACAGTGCAAGGCAGAGTACTTGAGCCTCTCAGCATCCGGGCGGCCAGCATGTGTGCTGTCGAAGCGGTGAAGAACAGCCGAGGCGCGGCCTGAAGAGAGACCGGGCATCGCCGCTGGAATGTGGGCAACTAGAAGAGGAACGATATCCTACAAGGCACTTGGCCAGTATTACAGAGTACAGTACAGTACTTTGTCGTCAGTCTACTGCATCATAGCGGCCCATCATAGCGGCCACCATGCGCAGTAGCGGCCCATTAGAGCGGCCTCGCATGCCAGTGTGCCCGGTGCTGACTTGCGGCAGAGAGCAATAGGCCTGGCCTCGCCCCCCAGCCAGCATTCCGTTTGCGAACCAACAGCCATCGGTGATGCACGCACTGTGCCGGCGTCTCTCAGAGCAGAGCAAGGACAGGATGAAAAAGGTCGCACGGTGGCGGCTGTGCAACTGATCAAGCGTGGTCGACGAGCACGGCATGCAGATGTGACAGAGTAAAACAAGAGAAACAGGCTGAGCCCGTATGAATGCTCACCTCATACTCACACTCATCCTCAGCGACTATGACACTGACCCTCTGATCTCCGTGTTCTTTGTTCTCGTCGCATTTCTCGCCCGTTTTTCGTCTTTGCAAACCGCGATCCCTGCTCTGGTCGGACACGGCCTGTCCCTGACGCAGCCTGCTAACTATCAGCAAATTTTTCGTGCTTTCTCATTTTTATTCTTTATTCTGGAGAAGCAACATTTTCCACCCATCGTCTTTCTTTTGTTCTTCCTTCTCATAGCCTTTTCCGGTCTTCTCGTTGGCCGTTGGCCCTCCCGGGGCCGTCAGACTTTTCCATCTCGGCCTTTTCTTCTTCTAGTTTTTATTTAATAATTTATTTAGCCCTCTTCAGCTTCAGCCCTCGTTGGCTTTCCATCCAAACGAAAATTCTGCTAGACCCCTTTCATCATATTCTCGCCGAACCGGAACCACATCCTGGGATAACCCTCGTTGGCCGACGCCGACATCCAGCGCGTGTACAATCGCCAGGTCGCACGCTGGGATGCAGAAACGCAGTCGCAATCGCAACTGCATGGCATGCATATTCGTTGATGACTTGACTCATTATCTTGCGGCGTGCTGACACGAGACATCTTGGACTTGTTCGATTTGCTTCGATTTGCTTCAGTTTTGATCGATTTGGTCGATTTGGACCAATGCCGTCTCGTTGTGTAGACCCACACACCATGTGATTGGACAGAGCGACGTGTAAATCAAAACAAACTAGACGCGACTTGCACGCGCCGACGCGTTTATACAACTTAGTGCCCGTCGCCCCCGCTTTGCCCGTGCCTTCTCTTTTTGGCCCTTTGTTCTTGTCTTTGGAGGTTCCTCGTCCTCATTGATTACTACGCAGGACACTACATCCTCAACTGGCATCTACTATGCATCATGCTATCTCCTGGCCGCTTGACCACCCCAGACTATATGTCGCGTATTGTAGTCGCATGCAGTCTTGATATAGAGTAGATTTTATTGCTGCAGCTTACGGAGTACTATGGAGCTAGTGTCCTCTGCGTCTGGCGAGTCCGAAGGTATCCAAAAGCTAATACTGATATAGTGCGATCAGTGGATAGCACCATGTACCCTTCACGTGTATTGGTATACTAAAAATACATGCCCCATACGCCCGCCGCGTTTTTGGAGCTTTCGACGTCCGGTGCCACACAGCGGCAAGCAAGGGAAGGCGCGACCAGTCCTATGTACAGTACGATGTATGCTGGATGCCCGTACCATGTACGCCAGCATCCTGCTCCGTATTCATTTCTTCATAGAGAAGGCGCGAACGGCGCGCTCCACTTTCATACTGCCGTAGATACTGTCGTGACACGCTCTCTGTACTTTAGTAACAATCCAAAGTCACTCTTCACTCTTCACTCTTCATCACCTACATCGCACATCGACCATCTCAGACAGTCGCCCCATACTCCTCTCTCGTTCGTCCACGTATCTCACCTCTATCCCTCCCTCATCCTGCTCTTCCGCCTGCCAATCATCTGCCCCGCTACCATCAATCCAAAACCCTCCCCTCCCCTCCCTGCATTTCTCGGGTCGAGTTCTAGGTCGCAGTCGGCCTCGATGTCCCACCTTTGCTTGCCAGGGCGCTAACTTGATCGCCCCTTCCCTCTTTGCAGAGAGGACAGAGGACGAGTAGCCTTGCTATCGGATTATTTCCCTCTTGCCATCTTGCCATCTTTCTGCCGTTCTTGCCCTATTGACGTCGTACACCATTCGTTACAATGCCAGTTGCTCCTTCCCTGGGTATTAGAGATATCCAGGATACCTAAAGAAACAGTGTCAACCCCATGTTTCTTCCTTCCTAATTCAAACATGCTTACATCCAACATGGCTAACCTTAATATCACACTCACTCAATATAAGACCATCAGACCGTCTACACTATGCGTAATGGGATATCCCAATAATACATAGTAATGTCTGATGGATGTCCCAAAATTCATCGCATCGAAGCAAGGGAGCTGGGAAAGTGGTGTCTTTGCCCCCTCAGATTGCGAGATACCACAGCTAAAAGTACCCAGCATATTCGGCAAGCTTAGCTGGGCCCAAAGTGTAGATTGTCACTTACTGAGTATTACATAGTATGCATTTGCAAGTACGTACTATGTACTATGTAATAATACAAGTATCTGACTCGATACTCAGCATGTATAACTGCGGAAAAGTCGGCCTGTCGATCGTTCTTGCCTTTTGCTCCCCAAACTCTTCAAATAATAGCTTTGGCTCTTGCCTGATATTGTCAGACCGTCTTGCACATCGTGTCTCACCGTGCCTTGACTTTAGAGAGCCGACATGCCAGAGCTGGCAAGAGCGACCGGCAGCTGGACCTCGGCCGCCGTCACGGACTCAGCCAACACTTTACCAGTACTTTACCAACACTTTACTCTATTAAGCCGGCTTTTGCTCTGCACCGGAATGCATATTTTGTAATTGCGCGATGCCCCTCGTATCGATTTAATAGACGGGTCATTTGTGCAAATGTTGGCTCAGTCCGTGACCAGCAAACGATCAGACATTTCCCCTCTCGCCTGTATCATTGGCATGCAGTCGACCGTGTCATACGTACCTGCCTTTACCTATCGCCTCTTCCTTCTATCCTCTTCCTCTTCTCTCTTCCCTTTTGACACTGACCCGTCGTTGCTTCCTCTGTTCGGCTCGTCTTACCTGATCTTACGATTATCCGTTGCTCCTTCCTGCCCCATCTTCACTCGCCGCTCGTGCCTGCCATACAATTCAGCAGCATCCATACAGACTTTATTGAAACAAACCATAGATGGAAGAACTGTAGAATTGACAGCACTTAAGAACAGAAGGAACGTCCGACCGATATCCCATCCTTGCCGACGTGTCAGCCTGCGCCTCTACTGTCCAATCCACTGGCGGCCTGGCACCCCACACCCCCTTCACTTTCCACACCCCCCTGCCCTTTCCCTCTTTCCTCTTCACGTTCACTCAAGTTTCGGCCAGGAAGGAGCAAAAAGAGAAAAGAAAAGAAAGAAACCAGCTAGAAAAACCCACTTGGGCTGGGTCTCAGGTCGCCTTTTCTGTCAAGGGCGCAAAAAGCACGCCCAATAAACTCATGAATCCCCCATCAGATGTACATACGGTACTACTCTTACAGGCGCTCTCCATTAAGCCACGGCAATCTGCGAGCGTGCAGAAAAAAAAAAGAGATTTTAAAAGATTTTTAAAAAGATACCTGCATTTCCCCCTATTTTGCCTGCACGGGCATGTACACCTCTCACGTCCATCGCTCTTTCCCTCCTCTCTTTTCCCTCTCCACCACCGACCCATTCCGCGTCTTCGTGCATCGTTCCTTCCCTTTCCCCCTTCCTCGTTCCCTCTCTTGCCTGCTCACATTTCTCTTTTGTACCGCTGCTCCTGCCCATTATCGCTCCCCTCACTTTCCATTTACCTTTCCTTTGCTCCTTCATACTCTGAACTTGCCTCTTTCTTACCTCTTACCTATTACATCTTGCATCCTTTCTATCCCCCTTTCCGACTCCTTTCCGACTCGCCCTCTTGCTTTTCACGATATCACTTTCTTGCCTCGACCACTTTGACCCCTTTCAGTTACCCAGCTCTACATCACCGACTCTCGACTCTCGACCTTCGACAATCTTGTATCTTGCTCGGCCCATCGCCTCTTTCAAACACAGCTGTTGCACAGCACAATCTTGCTAGTAAAGAAGCGATAGACACTGTCGATATTGGCTTTCATTCAGCTTTGTCCAACGCCAGCCACCGTTTCTCGTCCGCCCAACACGAGGATCTCTTTTCATCCCGACTCGACATCTCTTATCGACCACCAGCACACATCGGTTTAAAAAGCGTCTGTCATCTGTAGCATCACGCCAGACTTTTGGAGCCTCGAGTCAACTTTGTATTGACGCGTTCTGACCCCTAAGGCGTAAGTGCAAGCATTCAGACACCCTTTGAGCGTGTTGATGTGCATCTTCATATGCATTCCATCTACACCCAATGTGCATGTGCATCTTTGTTGAACAGGACGCTGACAGTCCCAGAATCTGGGTATTTCATATCCTATATCGCCTGCTTCGTGCATCTACATCTCCCATTTCAGCCCCCCCCCTTTGACCAAACGGCCGCGATGGCTCTGCCTCCGCGTGCCGATATGTCAGAGCCCATTCAGATCTTTCAGGACGCCTTCTTCAACCAACCCACACCAATGATCAGCCACGCCCCTATGCCGTCTGTATCAAAACCACCCCAGCGCCGCCTCATGGCGAACACTCCTACCATGGGCAGCCAGACCGGTGCTGCTCTCGGCCAGAGCAGCGGAAACATTGTCATGAACCCGCCAACACAGTCGAGCATGAGACACTCGCCCTTGAAATCGAACGCCTCCATGTCTTCTGCGCCTCCTTTGAGCCCTCTCAACGCGTCTCAGCACAATAAGCTTAACGCTATCCACTTCAATCCGCCCATGGAGAATACCAATCCGACGGACTCTATCCAAAAGAAGCAGCCTATGATGTCGCGCTTCCAGACGGTTGCCCAGAAGCCCCCTATGGATATCGGCGCCATGTCTTCGTTCATGGGCAAGGAGAACAGCCACCCAGTTATCTTTCCCGCTCCGCCCGGACTCAATCTGTCGATCGAGAACTACTATCAAAAGGCTCCCGGTAAACGCCTCCTGGAACCGGCACCGATCCGAGATGGACGCCCTATCAAGCGTGCCCGCATCGACGAGGGCCCCCTTCCAGCACATGACTCGTTCCCGCCCATTGCCGATGACGGCCTGAAGCCTGGCCACAGCTACGCAATGCTCATTGGCATGGCCATTCTCCGTTCCTCTGGCCGCAAACTCACCTTGTCGCAAATCTACAAGTGGATCTCGGACACCTACTCGTTCTACAACCCCCAGGATGCCGGCTGGCAGAACAGCATTCGTCACAACCTCAGTCTGAACAAGGCCTTCGTCAAGCAGGAACGCCCAAAGGAAGACCCTGGCAAGGGCAACTACTGGGCAATCGAGTCTGGCATGGAGTACCTCTTCATGAAAGACAAGGTCATCCGCAAGCCTTCTGGCCCTGGCGACACTCTCCATGTCATGTCTTCTGTTCTGGAGCCGTCGCTGCCCCCGATGCCCTCATCCTTCCAAGAGCCGGTTCTCCCCCAGCTGCCTGCCATGCCCAGCAGCATGGTCGAGCCATCTTCAACTGCTATTACTGCTACAGCCCACTCGACCAGACAACCTGAGCTTTCATCGGATGCTACTATCATTGTGTCTGACTCAGCTGGACCGGATGAGCAAACTGGTGCCGACGAGGATAAGAGCCGCCCGGGCAACTCGGGCGATATTGACTCAGCCCTGGACTCGTCATTCTCACCAAACCCCGCAACAGCTCTGCACTCGTCGCCCCCTATCACCAGACATATTGAGGACCACAGCGGAACACCGCCGCCTGTACCAAGACTTCTCCTCGCGTCCTCGGCGCAGCGGTCCCGTAAGAGGAAGGCAGCTTCGATGGATGACAGTGGATATATCTCGTCTCTGGAGTCATCGGCCCTCCGCTCTACGCAAAACATTCGGCACCATCCCGAAACCGGCGACCGGTCCAGAATTAAGCGTGGCCGCGCCGAGGAAGAAATTGCCCGTCTGCGTGCCTCGTCATATGACAGCCCTACAAAGGGCCGGTCACGGAACGGCTATAACCCAGCCTCATCGTCACCTCTGCGCCACAGCCACCACGACAGTGCCTCGAGCCGGATGCCTCCGCCGCCTCTGACGCCTGCAGTCAAGCTCAAGGCACCCATGAAGCCACCGCCATCGGTGTCTCCTGGAACCAACTTGCGCATGCACCGTGACCGTGTCGACAACATGCTCGCATCACCCCTCAGACGGATGGCCAATGCGTCGGACGAGGCACCCTGGGGCAGCCCTCTGGGCGTCAGTGGCTTTGACGAGTCGCTGTACAACTTTACAGAGGAGACTGATTTCTCTATTGAGGCGGGCAATTTGGGCAACACGTTTGAGATTTTCCAGGACGATGCATTCCCCAACATGCTTCCCTCGGTGCACAACGGCTCACCGATCAAGGCACCGTCAAGCAAGCGGCTACGCTTGGACCGGTCGTACTCAGCCAGTGCACTGTCCGACGTGACCAACTCTACGACAAGACGCAACGTCACATCGGCTCCGTTCCTCAAGGTGCCCAGCCAGTCGCCTGGCCCGTCCTCGTTTGACACACCTAGCAAGTTCTTTGACGGCCTACCTTCGTCGCCCAGCAAGTTCTTTGACATGCGGTCACCAAGCAAGCAGCCCCGCTCTGCAGCTCCAGCAGCAGCAGGTGCCGAGAACGTGCCGTTGCTGTCGACTGCAGCCGGACTTGGCGATGAGAACTCATGGGCTCCTCTGGACGACTTCTGCACGCCTGATTTCTTCCAGGAGGATAACGACTTTGGTGGTCTTGACATTCTTCAGGGCTTCGAGAAAATCGGCTCCAGCACGCAGCCTCATCAGCAGCTGTTTGCTGCTCCTCCCCAGCCACGCTTGATGCCTTTCCAGCAGCAGTCGCAGCAAGGCCGCGAGGCCCGTGGCCAGCAGAAGCCCATTCTGGGCCGCAGCTTTACGTCGGCGTTCTAGAGCAGCCGCCGCGGAACGTGAAGCCCGTCTACTGACTGCAAACACTACACAGCACACACCCTTTACGCACATTTCCTATCTGACTTTTATCTTTTTGTCTTTTGTGATTAATTTCCTAATATTCCCCCCTGTTTTGGCAGTCAAAACAGCTATTTGACTAGCTGTTTTCGATCTCGTCGTTTATGTCGTCTCCTATTTTGTCATTGTCATTTTGTTTCTTTCTCTTTGTTTTTACTGGGATTCCTTTTCTCTTCCTTATTTACTTTTTGCAATGATTTATGATGCCTCCGAAGAAAATAGCGGCTAAGTAGCAAGCATGTCACGGTTCGGGGTTTTGGGCAGTCTTTCTATGTCTTTTTTTTCTCTTTTCTTTCTCCCCTATCTCCAGTTTGTTTGTTTTTTTACTGCCCTGCTGTCTTTGAGATTGCGCCTTTCCTTCGCCACTGCGCGCTCTACTTGCTACTTGTTTTACAGGCGTTTACTGTTTACTACTCACCGTTTGAGCTCTCATATCTTTATTTTATTACACTTCGACGCCATTGGCATTGAATTGTTGATGCCTCTATTGGGCCTGGACACTATCACTATTGGACCAGACGACGACTATCTTTTTATCTTCTCTCTCTTTCTCTCTTCCTGTTGATCTCTTTTTGTTTTTTTGCTTGGTCTTGCTTTCCAGTGCGGCCTTTTGCAACTTTACTTGCTATTGCTTGTTTTCTTTTGTCTTTCCTTGCTATTCTCTGCCTCTATTTGCGTTTACTTTTTACTTGCTAGGAGTTGACTGGGGCCTTTATGGCTAAGGAAGCGAATGGGTGCCGTCTTGGGTTTTATGGGCGACTACGACCCAGATATATGACTACAACTGATGCCGGCGCCAACACAATGGCTTTTCAATATGATTACTGTTATTACTGTTACTCCTATGCTATTGTCTTGAAACGTTGTTGATTCTTTTCTGTTTGTGGTGTGCTTTGTCATGCGCTTTGATCGTTAATACTATGGGATTTGTTCAATGGGGCGGTGCCTCGTGATTTGCAAAAGTGTTGTCTGTCATTCCGTGTTTGATTTTGTTTGATTCTCAAGGTCTAATGATGCAGTTTCCAACCCGAACTGCTGACTAATAACCATAACGCCGACCGGGAAAAAGGAGGCTATATAATGTTAAATAATAATAGTAGCTTCCCGGAATGAATGAGGAAGAAACAAGAAAGGAACAAGAACAAACGCCAGCAGCAGTACATAACATGCAGTAGGAAAATGAGACGGCTAGTCCGCCAAAGTGCCCTCATGCCGAGGAGCCCAAACGCCGAAGGTATCTCTATAAGCCAAAAATGACGGCCAAACAAGGAACAACTGAGAAAGCAAACGAGGAGAAGGAGAAGAAAGAAATGGAAACGGGCAAGGCAATAAACAGGAAAGAGTAAAGCAAACGCAAACAAGTTTAAAGTGCTAGCCTACCACGCGGTAGCGCCTAGTAGATGCCCATGCGGGTGGCCCAGCCGGCCTCTTTGGGGTTGACGTTGATCTGGTAGGGGAACGGGTTGGATTCAGACGTCGTAATGGGCGGGATATGGTCCTTGTGGGTGTTGATCGAGGTGACAATCTTCATGACGGCGGCCAGCAGTGTCGATTCCATAGCTTGACGGACCTTGGCGCGTTCTGTAGAGTTAGTGGTCGGCAGGGAGAGGACACGGTCTGTTCGAGAGAAAGAGAGACACTCACCTGACTCTGTCCTTGGCTCGGCAACTGTGACTTTGACGGTCCAGCTCTCCCAGCAGACCTCTTCCTCGCCGCCGCGCATGGCGTACCACGCCTTCTTGCGGCGCTTCTCGAAGAACTCGATGGAGATCTGGCCGCGCCCGCCACGGCTGTTCCCGCTGTTCCCGCCCATGCCACCCCCTCCCCCTATGCCGCTGTTGATGGCTGACTTCTCTTCGTCTAGCTGGCGCACAAGCATGGCTGTGCGCTGGTCGATCAAGGTCTCGAGCTCGGCATCGTCGATGTATGGCAGCGTCAAGTCGAGGACGTCGCGGGTGCGGGGCAGGACGGACGGGAAGAAGCGGTGGAAGAAGATGGTATGCAGGATGCCTTTCATTTGCAAGTTAGAGACTGGAGCGGACACGGCAAAGTAGATTTGAAGAAAGACCGAACTTACCTCGGACGACATCGCGGACAGACGACGGATCGACAAAGGCCTCGATGGTAAAGTCGAAAGTCGGCGGTCGCTGGTCCATTGCGCCGGTGTAGAGTGGGGATGGAAGATTGAGTTTGTTGGCAATGAGAGAAAACGCCCAAAACAAAGTAGAGAAGAGTCGTATAAAACAGAGGAAAAGAGAGAGGAGAAGAGATAGAGACTATCGTCGACGTCCAAGGGATGATGACGGAGTTTGGATTACCAGATGCTCCATTTGGTGGTATAGTTATTGCGGTTAATTGAGGGGTTAATAGCGCTGACGCTGGCAATTGAACAAAGCGATTAGCGACTAAAAAGAAGGAAGGCGACCGTTTCCTGCAGCCGCCTTCCGCGTTCAGCGTGTCTTACCGGTGTGGCTAGTGTACGGAATGATTAGATAATATGTATTGGGGGAGGTCTGTCAATTATACTGTATATACTGTATTACCTAATGAGTGCATGTGCTATAGTACAAAGAAGTGAGCTTGAAAGCTGCTGCGCGCGTGCCGAGGCAAGAGCTGTTACGCGCCGAAAAAGTACTTTTTAGTATGCTTTACAGGGAAGGAGTGCTACCAAGTGACTAATCTTTGGGGTAAGATAGGGGGGCCTGGGGTAAGTAGCCGAGACGGCAGGCGCGACCAAGGTACGGCACTCTCTCCGCAGCTAACGTAAAAAGGTCCCATCCCTTTGCCTAATAGAGCAGGAACGTCAACCTGAGCTCGTGATAGTCGTTCCAGCTACCATCGAGCGGTGATTGTTTCTGTCTGCCGTCTACCAGGCTTTAGCTGCCCAAATCAACGATCCAGCGCAGCAAGCTGACGCCAATCCAATCGACTATCGACTTTCGAATCTCGACTCTCGACTATCTACACCTACCCATCTACACCATGTTTGCAGCTACGCGTCAATGGTTCCGGCGCAACCGCACGCCTCTCGCCGTTGGTGCCGGCGTCATCGGTGCCGGCTATGTCGCGACGCAGTATGTGCTGGCAAAGCTCAATGACGCGCGCGAGCGTATGAGCAGCGACCGCATTGCCAAGGAGAAGTAGGTTTCTTCCATTGTCTATGCTGTCTCAACAGCCCCGGCATCCAAGCTAACAGACAGCCTCCGTCGCCGCTTCGAGCAGAACCAAGAGGACTGCACCTTTACCGTGCTCGCCCTGCTGCCGACTGTCACGACAAACATCCTCGAGGCCATGAACACCGAAGCCATCACCTACCAGATCCAGCACATGAAGTCGCCGGCAGCAGCCGCCGTTGCTCGCAGCAGCCCGCCCAGCATCGCCGACACGCTGATGACGGAAGACGAGGGCCGCAGCATGATCAGCATGCAGAGCGAGAGCGGTGTGCACGCGAGCCAGGTGGCACTTCCCCCATTACAGGGCCCGGCCGGCACGAGTGCACCCACCAGCACCCCAGGCGCCCAAGACACACCGGCAACACCACCAAAGCGCAAGACCAAGCGCCAACTCTGGGACGAGTTGACCATTAGCTGTAAGTCGGCGAGATGATACTAAGAAAAACTATAATAGAAGAGACACTGACTAGCAGCCATTACACGCGCCTACACCCTTCTCTATACCGTCAGCCTCCTGATGATGCTGACCCGCATCCAACTTAACCTCCTCGGCCGCCGCAGCTACCTTTCTAGTGTCGTGTCGCTCGCTACCGGCAGTGCCCAGGCCACAATCAGCCTCGAGAACAACGATGACGAGACCATCTTGCAGCAGGAGCATGCGGCCAACAACAGCACCGACTTTGAGGTCAACCGCAAATACCTGGCGTTCAGCTGGTGGCTGCTCAACCGCAGCTGGGCCGACCTGTCGCAACGAGTCGAGGCCGCTGTCCGTGCTGCCTTTGGCCACCTGAGCCCGCGCGACCTGATCTCGCTCGACAACTTTGCCGAGCTCACGCGGCAGGTACGCCAGGATGTCGAGCGTGGGCCTATCCCGGAGTCGGCAGAGAATCCCTCGCACTCGCGCTGGCTGCCGCTGGTGCTGCCTGCGCCAGAGCTTGAGCAGTATGTGCTGCGCGAATCCGGCATCCTTGCCGATAGTGCCACTGCCTCCTTTGAGCAGGCTGAGAAGCCAGGCACGTCCTCTTCTCCAGCAGTGGCAGGACCTCTGCGTCGCATGCTTGACGAGACGGCCGACCTGGTCGAGTCGCCCACCTTTTCCCACGTGCTCTCGCTGCTGTTGGACGCCGGCTTTGCGACCCTGCTCGAGCGCAAGGTTGCCCCCGTCGCCTTTGACCTGCCCCCGTCGGTCGGCGAGGGCAGCCTCGAGCTGAATCGCCTGCGGCACGAAAAAGTGGTGCAGCTGCCCAAGATCCTGTCTGTGCTGACGCGCCAGGCACACATGATCGGCAGCGGCATGCCCAACGAGTACCTGCAGGAGATGGAGTCGGTGCGGGACCTGGAGGCGTTTGCCGCCGTCGTGTACTCGAGCAACTGGGAGAGCGAGATCCGCGAGGAAGAGCTGGTGGCGCAGGCTGAGGAGGTGCAGGCACAGGCCGACGCGGCAGCAGCAGCAGCGGCAGCGGCAGCAGCAGCGGCAAACGAGGCGGCTGTGGATGAGTCGCTGGTGCTTGTCGACCCGGCGTATAGTGCAATGGAGAGTGCATGGGAGCGGTCCAATGAGTCATGGTAGATTTTGGTTTGGTTTTTTTTGCATCTTTGCTGTGTCGTTTTATAAACTGTCTGCCTTCTGCTTAATGCCTTCTTTCTTTTTGATACGAGTTGTCAAGCGGTTGGTTGCCGTATGCAGCCTCAATTATAAACATTGCATATACTTTGTTCTTTGCTGCCTCTCGTCTTCTTTCGTGTATGTTGCTTCTCGTGCTTTGTTTTTGCTTTCGTTTGCTTTTATTAGACGGGCAATATCACAAGGCAGCCCGCATGGCCCAGTATATCTCTCTAGTCAGCCCATTGCTATGCTTGGTTGTGTCATGGCGTTGTATTCGTCCTGCTCGTAGCATTGATATATGTACATGTCCCCTAGCCCGTGCCCGCTCACAGCAGCCCTCGTACAAACTGGTCCAGCCCCAGTTCAAACAGCTCGTTCTTTACACCGTCGCCGCCCGCATGCTCGACCGGTGCCAGCGGGTTCTTGACGACATACTCTACCCACAGATTAATGTAGATCTGGTGCAGCACGTTGCGCATGCTCAGAACGCTATTGTCCGTCAGCATGACAAACCGCAGGTTCGTCGGCGTCTCGTAGTAGTGCAGCTTGTACTGGCCCGTGCGGTAGCTGATAAAGGCATCGTCGTCGCCGCCCAGCTTGCGCACGATATTGCGCAGCGAGAAGACCGTGCCGAAGATGAGCTTGGCGTCGTCTTTGGTCGCCGACGGCATGGGCACCATGGGCACGCGTGTACCGCCGCTCGCTGCCGCCGCCGCCGCTGCTGCCGCCGCCACTGTATCCAGCCAGTGCTTGGTGTAGATGCATTCCGCTGTGGGGTCAGTTCGTGCAGTATTTCGGGTGTAGCTTTCACTCAGGAGACGTACTGTGCCGGTCGAAAATGAAAAAGGAGTAGACGACCATGGTGGCCGCGTGTGTCGTGTGCAGCCCCCCTTGAGCTCGTGTAATAAATAGGGGTAGAGCGAGGGTAGAGCTGGGGTGTAGATGTATACCCTTTGAATGAGACTGTGCTGTGGCGGTTATAGTGGCCGTACACGGTTCGTCGGACAAGGCTGCGCGTGTGTTGTGGATAGGTGAGATGAGATGAGATTCTGATTGAGATGCAATGGCATGAGATGAGAGGTGAGGTTGAGACGCTGCTCTGTAGAGAGCATTGAGCCGCTATAAGTGGGCCCTTACTGCTTAGTGTATTACTTAATACTCTGTACACTGCGATACAGTACAGTACTGTACATACGCCTATGAAATGAGTAGAATTAGCCTAATGATGGAAACTGATGAGTCTAATTCATTGGAGCAAATAACGGCTCTAAACTATACTATACTTATCCGCTTAGGAGTGTCTAGATGAAGTAGTTGTTTGGCTGCCGAATTCACGAGTTCACAGCCCTGCAGCCCAGCTCTAACACAGCACCACGCCATAATATATGGTGTGTCACTCTCTGTATGGGCGTATCTTATCTGCCGTATTACCTATTAGTGCTAAAGCTCCCACTAGCTATTATTAGAGCGAAAGCCATGCCAAAGAGCTGGCAAGACTAGGCCAGCCAGCCTCGACTCAAATGACTACGGTAGCATTTGCTGTTTTACATTCAATGATAAGAAGTGCAAGAGTCAAAGCAATAACGACATGAAGGGATACGCGATTTCTAATTTGCTTTTTTAAAAAGACTTCACTTTATCCAGCACCCTGCAACTGAAAATGCTGACAAATAATAAGACTGTGCCTCTTTCCTTCTCTCACAACAATGAAAGGGAGTAGCAAAAAGCAGAAGGAGCAGCTCAGCCGCGTCGCTTGCGCCTTCCGCCTACTATGTACTGCCCACCCCTCTGCTGCCCGAGCTGCCTACCAGGCTGCATAACAATAATGACTGCCCCCGCGCTCCTTCCCCTTGTTTTCCCTTTCGGCCCAAAACGTTTTAAGCTTCTTTCTTATTTTCTTTTTATATTTCGGTCGCGCCTTGTTTATTTGGATATCCTCTTCCCTGCTTCCCTTTTCTCTCTCATAACCATTTAACATCCCCCCTCGCCAATCCCACCTGACTCTTCCTTCCTTCCTTCCTTCCTCTCTCGTCCCTTCGCGCACCCCCTCATCTCCCCCCCGCCATCGCAACCCAAGCGACATGGCCTCACCACCAGTTGAGTCTGCCCCCCCCAAGAGCATGTCTCAGGGTGACTCGGACGACAATGATCGTGAGGCCTTTCCACTGCTGCCGAGTGTATCCCCTGCCGACGACATCGACACCGACCCCGCGCTCACGTCCGCGCCCACCACGCCCTCATCTCTAACATCAGCAAACCTTCTCTGCATCCCGGGTCGCCCTCGGCCTTTTCCATCCTTTCAGCACCTGTAAGTACTTGTCCCGGGAGGGTCCCAAAATGTCCCAGAATGTCCCAAGATGATAGTGGTGGAGGACAATGTAGGATGGACCAAATCTGCCAGTTCCGAGGCTCTGTTTAAGCTCAAGCAGTATGCATGCCCTGTCGTTTTCTGCGGGTCTCGGGGTGGCAGTGCAAACTGGGGAGCTGGTAGGAAGGGACACAACCCGTCGTGCAGTCGATCCAGCAGGCCGGATAGGGCTGAAGGGCTATAAGGCTGAGTATACCGGCCTTGGATGTCGTGCAGATTCGTGCTCTACAACGACAATCGATGGCTGACTCGACAGATCGGCTCCCACGTCGCCATCATTTCCAAGCCCGACTCGACAACATCGGCGCACGCCGTCCCAGCAGCGGCTGATCATAGTATGTGCTTGTTAACTGTGAATCTTGTAAATCAATGAATAACAACTAGTCATGAAAATGATTAATAAAGATAAGAAAACATTCACTGACTGACGTTTAGGAAACGCTCGATGCCGTGTCTGATGTTGGTGAAAATGACGACGACGGCAGCAGCCACCATAGAATCAACCAGTACATCATCAAGGAGAATATCGGGCACGGCTCATTTGGCGATGTCAATCTGGCCATCGACCAGTATGGCAAAGAATATGTACGTATCCTCTACAACTACCAAGCGTTATTGGGGGTGAACCGATTCTAACTACGTAGGCCGTCAAACAATTTTCGAAATACCGGATGCGCAGGCGGGCCCGCACCCTGTTGATGAAGCAGGGACCGTTCAGGGCCGGCCGGCTTCCGGGACCTGGTGGAGTGAACCCTGCCGTATCACGGTTTGAGAGGGAGGACCAGGCCGAGAGAAAGGACGCCCTTCACTTTATTCGGGAAGAAATTGCGGTCATGAAAAAGCTCAACCACCCTAACCTTGTTGAGCTGATTGAGGTGCTGGATGACCCGGAAGGAGACACTCTGTACATGGTCATGGAGATGTGCAAAAAGGGTGCAATCATGGATGTGGATTTGCAAAAGACGGCTACTCCGTACGATGCCAACACGTGCCGGCTTTTCTTTCGCGATCTCATTCTCGGCATCGAATATTGTGAGTTTGGTCCCGCTTCATCTTCTTCACCTTCATCTTCATTTTCATCTTCAGTCTCAGGCTTCTAACAGCTTAGTGCACGCACAAAACGTTGTCCATCGCGATATCAAGCCGGCTAACTTGCTGGTGACTGCCGACGACGTCCTCAAGATTGGCGATTTCGGAGTGTCGGAGATCTTTGACAAGCCCGAGGTGATGCGCACTAGCAAGAGTGCCGGATCACCAGCGTTCCAACCCCCCGAGCTATGCGTGCTGAAGCACGGAGATGTGGCAGGTCCGCCATGCGATATATGGGCCATGGGCGTGACGCTCTACTGTCTGCGCTATGGAAAGCTTCCATTCTATGCCGACGGCCTGGACATTTACGAGGCGATCAAGAACAGCAACGTCGAGCTGCCTGCTGATGAACAAGTCAACTTTGCTGATCTGATCCACAAGCTCCTGGAGAAAGACCCGGAGCAGCGGATCACGATTGCCGAGATACGCGAGCACCCATGGGTGACGCTGGACGGCACGGACACGCTGCTGAGTACCGAAGAGAACTGTGCACAGCCCATTGAACCACCAAACGCGCTTGAGATTAGCCATGCATTTACGCGTAATATGGGTCATCTGCTATGTGTTATGAAAGCCATTGGCAAGTTCAAGGGCCTGCTACGGTCAAGTCGCCATTCAAGCATGGTCGGTCGGCCTTTGGTCCCAGAACCGGAAGTCACTGAAGTCTACGAAGTCTCAGGAGTCTCCAAAATTGCTGAATTTGCAGGAACAGCAGTGGTTGCCATTGAAGACCAAGTCAAGCAGCTGCTGGAGGAGAGACAGAAGAACAGCGTCAAGGTAGCGGGCGGTGCGGGCGGGCGGACGCCGCTGATAATCGGCATCGGCACGGGTGGCAGCGCAGACTTTGAGCACGATGAGCAGCAGCAGTCAGCTGGGGCGGGGGGCGGGATTGTGTCGGAGTCGCCGACGAACGCAGACTTTGATGTGTACCACAGCGCATTCAAGATGGAGGTAGAGCGGATCCAGAGCCAGAGCAACCCATCCAAGGTGTACATGAACAGCTATGCCGAGAGGACAGCCAAGAGGTTGGGTGTATCTGGGGCATCTACGAGCATGGCTAGTATTGTTTCACAGGCCATGGAGAATAGCAAGCCATGACATTGATGTTGGTGACGTTGTCGACGAAGCGATCTTTAAGTTTGGACCTGGATACATTTTGGACTATTAGCGTCGGTTGATTATTTGGTTTCCAGCATCTGGCATTCGAGTATATTTGGAATATCTAGTATAGTCGTTATTCCTTACTTTTATTGGGTGTCATTTTTTATTGTACTACGGAATGACAAGACGGCAAGCCAAGAAAGAGCCAAGAGCCAAGATATAATAATATGGAAATGGGACGACAGGCGGTGCATTTCCGACTTCGACTGGCTTGTACGCGGGAGTGAGTGAGGAGGTTGGACATTTGAGCAAATTGATTACATTTATATTGGGCCATTGGTTACGAGTTATTAGTAGTCACAATTAGTTGTTGACTTGGCCTTGGTTCCTTGAGGAATGGTTGTTCTAATGCAGTGGCGAGCGGTGCGATGCAGGTTTGCAGCCATCTTGTATCCAGCAGCCCTCAAGACACGGCTCGGCGATCGGAATGCATCCAGGGCCGTTGCTACGAGCCCGGGGGCTATTGCCCTTGGCCTTGTTGTCTTCTTCATCGGCGTGGATTGCAGCTGTCGTCATAGCGGGCATAATGCCGATCATCTGGGATTCTTGATTTGATAGCATTACAACAAAGAGGGAGAGAAGAGAGACGAGCGAGCTGGGCGAGGTAGACGATGGGGAGGATAAAGCGGCAAGTGAGACAAGCGGATGTCAAGACGCCAAGATGTCAAGATACCAAGCCGAGAAGGCTGAATCGGCATCGCCATCGGCGACACGACAACAAACGGCTACAAAACAGGGAACAAATGCATGCTCGAGATCCAGACACCCTCTACTATCAAGATGGCTTGATGCCGACGACGGGATGTTGTCGACAGTCGCCAGCCGCCATTTACCAATACAGAGTATGTACAGTAGTGCACAGCCAAACTTTGAAGAACTGGCTCTGCCAGCCACAGACGCTCCCTGCTGTCTGCACCGCGTCCAAGAGACTTGCAAATGCAATGCACATGCAGTGTCGAGGATGACCACGTATGACACGCACCAAAAGATCCCGATAGCCAGTGGGCCACTGAAGCAGCAGCAATTGATATGTGATTAATTATTAATTTTTCTATTGTAAGACATCTCAATGTACGCAGTAAAACTCGACGACTCCAAGTGTTGGCCATGCATGATCTGCAAGGTTATCAGAGGCAGCATCGTGTAGGGCTTTTCCCGGTGGCAGCTGAAACTGCCCTGTTGGTAATCTCAAATTATAGTCTCTGTTTTTAATGGTAAATTTTAGGAGCCGTGATTCACCGCTAGATGTCGTATTACCTGCTGTGTAGGCAGAGGATATCGGCGCGATTATAGCAGTGTGCAATATGAGAAAGAACGAGCCACTCGGCTGCACACTCTCAAGCACGAGGGGCGGTAAGAGCCAGGAGGCAGGAGGCAGGAGGCAGAAGACAAGAGGAACGACGGGAGAGGCAAGGGAGGAGGGATAAGCAGGCACGAGATATCGAGACTGCGAGGGCTGCAGTCGCGGAAGCAGGAGCAAAGCAGCAGCAGGAAGGAGCAGCCCCCGGCGTGGGTACGGTGGAGTGACGTCAACCGACGGGAAAGGGGCAACAGGGGCAAATGGGCAGGCAAATGGCAAATAGCAAATGGCGAATGGCGAATGGCAAATGGGGATATGGGCAAACAAGGGTCATCTGCTTGGAGCCTACCTCTCACCACGCTTTTTTTGATACCGAGTTTTTTTTAGTTTTTTTTTAAGTGGCAGAGTCGACAGCTTCCTTCCTTTTTGGAGCTTGGAAAGCTCAAGCTCTAATAGGATGTATCAGAGGCAATCCAATGAGAGGCAAGGGGAGTTTTCGGTTTGGTGAAGAATCCAGCAGACGTGCCTCACCGTTCTTTCCATTTCGGGAATGTGATATCGCTTGTGTGTTTATTTGTCTACCTTTATGTGTTCAAAGATTTAAATGTGTTTCGGGTGCTTATTAATCACAGTACGGATGATGTGCACTTTGATTGCGTGCATTTCTCGCTGAATTCCACATGTATGTACACCGTAGATGATATCGATCAAATCCCAATCAATAGCAGCATCGATATCAGTATCAATAAACAGCGAGACTGCATAGTAGATCAACAACTCAAACTCACCGCTGATGATCACGGCTTCTTGGCATCCGGCCTATTTTAAATTATGCGTCTTCTCTTCTCGAATCACTCTTATTTCCATTATCTTTTTTGTGTTTTACTCTTCTCAACAGCCCTGCCAGCCACGTCTGTGTGCCAACACCCAAGACAAACAATATACAGACCCAAACTGTTGAGTTGCACATGCATGTGGTAGATACGATCTAAAGTATATTCACATATTTGTATTTTTTATATTTTTACATATTTAGTGTCTAATAAACAATATATAATTTACGACTATAAACGACGGCACGGCAAGCCGGGCGGCCACAGCCGATGCCGGGACTAGCGCATGTCGTACAGAGTGAGTGAAGAGTGAAGAGTGAAGCTGTTGACGTTATATTCTGTTTTATATCGTATTGGCTTGACGGATTAAAACCCCAGACACGATGTGGCCAGACCGCTCTGCGGATGTTTCATCGCCGGCAATAGACTGCGAGACTGCACATACACACAGATGAGACCGTGTCCGTGGCTTGCAGAAGCACGACGAGGCGGTGTCACATATGGTTCTGGACTGTGAGAGAGACTGTCAAGACATGGAGCTGGCAGTCTTGATATGCGCTGTGGCCTGACCTCGCTGTTGCTACATAGCTTGTCTTCTACTCTGTCTGTGCCGGCGTGCTGTATTTGCGATTACGGTACAGTCGTTGTGTAAATGCCTCATAGGAGATGGAGGTCTACAGGTGGCAGTAGACAGACTGGAAACGTGGTGGTGTAGCCGCGATAGAGAATGAGTGATCTGGGGTGGATGGCTGATCGAGGCACGGACCCAGGAAGAGGCAGTATCTATTTAGAGTACTGTAGATATTAGATATCAGACTAGTATTGAAGATTGGGTTAATCGGTGGTCTTGAAAGCCACTCTAGACTGACTATCAGAGACCAAAGAATAGACCGAGTACCAGTTTGGCCAGGATAAGAGAAGAGAAGAGAAAGAAGAGAAGGGAAAGAGGAAAAGAAAAGGGCACCGGAGAGAACGACGGAGACAACAACACTGCGACACCACGAGCACAGCGACCCACACAAGCTGCAGCTGTAGGGTCAGAGCTGCAGCGTGCATGGCATCGATAGCTGGTGCAGTGCCTGAGTGCAGGGTGCAGGGTGCAGGCAGAGTGCAGAGTGCATACAGAGAAGCTGTAAGATGCATAGTAGGTGCAGCTGCTGACAGGAAGCTCGCGACCGCCGGGCTTGGCCGTGGTGTGTGTGGTGTGTGGTGTGTGGTGTGTGTCTGGTATCTGTCTATTTGCCAGTCTGCCGTCCACCGTCCGCCATCCTATTCTTGCTCTCTGCCGTCTTCTGTTGCGACTGCTACTCTCTTCCCGCGTGTCCTGGGTGTATTCTTTCTGACACGTCTCTTTGGGTTTATTTTGTTGGGTTTAATTATACAGACTTTATTTTTTGTCATATTCTTAATTCCTCATTGATGCTTCGCTTTTCTTTTTGTTATCGTACTCGAATAAATTCACCGCACAGTTATTATTTTCTTCGTTCTTGTATACAGTTTTTTTTTTGAAATAATACTTACAGGTATACATTATTCCATAAATTTATTTGCTTCATCTGCCTCTGGACCTTTTAACGCTGGCCCTACACCGGACTCTTCATCCTTATCTGCCTCATACCGTTCCCCGCAAACTTCCCCAGACGTTATATTCTCAATATTTGGCGATACAGGCACCCACCACCCACCACCCACCTGCGCCGTATCCAAACCAAGCCAAGCCTCTTGCAGTGTAGAACAATAAATAGCCCTCACATCATCATCGAGAGCAGCCCTCAGTTGAGACTGCCCAATAGGGAACGTGTGGAATGACCGAGATGCTGCTTACAGATATGGAAAGTGCGGGCAGAGAGAGATAGATACGGGCTTCCTCTTGCCTCTTGCCTCTTTCCTCATAACCCTAATAACTAACCGCCCTCGCTCTTTCCTAGTCTGGCATCCGCGATCAGGAAACAAGACTTGTACATTGTAGACCCATACTGTCGTGCCAGCACACCCCGGGAGTGGTCTTTGCTCTTGCCTTGTGCTCAAAGCTTGGCACTATCGTATTGCCGCTACCCGTTCTTTCCCTTTTTTGTTTGCTTTTTTAACTTATTTCCACTTGACAAGTGCTTCCGCCTTCTGATCCAGTCTCTTCCATATTGTGCTTGCCCGGCCAGCTTACTAATAATCGTAAAGCAGCCATCTACGCGAGGCATGTCCTGCTTGCACTAAGCCCCTGCCCTTTCCTCTTTTGTCCAGTACTGAAAATGCCCTTTGAGCGCGAGCGCACGCAGTCTGCGGCTTGCGCTATCGTCTTTTCGGCAGAGGTCGTGCAGGCTGTGCCCGTGCTTGGCAACGGATTTATCATCAACGTCTTTGCAATGATTATAAATATTTTAAAATTGACAGCAACTTTAATTACTTAATATGTAGTGAGGAAATACTCTGTCCTGAGTAAAGACGAGTCTCTGGAAAGGAACCGTCGCCACTTGCGCCTTCCTAATCGAAGAATTACTACTATGTTTAATGCCGACCGACAACTGCTTACACAATTAGCAAGTACGCAGCACATGATTTGTACATACTATACCTTAGTACATGCAATTCGGCTCGACAAAGCCATCCCGGCTGGAATATTCCATCCGAGCTCGAGGCCCTAACTAGCAAATGACAAAAATCGACTGCAGTCGCATGCAGCTGCACTGTACGTTGTAGGCTAATAAACATACGGACCAATTTAACCAATTTGACCAATTTGACCAATTTGACCTATTTCTCACTGTTTCCCATTTGGCGCACGGAAAATTCGATAAAAAATGGACAAACTGCGGGCGTAGCTTTACGCGAATTTACGTGAATTTTACGTTTCTGAGACCTAGCTAAAGCAGATTATCCGATTTTACACAATAGACATGCACATTGCAGCTTTGCGCCGATTTGCATGTTCCGCCGCACTGCAGCGACGCTCCTTCCTTATGGGTATTCTTCGTGATTATTATTGAATAGTATTTGATAAAATAACATATTCTTTCCTTGCTCTCTATATCTCTGTATTTCCGCTGCATCTCTGCCATAGTGCCCATCCACTCGCAGCCCACTATACCGCAATTACACCGTAAACTTGAACCATTTACAAACAGTACATTCATAGTAAATGATTTCTTAATCACATAGATATCCCCTCAAATGATCGCTGGACTGCCCCGTTCCTCCGCTCTTCTGCCCTTTGTCCCGTCTTATGTCCTTTGTCTTTTGGGTGCTGTATTTAGACCTCTTTTGCTGTTTTGCTGCGTGGGCGGCTGCTTTGGCATTGCTCGTCTCTTTCCATACTTGCTCTTTCCACCCTCGTTTGCTGCTATCTCTCTTGCACTCTGCTTAAGCACTGGGGCATACAGCTGCACCAGTTTCACCAGTTGCACCATCCTTACAAGCCCTTCCAAAACACAGTGCCGTCACCTCCGACGGCCGTCCGCATCTTGTCCGGCTGGCGGTCAACTGAGAAATCTTACCATCTTGCCATACTATATAGCATGAGATCCCAAAGCTTTGTTCGGCTCTCACCACACAACACAGCATTTCTTGTCAACCACAACAGCCGGATATCGTACTGCTGCTGTACCTCGTATCGTCTGATGCTGCACACTGCACCAGCATGTAAGTCGTCAGTCGTCAGCACATGCCACATTTGCTCTTTCCTCTCTTTGCTTGGTGTTTGTTTGCTGGTTGCGCTTTCCTTCGTTGTGCCTTCACACCCATCGCTCCTGCCCCCATGCCCTCTTGCTCTTTGTTTCTGCCCGTCGTTCCTTCCTCTCCTGGCCTTCCATCGTAAGATATCATAAGATATCTCGTCCGTACGCTTTAGTTGCCGTCCTGTCTGTTACTTCCCTTTTCGGCATTTCTATTCCCCTCTCTCTCTTCTTGCTCTTTCTTTAATCCCTCTCTTTCTCTCTTCTTCCTTTCTCTTCTTCCTTTCTCTCTCTCCTTCTCTCCTATCTACATCTCATGATCTCTCTTGAGTTCCCTCTCTTTTCCCCATTTCCCCGACCACTTTTCCTCCATTTCCGTGCCTCCCACACCTTTGTCCAGTCTGCGCCGCTGAATGCCACTGCTACTACGCCCTGCCTGTGACTTGCTGAAACGGTCCGCAGCTTGACCTCGGCGCCCTCATCTCGCAGCCAAAGCTGACAAAGCCGACGGAGAGTTGGTGTTGGAACACCACCTTTTGGCCAGCTGCTCTCTACTGCCTACAGAGTATAGTACAGAGCACAGCCTGGTCCTTTTGTGCATTGCCCCGTACCAAGCGCTCTCACCTGCCTGCCTCCCATAACCAACGCCTTATTCCGTCCGATTCTCACTGTCATTCTGCCTTCACTGCCTTTCACGCTCTTTGTCAGCTGTCTACTTTGTTCTTTGCTCTCAGTCCTTTTCTTTTGCTTTCTTTCTGCTTTCTTTGCTGTATATCACTCACCAACACCACACCTGCAAGCCCTGATTCACAATGTCCATCTACCTCCAACACCGTCTCCTCTCACAGGCAGTTGGCCTCTAAACACACAATCTCTACCTCTACCTCTGCCTTTTTCGATTTCTCCTGCGCTTGCATCTGCACATGCACTCCTCTTCTTTGCTCGACCTCCCTCTACTTCTCTTCTAGTGCACTACAACACTATAAGAGCTGTCTTTGTTACATACCCCTCACCTCTCTGAAAACACATATCTTGATTTTGCCTCCTGCTTTTCCCCTAGCGCAGACTGTCTTCGCTTCTCATCGGCAGCTTCTAGCTTCAGTGGCTCCCGCAACTTGCCGCGACTCTCTTCGCCCTTCTTCAAGTCTCTCTCTCTCTAACCCTTTTCCCTTTTCTCTTTATTAAGTCTACAGTGGTCCCGCCCCCCCTCAGAACCGAAATTCTCAAATTCTCAAGCCAAAAGCCAACCCGACCCAATCCTATTCAAAATTCCATGCCAAAAATCCGAGGAAAAAATTACAAACCTTTGTCCTTGGGCAATCCCTAGGTACAAGTACAAGCGACCAGACCACTCAATTACTCACGCAAACCCGCTGGGCACACGACCTGCCAATTTCGCTCTTCCGCACTTTCGCTTTTCGCAAATATTAAGAGTCCACGCGCCTCGTCTTCTTTTTCTTTTTCTTTTTTTCTTCTTCCCAGCAACTCGCTCTCCATCTCTCGATTTTCGCCCTGTTCGCCCTTTTTCTCTCTCCCTCGACAACCAGAACACACCGTCTTCCACGACACTCGACTGTCGTCATCTAAAAACAGCAACACCGCAGGCAAAACCACTCTCGAGCCAGGCGATACATCCAGAGCTCCTGAATTCTCACTTCTCAATTCGAGTTTCGCCTTTGCACAACGCTGCGCCAACATCCACTCTTAACCTAATCTGCAAAGTACAAAACCGCCTGAACATCTGCAGCCCTTCCGCCAAACGCCTGCACAGCACTGTACTTACACTTGCATTGCGATCCACCCCGACCCATCACTTTTCATCATCGCATTCTTAAAAAGTCGCTCTCTTGCGTCTCTGGTGTTTCCCCTCTTCCCTGAATTCCCCATTTTCTCTTTTTCTTTATACCCTTTCCCCTTAATTGGGCTATCTTCTCAATCGTCGAAATTCCGATCTCAGCCGGTTTGTTTGTGCTCTTGTCGCATCCTCCTCTCGCCAGATATCCAATTATAGCCCCTTGGCCGGTTGTGTCATTCGGCTTTCGGACGTCATGGCGAGCATACCCTCAGAAACAAAAGGTGCTGCGCCCTCGGAGCGGTCGCACGCTTCGTCGATCAGGTCCATGGAACTTGCTCCAAACAAATCTCCCCGCATTGCTCCCCAGAACGGCCAGGCCATACCCTCAGACTCAAAACCGACGACAGAAAAGGCCTCTGTCAAAGACCGCATCACACGCATGTTCTCCCAGCGTTCGTCACCCTCGAGCCACGATTCGTCCACCAACCTAGCTGGCCTCGCCAACGGCAGCCAGACCAGCAAAAAGCCACAATCGCAGACATCACAACCGTCGCAGCAGGCCAGCTCGCCCACACACGCCACACAACAACAGCAGCAGCAACAATATGCCCTACACCAGCAGGCTCTCCAACAGCTCGTTAAAGACGGTCAACATAACCCTGCTACCAGCTCGAACGGTTCTGCACCCCCCTCAAGTGCTCCCAACAGCGGTGCCGCTTCTCCCGCAATGCGTTCACAGGTACCATCGCGCAAGGGGTCCGCCACTGAAAAGAGCCACGAGAAGCTGCCAACTCCCGCGCCTGCAAAAGCGCCCAAAGCCACAAACAACTCGGTGCCATTCCAGCGGTATGTCGTCGACTCAAATTACTACGGCGGCCACGAGCACCATCTCAAGTCGAGTCGTCGCCAAGAAAAGCTTATGGATATGTTCCGCGGACTCATCCTGGGCAAGAAGCCGGATACCCCAGAGAGCGACCTGTCTCTGGTATCTAACTGGGTCGACAATCTGAAGCAAGAAAAAGACACTGTCGGCGAGAAGAAGGCGACCGACAAGAAGGCTGGTGCCATTGCTGCACCTGCTGCTTCTACGCTTGCCGAGAAGTATGGCAAATGTCAGGAGATTGTCGGCCGTGGCGCTTTTGGTATCGTCCGTATCTCGCACAAGAAGCTCGGCGACGGCTTGGGCGAGAAGCTTTTTGCCGTCAAGGAGTTCCGCCGGCGGCCCGAGGAGAACGAGAAGAAGTATAGCAAACGCCTTACTGCAGAGTTCTGCATCTCATCGAGCCTTCGCCACCCCAACGTCATCCACACGCTCGACCTACTCAAGGACGCCAAGGGTGACTACTGCGAGGTCATGGAGTTCTGCGCTGGCGGTGACCTGTACACACTGGTCTTGGCAGCGGGTAAGCTTGAGGTACAGGAGGCCGACTGCTTCTTTAAGCAGATGATGCGTGGTGTTGAGTATATGCACGAGATGGGCGTGGCCCACCGTGACTTGAAGCCGGAAAACCTGCTCCTCACAACTCACGGCGCTATCAAGATTACCGATTTCGGCAACGGCGAATGTTTTCGTATGGCGTGGGAGAGTGACGCGCACATGGTTTCCGGCCTGTGCGGCTCTGCTCCTTACATCGCCCCCGAAGAGTATGTGAACAAGGAGTTTGACGCTCGCGCTGTCGATGTCTGGGCGTGCGGTGTCATTTACATGGCTATGCGCACTGGCCGTCATCTGTGGCGCGTCGCCAAGAAGGACGAGGACGAGTTCTACGGCCGTTATCTCGATGGCCGGCGCGACGAGGAGGGCTACGGACCGATTGAGTCTCTTCATCGGGTATGTACATCTGACCTTGATTTGATCTTGCCAGTACAGAGTATACTAACAATGCAGGCCCGTTGCCGGAATGTGATCTACTCCATTCTCGATCCTACCCCATCCCGTCGTATTACGGCATCGCAGGTGCTAAAGTCGGAGTGGGGCCGTGAGATCAAGTTGTGCAAAGCCGGCGAGGAGGGTCTATAAAACCCAAGCCGGGGTGCAAAAATGATATCCTGAGAGTACAATCGAGACTTGTACTGCTCACGTTTTGTCTATATTCTTTCTTATTGCTCTTCTGCATCATTCTTTTCCTCATCTTCTCTCCTTTGCTTCTTTGCTTCTGTTGAACTGGAGGCTATGTCTTATGAATTCTATTTCGTGCAACCCTTGTGGGCACTTTGTTTACAACAAAATTATGCTGCCTGCTCGTCTGCGTGTCATGAATTGGCCTCTGTCTCTGCACCATACTTATTTATATTCAGCGTACGCTGGATCGTCTCCGACTTTTGGCCTCATCGGCCCTGGTCATCACTTACCACCCATTAGGCCTCTCTCACAGTCCCCCCATCCTTTTTCCGGCTTCTGGCCCCTTCACGTCCCATCTCGGTCCTTCTCTCCCCTTTTACCTTTTTTATAATGTTTAACTTTTGTACTTGGATTGGGTAGATGCTGTCATTATTTTCTCTATCATCTTCTGGCTCTTATGCAAGCACAGGCGTTATGTTTTGGTGGCCACCGATTTACGAAAGATATCACTTGCCTTTGTTTCCCAGCGGTGTTTACTTTTTACTTGTTGTTTTCCACTGCTTACTCATTCGCCCCCCTCCCCCTCGGCCATTATCATCACCATCACCATCATGACCCCTATGCCGCCCCTCACATATATCTTATACCTTATACCTGATATAACCCGCAACCTGGATATATTTCATTACTATAGCTAGTCTCTTTTGTCTGCGTGTTTGGTGTGCGTCGTGCGCTACCTACACATTCCTCTCAATAAAGTCTGGACTCCTTTTTTTGGTTGATGATTGATTAGTGACTGTGAGCGTCTGTGGTAATTAAACAACTCTACCACGTGGATGGACATACATGCGCCTTACCTACCTGTAGGAGGGAGCAGTACTACTATGTACATATGTATGTATGGTGGTAGCCCACTATTGCCTGCCACGTGCTTGCTATCTCGTGTGAGGTGGAGGGAAGGTATGCAACTGAGCGCGAAAGTCAAGTTTGAACAGCAGCTCTTAATAACAGTTCCTCTCATTATTTATTCACACCAGATCAGGCCGGCATAGCAAACACACGAAAACATATTTCAGAAAGCACGCGACATTTAACAGTAAATCATAATTTGCAACACAAAGCCAAGCAGATATACCGGAAACTAAAACAAAATGGACAACATACCACCATCGTCCTCATCTTCATCATTTGACAAAAGACGATGGACAATTGGCCTTTTGACATACACGAGACATTAGTTGTTCCTCCTTATCCAAGCCAACCATAACCAAAGCGAAACGTAAAGGAAACTAAGAAAAGACAAACAAACAACAACGCAATATAAACAATTAAAGAGCACATCAATGAATATACACACAAACAAATGTTAAGCGAACACAAAACATGACTGGGAAAAAGTGATCTAGTAAATACAGGTTGTGTACTCGTGGCACACACTTTGAAGCGAAGGATAATGATAGGAAGAGAAGACAACAGCACTTGTACAAAGTCAAGACACAAACAAGGTTAAATATTACAAACGCTGATCGTCGCAACAATGCAACACGCTGGAATGGGGTATTGAAGCACACATTGCCCACATGGGCAGGCATAATTAGAGGCCTATGAATGGAACAAGTCCCAGGCGCGCTCGCAAAGCTTAAGAAACTCTTCACGCTTGGCTCTTTGAGACTCGGGGCTGTCACGGCCCTCGCCAAAAGGCCCACGGCGCTGTGCGGGACGGCCAGGGCCGAGCGGCGGGCTGCCACCTTCCTCATACTCGGCGCGATTGCGTCTTCTGCTGGTGCTCCGACCGCCATCCTGGTTTCTCGAGGAGTAGCCGGGCTGGGGCGACGGTGGTGTTGGCGGCTGGTGGCCACCGTAGTGCACAAGCTTGGGAAGCAGTTCGGGCCGGCCGCCTGCCAATTCAGCTTGTGCCTCCTCCGCAGAGCGGTATTCCCGTGGCCGAGCAGAAAGAGGACCTTGTGAATGCTGAGGCGGCGGCGGCGGCGGGGGATGTGTCATCTGGGATGGAGGGTGGCCGGGCGAAGTCAGGGGACCGCGAGCGTTGCTCTGCTGCACGTAAAGAGCATGGCCGCTGGAATCGGGGTGGCCGGAAAGACCCTGGCCAAAGACATCTGCAATTGGTGGCAGGCGGTTGTTGGTCTGGTTGGCTGGGATGTGGTGGATGTGAGATGTGTTGGACAGCTTGGAAGGCTGGTTCTGAATGTGGCGAGTCAGAGGGTGCGGGTTGTGCATGCCGGTGAATGTTTGGCCCAGGGGAGCAGACTGGATGACACGCTCCGTGGCAAAATTTTCGTGAGAAGGCGCAACGATAGACAAGCCTGGGGGCGCCTTGTTGCGACGGGACATTCCCGGGGTTTTTGCGGCAAAGTTGTCAAAGTTGCTTCTATCCTTGCTGGGAGTCTCGCCATCGCCCTTGGCAGACTGCTGCTGCAAGCGGGCCTCGATGATGTGCCTCTGCTGTTCGCGGACTGACATGCTGCGCTGGAGCTGTTCCTTCATGGCGGGATCATGGGTGACAAATCCTGGAGACAGGCAGGCAAGGCCAACCTCCTGAATGCCGAGGCCGTCTCTTGCGGTCATGGGGCGGCCGGTACCAGGAGCACCCGAGCCAGATGCACCGCCCTTTGAAAGATCGAGCTTTCTTGGGCGATGGCGGGGAGTGGGCTCTGGGGAGCCCGGCTCCTTCTTGACGACAATCTTGGGGGGTGCGGCACTGCGTGGTCTGTAACAATTTTATTAGCAACGAATAAAAAATGACAGAGAGAAAAATGTATTGACAACCACTTACACGCTCGGGGGAGAAGACTTTGCTGCTGAGGCAGCCCCGCGAGGGCTGCGGCTTCCTCGGTATGCAGAGGAGCCAGATGTGGTGCGATGGGCAGTCGGAGACGAGGCAGACACAGCAGCGACGGCTGCGGCTGCGGCAGACAATTCTGCAGTGGATGCAGTCGTGCTGGACGAAGATTTTGCGCCGTTGTTCGAAGAGTTGTTGCCGAAAGACGGTCTCTCATGTGGTGCCGGGGACGGAGCCATGGTAATGGCGGTACTCATCGTGAGAGCAGGAAGTGAAAACGAGACGTTTGCAAAGCTGCAAAAAAGGAGACAAACGAGAAAAGAAGAGACGCTTGGAATGGGCGCGCGAAAAGAAGGGCTCCACCGAAATCGTGTTGAGCTCCAAGGGATGGGCTACTTAATCGTGGAGACGCCTTATTTGGTGGTGCAGTAGTGCGGTGGCCGGATCGGTTCAGCAAACAAGGTGGCTTGTTTAAATTTATATTTCCGACGTTGCTGTTTGTTTGTAAACGCAGGCGAATGTGAAGTAAAGTGACGAGCTGATATTTGAAATCAAAGTCGAAGAAAGGTTGATTCCGACTCTTGGTTGCAGATTTCGTGGTTTATCGATCTGTCAATTTGTCGAGGCACAGTTCTAATTGGAACGTTGAATTGAGGAGGGCGGGTGACGGGAGATAGGGCACGGCGGCTAATGCCTGGAGCGAGTTGGAAGTGCTAGTAAAAAGCGAGGAAACGAAGAAACGAAAGCACGGGTAGACCCAAAGCGATGTCCCAAGTTGGCTGGTAGAGGGGAAAAAGGGACAAGTCTGCCGAACTTTTTTTTTTGTAGTCGTCTGTTGGAAGAAAAAGCCGCGATTAGACTATGAACTAGGGGTTTTGGCCGCTTTATCTGTCAAAGAGGAATTGACGGGCTGCGTAGCGATTTGCGTGGAATTGCAGCGAGGCTTGCTATTCGACAGGGTTGCAGAATGCGAAACAAGTTCGCCTGTCGTATTCAGGGTTGATTACCAATGTGGCAACGATTGCGACTCGACAAGTGCAGAAAGTCGCGAGTCGAAACAGGCGGTGGAAATGCTGAGTGTATGAAGATAGTTGATGATTTGAGGCTGAATTTGGTATTGAAAGAGCTTCAAGAGTACTTGATTATATTCGTACAGTATGTGGTTCGAAACGGACTGTAGAGCGGTGTTAGTTGGGCACCGAAGCTGGAGAGCGGCCAGAGCAATGGAGTGGGAATGGAGAGCAGTCGCAGTGGCAGAGGCAACCGGCACAGAAAAAAGACAGACGCAAAGAAAATGAAAGGGAGAGGGAGAGGAGGAGAAAAGCGACCAAAGAGAGGCGGACGAAGAGCGACGACGAGGGAAAACGGGTCGAGAAAAAAGCAATTCGAGGGCAGAAAGAGGATCAAAGGGAGGCTTACAGTAGTAGCGAGAGACTGGGTCGAACTAGGCGCGGAAAAAGAAAGTGAGGGCAAAGAGCACCGCAAACAACAAGACAAACGGCGTAGAGACGATGGTAGGTTTGGAAGATGTCGGAGGAGAAAAGATGAATGGAAGTTGAAAGGGGTGAGAAGAAAGATCAAGAAGGATCTAGGGTGAGCAAAACCAAAAAAGAAGAAGAGAGATGAAGGAGGGAGGGGGGAGAGGGAGCACAAAAAGGATCGCGGGAAGGAGAGAGGGAAGAGACAGAGAAGGAAAGAAGGGACCGGGAGTAGTTAAGAATTATGAGGAAGGAGGGGACTTGGGTGTGTGAGCGACAGTGATACAGAAGCGTGTGTGAGATCTTGGCTGGGGGGGTCTGGTGTCTGGTGGTGGTAGGAGTGTCAAAAAGGGAAAGAAGGGGCAGGGGGGAGGACGACAGGGGGTGTGTGTAGCTGTCGTACATATTTGGGATTTGTCGAGGCAGGTACGGGGGAGTATCAGGGTCGCGATTTCCTTTGTTCAGCTGTTGGAGTATTGATTATCAATTATCAAGTATCGAATATTGGATATATCCAGTGAGGATTTCCCTTATTTCTTATTTCCACAGAGCGACCATATTCCAGACTCAGCTCTACGATGCTGAGTATGATATCGCTTTGCTGCGGCCGTTTGTTGCAACTACGAGCATTTGCCTGTAACTATATAGTACGTGCGCGGTGTTCTGCACTGATATATGCGTGATGTGCGGCGCGGGGACGGACACGAGAAAGAACATCTATGAATAAATCAAACAACAGTAAAAAGAAGAAGAGAAAAACACAGAAAAAGTAAGGGAGCAGGTACGAGAAAGAGGAAAAAGGACAGGCAGTGATTTGATCGTTCCTTCCGGGAGGTATTTACCAACTGTTCTGGCAAGGAAAGAGCGATGCAGAAACACGTTCATCGTGTCTACCATGTACGCCGTGCTCCTCCCCAGAGAAACAGCTGACCCGTTTGTTTCTTTTCACGATGAGCCTACGACAGCCTACGACGTATTCGACATGGTCGTGGATCCGGTGTAAGAACGAAGAGAACTAGAGAAATGAAAGGCTACAGTGACCCCCTTGATCTTTGTGTTTGCCACACTAGTGAGTTACAGCACGAAGCAGGAAAGGAGTGTGATTGGATGCTGGAGATTCGGAAGGGGTGGTTCTTGTGCTCCGTAGTCTTGTACTCTGAACAGTACTAAGATACAGTATGTAGTCGTGCAGTCGTGCATGCAGAGCCGGGAATTTTGAGAAAGGGGAAGGAGCTGGTGGCCGAGTCAGCCAACGGCAGTAACGACTGTTTCTTCTTTCCGTTTGCTGTCCCTAAGCTCAAGTGTTTATCGCTCCTGCCAATTCTCATCATTCGTCTCTACTTACACAAAGTGACGGACTCCTCCTTCCTCGGGCTGTTAGTCTCATGTTCTCTCGCTCTTTCCACTATTTCACTAGTTTGTTTTACCTACGATGTAGCCGGTGGTCCAAACGTGACGACCAGGGGCTTGAAGCTGCTTGCCCACTGTATTTACAGCATTATTACTCCGTGCTCCGTATTAAAGTATACTCGTACCATTGTATTGTTGTATCGTCGTGTCCTTGTGCATCCGTGTCTTTCTGTACGCGAAACGACAGCCAGAAGGAGACGCATGCTGTCGCGACACCATGCTCCTTCCCTTTTCTCCCTCTTTTTTTCTCTCGAGATATTCTGTGTATCGGTCCTTCCTCAAACGGCCGTTCAGCAGCCGCGATCTCCTTAATAACTGTCATCACATCAACATCATCGTCACTCATCGGCCATAATGCACGCTTCCTTTCTATCTTCATCGATGCCAACCGTTAGTATCAATCGTTCAGCTTTCCCTTTTCTTTGCCCACCCTCTGCATTTTTCTCGTCACTGCCGATCATCTTTGCTTCTTTGGGCATTGGCGTGACATGTATATTAAAGTGCTCTTGGGCTTTGCTTAATGTGGCTACTGACTTGTCTGCCACGCCGCGTCTTTTCTTTTTGTCTTTTCTTCTGGTGGACTTGTTGTCTTTTCGGAATACAATGTATCGTCTTTTTGTCTTTTGGCTTTTCGTGGCCCGACCCCTGTTCTCGCCACCGTGAAGAGCTACTCCGTAATACATACTATGTACAACTGTGCGGTGTGTGTACTTGCAAAAAAAAAGTACAGTAGGACCGCAGGATCAGTGATATCCTTGGTTCTGCAGAGCCTGACGCCGACGGTCTGACGACATGAACCCAGGCCGTCTCAAGTAGCGTTACAGTGCTGCAGTCTGCAGTGTCAGCAGAGTGTTAATTGTTGCTTGTTGCAGTGTTGCAGTGTCGCAGCAGCCTCTTTCTGCCCTGCAAGCCCCATTCATAGCAGCTGTACTATGTATCTTAGTATGGCGAAATATCAATGCCGTCCCAAACAAAAACCGTCTGGTCATCACTGATCGAAACATACTGGATGCTTGCAGGCAAATCAGACCAAGAGAACGACAAGCTCCGAACTGGCCTGCCCATCTACTATCCACTACCCACTACCTACCGACTATCTTGACTAAATCTAGAACGGCTCTCACGGCATCGAGAAGCCATACTCTTCAGCCCCTATGCAAGGAGTCGCCGCTACTACAGAGTACAAAATCTAATACTCATATCCAGAGACGATCACAGACAGCTTTCTTTGAGCATGGATATCTATATACGTACATACATGGTAGTAAGATACAATGCCGTTGTGGGAGTGGACTGGTAGAGTTGAAGTCCTTTTTCAACAGGGGCATCGCCGTCTCCATATGGCGTCCTTGCCTGCAGTAGCGTAAGGGATAGCTGGGGCGGGCTGCCTCGACCTGCAGGATTACTGGTTTTAATGTTCATGTAAGATACGTAAAATACGATGTACAGTACTACTGTAAACTGGACCTGTTCGTTGTTTCCTCCGGGGCCTTTTTCGAGATGCAGAACGAGAATACTGTTTCTCTCTTTGGCGTTCTTCTTCTTTTCATTCTTCATGGCGAGTGTCCTCCACTATTGTGCTCTTGTCACCTCGAGTGTTTCAAGGTGGATGCAGCTCGTCTCGAAACAGAGAGGCAACAAAGAGAGGAGAGTGTACATTACTTTTTGGAAATCCTCAATAGTAAGGAGTGCACCGCAGAGAGCCAGCATTAAAATCGACACCTCAAATGCCACTTAAACGATCAAGAATAATAAAGCAAAACAAAAGAAAGAAAAGAAAAGAAAACACAATGCATAGCATAACGAGCCATGCATACAACATATGATTACAGTCTTGGCCGGGGGCACAGCGAATTAAAGGAGCAGGTGATGTTACGTCTATTGTCAGATCGAGTGTGTTGGCCAGGCTGTGAGCTGAGATGTCTACTCAGAGCTGTCTATACTATGGACACCGTAGATGCACCCAGGCATATTCTTCTACCCTGTACAGAGCAGTAAAGATCGGCAGTCTTCAAGCACAACAAAATACATCAGGAATCATCAAACGGATGGACGTAAATAAATACAAGGCATGTCGGCACGCAATTTCGTCTGGGGCAAGCCTCGAACATAGTGCTCCCCAAATATTCCCCGAACGTTTCGACCAGAGAGCCACATTGTATCAGAGTATGCTGATCATGAGGGACTAGTCGATAACCAGAATAAGCTCATAGAATCATACTACTATGCATGTAAAAAATCGACTTGATCAGATCGCCAGTGAAACTTTTGCTGATGCTCGGCCTTCCGACGGCGGGGTCTTGGACGGTCCTGATTCCCCTGTCATTATTGGATGCGATATACATACTTTTCCAACAAGAACGATACAGAGTAACTGACAGCTGACATGGGACAAATAAAGTTTGGTCCGATTTGATTAAGGGCGCCCTTGCTATGTATGCTCATGCGTTGGCGGGATTGCAGATTACAACGGGGTGAAGAGTGCGAGACGGACACACGGATGACGACGGCCTCCCCTCTCCCTGAGTGATTTTTGATTCTGGTTCTTGGTGAAGGACGCGCTGCACTGCACGAGCCGAGGTCCGGCAATACACGGACGCATTGGCAATATCTATTCTATATTGGTTGGTGATGTTTATATTGGCCCTGGATATTGCATAATGTTGCACAAACTCGCTGTAGTATATAGGAGGGACGGCAAGCATTACATACAGTATTGACCGCCAGTTGCTCTACTCTGTACACCGTACGGTGCATTGCTGATATCCATTGGCATCTCACAGCTGTTACGTGTTTCTGAAGAACCGAGACGTGTTCTACCACCGCGTATGACTGACTCTATCAGAATCGATCATGGCGAGCTATAGACGGGGATGTACGATATGCCTACGGAGTCATCTGTACGGAGTATGTCCGACAAGAATTGTTGCGACTTGCTGACCGACGGACGGTCTTTGGGCGTTGTTGATGTGGCCGTGCAAATTACCTCGAATACTTTACGAGCACATCACTATCGCCTATATTGTTCATCTATACCAGCAACGACGAGCCACAGCGGGCGTGGGTACCACAGACAGATGCAAGCAGCAAGGGCAAAGGCCGTGTAACATGTTTTGAAGAATACGAGCTGCATGTCGTCATCTGTCCTTGTCGTCGCCGGCGTGCTTTGGGAATTTAAGACCAAATTCGAGACTGTTTCGGCCATATCGTCTCTTTATACTTTCCTTTTTATATGATGCTGAAGACAATTTGTTGCACTGTCTGATAGAATAAGTAGGCTGTATCCTCAACGCCGTGAAAGTCTGAACTATGTACTATGTATTATCTCTATAATACATAATAATACATAATAATACATAGTACAAGATTGCACTGGCTCACTTCTAAATACAGGCCGATGACAAGTTGAATCCTGGAAAAAGGTTGCAGTCAACAAACGCACCGACACTCCTGATCGTTTGCTTGTTTGTACTATATTTGTAAGCTTGTGCACCTACATAGCGATACACAGTACAGCAATGTGGAGCGAGGCAGAGCAAAGCACGGAACAGAGAGAGCGGTACATCATCCCGGCGTATTGCTTGATATAGGCAGGCTTGCTCTGCACAATCCTCTTTTATGAAACACGGTCGAACCCCTTCCACCAATTTATCGGGTCCTGAGTCTTTTTTGCTATCCAATACGACCTTTTGCATTCATAGAGTAACACTCTGCACATGTATTTTCTCTCTTGGCAAAGACTTTGTTCCATCGCACTCTTTCAAGAACCCGCGATGTTCGCGGCAAAACTTGTCCATGGAAGGGCACACCTTGTTTGCAGCTGCGACTCTGTAGCTTGACTAATCAACAAAAGATCCATTACCAAGCTCAGAAAACCAAGTGGTGTATACACTGAGTATATAAAATGCAACACGATCCAAATATATCTGTCATCTGAGCTTTGATGGCAAATAGCAGTATATCGTGCAATATAGTCGACATGGTGACACCAACACATGCTGCGTCATAAGAAACCAACCAAGCCTTTGAGCAATATTGCATATTCAGGCATGTGGGTTGGGCTCGGTGAGCACCAGCAATACATAGTATATATTCTGTCTTTACCCGTACTGTTGTGCGACAGGCCTGCTGCATGCTGCTGACTGCTAGATATTGAAAACGGCAGGAACCACCGTGCTTATATAATCTAAAACACCGTCGTGATGCTATATAAAAAGATTTAAAAAAAAAAAAAAAGAACACCAGCAGTCAACGACATTGCAGTCTATCCATGTAAACGCCACCCAAAACCTATCATGGCTTGTGGCTTGAGCTGGCGAGCACCGCAGAACAGCAGAAGCACTTGCCAGGCATTACCGGGCCTTCGATGCGTATCTCCCATCACGTACAAAAGCACTCGGCTATCTAGCTGTACATGACAGATAAAAGGATTAAAAAGTCCAACGGTCGTATCACGCAGAGTTGTGTAATACTCTGCAGCAGCGATTCTCTCATTTTCTCGGATTTGGATTTGGCACATCCCTGCCAGCATGCCAACAGCACCACACCAGCGTCTGCCACTGCTGCACGCCGTCGCTTTTCCCAAGACAACAGAGTAAATCTGCTCTGCATTTTTCATATCTCTTAATACTTATGCTTTTCTGTTCTGCCCTGGAGAGGAACGCTAGTCCGCGATTGTCGCCATCTCATTTGCAGAGCTGATAGTCGCCGACCTCCATTTCATCACGGCGCTTGTCGAGCACACCGTTGGCCAATGGCAGAGCCACATTCTCGTCTCCTTGCATCATGGCAAACAAAAAGACACAAATGTACATGCGTAGTAAGATACATATGCACACCTAGATCACACTGCATGAAATCATTTGATAATCTACTGATATATTGTATGCAATGCACTGCCGTGTCTCATCTGCGCGAGGCTATGAGCGTGCTTGACGATCCTGCTTCGGGGTTCTTCTTGTAGACTTGTAAACCGCCGTTATTCTAGTGTTTTGCTCATTCTATCTGGGTCTAGCTACAGAGGCAACTGAAGGCTTAAGATGTGCAAACATTGCCGTTGGTCGTGCCAGCATGTCGATCTCGTCGACCGTTGCGCTTCATTACCGAGAGGCTGATGTGTTCAAAACGGCACTTCTGGCGGCCGTAATGGCCAAGTGCGATTGATTAGCTTGGACATAATATAATCCTAATTCTTATATTGTACAAAAGTGAAAACGAATCAATACTAGCTGACAAAAGTGGCGGGTAATGACTATTTGCGATGCCCACCACGAGTCTGCTTAGTCATCAACAACATTGCTCTTATCTTATCAGGCACTACCGAGTCTACTGGCATAGCAAAAAAAGTTTATCGCCTTGCAAAAAAGTTTATCGCATCCAAGTGGCGTAAAAGTTGATCGCTACTGACGACAATACTCTCGTTCACAACACAACCTTGCTGCATCCGAATGCCCAACTTCTTCTACCTCTACTACTCTACAATCTAATACAATTCAATACAATCTAATACAATCTAAACCACCACACACGCACACACAATGTCGACAAGATCATCACGGCGGAAGCAGGAGCCCGTCGAGGACGCCGAGATGGCCGATGCGCCGGCGCCGGCCACGGTTGAGGCTGTCGAGGATGCCGAAAACGTGCAGGAGGGTGCCACTGAGCCTTTCGAAGAGGGCGCCGAGGGTGTCCACGGCGACGAGGAGGACGAGGAGGAGGAAGAGGAGGAGCCACAGAGAGTTCGCCTGGTATGTGCCGCGAGACGACAGAGGTGATGGCGAAACCAAGATGAAGAGCAGAACAAAGTAGCTAACATCTCCAGCTGCCCGGATCAACACCGACTGCCGCTTCTTTCGAGTTTCTCGACGAGAGCCACACCATGGGCAACGCCCTGCGCTTTATCATCATGAAGAAGTATGCACAGCGAGAAGAGGCCAGCAAATAGCAGAGGCATATACTGGAGACGAAAGATATAAGAGCACCACAGCTAACACTTTCCCACAGCCCCAACGTCGAGTTCTGCGCATACGCCATCCCCCATCCCTCCGAGGCAAAGATGAACATCCGCATCCAGACATACGGTAAGCAGCTGCAAGCGGTTCTCACGTTCTATAATTGCTGTCCGACAACCTGCTAACAGTCAACAGAGGGAACTGCCGTTGAGGCGCTGGAGAAGGGCCTGCGCGACCTGCAGGACCTGTGCGATGTTGTTGGCGACAAGTTCTTGGAGGCGCGGAGCCAGTTCGTCGAGGCCCAGGCATAGAAATCCAGAGCCACGACGATGCGGGAATGGGTCGACTCTGATGCCGACTCCGAGGCTGTTGCAGCCTCGCCCACCAAAGCCACGGAAAAAAAGCCAAAGAAGTCGGCGAGCAAGTCCAAAAAGAGAGCCAAGCAGTTGTGCAGCAAACAGAGCACTAGCAGCAGTAGCAAGCCAAGTGGGAATACCGGCAGCAAGACCGACAGCAAGACCGGCAGCAAGACCGGCGACAAAGCCGGGAGACGGAGCCGTGGTTAAGCGAGAGTGCCTAGGGGACTGTTGTTATTTTTGATATGATGTTTTGGGTTTAACTAGGCGTTGGCATTTTACACTTTCACAATTTCACAATTTCACAATATCACAATTTCACAACTACAATTGGTTTGGTTTCGTTAGTTGTCATACCGGCATGGTTGAGAGGCCTTTATCAGTGGCCATGATATCAAATAGCAAATCTCAACAAGCAACAATCAACAATCAACAATCAACAATCAACAATCAACAATCAACAATCAACAATCAACAATCAACAATCAATAATCAATAATCAATGATCAGCATGACCTGCCGTTAGATTGGCTAAACATATGTACAGCGTACAGTAAAAACATGAAATAGAAAACGCATATAATAACACCACCATGCCACCTCGTCGACGACCGCGATTGCCGCAGCAGCCAGCCGCCTAGTTGCGGCCCTCGAGGAAACCCTCCATAAAGCTCGCCGGCAGCTTCGGGCCCTTCTTGAATGTATCGTCGGTAAAGTAGGCCATGATGTGGCTTGTCTGGCGCCAGTAGTTCATCGTCTCCTGGTAGTCGGCACTGCTCTGGAACAACAGCACATCGACGACCGGCAGCTTGTTGATGAACCGGTGCCGCTCAAACTCCTGCCGGATCCGTGTGCGCACGACAGACACGGGGAATGGGACTGAGTACATTGTCTGGATTCCGGGAGCCTATATATTGTTAGAGGCTGTATCTGTAGCTCTTGGGCTTGCTGCTAGATGCTTGCTGCCAGCTTGCTATCCTGGTCTGGTTGGTATACTTACAGCACGGATCCATTCTCTGTACGCAGAAATGACTCTCCGTTTTGCCTCGGGCCAGCTCTTTGCTAAAAGTATGTCAGCGCCTGTCCTTCCAATGATTGTTGTCTCCAATGGCAGTCATTGGCCATGCCATCGTTTCCGTCTTCGTTCTGCAGTCGGGGGGCACGTACATTGCCGCGAGACGCGGGCAAACTCTGTGGGTGAGATCGGCATGCTGAAGGAGAATCGAGGGGTGTTATCGGGGAAAAGAGTTGCAAAATAGTGCGCAGACGTGTCGCTCGCTCGCCGGGCAGGATTTTGTGGTCGTGTCGTGCGTGGTCGGTCGCCTGGCACTCGCGGAAGAGGTGTCTCGGCTTCAGGATGCTGCTGCTCCCAGATTTGCTCGTTTCGTCGCTCGGCTGTCCCGCACGCTCCAATCGAAGCCACGTGATCACTGCGAAGACAATAATCCTCCATGTGATTGGCCAGAGCAGCTTTCAGCGATGACTAAGGCTCAACAGTATGAGCTAGTCCCAAAGTGGCAAAGTGGCAGACCCTTACCTGTCGACCTTTCTCGCCTTGTCTGGCAGCCTTACGATATCGCTATCCCACATCTCAAGCTCTCTACCTTCATCATTATCATTTCTCTGCTTCTGATCTTTACCGGCTCTACCCTTCTATATCCGCGACCCCGCACCCAACTTCCACAATGCCTGCCATTCGCCATGCATCAAAACGTAAGCCGCCGCCAGACGGCTTCGACGATATCGAGGACGACCTGCTCGTCTTCTCCAACAAGATGAAGGATGCACAGAGCGCGCCCGCCGACGGCATGCCCAAGCATCAAGCGCAGTGGCCCATCTTCCAGATCTCGCATCAGCGCAGCCGCTACGTCTATGAACTCTACTACGAAAAAGAAGCGATCAGCAAGACCCTGTACGACTACTTGCTGAAGAACGGCTATGCCGATGCGATGCTCATTGCCAAATGGAAGAAGCAAGGCTACGAAAAGGTAAGCCTTCTAGATTTCAGCATTTTTTTTTTGAGAGAGAGATGTCTTTCTACATAGCTGCTTCTGTTACTAACAAATCAGCTGTGCTGTTTGCGGTGTGTCCAGACGAAGGAGACCAATTTCAACTCGACCTGCATCTGCCGTGTGCCCCGCGCCCAGCTCAAGGAAGACCAGGAAATCCAGTGCGTCAGCTGCGGCTGCAGAGGGTGCGCGTCGAGCGACTAGTTGGCAAGATTCGAATAAGCGGTCGCCGTTGTTGGTGTGTCACTCATGACGAGTCCGATGCAACATACCACGGGCGCGTCTCTCCAACTACTACGAACATCTACCAACAACAAGAAAATAGCGAAGCGATTGCATTTACGTGGGATATGGCTGGGATGGCGTTGGGTCTTTTGTTTGTATTTCTTCTTCTTCTTCTATTCATGTGTTTAATCTGGCGCTGAAACATTCGTATATGCAAAGTACTTTACTATATAAACCTATCACTGGCGCTCGGCGTGATGAGGCATCGTGTAGGCATATGACAAGAATTTAAAATTGATATCCAACTAGATGGTATTGTTCGCTATGCAGAAACAGTCATGATAATGATTCGTCAAGCCGCAGCTCATCGTCTGGCAAAGCCTGCTTTCCCACCGCCCCGGCCGAACCGCACACTTCGGGGGATAAATGTCATTGATGACATGGCGCCGGCGAGGTCGTCCATCTGCACGTCCGCTGGCCCATCTGGCCTATCTGGCCCATCCGGCTCGTGCGCAGGGGCAGCCTTCAATGGAAGAACCTCTGTATCGCTCTCTTGCGGCGGCGTAGACCTACTGCTGGCTCCAGGATCGGGTACAGCCTCTCCTGCTGGACCATCGGTGCCGCACATACTGACACTTGCCGTCCTCCGCCGCATCTCCTTCTTAGCAAAGTTACCACTGGAAGCGCGGCGCCGATGCTGCCAGCGACGGCCGCCGTCGTCGAGCAGAGACTGCCGGCCGTCCGTGCCATACTGCGTGATCAAGAAGAAAAAATTGTTGGGAAAGCTGTGCTTGTCGATGAGGTGTCGCCGCCGCTTGTCCATGGATCTGCACTTGCGGTCACATCCCTCAACAAAACAGGCATACTGCGGAGTTAGCATGCATTTTGTATATGTAGTTTGTATTATAAAACTGTCTTACTGTATGCTCCCCCTTCTCGCGCTTGACGGCTACAAAGGGGTCGTGCCATTCGTCGCCATGAAGGCTGAGATACATTGGCGACGGAAAGTTGCGCCGGCACTCGATACACCGGTTGAGATGCTCCTTGTTGTAGTGAGTCTCATATGCCTCGTAGGTTGGGAAGTCAATATGCTCCCGGTGTAGCAGACACGTCATGATGGCTGTCTCGGATCCGCTGTCGGCAGCGTCCACGTCGGGCGAGAGACTGGCAATCTTGGCGCGGTATTCCGTGGAGGCTGCGGGAGCCGTAGGAGCTGCTGAAGGCGACCTCGATCTTGAAGCGTCCAGGTCACTTGTAGCTGCTGGCGAGTCTGGCGACCCTGATAATCCTGACAATGGTGGCGACATCAGCTCCTCCTCAGGCTCGCGTGAGCGCTTCATGGCGTTGGGCTGCAGTCTGTGTACTGCTCGCTGTGAGCTCTGGTGGTATCCTTCTGTGCCGGGCTCAGTCACCGCCTTTTACCCAGTCTATGCATGGAGGACAGCACTAAGATGGAGACGATGGGTCAGAGGATAGGGCGCATAAGGTGCATAAGGCCAGCCATGGAGATGCACATGCATGCTGAGGCCTGGTTCTGGAGTCTCGAGGACGCTGCCGCCGTGGCGACGACAAAGGCAGTGAAGCCAAACGCATCAAATGGACTCAAAAGTTATTAAAATAAACAAAAACTAGGCCGTTGAAGACTGTGTATAGCGGACTATCGCCGGGTGACGACAGGCTCAGCACTTGGCATATTTGCCGTTTAGCGCACTTTGAGGTCCCACGACAGGCAGGTGCAACTAAGTGCTATTTGCAGCTGACAGCTAGTTGATAACCAGTTGATAACAAGTTGATAACTAGATAACTAGATAACCAGATAACTAGATAACCAGTTGATAACTCGATTGAGTCACGTGAAGCCAAACTCGGCAATGCCCCTCCCCCGCGACCTTCTCCACTAAGATGTCGTGCCGAGCGGAAGGCGCGTTTGACTAATTAATCAGTTTAGTCATTTTAGTCGCTTGGGCCATTAAACTACGTGACGGCTTTGTAGAGTGTTATTAGTGCCTTGCCTGCGCTATTAGCATGGTCACATGCGGCTGAAGAGCCTTCGGCTGCTGCACACTGCAGGTCTCGTGAGCGCCTATCGGGCCAGGCTAGGCCCCATCCTGCTGCACTTTATCTATCCCATGCACGTAGTTACGTATCCATGTATCTGCCATAGTATCTCATTCACGGCAGGTGCGATAGCTCCCAGGCACTGTTTTTCCAGATCCAGACGACACACCTCGACATCCCACCCACAGGCATCGCCACTTTCTCATATAGCCTTTTGACCTGTTAATCAAAATAGCATTCGACTTCTCTTTACATTCGTGCTCTGTGGATTACTGGCTATTTGTCATCCTCGTGTCTGCCTACTAACAGCTTGCTTTTGTGCTTTTGTGCTGTCTCTGCCGCTCCATCGCCGACCCACTGGTATCACCTTTGTCTCGAAAGTACCTCCTCGGACGTCACGACTACATTCATTTCTCTGGCCTTCGAGTCCTGGGCGTTGGTGGCGTCGTGCGTGTCGCCTTGCTGCTGCTTCACTCTGATCGTTACATCACCCTTCCCCCACCCTCGCGTCGCCGATCCATCCCTCACCTCGACCCGCGATCTCGACATCTCGGCATCTTGCCAAGACACGACATCCAACGGCTCTGGCAGCCACAGTCAACTACAAAGTAACCACGCCAACTACCGACTGTCATGAGCGTGTCCTATTGATCACTTTCGGCCCGACCCTGTCGCTCGCTTCCCACCACCGCATGACTCTCGCCTCATCATCATCCAGCCTCGCGCACCACTTCGACTGAGACGTGCGGCCCTCGGTCTGCCCCTTGCGTTTGCGCATCATGGCCCCTCCTCAGTCTTCTTCGGGTTCTCATAACACCATTGGTTAGTACTGTCTCTGGCTTCACTATCCTGTGACTGTATCGCTCTGCGCATCGCGTACTGACCATCCTCTTCTTCCAGCAGACCCCCAGGCCTTTACTCAAGAACCCTACGACACTACCATGCCCCTGTGGAACCCTGCTGCCCTCCTTGAGCCACAGCGTCACATCCCCTCTTCAGCATCGCCGACACCATCCTTCCCTATGCTCTCGTCTACTCTGCCACCGTCTGCGCCGACATCTGTCTACGGCGGTTCGCAAGCAGGCGGCCCCGAGGACGCTGTGTTTGCCTTTCGCAACAACACAAACAGCCCGTCCATCACATCCACGGGCCGGCCCATGAGCAACCCGCCCAACGACCTCGTGTTCCACTTCGCTGGCCCCGGCACCGACGACGGCTATCTGTCCTCCGGCGACCGGATCAGTGCAGACTTTATCGGCGGCACAAGGGCCGGCGGCAGCGGCAGCGGCCATGATCTCGATGACGTGATGCCGCCCGATGTGCCCGATGTGCCCGCCCCCTCTACTGGGATGGGTTCCATGCTCGAGCGGGGCTTCATGCTGCAGGACCGCGCCGATTTCCCAGAGCCAAAGCGCCGCAAGATCGAGTCAGGATTGCCAACACATTCCAAGGGCTTTGTTCCAAGCGTCAGCAGCGGACTCCTTGCCAAGGCTATCAAGGAAGAGCGCTCCAAAGATACGAAGCCGACACTGAACCTCGACAGGCCAGTGATAGATCTAAGCGAGCCTCCTATGACTGCAGTCAAGTCAGAAGTCAGACCAGAAGTCAAACCAGAGGTGAAGACAGAGGTAAAGACTGAGAGCCAAGGTCAAGTCAAGCCAGAAGTTGGGAGCGAGAACAAACCACCTGTCAAAGGGGAGCCAGAGGTGCATGCCCCTGTCACGGTCGATCTTACAGAAGGTTTGTGCATTGCTGCCCATATATCTAACAAACCACAATTATATACTGACACTGCCAACACAGGCCCCGAGAACACACCCAGAGCCGATGATGGATATGAAGAAGTCTGCTTTGGCTCCGTATTAGGAATTAGTGTCGATTGCCACACAGTCCCAGCCCCCAAGCCCGGAAGCCAGGCTATGGGCGGTCCAGCTTACTGGCCAACTGTGAAAATAATGCTGCGCCGAAACGAAGGCGATCGAACCAACAGGATCTTCGTGCTGGATCACACACGACAGCCCTTTGGTACTCTGGACCGGAGGGCCGGCGAGTGTTTCAGTATGCTCCTCGATGTTGGACGGGTGCATCTCCGGGTGGTTGCCAAGATCCCATCACGACGGAGGAACGCCGATGAAGCTGTCGGGCAGCCGATATCACGGTCGTGCAGAATTGACATGGTCATCTACGGCGCTGCAACATTTGCGCACGCCATAGGAAAGCGCTTGGCCAAGCACAACTTCAAGCTTGTCAAGCCCAACCATTACGATGCAGACATCCGGCTTCTCATTCCAGAACAAGTCTTTCCGTCAGCTTCAGCAAATGCCGCAGCTGCTGGCACAGTGCTGCCTGGACGACCGGCCCATGCAAACCCTACAACAAGTGCACCCGCTTACCCGGCAATGACCCCGGTCAGGACCATGGAGGAGATCCGCTCAGAAGTGCTCAATGTCTTTGACAATATGGCCAGCTCCGAGGAACTGCCCGAAATGGACCCGACACCCACTGTGCTGACCCCTATGCTTCGCCACCAGAAACAGGGCCTGTACTTTATGACGCAGCGCGAGAAGCCGCTGGCTGAACACGTAGACACCAAGCTCACGTCTTCGATCTGGCAGGTGAAGCCAGCTCTGGGCAACCAGGCGATGTACTACAACCTCATCACAAACCAGACAGAGATGACCCGGCCCAGCGAGTCTCTTGGCGGCATTCTTGCAGACATGATGGGGCTGGGAAAGACGCTCAGCATCCTCTCGCTGGTGGCAGGCTCGAAAGACCAAGCTACCCATTGGGAGGCCCAGCAGCCGTCACAGCCCAGGGCGCCAGAGAGAAAGAAGAAGCCCGGCGCACCTCACAATTTCGATGCGCCTGTGCCCCAGACCCTGGATCTGACAAGGCTTAGAAAAAATGGCAAAGGAACACTTCTCGTCTGCCCTCTTAGCACGGTAGCCAATTGGGAGGAGCAGATCAAGCAGCACCTTGCACCTGGCTCGCTCACCTACCACATCTACCACGGCCAGAACCGCATCAAAGACATTGACGAGCTTTCCTCATACGACCTTGTCATCACCACATATGGGTCGGTCTCTAGCGAACTTACAGCGCGGAGCAAGGGGAAGCCCGGGCCACACCCGCTGGAAGAGGTCGGCTGGTTCCGTGTTGTCCTCGATGAGGCGCACATGATTCGCGAACCAACGACGCTCCAGTTCAAGGCAATCTGCCGTCTGCAGGCCAGCCGTCGCTGGGCCGTGACAGGCACGCCTGTGCAAAACCGTCTCGAGGATCTGGGATCGCTGCTCGCGTTCCTGCGGCTCAAGCCCTTTGACGAACGTACAAAATTCAACCAATATATCGTGAATCCGTTCCGTGCTTGCGATCCCAACATCCTGACCAAGCTGCGTGTGCTGGTTGACACCATCACGCTCCGCCGCCTCAAAGACAAAATTGACCTCCCGCCCCGTACAGATGTTGTGGCGAGGCTCGAGTTCAATCCCGAGGAGCGCCGGCTGTATGAATTTTACTCCAAGAATGCACAGGACCGGCTGCAGGTGCTCACACACGACAACGACCGCATTCTCGGCGGCAAGGTTTACATTCATATTCTGCAGGCTATTCTTCGCCTCCGCCTCATCTGCGCCCATGGCCGTGATCTCCTCAACGACGAGGATCTGCGCGTCCTGCAGGGCTCTACGCTCGAATCTGCTATCACCCTTGACGACGACGAGGATTTTTTGGGCAGCGCCAAAAAGCCACTGGGCGAGGGCGAGGCGTATGGCTATTACAACCTGCTCGTCGAGTCGGACCAGGATAATTGTATCCAATGCAAGCGCCGGCTGGGGTTCTCGAGCGAGACGGGGGCCGAAATTCGCTCGGAAAAGCAAGAGGATATCATCTGCTATATCACGCCGTGCATTCACCCTTACTGCCCCGATTGCGTCAAGCACTTTTGCGACCGCGAGCGCCGCGTCACATACAAGAGCAACGATGTCGGCATCTGCCCGCAGTGCAATGCCGAGGTGGTCTTTACGTGCGCCGAGATTCGCCATGACCGTGCAGATAATGAGGATGACGCCATGGGCAACCGCGGCAAGTCTTCGCGCCGCAGTGGAGGAGCCAAGGGCTCGTCGTTGTCACTGTCGTCGGCCGGCAGCTCAAGCACCAATGTTCGAGAATACGGCGCTGCCTCGGGCTCGGGTTCTGTCCACCCGTCGGCGGGCAAGGTTATCAACGAGGAGAGGTACACTGGGCCTCACACAAAGACGCAGGCCCTGCTCCAAGAGTTGCTCGCGCTCAAGGAAAAGAGTCTCGCCAACCCGCATGAGCCGCCATACAAGTCGGTCGTGTTCTCGGGCTGGACGGCCCATTTGGACCTGATCCAGCTGGCCCTAAACAATGTGGGCATCAAATACTGCCGGCTGGATGGAAAAATGACACGCATCGCGCGGTCGCAGGCCATGGAGACATTCCGCGAAGACCCGTCGGTGCATGTGATCCTCGTCTCGATTATGGCCGGCGGCATGGGCCTAAACTTGACGGCCGGCAGCAATGTGTACGTGATGGAGCCGCAGTACAACCCGGCCGCCGAGGCGCAGGCCATTGACCGCGTTCACCGTCTGGGCCAGAAGCGGGAAGTTCGGACCGTGCGGTATATCATGAAGAGCAGCTTCGAAGAGCGCATGCTTGATATCCAGGACCGCAAGATCAAGATGGCCAATCTGTCTATGGACCGCGGCGACCGCAGTGCAAACCCTAACGATGCGGCACGGCAGCGGCTAGAGGACCTTCGTAGTCTATTTACGTGATATGGGCATCCCCTTTTTTATTATTTTTATTATCAACATTTAGATAAGTCTCGCAAGTAATGTTTATACCAATTTCTAATCCAGCACATGGTTTACATCTATCGAGTCGAGTCGAGTGAGATCACATGACTTCTGTTCGGAAGATCCAAGTGCGAAGCTTATATTCAAAATACGCCGCGAAAACACCCTTGACGTTGATTTACTCCAAAATTCACTACATTGCATTCCGAACGGTTGATAGTAATAAAATAATAATTTTAGGGACAATAAAATAGATAACGTCTCGTCGTAATAGAAAACACCCATCTCCTTGAACTCGCATTTTGTGTCGAGAAAAAACGCCTGAAAATACAAACTGAAAAGCAGTTGCTTGTAAATGTCTCCCATTCACTTGCAGTCATAATTAACAACACTGTACTGTTCTCATACTAGAACCGAACCACAGGTTGCATACACACATGGACTGAAAAAAAAAAGATATGAACTAAAGCAGCTTGCTTATGCGGCATGCGCCGTGGCAATAGGCTGCGCCGCACGAGTGACCTGCTCGCCGGCACGGACAATACGGTGTCCGGCGGAGTCGGTGGCGTAGTTCATGTCCTTGCTCTCGTAATGGGAGCGCTTCCAAATCTCGACCTCACAGCCTCCACGGAGGACACCGACACGCATGGTAGACAGCATGTTGTGGGCGGCGTTGGAGTGGTTATACACGCCACCATTGAAGATTGCTGTGGCATCCTTGCCAATGGCTGAAGAGATGAGGGCCTTGCCGCCGGGGTGGTCCTTGATAAAGTCGGTGACATCGTGGATCACACCAGCAACAGCGATAAGGGCCTTGCCCTCCTTGGTCTGGGCAACGAAATCATCCCAGTCGACGACGGGGAGCTGCTCCAGGGGAATACCCCAGTCCAGGGTAGAGCGCTTCTGGTCGAGCTTCTTCTGCAGCTGCTGAAGACGGCCCTTTTCGATTTCGTTCTGGCGGAACTGCTTGAGGTCGTAGGCGAGGCCAAGCTGCTTCCAGACCCAAATGGACCACTTGGTCGGGTCGTACTGCCACCATTGGATAGCGTTGCGGTAATCGGACGGGAACTCGTGGTGGAAGTTGTGGTAGCCCTCGCCGAGGGTGACAAGAGCAGTGATGACGTGGTCACGCGGCGAGTTGCGGTCGTCAAAAGGCTGGTCACCGAGCCAGTGAGCAAGCGAGTTGACACAGAAAGTGGCCTGCTGGACAGCAAAAGCACGCAGAAGACCGCCGTAGATGAAGCCGCCAGCCCAGTCGCCCCAGCCAAGACCGCAGACAAGCATGGGGAAGCCAATAGCCATAAAAAGGACGGACTTGATGTAGTTCTTGTGCTGCCAGACGACAACGGCATCCTCGTTCAAGTCGGTGATGTCGGTGCGGCCGATGCGCTTGGGGTTCTGCTTCATGACCATCCAGCCGAGGTGAGAGTACAGGAGACCCTTGCGAACGGAGTAGGGGTCCTTGTCGGTGTCGGTGTAACGGTGGTGGGCACGATGGCCGCGGGACCACCAGCGGATGGAGCCCTCAACGGAGCCGGCACCAACAGCAGCGAGGTAGATCTTGAGGGGAAGGGTAGCCTTGTAGGAAGAGTGAGCCCAGAGACGGTGGTATCCTAGACTGTTAGTTTTTCTGTCTTGCTAGCATAGAAACACACAGAAGTGACTCAGACATACCGGCAGTAATACCCAGGCCTGTGTTGAAGTAGTACACTAAGGCGAAAATTAAAGTATTGAGCCGCAGGGGAACCCAGTATGCGGCAATCATGGCGGCGAAGTGAATGAGGAGAATAAATGTCGTGTTGAGCCAGTCGACATGCTTGTACCAGTTCTTCAGGGTGATGGGCGTCTCCGAAATGTGCTGCTTGCGGATGTCGTACTGCTTGGAGCGCAGCGGCTTGAAGTCGGTGGTGCCATCGACAGTGGCGTCTGCGGCTAGGGGAGCCATCGTGACGGAGAGAAGAAGAAGAAAACACACAAATGAGACTAATAAAGGGTAACGCTGTTGCGGGAAGCCAGCCCAGATATCAACAATCTGGAGTCGTCCTCTTTTGCACCAGAAGCCTCGACAAGAGCTGATTGGTCTTAGGCGAGAGAATATAATAAAAAATAGAGGGATAGAGGGAATGCAGGAGTGAGGTCGATCCCGTTGTCGTCGAGGATTAGGATGTGAGAGTAAACATGCACAAGGACATGCAAACGGAAGAGGGTGTTGAAGGACGGGAGAAAGAAAAAGAGGAAGAAAAGAAGAAGAGGAAGAGAAAAAAGGGAGAGGAAGAATGAGGAGATAAGAGGAAGGAAAAACAAAGCAGATTATATGAAGCAGATCGAAACGGAAGGAAGTATATGTAGGTGGGGGAGCTTCAAAGGGAAAGAACGGCTTACAAGCACCTGAGGGCGATATGGATGGGGAAGGAGGCAAAACTGCAGACAGGAACAAGGGGGTATGTTGAGAGCGGTGGGAAGGCAGGAGCAACGCAAGACAAAGCTTTTGGGGGAAGGTACGACGGGGTAGGAACAGCCAGGCCGAGGTGGGCTGACGACTGGCCAGTTGGATTGGCTAGCGTTTAACTTGATTGTTTTATTGATTAATTTTGATGTTTATTCCGCTGTATCGACTGTTGCTTTTCTTTTACAAGTTTCTGGTTTTATGGCTTTCTGATTAAATAGTTGTCTTCCTTGTCCTCTTTCGCCATCTATGTAATTGCCATGTCCGAGCCAGTGGCGGCATGTTGGGATTTCCCTTTTGGGCCTGTCGCCCACGCATCCGTGTGGAGCAAGTGCGTGTTATTGCCGGTTTGAGTATTCCTGGAGGGAAGGTACGGACGAGGGTATCATCAATCAAGAGCAAGGAGGCGGTATGGGGCAGTTGCGCCTCTGTAAAACCTGATGGGTTTGGCAGGAGCAGGTCAACCCGTTCCTGCTGGCTTGCTCTTTAGGTGGCTAGGTACTAGGCACGGGTAAGCGGAGAGCAGTCGAGGCCATCCTTTGCTGGACTACGATGTATTTTGTTGACTGGGAAGGTGCCTGCATACATTGTATGTGAGTGACATAATCTTGCCTGGGCCTATCGCACCTGCCTTTTCCCTGAAGAAGCCATGCTGCAGCCCATTACAGGCAGCTATGTCCGGAATGGTTGCCGCGCGTGCGTTTGATGTCGTTGCCGATATCAGTTACAAATAATGCATATTGATTGGCGATATAGTATCATATCCTTTTCGGCTTCGCATACTATCTCTCACAACCCTGATCGCATTGTAATAAACGACACCATACATAGTAGTCACCAGCTGCTGTATGGTGTCCGTTGCGCCGAATGGCCTCTGGGGTGACGTTCGGTTATTCTTCTCTTCTTTTCTCAGTAATTACGATACATCACACTCGTTTTTTTTGTGGTATGTATTTCTGGATTTTCGCCCTTTTTGCCTTACTGCTTTTGTGCCTTGGTGTTTTGTTGGGGCCAAAAATATCAAAAAGATGGGTTGGCGTGAATTCTGTTGGGAACGGATTACGGGGAGCGGGAGTGGCAAAGGCTGGGAGCGAATATGGGTGTGTGTGATTGGCCAGCGCGTCTGTGTAAGTGGCCCTAGCTTCTCCACCTTGACCACCACGGCGTTCAGACTGACACCTGGTACTTGCGGGTCCTGCATAACTACGAGTAGCACAATGTACCTCTTAAACTGGCGGGGCCGCGAAACGTCACTCGTCAACAACAAATGCGAGGAGCGACGAGGTGAGAAGGGAGGGTGCAAAAATTGGATGCTTTTCTCGGAGAATAAAACCAGAAGCACGCAGAATAAGCAGAATCAAATCAACCCGATAGCAATCGGCGCATCACATGCTTTTTGCATCGTCGTCTGAGCTCGGTCATGCTCATTGCTGGCCCGCTGGATGGCCCGTTTCAACGGTGGTTTGATGTTTTGATGCTGTCATGTCCCAACAACGGGACTCATCCAAACGGCTTTGATGGGCGTCTCCTAGTGCATGCTGTTCGGTGTTGGGAAGCAATCTGCGTGTTGTGCCAGCTCTTGGATTGACATGTGCATCGTTGCTCTTGGTCGTCTTCGATACACATCGAGGGAGGGCCATCAAGTCGCGGCTGTTCTCTGATGGCCCAACAAGAACATTCTGATCTGTAGACAAGAGTCCAAGAGTCAAGAACAGCCCACGTCTACATAGTATCCTCGTATTCCTGGATAGACTGCCACGCATCGACCACGCCGTTTAGATCGCCAAGACTGCGAAACACCGTCATTATTCTGGCCATTTCTTCCCGAACACGCCTTACTCGGTGGGCATGCTGGGCCGAGACTTGACCTCGCAGCGTTGCGGCGCCCACTCCATAGCGATTCTGTATGATGTACTTGCACAAATCGCACTCCGGCTCTCCCTCACTTCCTCATCAAAGAGGACGGGGACCTGTTGAAATTTGGCTGGCATTTTCCGGCATATAGTCTCGACACGTGACCTCAAACGGCTGACTCCATAATGCCAGGCTTCTAGACGAATACTGCTGCGCTAGCCCATCAGAGATTAGCCACACCGTCGGTCCGCTCGTCATTGATCTGCCCAAACTCTAATGCAACAAAATTCATGATAATAAGTACACTTCTGGCTGGGTTTGTCAACCCGCAACCAAATAGCAAACTGCAAATAGGCAAGTTCTTTCACATTCTGCAAGCAGGCAGGCTGCCAAGCAATAGAAGATAGAAGATAGAAGCATTTCTTCATAGTATGTGCAATCTCGGCAATTCGCGACGACACTTCACTACAAGCTGTTTGTGGGAAATCGTCTATCCTTGTCCAGCCTTGCATGTGATAATAGTAATTATATCTGGAATATATCTTGAAAATCATAATAGCAATAAGCCAAAGAAAAAAGTAAAAATATACAACAAGACCGAGATGAATGCAAGTGAAAGACCAGGCCGTATAATGAAGAAATCAGACATAAATAAATGCATTGTAAACGAACAAATAAAGCAAAAAGACCGTCCACAAGATAACTGAAAAATATATATGAACAAAAGAAACCCTAAGAATTTCATGATAGATAGAAATTTCCATAAACACGTGTACTCATATATGCCACCGCACTTCATGTCGTTACAAGTGCAGGCAGCTTGTTGTCGCTGTCGACGTGCTGCCTGTCGTGGGTTTCCTTGCCGTCATCGCACCGATCAAGCGGCACTGCGCCTTGATTATCTGATCCTAGGGCATAGCTATCCGTGCCTTCGTCTGAAAAGTACACGTCGTCGCTGCTGTCGTCGGCCTCAGATCCCGAATCTAGCGTGGCAAGCGTGACTGTTTCACCAGGAGGACCTGCAGCATCTGGCTTCGGTCCTTCATCAGCATCAGCAGACTCGTCAGAGTCCTCGTCGCTGGTGTTGTCTGATATGGCATCGTCGTCTCCTTTCGTAAAATTGGCCGGTGCATCGGGTTGCGGGGCGTCATTGCCGTCACCGTCACTTTCGTCATCGCCGTCAGCGGAAGCATCGTCAGTCACCGATTCGTAAACGTCCTTATCGAGAACTCCGTTTTGTGCCGTCTCTTCACCGGCCTCATAGACAGTTGTGTTGTCCGCCTGAGCCGGAAGCTTATCTTGACCGTTTTCTCGATGTAATGGTGGCGGTGTTGGGCACCGCTGCGCAACATATTGCGCCTCCGTCTGCGAGCCTTCACGCTGCGTAGACTCGTTTCTCCTGTCGATCCGCGACAAGCTCGGCGGAGAGCGACCTCTGGTCGGGTAATAGTACGGCTCGTTCGAAACACCATTCATGGGGTCGACATATGTGTGCCCAAAATTCACATATGACCACTCGTTGCTGGGTGTCACTGACTTGATCCGCGGCACAATTTCGGCAAACTTCTCGTCCAAGTGTGCACCTTTGCTAGGCGGCAGATGCTCGATGCCGTCTGGATTGTAGTCGCTCGAGGCTGCACTCTCAATGCCAGCCTTGTGTCGGTACGAGTCCCGGCCATCGGCCAATGACCCAGATGGTACACTTTGCGCGTAGAATGTTGAGTGGTGAGGCCCACCAACCCATTCATCATCATAGTCGCTGTCTTCCAACCGACCAGCTACACTGTTTGGACTCGGGAAGTAGCTGAGAAGCTGGCTAGCCTGGGCTCGAACTCGAGGATCATCCGCCAGGCACGTTTCCACAACAGTTCGGTACCACTGAGGTACTCCAACATCAGGCTCCAAAAGCAGCGGCCGGCCATGGGCCTCAGGATCGTCGTTTTGTGTAGCTAGTGACCAAAGCACCATACCCAGCTGGTATAGGTCCGACTTGACACCAATGTACATGGAGATGCGCTGTTCACTCTGGATGAGGGGCGTTGCCTCGGGCGGCTCCCAGCCCACAGGGCACCCACGTCGGTTGATGTCGATGATTTTAGCGTTACCAAAGTCATCAATCACAATATTGGACAGGGTAAAGTCGCCCTGGACAAAGCCCGCTTCATGGACCTCTGACAGACCGTGGACAATCTGCCGTGCCCACTTCATCCGCGTCTGCCACGGAATGCCATGGTTGTTCTCATAGAGGATATCAATCAGCGCGCCTTGCTCGGCGTAGCTGATTAAAAGGCCCTTGACCCGGTCATCGTCGCCCGTGACAATACCATAGAGCTCAATGACATTGTGAGAGCCCCTCAGAAAGTTCAAAGCATTCACTTCGTACAGAAACTCGTCGACAGAATCTGGCCCGGGGATCTCCTTCTTAATGAGCGTTCTGCCATCGACGCGGACCTTGTAAACAAAGCCAGACATGTGAGACTCAAAATCAACATCCCGCTCTCGGATCTTGCGGCAGTCCAAGTGGTGCACAAAGTGGCCTGACGGGTAGTCAATGATTTCCTACTATAGTCAGTAACAAGCTAGTTAAATGCATTATGCCTCGTGCAATAAAAGTCAAAACGCACCGTAACATCTTCGACAACATGGACATGAAGACGGCCTTCTGTTGTTTGCAACTTGAGGTTGGTGACTGTGTCGTAAAATTGGATGTCGATGAGGCTTTCACGTATTGCCTCGTAAATCATCTCGTTTTTGTCTCTTTGGACTTTGGTGTCCATCAGGTCCATCTCAAGCGAGCCCTCAGGGGCATTGCGGTAGTCCAGAGAGATTGTTACCCGCCGTGACAACTCGGGCCGCTGGCGATACGTGACAAAAAACTTTTCACGCCGTGACCTATCACGAAAGTGCATGGACAAGTTGAGGATCCAGATATTCTCCAGCTCAAATCGAATTCTCTGCTCGTACTCAGTAGAGGTCATGGAACTGGTATCGATGAGATATGGCTCCCTTGAGCGGTCTCTAGCATACACGTCGTGAGCCAAACACTCGCTCTGGCGGTCTTCTTCAAAAGTGAGTCGCTGGGGTGACAAAGATAGGTCATCCAGGCCTCGCACTTGGTCCTCAATGACACTATCATCATCAGGAGAAGGTTCGTAGGCCTGGGTGTTTAGGGTGGGAAGTGGCGGTACTGGTGGTATGGACTCTAGCCGGGCCTTTTGTCTGGGCACTGAAATGCCTCGACCTCTTGGTTCTTGGTGGTGGGATATACTCGGAGCACTGCTGCGGGGGTTTGTAAAGGTATGAGGATTTGAGGGTGATGAGACGCTTCTTGATAGCCGCCTATCAACTGAGGCTGCTCGCCTCTCATCAGATGTGGGCAGCACTTCTAGGAGATTTTGCCGGAGCTCGGATTGCTGGCGGGCGAGTGTTTGAGTGCGAGGAAGATTGGGAACAACGTCCCATTGTGACCGGCGGCTGTGGAATGTTTTTGGTGGAAAGCCGTCCCCGTCCCCGTCCCCGAGTACATCCCCGCACTCTGTGCCGTCCCGGGCAGGGGTTGAGCTTGTATGTGTTTCTCGTAGTTGTAGGGTGGGTGGCGGGAGCTCTGGCGAAAAAACATCATGGGTATCCTGCTCGGGGCTTGCGCTCGGCGAAGATGGGGCAGTTGCTGGAGCCGCCAACTCATCGGTTGGTGACTTTGGCTGAGCCATGGCCTCGAGAAGGGCAAGAAGCCGAGTGATTTGCAGTAACTGGCCAACTCTGGTAGTCTGATTATCTCAAGGATTTTGATTCTGTTGAGATTTTCCAGAAAGGCGTGTGAATGGGAACCGGGGAAACAGAAGCAGGGCGAAACGAAAACAAATAGAATCCGGTGTGAGGTACAAGCGATTATTTTAGCGGGTTAACGGTTGACTGGAGTGACCATTGATTCGATTCGTGTTTGTTGCAAGAATAAAGACTGTAGGGCATGAGTAGAACGGCGGACGAGGTAGCAATTGCGGCACAGAAAAAGCCAATAACCGAACAAAAAAATAACCAGATAATCAGATAACCAAAATAACCAAATAACGAAAATTGTCGAAAGTTGTATGTGTTCTTAACCAGAGACAGATGTAAACACCAGACTCATAGTAGATGCAGGCGTGGCCAAGCAACCCGTAGAAGCAACCCGGAGAAGCAACGCGTGGAGGGGCCGGGACCGGGTATGGGGCGGACTGGGCAGCACAAGTAGCACACTGCGTAGGCAACAGCAAGAGAAAGCCCGATTGGATGGTCTCAGTCAGGTCGTCGGTTGCAAAGGCAAAGGCTGGGTTGGGCAGACGAAGCAGGTAAGACAAGGTATGTCTCAAAAGGATCAAAGTACAGCAGCGTTGAAGTATTGGTCGTATTGACGCAAGAGACTGCAAGAGACTGCAGAATAATGTAACAAAGGGTGACGATGCTGCAAGATGCGGTGACCGGCGCGTGAGGTTGTGGTGTGCAGGCGGCGGCAGCGGTGAGGAACGTCGGTGGACAGTGTTGCCAGGCTAAGCTGTCTAGCTGGGCTTGGTGATTTGGCAGGATTTGTTGTAGTGCTGTGGTGTTGTATGCAGTGTTGTAAGATACTGTATGTAGTGTCGATTAACGCGCAGTGAGCGAGTCCTCTGAGCGCCGTCCTGCCTGGTGGGGGGGAGAGGGGACAATGTATGTTTTATATGAAGGCGGGAGATGTCGCAAAGATGATCAGGACAAAGTCCACCTTGTGGACAAAATGTGGCTGCTCGGAGTAGAAATGGCCCTCCGCAATATGCATGGGCAAGGTGACTAGGTGACAAGCAACAGCACCAGCACCAGCAGAAATCAGACTCGACAAGTCAGTATCACCACAGAGAATTGGACAGGGGGGTGATAATGGAAAGGGCGGCATGTAGCAAAAACGAGATGGGGCTGTCTGCTTGATCTTATTCTGGGGCTTGTCCGTTGTGCTGGCTTGTTTGGCTCTGGCTAGCTCAAAACAGCACTTTGACTGTTGTCGTCACACACTATCTCAGGTCGTTTTAGCCAAAGTGAGGGTAGCATGCTGCATCCAACGCAAGCTGAGCCACGGCCTGGCTTGATCTGGCCTATGCGTCGCTGTTCGTTGCCTTCTTTTGATATTTGCTGGTGTTGATATTGCCCAGATGATGCCCTGAACTGGCTGGCTTGCTGTAGAATCGCCTTGGCTGGAGGCGCTAACGGGGGGGCTAAAGGGTGGGAGCCTGTGGATGGAGACCGGCCGACTGGGGGGGGGGGGGTTGAAGTAGATAAAGAGGTGAAAAAGAGGTGATGAGCCGTCAATGTGCCAGATGCCAACAGGATGGTGATATGGTGATTGATAACATTGGTTGCGTAGACTAATTCAGTCGTCATGGGAGATAATATCTCGTGTTGATTGTCACTAACAGGGCTTGTTTTCAAAGACGTGCAGGCGACTGATTGAGTATCGAATGTATCAAAGCAGCAAGCAGCAAGCACGAGGCTCGTCTTGGGCACAGATGCATGCGCGTGAGTCGGAAGGCGGGTGAAATCGACGATGGGTTGTAGAAGTGGTGGATGGCGGAAAAAAATGTAATAATATACATCAAATAGACAGCTAGTAATTCAGGTATACACTGGGCATGTCCGATTACATCAATCAAATAACAGCACAAGCATGCAGATCGGATTCGTTTGACGCTCTGGAAGAAGCAGGGCGGGCCGGGAGCGTGGTAGCACACCTTAATCGTGTAAAAGTACCGCGAGCAAGAATGGTTATGAAGACACAGCTGGCCAATGCAATGCAGGCAGGGGGGCTGGTGGGCGGAGGCTGAGGCAGATGTGCAGCAGACAGCAGCACACAAGCATGTGTGCAAAGTTGCACTTGAGGGTGAAAGGGAGATACAATTGGGTAGTGGTGATAGAGAGGGGCTCGATGGGCTCAGGGAAGGGGGATTACGATGTACATACGTTGTATGAAGGAAAGAGGGGAACGTGATGACCACCAAAGAGGAAAGAGCGATGGCCATCTCTCAATATACGCGCCATGCGTGCAAGAAGCCTGGCAGAGGTTATCAAAGCATCCACAACGATGGCCCATGGTGGGATGTTCTTCCCTAATTTCGATATTGACGTATCGACCCCAGGAAGGAGCTAACGAAAGAGGAAAGAGGAGGTTGACCTGGCCAGCGAGAAAGGAGGAAGGAGCGGACAGCACATCCACGCACACAGGCGCAGAGCACGCCGACTCACGATAGCACACGATAGAGCATAGCCATGGACAGCAAGATCGAAGCCACAAGATAATCAGTGACGGCAAAAATCCCAAGTCAAGTTGGCGGCAAATACAATAGCCGAGGGGCCATGTCTGTCCATTGCAAGAGAGGCGATTACATCAGACATCACATTCATTCCAGTGCATTTGAGGAAGGTGGGGTGGGGCAGCACACGTGTAAGGGCACCACTGGGGGGGTAATAAGCATAGAGCGCGCCAAAGCAAGCCCGTTGCGGCCCTAATCTCACACTTGGGCCCCTACGATGTACTCTGTAACTACTATCATAGTATGTACTGTCAGACAACTACGGAGTAGAACACGCCAGTGTTAGCGCCAACAGCGGCGGCCGCTAGTGGGGGACGGAAGGACAGGAGACAGGAGTGACATTGCGCTACCTTTAAGCTTACGCAGATGGGAGACACTGTCTGCTACGCCGGCTGCGTACAGCGTACACCAAAGTCCCTGAGAGCCTGATAGCCATACGATCCTCATTATTAGCGGGACGTTCCCGTCGACAGGTGCTTTTAGGTGTTGGACCAGGCCATTAAGTGGTCCACCTGGCTGACAGGATTCAGACGGCTGATGTGCATCCTGGGCATCGCCTGAGCACTATAGATGATCGTATTGACATTTCGGGTGTTTGAGAGGCAGGATGATGCAATCTAGCATGAGCTGATGTTGATTTGCCTTTACTTGGTATTTGTGTTGGTCTTTTCGCATTTTACGTAAATGTTGCTGCTTATGTAATCGGTTCAAGAATCAGAAGACGGTGGTTGTTTCGTGAGCGAGAGATATAAAGCGAATTAAAACAAGATAAAAGTAGAGGTAGCCTGAGAAAGCAGATACAAACAACAGTAGAATATTAAGATAAAATGAAGTGAATTAGGCTCTTATATAAGAATATATCTGGAATAAACCAGCCACAAAACAGTCATGCAAATAACAGAAATCAACAGGATAACCCCACCCTGCCAGGTCTTGGAATTGTACTGCAACTCCAGACTGCTACCGCCATTGTCATAAATAGACTCCAACTCACGACCTGTTCTGCTCAATGTGTTTTTGCTCTGGGTGTGTAGGACAGCTAGCCATGTGACGATACTTGCAGCGGAAACGAGGAGCGGGAGCGATTGGCAGCAGCCCTGGCCTGTGATCTTGTGCAATGGGAATTAAAGAGGGTGCCAGAGATAAGCAAGAGCAGGGAACACAAGATTCGAATGCCGACAAAGGTGCATGACGTGGGAAATTGGAAAATCCTCTGATAATTGTATTACATAATCAGCCCGGACAACATCACAAACTCCTTCATATCCACCAGTATTGCAGGATCTTCCACGTACGGCCATAGATACTGGAAAGCACGGGATCCCGTCCGCTCTCCCCTAGTTAAACCAGTAATCGGCGGATTAGTAGTTGGGTCGGTGACGACCAGCGAATACCCTCTGCTGTACGTTATTTTTTTTGTTATTCTTTTCTTTTTATTATTTATTTCTTTTGTAAGCAAGATTTTTCCTGCATTTAATTTTTATAAAAAGGGCCATCGTGGAGGAAACAATGAAGAAGAGACAGTCTGTGCCTCCTTTGTCCGCGGCTGATACACAATGGACAAGCCAATGACACAAAAAAGGCTCGTGCATCATGCCGGAATAGACATTAAATATCAATAAAAAGTGAGAGGTGATGATGTTAATTCATTGGCGCGCCGAGCACCAACAGAAAGCTAAAATATGAATGCCAGAACAAGACAGCTAAAATACCAAAAGGCAACCGAGAGAAGCAGGTCATACAGCATTCCTCGCAATGCAAAAAGGGCAAAAGGCAAAAGAAATAGAACGCAAGCAGGATGCATGTGTTTTCCCCAGTTTTTGACCTTCAAATGTGATATGTAAGTAATAATCCCGTCCGAGATGTTTTCCATATATGTCGTCTAATGTATACAGACGGTCTGGCCGCGCTTTTTTATTTTATTTTAAAAATGTATTTCTTTATGAGTGAGATGTTTGGTTTGGAATATGACGCTTAGTCATTCTTTTCGCTCTTCGCGTCGTCGTCGTTGTGCTTCTTCCACTCGCAGATCTGGCACTTGCTGGCCTGGTCACGGTCGACGTCCTTGAAGATTATATCAAAGACATCCCTGTACCACGACACAGGGCGGCCGTCAATGCCTTCCTTGATGTTCTATAACCGAAAGAAAACCAAACGTTAGCATCTGTAGCTTCAATTAACCTGTTTCACTATAACTTACCTCGGGTAGTTCGAGCCAGTCGGACATGTTGTCTGCTGGGAAAAGAATCATGTTGCATCCCGCACGCCGCGCCGCAATCGTCTTCTCGCGCAGACCGCCAATGCGCAGCACCTTGCCCGTCAGCGTGAGCTCGCCCGTCATGGCCACCGTGGGGCTGATCGGGTGGTCCAGGGCCAGCGACAACAGCGACGTGGCCATGGTGATACCGGCTGATGGGCCGTCTTTGGAAACGGCGCCCTCGGGAACATGCACGTGCAGCTTTGCCTTGTTGAAAAAGTGGTTGTCGGGGAACTCCTTGACCATCAGCGCCTTGGTGTACGAGTACGCAATCTGCGACGATTCCTTCATCACCGGCTTGATGTTGCCCGTCATCTCCAGCGACGGCCGTGTGCTGGGGCGGAGAGCAGCCTGCAGAATCGTCTCAATGTACATGGCGGCGCCACCCATTTGCGTCCACGCCAGGCCCATAGTCACACCGGGGGGTGTGACGTCATACAGACGGTCTGAAGTAAACACCGGAGGACCGACATAGTCCTTGAGGTTGTCGCGGTCAATCACCACGTTGATTGATTTGGGCACAAGCAGCGGCTGCCGCGGCTTGTCGGTAGTCTTGGTAGTTGTTGATGAGGCTGACGAGGCCGATGATGTCTCACTGGCTTCGGTAGACGCCGACGTGGTTGATGCGTTCGAGCTCGCGCCGTCCTCCGACGACACCTCGGACGCCGCCGTTTCTTCGGCCGCGGTGATGGACTTGGCACCATCCTTGTCCTTGCTGAGCACCTCCTCGGGCGTCACAGCCGACTCGGCCAGGGCCTCGTCGCCAATGTCCTGCACAATCTTGAGCGCAGACTTGCGGTACACCTTCTCAATCTGCTTCTTCAAGTTGCGCACACCAGACTCGCGGCAGTATGACTTGATCAGCTCGTCAATGGCAGACTCGCTCAGTTGCACATCGGCACTCTCCAGACCGGCCATCTCTTTGGCTGCCGGTGCGAGGTACCGCTCAGCAATCGCCTTCTTCTCGTCCGCAACGTAGCCCGACAGCCGGATCACTTCCATGCGGTCCAGCAGGGGTCTGGGGATGGTGTCAGTCATGTTGGCCGTGCAGACAAACAGCACCTTGGACAGATCTACCGGCACATCCATGTAGTGGTCGAGGAAAGAGCTGTTCTGCTCGGGGTCGAGCAGCTCCAGTAGGGCAGACGACGGGTCACCCTGGTAGCCCTTGCCAATCTTGTCAATCTCGTCAATCAGGATCAGGGGGTTCTCGGTCTGGCACTTCTTGAGCGCCTGGATGACACGGCCGGGCAGAGCACCGACATATGTCCGTCTGTGGCCCTTGATCTCGGCCACGTCGGTCAGGCCTCCAACACTGAAGCGGTAGTATTCACGGTTCAGTGCACGCGCAATCGACTTGCCGATACTGGTCTTGCCCACGCCTGGCGGACCCACAAAGCAGAGAATCTTGCCCTCCACTGTGCCGCGGAGCTTGCCAACAGCAATAAACTCCAGAATGCGGTCCTTGACGTCCTTGAGGCCATAGTGGTCCTCGTCGAGCACCTTGACAGCGTTGTGGATGCCAAAGTTCTCCGCGCTTCTCTGGCCCCAGGGAATCTGGGTGAGCCAGTCCAGGTAGTTGCGCGTCACGTTGAACTCGGACGCCGCGGGCTCGAGGTGGGCAAGCTTGTTGATCTCGTCGTCAAACACCTTGCGCACAGCCTCGGGCATGGCCAGTTTGTCGGCCTTTTCCTTGAACCGCTCAACTAGCTTGTCCTTGCCGTCCGACTCAATACCGAGCTCACGGCGGATGCCCTTCATCTGCTCCATGAGCCAGTACTCACGCTGGCGCTTGGTGATCTTGCTCTCCACCTCCCGGGTGATCTTGGACTGCAGCTGTGCGTTCATGAGCTCGTTCTTGAGCACAACAAGTGCCTTTTGCAGACGCTCCTCGACATTGAGACTCGACAACACCTCTTGCAGCTCGGCAGGCTCACCGGCCGACACGGCGGCAGCGAAGTCAGCAAGCTTAGCCGGCTCTGCAGTGACATGGCCTGCCGACTGGCTCATTGAGAATGTGGAGATCTGGTCGCGGAAAAGGCTGTTCATCTGCGCGACTTCCTTGAAGACGTTGACAATCTCGTTGGTAACGGCGCGGATGACAGGGCTCTTGGCGTCAAAAGGCTCCTCAGTGAGGTTCTCGACGTTGACCAAGCTGACGTCAAACTTGCGCAGGAAAGCAGTGGGCTCGTACGGGGTTGTTTGTGAAGCTGACTCTGGCAGAGTAGCCGGGGGGTCACCCTTGGTTACGGGGACCACGGGGGCCACGGCACCCTCCTCGAAGCTGGCCACAACATCGCCCTTCTTCTCACGCTGGGCGGTCTCGTCGGTCGCCGTCTTGGGGGGTATCGGCTCGGGGACTGCGGGTTCGGCCGCGGTCTTGGCGGGGGTCTCGGTTGTAGTGGTCTCCGTGGCGGCAGCCGGAGGAGAAACAGGGGTAGCAGGAGCAGGAGTAGGGGCAGGAGCAGGGGTTTCACTGGACGCGCCTGGCGGCAGTAGTTCGGAAAGCTTAATGCGGCGGTGGGGGTACAGAATGGCTGTGAGACCCGTGGCGCCCTCGCCGTGCAGCGGGAAGGCACTGGTGATCTGGGCAAAAACACCGGTGTCGTAGACCTCATCGGGGCTTGTTATTATGTCGGCGTCGGCGTTCTCGTCTTTGAACAAAAAGGCTCCGACGTAGGGCTGGCCACGCTTGATCATCTCCGTGATGGCATTGGCAACGCTGGGGTCCTTAATGGTGATGGCCTTGTAGAAGCCGGGGAAAAGTGGGCGCTTGGCAATGGGGATGGCCATGACCTGGGGGTAGACTTCGGGGACGACAGGCTTCTGAAGCGCCTTGTCGGTTCCCGACTTTCTGCCCTTCTTACCGCCATCGCCCGAGCTGCCATCGCTGCCAGAGGACGAGCTACCTGCTGCACCGGCACCGCTTGCCTTGCTGTCTGGTGCGCTGCTGTCTGAGCTTCCCTTCTTGCTGGCCGACAATTCAGCCTCGGCCTTTACCGTCTCGGGCTTGGCCTCGGACCCCTTTGCTGTCCCGACGTCGGTAGATTTGGTCTTGTCTGCTTTGGTCCTTGTCTCCTTGGCCTCCTTGACCTCCTTGACCTCCTTCGTGTCCTTGGCCTCGTCGCCCTTTACCTTGGCCTTTGAGTCTTCCTCGTTGGCAGAGGCACCGTCAAAGAAACCCCGAGAGTCCTTCTTGTTCTGAATAGCAGTCGTGGAAAACGGCGCGGCAAGAAACCGAGAGTGAGAGTGAGAGGAGGAGCTAGAGGGGAGAATCGTGGCTCGCGAGGGGCAGGCGGCTGGTGAGGCATTCGTGAGCGTGCCCCGAGCAGAGGGTCTTGGTCTGGCGGCGGGTGTTGACGAGAGTAGGCGGATGTGGGAGGGCCGTAGTGACAGATTGGCACTGTTGGCTAACAGGCGCCGCGAGGCATGCTGTCTGAGCATGATGGCGGTTGTAGAAGCCGTCTGTTGGTTGGGTTGGGTTGGGTTGGGTTGGAGGTGTTGGGGCTGGTTCCTGAGGAGGTTGACGTCGTCGAGACCGCAAGGCTCGGCTTAGAAATCGAGTTTGGGGGGGGGTGTTCCCGGGGCGGAGGAGAGACAAACCAGATAGGAGTACAACAAAGAAAAGAGAGAGAAATAAATACGACAATGAAAGAAAATACTTCAGCACGCTCCGTGGTGGCGCCGCTGACTCTATACAACCAAGTCAAGGTGTTGGGGAGTAGAAAGAAAGCAGAAGGGAAAGTAGAAGGGAAGCAAGGACGTGGAAGGCTAGGTTCGCATGTGGAAGCGCAAAAGAAGCCGTGGAAGGTGAGCGAAACTGGCTCGCTCCTTCCCTTTTTTCGCTGGCGCTGAGCCGTGGCGACCTACACTGGGGCTCCGCTATCGCCGGCTAGCGAAGGACAGGACAGACAGAGCCAGCAGCGCAGTGGATGTTAAGGGCTGCTTAGTGCAGCCTGTGTTGGATAATACAGGCAGGTCGGGGCGCTACAAGGCGCTAAGCTCCGAAGAGGCCTGGCCCAGCATTCTGGCGAGGCAACTCAAGGCAGCGCCGTAAATGCGCGTCGTTTCCAGGGAGCCCGGAGAGTAAATGCTTGCCATGATGCGACAACCTCCGCCGACAGTCGATGATACGAATGTATTCTACAGCTTGACAACGGCCATTATTAACACAGCGCACGACGTCGACGTGGATGGCGTCTCAGACGACCACGTGACCAGCTTTGTCCGTCCGTCGGCGGTTGTTATTGGGGTTGACGCCAGGCTGACATACCAAATATTGTAATAATTAACTATGGAATTAGATATTCACGGGTGCTCAACTTGTGCAATGTATTATGTATTGAACTCCATCGTCGACCTCACCAGTCGCGGTGTCGACATCGGCCTGGGTGCGGCATATTGGCCATTTCGATTACGTATATTCGGTCCACTGCGATCACTGTCGCTCCTGCCATTTTCGGCGCTCAGTGTTCTGTCAGGGCCGACAACGCGACCGTGGGGAAGGAGCCGCACTATGACGGCCTACAGCACACTACATACATAGTACAGCACCTGCCCCGCCATAGCGTAGAGCTCGGATGACTAAACCTGTTCACTCCAGCACATCGCATCTCTCACATCCATTGCTGTCGTCTTACTCTGCTCATACTCGCTTCCATCTCACAATCAGCTGATTCTGGCTAATAGCAATATCCGATAACTCATTATCCCTGATAGACCTCTGTTAGATCTCTACTAGACCCCAAACTCCATGATGGCCGACGGACACGAGGCTGCCGACTTGGTGTCACCAGTAGCCAAGCTGCACATCGAGGCAGATAAGACTGGGCCAGCAGCTGGCTCGAAAAAGGCGGCAGCAGGGAAGCCCAAGGCTGCAAAGAAGAAAAATGAGGTGGCCGACTCGTGGGAGGATGATGATGTGTCGTCAGAGGAGGAAACAGCAGCACCAGCTCCAAAGCCCAAGGCCACAACCACAACGACAGCGCCAGCACAAGTACCGGCACCAGATATGACACCGCCAACATCTAGCAGACAGAAATATCGCCCAGCTCCCAGCACTGGGGGCAATCCATCATTACCCGCTTTGTTAGCCGACTGGTCAAGGCCGGACCTGAGTGCATCTGATAGCGGACTAGCACAACGACCAGAGAAGACGGATGTTGTTGCGCGGCGGCTGATTGCTGGTGCTCTCGGAATTCGGGTACCACAGACAGCCGAGCAAAAAGCGTACAACAAGGCCCTCCTAGAGGCAGAGCGCAAAAAGCGAGAAAAGGCACGGGCCGAGAAGAAGCAGCAGCAGGAGGAGGCAGAGCGGGCAAAAAAGGCCACCTGGGGGGAGTAGACGGGTTGATATAATATGATATGATATGGTATGATATGATATGATACCGATGGATATGGTAGATATAATATGCAATAATTAAGGCTCTCATCCTTGCTGCTTGACCGACGGCAGGGGCTTGCCATACCATGTGAGGACGACATGCGCAGGTGGCCTGTCTGTGTCTGCCGAGTGACGCAGCGTGACGCCCAGACCCACGAGGCCGCAGTTCTTCTCAGCCGACTGGTTCCAAAGAACCTGGCGCATATGTCCTTGTCCGGAGCAGCATATATACGCCATCGGCCAGCGGCTGCGTGACAGCGCGTCGCGGATGCCCTTTGTGGCGGGCTTCTCCGTCACCAAAAGACCGATGACAGCCGGGGCGGCCTCGCTGTAGTGCTCGCCGTCGCCAGCCTGTGCCTCTGGTTCTTTTTGAACCTGATTCTTTTGTACTTTCTGTGCTGTCTCTTCACCCACGCGGGTTCTCCATCCGACTGGGGCTCCAATGAACGCACCCTCCAGCTCCCGCACCAGGTTCGGGCCGATTCTCTGGCCACTGCCGCCTTTGCACTGGAGAATAACACGCACAGGTGTGCGCTCGTGGCGGTCGCATTTTAGCGAAATGGGAAGAGTCCATGTGCCCAGCAGATCGATGCCGAGGTCTGATGCACCGCCGACTCGCCGGAGGGAGAACCCAAACGCCTCGAGGTGGCTCGACACGGTGTACTCGTAGTGGGTGCCCACATAGGTCGTGGTGCCAGTGCCGAGACCGGACTGCTCTGCGTACCGCAAAAACGAAGGCAAGTCGTTGTGCTTTACCGAACGCGGCGGGTCAGGGTATATGAGTGGTGGCAGAGGAGTCTTTGTCGCCGCCGTCGTTGAACGGAGGCGGACCGATACACGGGCCGGACTCGCGCGCACCGGTGCTGGCGAGCCGACAAGGAGTCGCAGGGCAAAAGAGGCTCCAGACACTCGTGGTGCTGCCATGGGACAATGAAATATACCAATATGTAGTTCCGTCGACAAAAACCCGATCATAAAACAGCTGCAAGAAAGACAGTCGACGTCGTGATGGTTGGATGTGGACCCACCTAAAGGCTTACTGTACATACCTAAAGCAAAGGGTACAGAACTGACAGGGGTGCAGTTGCAGTGGTTAGTACTAGCTCTCCCGCTACAACACAGCGCATAGTGCATCATTACATAACTTTTTCTTACATCCTGCTGCATCTACAGAATACATACAACATAGCAGCCGATCGCCGCTTCGACCTCTCCCGTCAACAACGTTTTGCTCGCCATTGCGCACCGCCATTGCCGACCGCTTGTCACTGCACACCCGACGACTGCCAACCTAAAGGCCATGGACGAAAAGAAGCCGGCCGATAGCCTGTCCCAGGTGCAGGACGCCGTCGACCAGGTGAGCGCTGCCGCCCTCCCCGAGACTGCCTCGATGACGTCGTTGCTACGCGCATGCGACACGTAAACGCGCGGTGATGCCGATGCTGACATACAATGGAAACAGCTAGCACACCAGTTCCTCACTTGTCTCTACTACTTGGAGAGACGCCACGATCTGAAAAAACTGAGCCCCAACGATATTCTCCAGGACCAGAAGAATGATGGAAGCCAGCCAAAGCTGCTGACCGGTAAGTTGTTCTCTCTATTCGAGAGCAGTTACAATAACAAGTGCTGACTATGCAGTGGAACCCCTCTCACCAGAAGAGTTCAAGCAGGGCCAGGAAGAGCTGGCTCGTGACCTGGTGTACAAGGAGCAGCAAATCGAGTACCTTGTCGGCAGTCTTCCGGGGCTCGAAAACACGGAGCAGGATCAGGAGCGGCTGATCCGCGAGCTGGAGGAGGAGCTCAAGGTGGCCGAGGTCCAGCGCAAGGAGGCTGTGCGCGAGCGTGACGAGATGCTGGGCAAGCTCGACGGCGTCATTCGCAGTATCCGGAGGCCATAGCGGACATGATGCAAAGGCCACAAAGGGCACAGGAGGCCATACGAAGGCGGCCATATTTACTGCCAAGCGGGATGTTTCCCAGCATATAACGATACCCACGACATCTCTTCTTATACTAGGGGACATGACATAGAACAAAACAGTCTCTGTCAAATAAAATACAAGGAACTACACAGCCAACTGAACCGGAAATCTATTCATGGGAGACTGAACCCCACGGTCTATGAACTAGGAAAAAATGCGAGTCTATGCTTCGCTGGTGCTCTTGAACAGCTGTGGGTAGGTGTTGCGCAGCTCCTCCAGCGTCTCGATCTGGAACTGTGATGCTGGTGTTTTTGGCTGTGCCACGCCCTCCTCCACCAGGTGCGCGGCTGTCCAGCCCAGCTCCGTTGCCGCCTTGCAGTTGATATACGAGTCATCTAGGATGTCAGCAGGGCCCTCTCGGGATAGGGGGGAGCGTAGCCGCCATAGAAACATACCGACAAAGAAGCAGTCCTCCACCCGGTCGATGCCCGCCTCGCGCATGGCCTTTTCAAACATGTTCTTGTGCGGCTTGCACACAAACGGCACCTTGGCATAGTCGCAGAACGTGATGCCCTCAAACTGGTCTTCCACCTCGAGCAGCCGCACCACACGCTTGCCATGCGTCACGTATGCATTGGTAAACAGCCACACCCGCACCTTGCTGCGGTCAATGTCCTGCAGCAGCTGCTTGAGCTTGGGGTTGGGCACAATCACGCCCTCCAGCGGCAGTGCGTCGTCCACCTTGGCATTATACTCGAGAGGGTCGATCTGGTGATGCCGCACAAGTCCCTCGAGGGCTAGGCCGTAGTTCTGGTAGTACTCCTTGTGCAGCCGCACGGCCTCTTCCCATGGCAGAGACAGGTGACTGGAAAAGTACTCGTCAATGAGCTGTGCCATGCGGTCGTGGACTTTTGCGCCTGGACGTGTTAGCCGTGTTCGGTTGGTGCCAATAATGCAGACACATACTCTTGGGATAGAGGCAGTTATCAATATCACTGCAGTGTCAGTCGTGGAGTTATTTTCTTCCTTTCACATGATGTCTGGTTTGAAATGCTTACAAAAAGAAAACCTTCTTATCCGTTGGAGCAGCGGCCGGCTGGGCGCCTCCTGTGGTCAATGTGTCGCCCATTGTCCTGAATGATGTCGTGAACTGTCTCGTGCAGGCGTCTCCAAAAGTACGCGGCAATGCCCTGTATGTCTGCTGTGTCCTGGGAGCTGTCGACCTGTGTGCCACGGATGAGTATCGGAGCACCGATTTGAAAAGTTGGTGGGGTCTGGGGCTTGCTCTCAGCATGACCAACCAGTTGTATATGCTCTCACGCCTCAACCCGTTTACCTAGTTTCCTTTTTATTACTAAAAAAAGAATCCAGTCCAGGAAGAGAGTAGAGTGTGATTCGAGCAGCGCGACGGATGTGAAGCTCGCGATGTTTGATTGCGATAGCGAAGTCGGTCACGTGGGAGGGGGCTGCGTTTCGTTTGGCTGGTTTACTTGGCCGGGAACAATACAATTTAGCGCAAGGCACAGTGTTCTTGATACCCAGATAGTCGTCGTCTGTCGTTTGCTTAAATACTCTGAATCTGACGGGAAGATGCACGGCGAAAGAGTCATTTCAGCGACGATGTGGATTTATTAGACGCTTATTTTTGTGATTTATTTAATGGCGATGGTTTGAGAGGCACGATTTGTAATATGAACTAATGGTACATAGGTCGCACCTGCCAAATGAGTCAACAAGGTTCTGCGTATGTATGTATGATGTCGTTCTCTCTCAAAATGTACTTTTTACGATAAGATAAGAATATTGTGGCGCGCGCGAGCTGAAGACCCACTTAATTGTTATTTTAGCTGTACGGGTCGCGCCTGCCAAAATCTTTGTGGCTAGTCCTACCCATCTAATGTTCTTTCCTACAACCATCATCGCCATTCCTGCATCTTTATTATTATCCAAAATCCAGCCTCGTTTAGGTTGATTGCCAACTACATGTCTGCACCGCTATCCATGCTTACATAGATACGTTCATGCAAGCTCAGTCGACGAAACGAAACAAAGATCGGAACAGTAGACTGTTTCGCATCCGTGCTGTCGCGTAGTCGACCACGGACGAGTACACCTGACCCCCTTTGATCTCGACCTCGACGTCTGTCATCCCACCCCCCCTGATCGCGACCGGCCATACTCGCAAACGCTGGTTTCGTTTGGCGAGAACCATTTACTTGGTAGACTTGTCCCTGCTTGGGACCTGAAAAGCAGTTATTACCAGCCGTTGTGCTCTATTTGCTGTGCTTGCCCGTCTCTCTCCCCTCTCTCCCCGTGGACCCCCTACTCTCTCTACTATGGCGACAGAACTGGATGTGGTCACAGCGCCACCTTTGCCATTCACACAGGAGGATCTCGAGCGAATCCGCCAGTACGAAAAGATCATCAAGCTGAGCGAGACTATAACTTCCGGGAAACACCCTAGATTCAAGGTTCCTGCAAGCCTAGCTAGCCCACACAGAGCCACTACCAGCCCTTCGTCTCCTGCAGCCGCAATCGCGAATGGCGTCTCTGCAGCTGCAAAGACAAACACACTGGCGCATGGCGCCAATAGTCATTTTTCTCATACATCTGTAAAGACCAAATCGGCAACGGCACTGCCAGGGCTGGGCCTGCCGTCCAGAGACACAGCCGGGGGCAACACGCAGCTTTCTGGGTTTGCAGCACAGCGTGCCAGAATAGAGGCCGAGCTACAGGCGCAGGCGAAGAATGCAGGCAAATCACTGCCAGAGTTCTCTGACTTTCTCGTCGACCAGGTCTTGCAAAAAGCCCGCCAGCTCGAGAAGCAGTTCACCCCTCCTCCCTTTGCCATGTCTGACATCACAGCTGCAGGAAAACAGGCGCCGTCTGATTGTACAGACAACGATACCTTTTACTCCTCAAAGTTCAACACTCCCGAATTCGGCCTTGCCGCGCGCATCCCTGCCGAGTCCGACCGCGATGATGTATCGATGCATGACGAAAGCTCGGACTACGAACCAGAGTTGGATACGATACCCTCTCCCAAGCCTCAGCCTGAGTCACAGCCTTCAGTCCAGCCAGCAACAGCCGATTTGCCATTGCCGACCCAGCAGGACACTAGCCAGCTAGCCGAAGTCTTCCCCAACATGTCATCGGAAGCCACGACACAAATCTTGGCTTCACTTATTGCCTTGCAAGCACAAAATGCTACCCAAGCTGTGCCGATACCACCCCCCTCGTTCCAGAGAAACACCGGCCAGCTTCCCTGGCAGGGCGGCTCTGCCATACCAGCAAGCGTGCCGCCGCAGGTTGTGCGGACGCATGATCTGTCTCCAGTCGCACCGCAGCCTGAGCATATATCGGCCCTGACTGTGGGCTCTCGCCTTCCAGAGGGACAACGGAGTACGATTCTTGGCCCTGCAACACAGGCCAGCCTCCAACAAGGCGAAGTCTCCCAGTCCAGCCCCGACAGCTCACCACAGGTCGGTGGCCGATTTTCTGATCGGAAAAAAGAGAGGAAGAGAAGAGCTGGTGGGAAGCGCAAGGCTGATACTGCGCCGTCATCTCCCGCCATCAAGAGCGAGCCGCGCTCTCCATCCCCTATTGCAGCACCTCTAGCTCCGCCCCCGAGCAAGCGGCAGCGTCATGAACCGCGACCTGCGCCTGGGCATGCACCTAGATCTGGGCCGGCCCCTAGATCCGGGCATGCGTCTGCAGCTGCGCCAGTGCGTGGAAACCAGTATCGGCGTGACGAGCAGTACAACCCAGGTGCAGCTCAGAGCAGCCATGCGGAGCCGCGGCCACAATATGCCACTGCGCGTGTCGTGAGAGAGAACCGGCCGCCCGTGGTGTACGAGCGGATCGAGTCTGGCCGGTACGAGCATCCTCAGGAAGTCATCGTATCTCACCCTCATCGCGGCTACGAGACGTACGAAACATACGAGGCATACGAGCCAGCACCAGCCATCTATGTGAACCAACACGCACAACCCATGCATCGACCCCCGGCCAGGCCGGCGTCAACAGCATACGGGCAGCCTCTCCCCCGTGCTGCCATACCTGCCGGCTACCCTGCACAAGTGCCTCGTCCTGTCCCTTCTGGACGGGCGAGTGTCCGTCCAGAGGCTTTCGAACGCGGCCATCATGGGTCGCCGGACATGGCACCGCCCGCAGCCCGTGTTCAGCAAACTTCTCCCGTACATGCTACGGCCCGAATTCTTGTGGACGAATACAACAGGGAGTATTACGAGCCAGTGCGGGCCGCCCCAGGTGCTGCAGAGCCAAGGCAGACGAATGTGGTTGGAACGGTGCCTTATGATCCAAATGTCGCCTTTGAGCGTCCTGCATCTAGACAGGTGTACGCGACAACAGCGCCGCGCTATGCACGCACGGGATCGCAGATCCCTAATGTCTACGGCGAGGAGGATGTTGTCTACCAGAGAACACCGCCGTCGTTTGCGGCCCCAGCAAGACGCGTTGTCACGCAGCCGGAGTATATGCCTAGGGAATACGTCGACTACGCGCCGCCGCAGCGCGAGTACCCAGGGCGGCCAGTGCAGTATGCAGGCGGGCACCCTGGAGAACATGCTGGTGTTTCTCTGGAGGATGCACCGCCGCCGCCAAGAGAATACTTGGTTCGAGCCGCCACAGCCCGTCTGCCCGACGCGCCTCGGTACGATGTGCCGGCCGTGGCACAGTCACGCTACGTGGAACGAGTGGGCAGTGTACGGCCGGTCGAGAATGGCATGGTGCCTGGCCGCGGCGGCGCTATTGTCTACGAGACAGCCGGTGCACCGCGTGGCTACGATGGACGGATGCGGGGTGTTCCCCAGCATGTGCCCGAGGGTGTCTATATCGAAGGACACCACGGTGGCGAGCTAGTGCGGGAGTACAGTACCCGTCCCGAGTCGCGTGTGGTGGCACCCAGCGAGTACAGCATGCGGGCTGCACAAGGCTCCGGCCCGGGCCCCGGCCCTGCACCTCAAGCCGCTCTGCTGCCGGACAATACCCCGTACTATCCCGACCAGCCGCCACTCCAGATGGCCAGGCCGCCACAGGAGTTTGCCTATGATGAGGGTGGCGTGCCACATGAGTTATATCGCTGAGTAGTTTTGCGATCGGCAGGCGATGTTGCTCAAATGCAATAGTTTGTTCTAGATGTGAGAATTGAGGGGGGGGGGGGAGGCGATATTATATTAAGTGTTGGAGACCTAATGCAGGTACAGGGCTAGGTCTGATTGTTGTTGCTTAGACTGGCAATGTGATCTGTATAATTTATAATGTATAGCTTATCTTCAACCAACACACCGTTTTTTAGATTTTAGTCCCTTACAAAACTTTTCACAAACGTACTTCCTATATCACCTTCTTTCAGCCTTTTGATTAGTATTTGGAGCTGTCCAGATATCTCCTATAAACTCCGCAGCCGGACCTTAAATCGAGATGTCTGCTCCGACATCTCGCCATTCAGGGTTGATACGAAGGGCGGAGGCCTGATCGGGAGCATCGGCACAATGGATACTTGCATGCTTGGATGCTTCGATATCCGGGTATTTGGATATCCGCAATTGGTTGTCGGACTAAAATTGCTGTAAGAACCAACCACGGCCAACGATCATATAGAGTTCGAGCTTGCCATGTGTGATTTCAATGCTGATGTTTCCATTTGGCACAGACGGCGTAGCTGCAAAGCTTGCCACCTCTCCCTCTAAAAATAACGCTGATCATCAAAGTACGATCATGCCCCTGCCACCACGTCGCCTCGACAGCGATTCGGCCAGCTCGCTTTCAGACAGCTTGATGTAAGCATTCGCATGACGTTAACACACCGTACTTTGTACTTTGTATATCGTATTTGTGATTGTATTTTGTATATCGACGTGCTCCTAGCTTCCCTGTGAATATCCCGGTGGCTTGTTGACCCCTTTGCCGATTGGAGCTCTGTCTCGTGTTCGAGGTACTTTTGCAAGATCACCCGTCGCGAGAAACATACAAAGACTCCACCGGATTCAAGCTTGCGTCAACCTCTTCGCTCGTCCATTTATTCGACTGTGAACTATGTAATTACAGAGTAATACATCGTGCAGGCAATAGAACCTTGACGACACCCCTGCCGCTCAGTGTCTGACGTCTGTGTCTGTGTCTTGTTTAGTTCCTCAATATACTCCGTACATACACATACAGTAGGAGAAGTCCAGGGGTGGAAATTGGTACTAAGATGAAGACTGAGGCTGTGCACGGAATGACACTCTGAGATGACGGCTCGACGGGCACTGGGCACCGCTACAGCGCTTGAAGCAAGGCAGCCAACGTAAAATCAAACCCAGAAAGGGCTCACAGGAAATTACACAACCCTCGGAGCTATTCTGAGCTACCTGGTGTACATAATAGTGACGTTTGACGCGGTTGAAACGGGAGGCCAAGACACGAGGTTGGCAGCAGTTGCCAATTACCGATGCCAATATAGTCGCGATGCTATGCAATTTCGGAGACTTCCATATTCTTTCTATTTATGTGCATTACGGCTGCAAGGAAGGTGCGATGCATTACAATGTAGACGGCGGTATGGGTCGTCCCTTCCGTTTTTTTTTTTTTTTTTTTTTTTGGATTCCGCGCTCTGGAGTAACAGTACCAGCCGGCGATCGTTTGGCGGCCTGCTTGTTCTGTTCTGTGGACAGACGTGTGTTATCTTCCGCAGAAATCCAGGCTTTCTATCGCCAATCTCATGATCAGCGGTTACCCTACACCGTCGGACCGTCAACATTTACATAGTATGCGGGAGCTTGCTGCTGTTTGTTGCTATCGGACCCCCACTAGTAAGGAAAGAGCGACTGGCGACCAGGTTGAGCACATGGCACTATGCGGTGCCTATTACATAGCACACAAAGAGAGGAAGGAGCGACGGTGAGACATGCCTTCCTTGTCTACGAGCCCTGTTTGTCATCTGGCCAGGCCAGACTCGGACTCGCACTGTAACAGCAGTCCAGGCCAGATTCGCACCTTGGCTGCCAATACGACTCTTCCATGCCTCAGTCATCCACCCGTCGTCCCTTGTCCTGTCCACTATGTGATGGGCCGCCAAGGCCAGCCCTCTCTGGCAGGCTGGAGCTCTGACCAGCAGCTCTTATTTTGTGCGTGTGGAATGGGGCCAAAAATGGCGAAATGGAGGGAATGGCGGAAAGGTGGAAAAGGTAATAAGGTAAAAGGAAGCAAGGGAAGAACGAAAAGAAGCCGGTAGAAGTGGACAAGTGAAAAGTGAGAGTGTGAAATAAAAAGAGAGAAAAAAAAAACTAGAGAGAAAACTCGGACCAGACCAGCGAAACACTTGTTCCCATTTGGTGTAGTCAGTGGACTTTATATAGGGCCGCTGGGGAATGTGATCAGTGAGACACGGTGTTATTATAGTGCGCACAGTGCTCCGCGTTTGATTCGTGCCTCGCGCAACCAACCACGAGTGCCGTGTCTAATGACACTAGTGCCGCACAGCAAAAACTGAAAAAAACTACAGCTAAAAAAAGTGTAATTACGGAGTCGCTAACAGCCTGCAAAAATGGCAGAATGGACAACAGGCCAATCAGCGCGAGGGAAAGGCCAGCCAACCGCAGACGCCCAACAACACATATACAGGAGCTGTAATATTGTATCGTACTTTGCAAGAAAATAAGCCAGGCATTATGCTATACATAGTATGTTGGGTGTTGCATCGGCATGAGACGTCTTACAATTCACCGGCTTTCTCGCGTCCTTTCGCTTTCAGAGACAACGTCTGCTTATCTAATCACTACATGCAATATCACAATATCGCGCCCTCTTGCCCGTTGCTTTCAAATGACTATTAAGATTGAACGTGCTGGGATGCGTCATGTACACGGCAGGGAAGGAGCTTTCTACGGTCCTGCCATGCAAAATGCCTGCTATTGCGTGTTGTGTGGATGCATGCCGTATGCCGTATGCCGTATGCCGTATGCCGTATGCCGTACATCTTACAGTGAACAGCGGTCTGAGCTGCTGCTTTTATCACCTTCCAATACCATTCCTGTGCTGTAATTAACAGTATTACTTCGTGGTTCCTTCCTGTTTTGCTCGCTTCCCCACCCACACCCAGCTGAATCCTCACAGCCCCAAGCACCCACCCCCCCTCTCCAAACTGACGAAACCGACGCTTCTCGACTGATCCCCAAATCCCTACCGACTCAGGCATTCCCTTGCGTTCTCCGTCGTTCTTTCCCAAACCACCCGCTGTCCTCTTTTTCCACTTCTGGTCTCTTGTCTCTTGTCTCTGGTCTCTGGTCTCAGGCCTCTAGTCTCTGGTCTTCTGTCGACCCTCACTCCTCTCTGTCTGCTCTGTTCTGACTCTGACTGGTATATCTTGCTATTTTGGCTGTTCTCTCCCTCCCCCTCGGGCTCCCGGCATTTCGCTTTTCATATTAAATTACTCTTCAAAATAACGTAGAAATATCTTCATTTACAGGTACATTCAGACGGAAGGAACGACCAGACACTCACTGCACCACTGCACCTTCCCATCCCTTCCCTTACCTTGCCGTCACGCCGGTCCCTCCCTTCCCTTTACAAACAGCCTTCCTTCTGTTTACAAACAGCCCTTTCCCTACACGGTGTTACCCCCAGCCCCAAGTCCCCCAAGACTTGCCTGGTGTCTGGTCCCCGCCCGCCTGCCCTCGCCGTGGCCCTCCTACTGGACTGTACCTACTTTCCTAGACCACTTTGAACTTGGTTAGACTGTGCATCAGCCCTTTCTGCTTTTTGCCCTCGCATCACCATCTTCCCTCCTACACCTCACTTTTTCCCTCCCGCCCACCATCTTATCCCGTCAACCTCAACTCGACCTAGCAGCACACCGACAGCTTCAGACCTGTCTCTGGGCCTCTTCTCTCCTTTCAATTCAATACGATACCCTCTTTCCTACTTCGTGCGTCCTTTTTTGGTAGACGGCGTTGCTTTTTTGCATCTTAGAAAAGTTGTTTATTTCCTTCATTTTGACATCAATCATTCGACAATTCATTCGACCGCTCGACCGTTCGCCGTAGCTCGACATCCTTCAACATCTCGGCATTTTTATTTTGATTCCCCTCAAGACCCTCCCGCTTGCGGCTACACGGGCTTTCTCTTCTTCATCTTCAAATTCGTCTTTGCTTTACCGTCTTTTATACCCCTTTGCTTTCTTACCTGTCAACTCTTTGGGTTTGGATGCTGTCTTTGGCCGACTTGTTTGCAGCAGCTTGAAACCGTCGACCGTCGACCATCAGTTCTCGACCTATAGTCAATCGCAACTTGACTCTTCTATTGCGACACCTCGACATCACGTCTACCAAGCCTCTCTGTGCCATTCGTTATTTTGCTTGTCTTTCGAGATACCCGCCGTCACTCTCCACACTGATATATCCTTCCGCGAAGAATAAAAATAACAAAAAAAAACACTGTTTATTTACGTCCACACAAAACGACTGAAAACGACGAGAACGATCTGTCTACGTAACAAACGCCTCCATCTTTTACTGCCACTTTTCAGCTGCCGACATCGCCGCCCTCACTCTCCTTGTCGTTCCTGCCGCTCTACGCGAATGTACCTACGCTCAATATGAACAAGCTTGTCAACATCAACATGCGTCAATGGTCCGAGAGGAACTTTGGCGTACCTCACCGGCCTCCCAACATGGCTGGCCAGCCCATGAACCCTCTTCAGAAGATCTCGCATGGTCCGGGATCGGGCTCTGCCACGTCTCTCAACCAGGGCCCCGTCATGAACAACGCCCCCATCTTCTACTCGTTCAACGTTCCTTTTGCCTCGGACCTCGCCGGTCCCAACACTGAGGATATTCTTCACGCCACGGCCGACGCTGTTATGCGTTGGACGCATCCTGGAGATGCTCCCGATGACGTCCCAGTCCATCAGCTGCCTATCCATGCTCAGAATCTAGAAACCCTGGACAAGCTCTGCAACGACATCACCGTTAGCCCCCTCGAAATCGAGGCGCGCACAATCACCGTGCCCAAGAATGGCAAGAACCAGGTCACCACCGTGTGTCTAGTCGGTGCTTCGGAGCTGGTGTATCGGACTCGCGAAAGCATTCTTAACGAAACACCTCTATCACTCGTCTGTATTCCCCCTTAAGCGGCATTGGGCTGTCTTGTTACGCCAATTTTCCTACGTTTTTACGTTCATTTTTACTGACCGTGTGCAGCGTTGTGCGACTATCGATATCAATGGCGACATGGTCGCTGATCTTACCGCTGGAACGCTCAAGGCCTCTGTCACAAACACTTTGGATCACATCTCAGCTTTTTGTGGCGTGGATATCTTCCTTCTTGGTCCGAAGCTGACACCATTTGTCAGTGGCATCTCTGGTGACTCGGAGCTGTGCCGTGATCAGCGCTGGAGAGTCGCCATCTACGGTGACATCTTGTCTTCTGAGCATGCCAAGACACGCGTGCTTATCCACATTGATCAAATCGTATGTATCATGCAATGTTTTTCCTGTTGTTTTTCCTGTCCCCTTCTTCTTGTGTGGCTTTGTGGCTGACTCCCTGCACAGCTTAACCGCCATGTCGATACCTTCCGCCTCGAGCCTGCCTTCCACCAACCATTGTGTGGCCGCAACAGAAAGAACATCAAGCACATTGAGTCTGCTACTGGTACTGCCATTTACATGCCGCCCTCGTTCTCGACTGTGTTTCACTACTGCCCACCCAATGCCCGCGCCCGCGACCCGAACGAGATCTATATCACGGGAGAGAGCCAGGAAAGCATCGCTGTCGCCCGACAGAAGATCAGCGATATCCTGTCTCGCATCCGCCTGTTTCCAAAGGATATTGTCATCCCATGCGAGAAGATCGACAGCATATTACTGAGCCGGATGGACAAGGTTCGCAAGATTACCGAGACCAATGGCGCGAGTATCATGTTCCCAGCTCTCGGCTCAAAGCAGAACACGGTCCGAATCCAGGCTACCGAGAATCTGCACACGGAGCGTACAGTGCGGGAACTGATGGCCTTGGCCGGCCAGTTCTATAGCGGGTACTGGTCCATTGCTCAACCCGACGCTCGCCAGATGCCGGGGCCTATGGATGTCCAGGGAATCCTCAGCGAAGTCTGTGCCAGCTCCGATGCCGATGTGGCCTATCAGGGGTCAACATTCCATATTACTGGATCCGACGACGCCGTGAAGGAGGCTCTCGAGGTTCTGTCGAAAACGCAGCTTGCTGCTCATTTGCCGTACCAGATCAAGGTGAAGATCGAGCTCGCAAACGAGCACAAGGAGTTTGTCAGTGGCAAGAAGAACGGAAAGATCAACAAGATCATGGGACAGAGTATGTTACAAATCAGCAGGCAACGTGTGGGAAATAAAAGTGTGGTGCATGCTAACAATCAATCACAGGCAACGTGCAGATTCTTTTTGAGAGCTTTGGCGAGTACAACTTTAACATTGATGTTAATGCCCAGTCGTATGAGTCCATGAAGCAAGGCCTGTCCCTTGTGGAGCAGGAGATGCCGGCTTCCATCTCCTTCCATGTGCCTGATCAGTACCATAAGCGGATTATTGGAATCGGCGGCCAGCACATCCAGCGGATCATGAAGAAGCACTCCGTGTTCGTCAAGTTCAGCAACGCCATGGATCGTGGCGGCGTTGGCCGGGAGGACGATGACATGCGTGTGGACAATGTGATTTGCCGTACACCTGCTCGCAACGCCCAAAACTTGGAGCTTGTCAAGTCCGAGATTCTGGAGATGGTTGATCGAGTTGACTCCGAGTTCACTTCGCAGAGCGTCAACGTCGACCGCCTGTACCATCGCCGCCTGATTGCGCGCCTGCCGGACCTCGAGACACTGGAGAAGAAGTGGAACTGCAAGATCAGCTTCCCTAGCACCGAGCAAGCAAGTGACGAGGTCACTGTTACTGGTCCGCAGTGGCAGGTCCCCCAGTGTGTAGATGAGTTCCTGGGCATGGTCCCGGACAACCACGAGCTTGTGTTTGAGAGAACGCCAACACTGATCAAGTACCTGGAGTCGCCCGATTTCTCGCAGACTCTGGTCACGACCTTGAAGACGCAACACGAGGTCGACGTGTCGGTTGCTATGAATCCCGAAGAGGCCAGCGCAGAGACCCCAGCTACGGTTACGATGATGTGGACCTTCACTCGCAACAACGCCGGCGGGCTCAGAGATGCTGTTGATTTTCTCTATGGCCAGCTTGCCACTGCGGGAGTAGAGGTGACTGTCGTCAAGGGATCGATCCCGCGCCCCAAGTCGGACACGTTCGAGGAGTCGCTTCCGTTCTTCAACTCGAAGCTTCTGCAGCACGCGCCCTCGGCGTCAACGGACTCGCCGACCAAGTCATCTTTCGGTGACGAAGTTGCTCGCGAGCGTAGCACGATCTTTGATCGCCTTCGGAAGCCTGGCAGCATGTCGTCGATTTCGTCGTTCCTCGACAGGCGCAAGAACAGCTCGCAGACAACCCACTCCCTGTTCAAGGGATCTGCCAATGTGTCCAAGTCGTCTCTCATCTCGATTGAATCAACACGGAGCTTCAATGCCGACCGCAACCCGTGGAACGACAGCGGCGTGAACCTCCCGGATGAAGATCACCCCTGGGTGACGCGGCCGTTCAGCAACGGCATTGACCACCAAAGCCTGATGATTCCACAGCCCGGCGATTCGACGCCTCGCCACAACCCGCGCCAGTCTGCGGATAGCGGCCGTCCTTCGACCTCGCACTCTACCAACTCAGGGTTCCCCGGTCCTATGGCCTACCGTTAAGACGCTACCCATTCTAAAGTCTTTTTGCAATCTATCTTCTTGCATATATCTGCCATTTTTGTGCAGTTATTTGCGAAATTGCTTCGTTGGCCTCCCCACACTGGTTTATGTTTTGCATTTTATTACCATTTTTTTGTCAGTCTCTCTGGACCGCGGGAAACGGCGCAAAAGAACACAAAAAAACTTGAAAATACCCCCTCCCCATTTTTTGGCTGGATATACCCTGTCGCGCAATACCAATACCCCCGTCAGCAAGCCTACTCCTAGCACGGAGCTGGGGTTGCTATGGACTGTTTTGTTTTCTGTATACGCATTATGTTACCATTGATTATATCGTCATGTTTTTATTCCCTTTGATTTTCGTCTTGTTTTGCCTTGTCAAGGTCTTTGATTCTCATGTACTGTTTTCTATTTTTGTACCTGTTTTGCTTGCTTGCGAACATACCACCGTGGCGACCAAACGAATATGAATGATATCCGGTCGAGATGAAGGCAAAAGTCGAATTGATACGCATTAAACACTATAACCGAAAGCCAAAGGCTGTTACTAGATTGCGATAATAGAATGTGATTACTGTTTCCGAGGACCAGTGATTGTGACAATAGACTACAATGGACGATGCAACAGGGTTATGGCTGGACTACATATATACTTGGCTGCCTATTTATCAACTCTACAGCTTGGCACCGCTTGCAGAGCTGTCGAGCAGTGCGACATCGCTGTATGGGAGGCCGAGCAGCTTGTAGATGAAGTGGAATCTGTCGTATTGTCAGTGTGAACCTAAGCTGTGGTGAAAGAGTGGAAGAGGATGGCGGGGAGACCAGGCTTACCTGTCGCTGCCAAAGAAGGGCTCCTCTGTGCCGGCGTCATTGCGCACCCAAAACCACGGTGCACCATAGGCGCCCCGGTCGATGGCCTCGGTGGTCGCCGCTGTGAGCTGGTCTTTGGCAGCCTGCTGGGTGGCAGCACTGATGATGGCATCGATGTCCTTGGCGGCGAACAGCGGCTGTGCCGCTGCAACAGCAGCTGGAATGCCGTTGAAGCCTCGCCGGGCGTCGGATAGCACAGACCGCAGCACGTCGGGATCGCGCAGGTCGGCATTGGGGGGTGTCCAGAAGCGGTAGAAGAGGTAGTGGAAAGCCGTGATGAAGGTGTCGGCGTCGTAGCTGTTGCGGATGTAGTGCAGGGCACGAAGGGGCTGTGGTGTCAGCTATGATCGGGAGAGGCTCAAACGGCCAGCAAAAGCAGCAAAGAGAACACACCAATACAGTCATTGCTTTCTTGAAGAAATCGGGGGGCGCGCGTGCTTCAGGAACACCGGCACGCTCACACGAGCGGCGGAAATCGTAGGTGCCCTGCACGGCTTTCGCAGGCAGCATGAAGGGGGGCTTGTTGCCGCTTGCATGGTTGATTGCACCTAGCAAAACCGGGTGGTATCTACGATCTTGTCAGGTGTGCTTCTTATCTCGAGGGGCGTCAATGACGAGGCGCTTACACGAGCTCGATGCCATTGGCGGCATAGACTGCAGTGTCCTTGCGCAAGTAGATCAAGGCAAGGTAGCTATACAGCGAGGCTAAAGTGGGAGGCGAGATGTCAGTCTGATGATTGGCGTACAGCAGTCATGTCGTGATATCTGAGGTCTGGATGGCGGCTGGGCAACTCACCGATGTCGAGATAGATGTCGATACGGCCACCCATCTTGGCTGTAGTTCTGCAGTAACGATTACTAAACAGAGGACAGCTAGGTAGTAATTGGAATGACGGAATCAACTGCTATTAGTTGGTGATGCACGGGACGAATCGCGGCCTCCCTTTCTATTGATTGAGACCGGCCGTACAGGGCGCCCTACGCGGTATGATACACAGTATGACGCCGGCACGCCCTAAAGTGTGGGGAAGCGGGAGCTAGCATGCCTCGGCTGCTAATCACATGGCAGTGCCTTGATGACTAAGCGTACATGTCAACCACAGTTGCTCTCAACTGGCAGGTTGACAGTGTGTCTGCAATGATGATGATGATGGTTTTAATTGAGTTCTAGCGTAGCTGTAATAGTATATACTATGGATCACGGACTATGGGGGAATACATGAAGCCTAGCTAGTGTTGTCCTTTGACGGCCGGGCAAGATCGGTGGACGACCTGTTCATGCCACAAGGCCGTCTGTGCTGAGCTTATATGAGCTCGAAGCAGTGGCCGGGGCGTGCATGCCTGCTGACAGGCCAAGAGTGTGCGGTTCAGTCTTTTCTGGCTGCTGTCCACTGGCTGTCCCACGGTCATGAATAGAGTGAGCCTAGGCGCCAACTGGCCTTGTCTTTGGCAGCGAGTAGGCAGGACGCCGACCTGGCCGAGCAGGCCGGCACGAGTAAATTGTGACATGTAGCGAGGAGCAGAGTGATGCATTTGGAGAGCATAACCCTGACCTCTGGCTGCAGTCTCACGCCTTCTTAGCCATACGTGCCCGGCGAGCCTCTTCTTCCAGGCGCATCTCAGTGCGCACCAGGAACTGCTGACGGTCGACAAACGCGCCCTTGGACTTTCCAGCCAGTGCCAACTCGTCCTGGATACCCTCGCGGTCCACGAAGCCGGCCCAGTCCATGCGGCTCTTCTCGACGGTCGTGAGCTTCCTGGCCTGTTGTGCCTGCAGAGCAGCCTGCTCGCGCGCCTGCAGCCGGGCGGCCAGACGCAGGTTGAGGTCCGCGCGGCCGCCGCCATTGAGCAGGGCAGGGTCCAGTACCGGTTCAAACTTTGAGCGGAACGCCTTGCGTGGCGGCAGGCGTTTGGGCTCGCCGTCGTTGTCTCCATCCACACCAGCACTGTCGCCTTCGACAGCTACGGCCTCGCCGCCTTCTGCCAGATGCAGCTTGGCCTCGGCCGAGTCGCGTGGCACAATCTTCTCTTCAGTGTGTACCTGGCCGGCAAAGTTGTATGTGCGCTTGATCTTGATCATCTCCGTCAGCTGGCCGGTGCTGGTGCCGCTGCCGGTGTTTGTGTCATTCATGCTCGCTTGCCCTCCCGCGGTTGCCGCCATGGCAGCCGTCGCAAGCGAAGAGAGATCGGTCGTCTGCGCTTCTGGCTGGATGTTGTTGTTGTTGTTGTTATTGTCGTTGCTGCTGCCACCACCACTCATCAAGTCCTTCCACAGCGCGTCGACATCGACCGTCACAGGCCCCTGCACAGTTGCCGCCTTGCGCTCTGCCTTTCTATAGCAAGTTAGTATGGCAGATACAGCAAAAGAATGGAATATTCCAAAAAGTTTCCACACCGATTGCACTCACTCATTTGCTCGCTGGCTGCGCGTCTTGACGAATATACCAGCTCCATCGCCATCCTCGTCGTTGTCGGCGCCGCCCTTGTCCTTGCGCCGCCGCTTCTTGCCCTTGCCAATGATAGCCTCGTCGCCCGAGTTCTCAAATCCAGCATCCCCTGCCTCTGCCTCTGCCTCTGCACGAGTAGCAGAAGCTATCTTCTTGGGGGGTTTTGCTGCTGCTGCTACTCCATCCGCATCGCCGCCCTCGTCAGAATCGGAATCGGAATCGGCTGCCGATGCTTGGTCTGGCGCGTTGTCCGGTGCAAAATCCGAGTCCTCCTCCGAAGCGTACTCGTCGTCGGCGACAATGTCTTCTGGTGGTATTGTAGATGCCATGCTGTTGGGATGTTGTCCAGATGAAAGACGATACAGTAGGAAACCAATAGTAAAACGAAAGGCTGACAAAAGGTCGTGAGAGGTGAGGTGTGGAAATTATTGGTGCTATTTAGCCTTGTTCAGCGCTGTAGCCAACTAGAGCCTGTCCACTGTAACTAGATATGTAGTTAGTGCCGCTAACTAGCCTTGCAGTGAGACCCGCGCTATCAACAGAGCATGGCCGTCTATCTACAGCGCTTTCCCCTTTTTGATCGCTCTTGCCTTATTTGCCCTGCTGAGTACTCCCTTCTGGCAGCTGATCGCGACGACGTCAGATATCTCCCCTCAGCAACACGACAGAGCAGCAGCCTTGGAACTCCTCATACGGGACTCTCTGTATTTTGGACGACTGTTTGGCTTTGCGCATTGCGCCTTACAATGCTAGATCTCGGACAGGCCGATCTGATGATTTGACCCGAGCCGTCTCAGACACGACCCCCTCGATGACTCTATGACTCTACAACTCTACGACTCTACGATTCGGTGACTCTGCGTCTATGACCATGGACTCGGTACAGGACCGCATGCGCGACTCGGTGAACTCGCTGTTCCTCGGCGACGTCGAGATGGGCAAGAAAGACGACGACCACAACCGGGACAAGAGCGGCACCGGCCGGGGCTTGCGCTCGGCAGCGTTGACGTCGGCATGGGCATCCGCGCGTGTGCATCCGCGCAAGTTTGCCAAGCGGCTGGTTATCGCGATAGCTGTTGGCTTCTTCATTTACATTTTCATCAAGAACATACCCAAAAACAACCCGGTCCGCGATCATCGACGGCCCGTCTACCACAACCAAGGAGAGCAGCAGCAGCAGCAGCCCTCCTATGGCAGCCCCCCTGGGCGAGGACTTCCACCTGTTCGGCAGCAGCCGCCGCCGCCGCCACAGCCACCAAAGAAGGCGCCGCTTCCACCAGACGCAGCACTAGCAGCACCAGCAGCGGCCGCGGCAGCCACCGTGGCAGAGACGTACGACGGCCCGCTTCGCTTTGTTTCGCTTGGTGAGACGCTGCGTGGCATCTCGTCGACCCGCGGCTCCTTTTTGGTCAACAAGAACGTCTTGTTTGCTGCTGCCAGTGTAAAGAGCATGACACGGCTGCTGCCTCTCGCCTGCCAGATGGGGTCCGAGCTGCGCAGCTATGTGCACTTTGTCGTCATGAGCCGCAGCACCATCACGCTTGCCGAGCTGCAGCAGATGAACGGCATCGATGCATCATGCAATATATATTTCCACGGTGAGTCGGCGTCGCAAAGACGGCAACGCAGTCTTTGTCGGGGGTACTGACTTTATACAGATGCCCGGCCCGACCACGCGCCGATATCAACAGACTCGCGCATGGAGAACAGTGTTGACGTCGCAATGAGTAAGTTGTTTCTGCTTCTAATTATATTTGGAGTGGGTTAGAACTCAAAAGCAGCCCAAACTGACGGACAGCGCACATTCAACTTTACATGCACCCGCAAGCCATCATCATCGACGGCACCGAGACAGAGGAAGACTACCTGCAGGCGGGCATCAAGACATATGCCAAGAGCAGCCAGACGTCCCTCATCCAAATGCCGCGCAACGGCATTAAGAGGCTCGGCTGGATCGCCAAGCTGGACAGTGCCTCGCTCTCTAATTGGAACAAGATTAGCATTGATATTCTTATCCATGCCTATCCTGGCGCGTCGGGCAGTCTGATCCGGCTGCTCAAGTCGCTTTCCAAGGCAGACTTTGGCGGCGGCTCTGTGCCCCATGTCACCATTGAGCTGCCGCAAAAGATTGACCCGCCGACAGATAAGTATCTCGAGACGTTTCAGTGGCCGCCGGCCGGATTCAAAGATGCCTCGGGGACGCGGCAGCTGTCGTTGCGGCACCGCATCCCCAGGCACGGCGTCAGCGAGGAAGAGAGCTCGACGCGGTTTCTCGAGTCATTTTGGCCGAGCCACCCACAGAACTCACACGTACTCGTGCTCTCTCCTCAGACAGAGCTCTCCCGAGAATTCTTTCACTGTAAGTATTCTTTTATGTATCTATTGTGCCTATATCCCACGCATAGTTGCTGACTCGCATAGACATCAAATTTGCTCTGCTCGAGTACCGCTATTCAAACCCTGCCCTACTACAGGAGTGGGATAAGCGGCTCTTCGGAATAAGCCTGGACCTGCCGAGCACGGCCCTGGATGGAGCTACTAAATTTACACCACCGCTGCCCATCAAAAAAGCCGACGCTGCCGCCGCCGCCGCCGCTGCATCGAGTAGCAGCAGCGACGATCCCTCGTCGTTCTTGTGGCAGTCGCCAAACAGCAACGCCATCCTCTTCCTGGGCGAGCGCTGGGCAGAGCTGCACCGATTCGTGGCGCAGCTGCTCGACCTTCAGCACGCACAGACGCCGGCCGAGCACAAAGAGCACATGGCCGCCAAGCGCGTCAGCAAACAGTACCCGTCGTGGCTCGAGCACGCACTCGAGCTGTGCCAGGCCCGCGGGCTCTGGACGCTCTACCCCAGCAGCACCACAGCGAGCGCGCTCGCCACAGTGCATAACGAGCTCTACAAGATGCCAGAAGAGTATGACAAAGACACGCAAGCGGAAGATGGGGCCGAGGCGGGCAGCGGCCAGGAGCCGCGGGGCGACCGCGACGACGAGGACGAGACCCGCCTGGGCACCAAGATGCTCATGGAGACGCTGACGGGTAGCGGCGGTGGTGGTCTGCCGCCATTTGCTGACCTGCCGCTGCTGTCGTGGAACGGCCAGCCGGCGACGCTGGAGCAGATAAATGACCAGGCGGTTGCGTTCCGGACACAGTTCCGGCGCACAAAAGGCGGCTGCAGTGAAGGCATGCTTGGTGTGCTTCTGCCCGAGACGCTCTTCTGCAAGGTTTCTGAAGACGAGTAGGGCATACGAAAAAGGGGTTGATTCATTGATTTCTTTGGCAATTTGTTTTTAGCGTGATTGTCTTGCCGTGTATTGATTTCGTGTATATAAGCGGTCAATTGTTTGAAATAGCATGGAATGGTATCATATGGTATGAAAAGTAGTGACGCTCGCTGGCGATTGAAGAGGATGGGAGCAGATAAAATCAAAGAAACAAAACCAAGTACACCATCAAGTCTCGTTCTCCGTGATCTTGTTGACAACCAACAAGGTCACGCACGACCCCAGGATGCAGCAGGCTACTGTGCCCATGATCTAGATTGTCAGTCACGGATCCAAGATAAAATTGCGGTCACGATGCAGACGTACTGATTGTGTTTTCCATCCGGACTGGACTATTGCCTGTCGACGGCTGTACTTGTTGACGGTTTCTGCACAGTTAGGATATGACATGAAACGCACCCAAGGAGGGTATAGACGCACTGATATAGTTGGCGGCCCCGACAAACAGGGTCAGGATCGAGAGCAGCCAGAAGATGATGCCCAGGGGACGGGCCATGCGCAGCTCGAGCAGTGTCGGCTGGGTCTTGAGGTGGAAGGACAGCACGATGGCTACAGCCACAACGGCCATGGTCAAAGAGAGACGGAGATACGACAGGAAAGCTGACTGTTAGTTTCTTGGATTGGTGAAGCAGCGGGCAGTGGCATCAAGACTGCCAAGCATCATATCGCTATTCAAAACTTACTACGTTCGTTGGCCAGGCCATCACGCACCTGCATGGTTAGTCAGTCGTCAACGCAGAAGGGCAGACAGCTGGTTACTCACATCACTGCTTGTGTTTTCAAACAGAAGAGGACCAAACAACGGCCAGATCCAAAACGCAGCCTCGCCGGCATAGCCGTATCTAGCATTCAGGTTAGCCGCCGTCTTTGATTTTCTAAACTCTCCAAGACGACTCATCAAACTCACGATCCAAGCTCGCCGACCTCGACTGGCGTCGTCAACGCCTTGAGTGGCGCACAGCACATGTCGACGCACGACGCCGAGATGTAACCGTCATCCTCGTCTCCATGGTAGACACCGTCGGCATCAATGTCGTCGTCGTCGTCGTCGTCATCATCCGCTGTCAGTTCGCCGTCGCTGTATCCAGAGCTGTCGGACTGGTATGCATTCTCCTCTTCGTCTGTCCGCGCTGCCGCTGCCGTGCCTTGCTGCTGCTGCTGGCGTTGCAGTTGTTGTTGTTGTTGTCGATGGTGCTGGTGCCGGTGAGGATGCCGCGACGCGACACGGGGCATTTCTAAAGGCATCTTGGCGTTGGGTCTGTAGATGCCTGTACAGAGCAAAGTATATGACAACACTTTGTAGATACTAGCCAATGATCAGGAACATCAGGAACAGACGCCCCAACTCAGCGCGATCACGTCTTTCTGCTCGTTGGCGAGCTTCATCCTTCAATGCTCAGAGACAATGACGGCATAAAGTGGAGACAGCGGGGAAGCGCGTCGAGCCTTTCGTCTAAACCGTATGAGCCTCGAGAGAGCTAAGAAATAAAATAAAATAGGGACCAACAGTGACATATGCAGCCAGCCAGTTAAAACACTGGCAGAATTACGGAGTCATCCGTTTCCTCAGCCTTCCGGGGCAGGAAGGACCGCACGACTCAGGATACGTAAACTGAGATGTGATCGCCTCAGCCGCTCTTGCCTCGTGAGACCACTGAGTACAAATTGAGTAAGAAATAGTGGTAAGTGTAGCATGTCGCGCCTGCATGCGGACTTAACAAAAATCACGCAGATAAGAATATGATCAAAAGGGAAAGAGCAAGCGACAGAAAAAGGAAGGCCCAGACGACACTGGCTATACAGTAAACTACATCGTACCTTGCCTTGACAATGTGAACGTACATAGCAAGAGTCAGCATAGACAAGCGTGTACACATACCCTGCGGTAATAAGGGCAATCGATAAGCCATCAACTACTGTGTACCGTGCTAGGAAAACCGTTCAATAGTCTAGCCTCTAGGGGCGCGCAACCCCAGTGCGATAAGGCACAGCATGTCGCTCCGCTGCGCAGTGGATGGTCTCCGTACAAATTAGCCATATCCAGCAAAGCGGCCCGAGAAGCAGTTGTAGCTTGGTACTGTTTTACTCTGCAGTTGGCAGCGCCAGTCGTCCCTTCCATTTGCTGTTTCGCTCTGCTGCTCTTGGTTGATGCTGCTCTTGCCTTTGAGGGCCATCTCTGCAGCTTCTGCCCAGACCGCTCCTTCCTTTTATATCATTCTTTCCCTTCCAATATCATTTACAGAGGTCTGCACGCATCACTCCGAACTCCGCTCAGGCCCCGCTATCTCTCCGAGTCATTGAATTACATAACCGGGTATCTGCCGTTGGCCGAGCCAGTCTAGGCTAGCTCCGTATCCGTGTTGCTTATCATTATCGCAGCGTAGTATTAGTTACTGCTGCTGCTGCACCGCCAATGCACCCCGTCCATCACCACTGCCAACCCACGCCCTTGCATCTACCTCTGTCTCAAAGAATAGCTCGCCCGCCGATTGAGTCAACAGCTCTCCGCCTTGCTTTTTTTCTCGCCCGTCCTCGGCTCTTGGCCTTATCTGCATTGTGCCTGCATTCCTATTCGTTGGCTCTCCAGCACTTGTGTTTTATTTGTGTCGCTTCTTATTCTGCCGCCGTAAAGTGGAAAAAGGGTCTGCTCATACTCGACTCAATCTGCATCGTCAACTTTCGTCTGTCGCCTGTTGTTGTCGTTTGTCATTTGTCGTCTGTCTTTTATCTTTGCTTTTGGTCCATTTTGGCCATTGCCATCTTTCCGTTGTCTCTTGCTGGGCTTGCTTCTTGCTTCTGCTGTCTTCTGCTTCTCTCGGCTTTGTTCTTGCGCATCTGCTGCTTTATCGTGAGCTCAATCTTGCTTGCCCGACACCCGTGCGCACACATCACTTATCCTTGTCTTCATCCTCGTATCATCTACATCGCAGACTTTTGAACCCCCCCCTCACAATGGCCCCCTCGCGGCCAATTCCCACCGGCTCGCCCTCCTCGCGCCGTGAGTCCATTGCCGGCCTCGCCTCCTCGTTCGCCGCCTCCCTCGCCGACCCGTCTCCATTGGCCCAGGCCGTTCTTGCCCGGGACATCGCCGACCTTGCTCCGTCCGACATTGAGGCTGGATCGTACCACTCAGCCGGCATTCTCACCGACACCGACGGATTTGGCGATGCCGACTCCGACTACGATGTCAACGCCCACCCCTCTTATCTATACCGCCGCCCCAGCGCTATCGCCTACGGCACGTCTCGGCCTGCTCTCGGCGTTGCTCCCAGCCACGGCCCTGCTCTCACCAAAGAAGAGCTGATCCGCTCCCGCGAGGCAGAGGCCAGTCTGCTGCGAGACAACTACCTGCTGCCACCCAAGCATGTCGCCGCGGTTGCTGCGGCTTCCGGCAGTGCCTCGGGCGCCGAGGTCATTGTGGCCCCGCGCCAGCTTGGCTTCTTTGGCAACCTGTACAAGCGCATGTTCAGCCCGCGCCGGCCACTGGACCCTGCCGATGGCGAGCCTACGGAGCAGACTGCTCTGATTGCTCCCTCGGCTGCGTCTGGGCCCGGCGATGAGCCCTCTGGCAACATCGACGACCAGTGGGAGGCTGCCGTTGCAGCAGGCCAGATCCACACCACGTGGCAGCGCGAGCTCAAGACCATTGCCACATACTCGCGGTCCCTTATCATCACCTTTTTGCTGCAGTACTCCATAAACATCACTGGGGTATTTGCCGTTGGCCATATCGGCAGAGCCGAGCTCGGTGCTGTCAGTCGTAAGTCACATTTTCTATTGATCTAAGCTACTCATCGCTACAGTGAAGCCATCAAACTAACATGGCAGTCGCCACCATGACCGCCAGCATCACCTTTTACGCACCCTGCCAGGGCTTGGCCACTTGCCTGGACACCCTCTGCTCGCAGGCCTACGGCTCCGGCCACAGAACACTCGTCGGTCTGCAGCTGCAGCGCATGTGCTGCTTCCTCCTCCTCCTGTCCATCCCGCTGGCCACTATCTGGCTGTTCGCCGAGCAGATCCTGTCCCACCTCGTCCCGGAGCGCGAGACTGCAGTTCTCGGCGGTCTCTACCTGCGCATCCTGGTCTTCAGCATGCCCGCGAGCGCCGTGTTTGAGTGCTCCAAGCGCTATATGCAAGCCCAGGGCCTGTTCACCGCAAACACCTATGTCCTCATGATTGCTGCGCCCTTCAACGTCTTTCTGAACTGGCTTCTCGTCTGGAAGCTGGAGCTCGGCTTCATCGGCGCCCCCATCAGTGCCGTCATTACCCAGTGGCTGATGCCTTTGCTGCTGTTCCTCTACGTCTACTTTATCGACGGCTCCGAATGCTGGGGCGGCTTCTCGCCGCGCATTTTCTCCAACTGGGGCCCCATGATCAGGCTGGCGCTGCCTGGCATGATCATGATCGAGGCCGAGTTCTTTGCCTTTGAGATTCTCACGCTGGCTGCCGGCCGGTTCGGAACCAGCGAGCTGGCTGCACAGAGCATCCTCGTGACAATGACATCGACCACATACCAGATCCCCTTTCCAATGTCCATTGCCGCGTCCACGCGTGTGGCCAATCTCATCGGAGCCAAGCTGCCCGACGCCGCGCGCATCTGCGCACAAGTGGTGAGTTCTTTGCTTATATTTGCCTGTTATTTGTCTTGTCTTTTTGTCTTTTTGCCTTTTTGTCATCTTGAATTATGTGTCTTCTCGTCTTATTGTTTGCTGCCTCATTTGTCTTTATTCATACTAACCAACAGGCCACATACATGGGCTTATTTATCGGTCTCTTCAACTTCTTCATCGTCTACTTTTTCCGCTACCAGATCCCCATCCTCTTCACCGACGATGTCGAGGTCATTGAGATGGTTGCCCAGGTCATCCCCATCTGCGCCTTTATGCAGGTCTTTGACGGCACATCGGCTGTCGCCAGTGCCCTTCTGCGTGGTGTCGGCCGCCAGGAGATTGGCAGCTATGCCAACCTTGCTGCCTACTACGTCGTGGCTCTGCCCATCTCGTTCGGCACTGCCTTTGGCCTGGACTGGAGACTGCCCGGTCTCTGGTTCGGTGTCACCATAGGTCTTTTCTTGTGAGTTTTTAATTTATCTTTTCTCTCCTTCCGGCCCCTCAATACTACCTTTTTCATCAAGTGCTAACAATCCAGGGTCACTGTCGCCGAGTATACGTATCTATACGGCTACAACTGGAACCGTGCGGTGGCCGAGGCGGAAGAGCGGAATGCCAATTCTTAAAAAACTGGTGGTAAGATGATGGGCAAGACACTGTGACATAATGCGCACACGGTCCTGTCCTCGTGGATTTACAGTACTTGCGATTTGATTCCATTTGGTATACCTGTACACTCGTACTGTCAGTTCACTGGTTATACATGGTGCAGTTAAGCTTAAGGAACCGCACAACGAGTACAGCATGCGAACAGCGCTTTCATGTTTGGTTTAGTAAGATATCAGATGTTGTTTTATATTTTGTCAGTTTCTTCTTATTTTGTTTCATTCTGGTTATTTATTTGTTTCTTCTTATTTCCTATTAGTTTCATTATTTTGTAAATCTACATTTTGTTTCATTTTTGTTTTGTTTGTTTATTTCCTGCTTTATTGTGTGATTTCTCAGGTAATCCTATTAATAGCCATCCTGAAAATACGCGTCGATATAAGATTATAAGTGGCATTAAAAAACTCCATATCATTCCCTTGGCAAGACGACTACTTATCAATGCATGACGACGAGCTCGCGATGCTAATCCACACACTGTCTAAACACTGTATAGCTTCATCTGACAGCCTCTACCAAGCGACTGCTCACCGTTGTATAAGCCAACTTGGATCCCTATTGGCTGGCCTGATCTTCTCCTTCCTCAACGGGCAGCTTCACAACATGTCACATGTGCTGTTGGGGCACACTGTCCTGCACAGTGCGTCGTTTGTCCACGCATTAAGCCCCCTTCCCCACCATAGCTTGCCCCGCTACAACCTTAAAACCAGGATTGCTCCTGCCTTTGCTGCACTCTGCATTGCCCTCTGCCAGTTGCGCCTTCCGGTTTCCGTCCCCCCTCCTTCCCGCGACACCTGCCCCCCTTCTGCACAGCCGTCTCCATCGACCACTCCTGAAACCGTCTCACCGAGAGAGCCTTCAACTCAGCCTTCCTCCTCACGCTTTCTACCACGTAGCTTGATGCGCTGCTTTTCTGTGCTTTCTGTGCTTTCTGTGCTTTCTGTGCTTTCTGTGCTTTCTGTGCTGCCAATTTACTCGATCAAAGTCACCGCTGCTGTTCACGCTCGCTTCTCATTTTCTCCAAATCAGCCTCACCGCTTCCGCCGCTAGCTTCATTTCTTGCTTCGAGAACACCAACATCGTCATCGCCGTCATCGCCGTCATCTTCGACTCTCACGTCGCACTACTCCCACCGCTTCCATCCGCCCCGACTCTCTCCCGGCCTCGCGCCGACCTCCTTTTCGACAGCTGTCTCTGCCGGTCTCCAAGTTTCCCGATCCTGTATACGGGCCTTCGAACTACATCCCAGCCGTTAACCGCGCCGCCGCGCCCAAGCGCCCAAGATGGGCTTCTCCATTGTCGAAACACAGGAGCAAGGTACGTCATGGTCGTTTGTGGTATGCCAGCCAGCCAGCCAGCCAGCCAGCAAGCCAAGCCAAGCCGAGGCCTGGGCGTTTGCGCATGTTTTCTGGTGTACTTGTTTATCCGTATTCGTGCCTGTGCCTTTGTGCCTTTGTGCCTATGTACACATGTGCACTTCTGTGCTGCTAGGACCATGCTGACGTTACGTCCCACAACATAGTTATCATCAGAACGATTGTCAACATCACCGGGAAAGACGTAAGCCGACCCAGTCCGAATCGATACCGGCAGCTCGCTAACTCGGTTTATTGCAGTGGAAAGTACTAGTTCTCGACGAAACCAGCAAGAAAATCATCTACAACGTTGTCAAGGAAGATGACATCCTCAACAAATGCATTTCGAGTACGCCTCTTCTGTTTCCTCTCAAGCCATACTCTAGATATATAGCCTGCCACTAAGCTTGCTACTGGATGCATCCTGACATTATCCTTAGACATCGAGCTCATCGAGGAGCGCCGCGAGATGAACCCGACCATGGATGCAGTCTACATTCTCTCACCACAACCACACATTGTAGACTGTCTCCTGGCTGATCTGGACCGCCGGCGATATCGCCGGGCCTTTTTGGTGTGGACGAGCGTCATAGATCCAAAACTCCGCCAGCGCATCGACAACACGCCTGCCGCACGACAGCAGATTGCCAGCTTCGAGAACCTCTCTATCGACTTCTTCCCTCGCGAATCACACCTTGTCACATTCCGCGACCCATGGAGCTTTCCCATCCTATTCCACCCGGACTGCAACGACTTTGTGCGGCAGCATATGGGTCTCCTTGCACAAAAGGTGTGTTCTCATTATAATTTTCACTTTGGTCCTCGACCGAATATACGCTGACGGTGTAGATTGCGAGCGTATGCATTTCCACAGGCGAATACCCAAAGGTACGATACTATCGTCCTAGGAACGCCACGCACGAGGCCAGTGTACTGTGCACACACCTAGCCCGCTTTGTGCAAGACCAGCTCGACGAGTACGCCAGATGGGACAGGAACTTTCCGCCACAGTCTGCACGACCCGGCAGTGTGCTTATAATCACAGACCGCTCAATGGACCTAATGGCTCCGCTACTCCACGAATTCACCTACCAGGCCATGGCACACGACTGCTTGCCTATTAAGGATGGCGACAAGACGACGTTTCACATGGTCAGCAATGCAGGAGAGCCCGGCGAGGAGGAAAAGGACATGGAGTTGCAGGAGAAGGACGCCGTCTGGGTCGACAACCGCCACCGGCATATGAAGGACACCATCCAGAAGCTCTCGTCCGACTTCCAAAAGTTTCTCGACCAAAACTCCCATTTCACAAACGACGGCGCCAACGGCACCAGCATTAACACCATCAAGGATATGATGGCCGGCCTGCCACAGTTCCAAGCAATGAAGGAGGCATACTCGCTTCATTTAACTATGGCGCAGAATTGCATGGATAAGTTTGACAAGAACAAGCTGCCGGATGTCGCAGCTGCAGAACAGACAATGGCTACAGGACTGGACGAGGATGCCCGCAAGCCGCGCAATGTACTCGAGGAGGTAGCGCGTCTCCTCGACGACGAAGCCGTTGTGAGCGAGGACCGCCTGCGGCTCATTTTGATCTACCTCTTGTTCCGCAATGGCGTTATCCCTGAGGATATTAACCGGCTCCTGTCGCACTCAAATCTGCCCAAGTCATTGTTTGACACGATTGTAAACATGGAGCTGCTGGGCGGCCGTCCTGTTCGTGCGCTGAAAGAGCCCGTTCCACCAACACAGCCTCTGTTCCCCCCGGATCCGCGCGCGCAGCCAGCAGAGGACGGTTTTTTTCTTTCCCGTTTCGAACCGTCACTGCGCACCATGCTCGACAACCTCTGTCGCGGCCAACTGGACCACACCACTTTCCCCTACGTCAACCCACCACTTGACCCCAATGAAGATGCAATGATGGGACAAAGCTCGCTTCGTGCAGCTCAGCCGCGCTGGGCGTCGGACAACCGCCGCGTAGTGGACAACCGCCAGCGCATTTTTGTTTTCATGGCAGGTGGTGCCACATATTCTGAGTCCCGCGCATGCTATGAAGCTTCGGCCAAGTACAACAAGGACGTCATTCTCTCAACAAGTCACATGCTGACCCCCCACCTGTTCTGCCGGCAGGTCGGCGATCTGTCAGCCGAGGTGCGCCAGCTCGACCTCCCTCTTGCACGACCAAAGCCCAAGGCGCCAGCTCATCTCTTTGAGCGTGAGGCACCCAAGCCACTGCCACAGCAGGTACAGCCGATGGCCACTGGAGGTGGCCCGGGTACTGGAGGACGGCCTCGACCAGCTGTGGGGACGAGTACAGGAGCCCCCGGTGGTCAGCGGCTACCAACCAAGCAGCTAGGCCAGATATCGCTGAACGGCGGTCCTGCTGCCGGCGCTGCCGGCAGCAACACCTATAGTGCACCACCGCCTGCTGCTGCTGCAGACCACAAGGCGGAAGGCAAGCTTCAAAAGGCCGAAAAAGAAAAGAAGAAGCGCAACATCTTCGGTATGAAGAAGTAGTGGCTTTCTTCTCTATCCTGTGTATTTTTGACCACACACAAACGCCCTCTTACTTCCTCATACTCTATTGTACATATATCAACCACCCTGCTAGATAACGAAACGCACGCTTTTATTTGGAATTATACATATATCAAAGAAAGAGCACGGTAACAAACATCAAGCCCGACGGTGGCCTACTATACACACTATAGTTTAACATTACTGCAGAAATCTACGGCCCCGCGACCATTAGAGTACTAGGTATACGGTGACGCATTAGCATAGTGAAAATAGAAAAACAAATAGAATGTAGGAACAAATGGCCAAGACAAGTCAATGCATTAATTTTATCAGAACCGGAAACTATAGGAATACGATCGTATATTTGGGAAACCTATAATGAGATACGCACCACCGAAACCAAAATTAGCAAAACAAAAGAGTCTATATTCTCATTGGAGTCCCTATGCTTTTTACTTTTTGCTCTCTGCGGTTTGTCTCTCCCGCCTCTGCCTAGGCGAGAAGAGAAGGAAGATCGTGAAACAACAGAATGACCCCAGATGCAATATATGACGTTGTCCAGTCGAACAAGACGAGAACAAAAAAGACGAAAATAAATAAATATCCATGTGAAATAGACAGACGTAAACAGACGTGTATGGAAGCTATCGAGCATGCAAAAAATCAGAATCAAAGAAAGACGAACTGGCAATTGCCCCCCTTTTTCCCCTTTGAATGCAAATTGCGCGCGCGCCGATGAAGAACTAGGAGTGAACAATATGGTAGAAATGACAGTAGAGAAATATAGAGCACAAAGGAGGAATACAAAGAATACGGAGAGAAAAAAAAAGAGAAAAAGAAGAGAAAGAAGAAAATAGAGACAGGAAAGAGACATGATAAAATAGAAATATAGTAATGGTTCACAAGTAACACCAAAAAACAACAAGATGACTGCTTTTTAGATGAAGTGGCCCGTCATGAATAGGGCTATAGACAGTAAGATAAAATCGGACAAGCTGATCAACGATACAGAAAGCCCGCTGTGCCGTGATGGGCGTACTCGAGTAGCCTTACCCAGCAATAGTATAGAGCCTGACAACCAAGCGACGATGAACAATATGTGCTTTGCTGTCTAGCGCATCCGATTGGGTGCGTCTGGCTGGTCAATCAGCCCGCCAATATCAACACGCGACTTGTCGTCCCGCGAGCCCGCAGATCCGTCCATTGGCCTTGGTTCCGGGTGGCTTCTAATCGGAGGAAGCTGGTAGCTGCTGCCGATTCCGACTTGCTGCGGCTGTGGCTGCCGGTGTGCCAGGGGTCCAGATGCGAGCTCGCTTCTTGGGGTCTGGTAAGCTGGAGCTGCTGCAGGCGCTGAAAAGTCGGAACGGCCCGGCGAAGGACCGTATGAGGATGACATGCCCGGGCTCATGCCGGGTATCATCGGCGAAGGGCCAGGAGGCGTAGGGCGATGAGGCAGGACCGAAGCGTCGCTCGGCATTCGCGGGCGATTCATGTCAAACGTTGCTGACACAGGGGTCGGGTGCGAATATACGGAGTTCTGCTGCTGCTGCTGTTGCTGGTGGTGCATAGTCTGGTAGGGGTATGTCATGTCGCGCGAATGAGGCGAGGGCGTAGGGTGGCCGTGGGCCATTGGACGCACTGCGACGTGCAACAGCAAAACGATAAAGTAGATCGAATCCTGCTTCGCAAGGCCCAGTCGGACAGGGTACGCGCGCTGCTGGCCGTCCGTCGAGCTAAAGGTGAGGTACTCTTGCCAGTCGAGAGAATAGCGGCTGAGGTCCTCGGCGGACATGCCCAGCGACTGGATGACTCGTTCCTCGTCGTGCTTGACAAATATAGGCGGCAGATATTGGGAATCCTTTCTTTGACGTTCGTCTTGCATTTGCCGCTGAAGCGTGACAACCCGTTCGCGCTCCATGGGAGAGATGATATCCAAAAGGCTCAAGCCCTTGACGGATTGGCGTCCGATCGCATCTAGGAACGAGTTGGATGCTTTTGCTAGCTCAAGGTCGGTGGTGAGAAATACCATCGGTTCGAGTGTACGAGTCGAGATCGACAACGGGGCGGGATAGGCATTGGCGTCAGACACGGAGCCGCGCTCGATGAATCTGCAGCGACATAGGTTAGCATCTTGGGATCTTCAGTCCGGTAGCTCCATGCCAGATACGAGATGGGGCTGCTCGTGCTGGAGAAACACCATACCCTGGGTCAGTGGACGCGGATGGTTGCCCATACAAAGTCGGGGCCGGTCTTCGCATTGACGGCTCGGCTGAATGGCCACCCGAACTCTCACGTCCGGATAGTTCGTACCTCAGATCTCTCTCTTCGCGAAGTCTTGGCCGACCTCTTTTCTTGTGCTGCACATCGATGCAGGCATCTTCTTTGCCGTTGCTCAGGCATCTAGAGCATGGCCGTTGTGCTATAGGTACTGTTAGTTGCGGTCATGGCAATTAACTTTCGCCAAAAATCGTAGCGTTATTTTCTCCCCCTTCTCCCCCCCCCCCCCTCCCAGATTCATCCTCTTGTGCCGCACACCAGCACGAGGTGTTGTTGTTTGAAAGACTGTACACACGGAACACCGTATCGGCATTGGATATTACTCACCATCGCACCTAAACACAAGAGGAAAAAGTCAGCATCAATCCAGACTATAAAGCAAGTAGGCTTCGAGTAACATCAATTTCCAGCAACGACCCTAGAGAAGAAGCTGCCGCAACGTCTCGAAACTCGCAAAATCGCAAAAATATCTACATGGGTGGGTGCATACCGTAAATGTGCACGCTTGCATGGCACACACGCCGACGCAACGTGCCCCTTGGTCTTTCGCTGGGTTTTCGGAGAAGCATATGGTAGAACGGCTTCGGCGCCCCCAGCCGGGCCTGCGACTGGAGATGGGATCTGTACTGGCACGGAATTGTGCGGAGAGACTGGATAGCCTTGCTGCATAGATGACGGGCCGGGTAGCGTCGGTAGATACGGCGCATATCCAGACATAGGCTGCCCTTGCTGCATGTGCGACGGTGGAGGATAAGAGCCTATCTGATGCATTGACGAGGGAATCTGCCGGTCTTCGGGTCGCATATATGAGGGATGTGGCAGTCTGTCTTGCGATTCCGAGGCATATTGTCGTGAGAGGCTGCCCATGGAGTGCTGGTGCTGCAGAGCCTGGTGGTGGTGGTGTTGCTGGTGCTGGTGCTGGTGCTGATGCTGGTGCTGATGCTGATGCTGATGCTGATGCTGATGCTGATGCTGCTGCTGCTGCTGCTGCTGCTGCTGCTGCTGCTGTTGCGCATATGGCTGGGAGCTAGGCCCCATAGATTGGAGCCTCATATCTGAGCCGTGGGGTGATGCGTTGTGTGCGCTTCTTTGGTACAGATCATAGCTTGTGCGGTAGCTTCCTTGACCTCGATCACCAGTCTCGTAAGATGATTTCGGTGGAGGAGGAGGAGACCCTGACATGGGCGGAGAGGGGTAGGCCTTCAATCTTGAGGCCCTCTCCGACTCTGCTCGTGCCCAGGCCAGGTCTACTGAATAGCGTGCAGTTTCCGACACGTCACGGCGGTGGCCAAGCGAGGGATGCTGCTGGTGTATATCGGGATAGGTGTATATATGCGTGTGCTGATTTTGTCTGTTTGGCTGCATGGATCAAGAGTGAAATGCTCAAGGGTGCTGCACGATCTACCACACTAGACCAGCCCTTCTTGACTTGGTATATGTGCAATAGCAAAGAGTGTTGATGAGTCTGGCAGCAAAAGAATCAGCAAAGCTTGGTGCGGGAAAAAAAGCTCGTACTGGATGTTGATTGTACGGAGGAGAGGCTGCGGGATGGGGGAAGAAGAGGCGAAAAGGGTTTATTGTCCTGGCAGGCGAAAGCGAGGGATACAGAGTAATCAGACGAGCAAGAACTCGATTGGATGTGGGCGGCTTCGGGGAAAGTAGAGGAGCTTCGTCCTAAATAGAACGACCCCTTGGGAGTGCTTGTTGTATAGGCTGTATGCGAGAAAGGAACCTGGGAGCCGGCGCACCAGTGGTATATGACAGGAGCAGCGAATAGAGATGCACGATTGTCGTTTACTTATCAAGCCAGTAAAGGTATGGAAGTAAAGAAACGGCACAAGAGCAGAGGATGAGGAAAAGGGGTAGTAAAGAAGAGCAAAAGAAAAATAAGGAAAAGCGAAACAACAATAAGAATCCAGATTCCAGTCAGGGAGCTATGTGCACTTTAGTCTTTCTGGGCTCTTGAGCTAGGTCAGAGAGAATATGACCTATCCCTTGGTACATGGACAAAGCTTGGAGTCCGAAGAAGACTGCCGAGGTGGTTGACCGCCTCAGTGGATTTGCTATTTTGCAAAGGCAAGGTTGAGGGTTGAGGGGATAGCTGAGAAGGTTGGCGTGTATGATTGAAAGTGAAGCCCGAGAGATTAAAGTAAACGAGAAATAGAGGATGCCTATATGCTGCCCGGGGTGGTATTTGATATGCAAAGGATGTGCCGTTAGGGCAGAGGTGGCAGTTGATATATGCTTTCTGCTTTCTGCTTTCTGCTTTCTGCCTTCTGTTTCCTGCCTTCTGCTCTATAGCCAAGACAGCCAGGGGTAGTGGTGATTCGAGATGCCGTTGTATTGGTCAATGCTGGGAGACGACGGGCAGCTGCAAAACGTCGACGACAGTTCTCAAATTCGCCTGCTGCAGAACTGGATGGGTTGGGGGATGGAGCGGACAGAGGCGGCACTTCGAGAGTATAGAAGTGAGCAAAGAGGAGAAGCCAACAGTAACAGTAAAGCCAAAGCCAAAGGCAAAAGTAAACCTCGAAAGCACAAGAGGGTGGACAGAGGTGAAGTATTAATGGAAGAGACAGCTGATGACCCAAGACAGACGTTTAACGGAGAGACGGTCGGCTCGTAACTCTTGTGTTGGAGAAGTGTGTGTGGGACTTGTCCCCTCGGTCTTTAGCTTTTTTGGGTGTGTTTTGAGTTTGTGCTGAATAAGGCGTGTGTCTGTGTTATTTTTCATCTGCTGTAAGTTTTCCACGTATTTTTATGACTGTTTAAAGTCTTAGAGCCCCAAATATCTCGCTTGCTTTTCGTCCACGATCTGACGCTGTTGTGACGGTGGAGGTGAAGTGGGTGGGTGGTGCAGGGTATTAAATCAATGGATGGTAGTTCAAGAAAGGATTAGGTTTGGTGTTGGTGGTGGTCTGTTGATGGCTGGCCCACGGAGGTTGTGCGACTTGAAAAGTCAACGGGGCATTTGACATGGGGGGGGGGGGGTGGTGATTGCTGGTCTTCGCATGGGCAATGGCCATGGAGGATAGTGCGTCTGCGAGCTACAATGTTGATGTTGAAGAAGGGTGGGAAAATTCAAGAAGAACGAAAGGTACAGCTAAAAGGTAGATATTGGAGATAAAATAGGATAAAATTCATATGCATGAAGACTGGGGGGGGGGGGGGGTGGAAAAAAGAAGTGTCCTGGATGGGGGTCTTTTTAATCTTTTGTATTGTTAGAACAACGACAACAACGACATTGCGATGACTACGATTGCAGCTGGAAAACTGGCAGTAAAGCCGTTGAGTTTGTTTGTTTTTTCTGGTATTGCATAGCATGCATTGCGTGCATATGTCTGAGAGACGGAAAAAGAGGTGGAAGGCGAGGTAGCCGGCATCAGCGGGGAGGGGCTTTAAGTTCTGAGCTCTGAGCTTGGAGCATTTTCCCTGTACATACCTTGCAACATGCAGTCCTGCAGTATTTTGTATTCCACGCCGAAGACTCTATTACACAAGTGTCTGGAAGCCATCCAGAATCAACGACCATGTTTTTGACTTTTGTACGAGTGTGGATGGTGAGAATCAACCACACCATGATAGTCCACACTTGCAGACCAGGCCAGCTTACATTGTACAGAGTCGTAGCCTAGCCTGCCCCAGCCCACCCAAAGACCACGAGATGCCCTCGGTATATTTCGATAGCCGATCTACAGTCTCTGGCTCAGCAAGGTCTCCTATCCCACCCTGCCATGCTCTCTCCCCTCCACAGCCGTTGAGGTTGATTACTGCTCGTGGCTTGGCCATGCTTTTCAACACCATCCCTGCTATACGCCCGGTGATCATCTAGCCTGTGCCTGTATTGGTCAGACGGGAAGGTGTCACACTGGAAGAGAGAGTCTCAAGTTTTGTAGTCTCATATCCTCTGAAGTCTCTCGATGGAGTGTGCAAATTCTCCGCCAGGTTTCAACGTGCTGGCTTCAACCATGGCGTGTAACAGGAATACTGTCCCATGCAAAGACAGCTTCATCCTGAGAAGCCGACCTCACCTAGAAAGGTTGGCCATGGCCAGTCAAGATGCAGCAAGGAACAATGCTTGACTGCAATCCGCGTGGCTTTGTATGCGTACGTGTTTCGCATGTCGGAGGTCGGCAGTGGCCAGGCGAGCTTGGCCACGATCTGGCCAGTCAGCAAATACAATTTGATAACGGCCTTGCTTGTCAGATACGTTGTGCGTCTTCCTGGGCTGAGTTTTGCAGTTGTGCAGCCTCTCTGTGCTTCTTCGGACTTGGGTAGGTGTTGTACATTAGCGAAGCTAGTTGGCGATCGGGAACCAGAAGTCGCGGCCTTATTTTCCCCGACTGCTTTTTTCTTCTCTGGGCCCTGGCTCTTACATAATGGCGGGATGCCGTGAACCGTTGGGCGTCTGTATTGCTGCCAGTGGTGTAGTGCTGGCCATCATTTGCATCCTGTCTCTCATCCATATCTCCACGTGTGCATAAGCTCGGCTTTGTTGAAGTGCTGTACAGCAAGCTAGCCCAGGCAGCCACAGACGACAAAAATACCGTTCGGCATAAGCGCTGCTTCATCAGCATGATGTGCATAATGGCCAGGATGGGCAAGTCAAGATGTACATGATTTGCATCATAGTCAAGGGTTTGATATACACGAGACGGGCCATGCTTTGGAGCTATGTATCTCACATGAGATGATACCTCACCGGACTGCACTGTACTCTATAATACAGAGGTGCATGTTACCCGATGTCTTGCGGTACTACTCTGTATGGACCGTATGGGAAAGGAAACGCCTGGCATTTCAAGGATAGGATGCTAGTGGAAACCGAGAATGGGGATAACACTGGACTAAACATGACATTATAGTAGAAGAAGCAATGGCAAAATAGGGCACGTAGGTTACACTATGTGTTCGGACACACATTGTAGCTAGTGTGAACCATCAAGTGGAAAGCCTCTACGGTCTGATTCCCACAGCATCCTAGACACACCCCTTGGTAGTGGCAAGAGATGCGGAAGGGTGGACTAGATGGGCTGAAAGTGAGAAAAGTAAAGAAACGCATGCAAGGTAATGCCCGCGAATAGACCGCTGGGAATGCGACCAAGGGTTTGTTTTGAAAGAAAGGAAAAGAAAACAATGAGACGAAGGAAAACACCAAGAAGTAAAAGTACACTGCAAAGACGCAGAGAAGTGAGAAGAACAGCATATAAAGCAAATACCGCAAAGTATAACGAGTGAATACAACAGGAAAAGACACAACTATCGAGGTGCAGAGACGGAACATTGTACTGCAGTTAGATGACAGGAAAGAAGTCTTGGATAGCAGCACTTGCAAAAGGACAATAGAAAAGCGGCTAAGACACAGACAGACCAAAGAAAGAAGAGCAAAGGAAAGAGAGGGAAAAAAAACTTCAATGCAGGGCATTGTCGGCCAGGTATTGGAGGAGACAATTTGACCACTTTGTAGTGGAGGGGTGTGTGTCGAAAAGCAGAACAATGGAGGGAGGGTATTTGTATGGCACTTGCAAGGGCAGACTCCTGCTGGTGCAATTCGCCAGCGTGGTTGCCCTAGAGAGAGACGAGAATACGTCAGTATTACGGTCTGCGAATGCCCTTTGTATGGACTGTATGTGGTATCAGACATCCCATAGTACATACAGTATGTATGTGAAGGAAGAGACAAGCCACGAGTCCAGAGTCGACGAGTACATATTTCGTGCATGCCCCCTGCTCCAGCTCCCATGTCAAGCTACATTTGTAGTACATGCCAGCTTTGACCAGGCTCCATTCTGTGCATGCGAGCCATATCTCTACACCGCACTCAAAGACAGGGCTCGCTTTGACGTCTGAAGTCCTCTAGCTTTGCAGTGCTGCACTGGGACCAGGTCAAAGAAACGGACGCATGCCCGAAAGAGAGCCTCTTTGCAACGTTATGTCCGTCGGCGGATGGAAGCTGATCATCGGAAAGACAAAGGGGTTGAAGCGGCGTTTTGGCGGTCCGTTTCTTTCGTGTCTTTACGTGGTACTCTGTATTATAGCAAAGTTGAAGAACTGGAGTGCGGCAAGCGTAAGGCTTGGAATCCGAACAGGTTGATGCTGAGAAGCGCAAGAAAGATCAGCTTTAGAAGAGGAACAAGGAAGAAGGGGAAGGGGAAGAAGGAAAAAGGAAAAAGGAAAAAGCAAGAAGGAAGAAGGGAAAAGGAAAAAAAAGAGGAGAAAAAAGGAGAGAAAAGAACCGGCGGTTGTCTGCCGCCTGTTGACGGATGGCATTTTGTGTCTCGGTGCTGCCTCCGTGGCAAAACGGTTGACGGTGCGGTCAAGGGGCGCTGGTGGCATCGGCAAGCGTGGTGAGATGACAAGGAGTTTGTGAGTGGAGATGAAGATGGGTGAGCAAGACGGGGGATCATGATGACACCGCCATTCGATAAGATGGGAGAGGCAGCGGCCTATTATCTCTGTACATTTATTTAGGGGCATGCATATTCAGTTATGTGGAAGGTGCGTCTGGCCAGTTGCCATCGCTCCTTCTATCTGCGGTTTGCCAGCTGCTACTATGTAAGATATGTGTCTGAAATTACTACTTACTTGAAATACAAGAAGGTGTCACCGATGCAAGAAGGTGCGATGGGCGACAAAGTTGCAGGCAAAAGGTACAGAGGTACATGACTTACATGTTCTTGACGACTCCTTTCCTGAAAGGTACATCCAAAGTACAAACACAGCACAGCACAGCAGTGCACAGCTTACGCGCGAGCGGCCACTAGGTGGCAGCGGCTCCGTCGGCTGACGAGCTGCTTTTGGCCAGCTAGCAAGGAGCCGTTACATGTACTCCATCACCATACATACATGCACATACACGAGGTATCTTGCCATGTACATCGCATGCAAGGAAGACGCAGAAGGCGCAGTAGAAGTTTAGAAAACGAAAAGTATTTTAAAGAGTATACTCAATTCGTTTCCAAGCCACCGATGGCAGTAGGCGCTCACCGAAAAGGTTTGGCAGGCAACCACTAATCTGAAGTACACGCAAAGTAGCCTTGTCTGAACGCTTTTCTTTCAAAGTGGAAGGAGCCAAGTTCGCAGTTTACTTGTTATATTTCTTCATGAAGGCGTAATTCATACAGACCCTATGAGGAAGGAGCTTCAGCATTAACCCTACTATGTATTATGTACTGTGTACTATCTACTCGCAGGCGCTCACACCATATTACGGCACAAACTCCAATTGTAGCAAGTGGCAGGTACGCCGGTGCACCTGCAGGTTGCTTCCTACCCGAGAAAAACTGTCCCAAAACCCCCAACAGTTTGGTTCTGAGTGGACATTCGGGGCGGTTGCCGACAATGCCAGGGCCTCCAGGTCGACTACTAGGTCGAGATGATGGTGGGCGGCTGCATCGATGCTTGCCTTCCAAAATTAGAGGGGAAGAGAAAGGCTGCAGATATCTGGCGTTTTACTTGTCGTTACGCAAATGTATTGCTTTTGCTTTATTGACGTGGCCTGGCCTGGTTTTATGGCCTAGCTATACCGCTCCTTCCTCGATGCTGTGAGCACCTTCCCTACTTCCCAATGTAACGCACTTTACCCATCGCTCTTACCCTCACTCGTACAGACCGCAAGTATAGCAAGGATTCGCTCTTTCTTTGTTCAGAAGACGGCGTCTTATTACTGTATCCAAATAGAGAAAGTGTCCCCCTGGCACACTAGCTGCTCGCGCCGGTTCATCTTAGTGCACGGCCGCTCGCCATCTTAAGAGGAGTGAGAGTTTATCACTTTATTGTCATTGTACTCTATCAGTATGTCTCTAGTAATATGTGATACTCACTGTGATAAGATACTAAAAGATTGAGTAGAACGCGTTGTCCACTACATAGGTCTTTTTTCTTCCTTTCTTTCTATTTTAACCTTCTTTCTCGTGCCCAGTGCCTCGCTCTTTCTTTTTTCTCTTCGGTTTTTTTTTTACCTTTTATTATTCTGTTGAGGCAACGTCTCCACAGTTGGCATTTGCTCTTCCGTCTGCCCTCTTTCCTCATTTTCCACTTGCACTTTCCACTTGTGGCCTTTGCTCGTGGTCGCGGAACCTACGGGGCCTTGGGCTAATATATACTATAATACTGTATGTATGCTGTCAGTTTTATTCGGTAAAATATAGAGTTTGTTCTGCTACATAGTAGTTTTCATTCTTTCCGTCTAGACAGCATCCTTGTTCCATTGCTCCTTTCCCCAATGGGCGTACCTTCCTTACTTGTCGTACCGGCCACGAGTTAGACCACACGGCAACCCCGGCCGGGACTTTCCGCGGTTACATGTCAAGTTTCGTGCAAACGGAAGGTACATGTGAATAAGCGAGCCTGACGGACTATAAGCACTGCAGCGTTCTCTGTACGAGTCGCAATTCGGCGTCGCCCACAGCTTGCTTGCAAACTGCCATCATTATCACCAGACTTACTCTGTAAATGCATAGTAAATCCTGTCCTACTGTGATATCCAACGGCAACGACAGGCTTTCATTTCCTGGTTTTGCCCGACCCTCTTTTGCCATGTGGCCGCATCCTTGCGCCCACTGCTCTCCCCGCCTCCTCCTCCTACTCCGTAAGCAGTCCTAGCCTATCGCGGCCGGCCAGCTTCAGGCAGATTAATCACAGCGAGTCGCACTACTCCGTATGCAAAATAGCATGGACGATCACCACTCCATTATTTTGCTCTTATTTTGGGTCTGTCAAAATTTCGTTCAAGCTCTTCTGTGACATCTCATGAATCTCTTGCCAAAGCGTTATAGCGTTGCTGGGTAAATCTACCCGACCCTTGCCTCCATCGTTTCACTTCGTAGCAATATCAGACGAAGCAAACACGCGGCGATCCAAGCGTCAGAGCCTTTTGGGGTCTTGAAGAGAGCCGATCACTTTGACAAGCTCAAAATCACAGGCCACATGTGTCTAACTTGGAATAAAGTACATGGTAATTTCGTATTAAAGATTTCCAACGGGTTTGTCTCCAGTCCAACCCATGTGCATTTAGTACATTGTAGAGTACAAAGTGCAAGCTCCGGAATGGCGGATTGCTGATTCTCTTTTTCCTCTTGCCGGCTCCCCCTTTTTCGTGGGTTGCTACTGTTGTGAAGCTGTCTGCGTTTTATTCGTCTTGGTCGCCGTCTGAACTATTGTATGAATACCAACCGCCGTGCAGATCACGTTCCGTTGGAAACGTTGAAAGGAGCTGTTAATGCCATCCGCAAGGCGGTAAAATTAAGACGAAGCGGTAAATAACGACCACGTAGAATTCACGAGAAAAATATTTAACCGAGCGATAACATGAAAAGACCTCGCAGCTCAACAGATGCAACGCCAGCAAAGGCATAATATGGGACAGGCCAGACAGGCCCGGGACTTGTGTTGTCTCAGACGTGGCCTGGCCTTGGATACTACGACATCAACGGTGAATGCGACAATAGACCACAAGGCCCTAGTAGCAGGCCGTCACTGGAGTAAACCGCCCTGCGCTTCTGCGGAGTCATGTCTTCCTCTCCTTTCTGGCATTGCTGTTTACGTTTTCTTTTCTATTCAATATTTGACATTTCAACCGTTCTTTTGATTTTTAGAATTTTATTCTATAGAATTCTCTCTTGACTGTTACAACACATATGACCTGTTGCTTTTCGTTCCCATCCCAAGTACTCTGCTGTTTCATGTCCTGCTCATACTCCATGCAGACAACCGCTTGCTCGACGTGCCTGGCAGGCTTTCGAATTCTCCGAAATGGTGTATCAGAACTGGCTGTTCTGCTGCATTCGGTGTATTTTGAGGATTTTTGCAACAAATAAAAATCATCACCAACACGCCAATATCAGCAAAAGGCTGACTGCTGACTGCCCTCGCCCCTTCATCTCCTCGGATTGTTAGTGGCAGAAGGTCTTGGCTGGAACACGGCGGCTGACACAACCCGTCTGCTCGAAAGGCAAGGACACGGACGGACAAAAGACGATATTGGGGCACCGAATCGGCGAGATACTGAGAGATACTGACTTGCTGCATCTCCCCACCGCCAAAACACACCGTCTGTCCTACCCGCCCTTTCTTTGTCGTGGAGGCTTCTAAGCGAGGGTGGCAATGGGACTGCATTATCCGTATCTACTTTAAACATATGTAGTATCTGTACGCCGTCATCCACATCCAACCACCTGCGAGACAAACGACACACATTTCAAGCACACTAGCATCTCCTCTGTACTCTCATTTAACGTATGAATGAGCACGAGCTCCAGCGCGCCCTACATACATCATATCATACAGTAGTACTGAGACAAAGTTACACTTTGGCGGCTTTGACTTTTGCAATTTCGTATGGCTTTGTCCGTTGCTAGACCGGTTTTACTCCCAGCCTCCTTGCAGTTCACATTGCGCTTATTTCTGCACAGTCCCTGCCATGTGCTTATTTGCTCTGGCTCCAACATGTTTTGGGATTTACAAGTGTATTTTATCAATACATACATACATACAGTATGTAGTCACATAGTACACTTTTACTTTACCACGCACTTCCCTGCAAACACCTACTCGGTACAGTAGCTTCCACGCTTGATGCGTATCACTCACCGGAGATATTCATACACTCCGTATGGTCCGTAGCGATCGCACTCTAAAATTTAATGTTGCTTGACTGCTCTTTCTTACTTTTTATTGTATTATTTTTAAAAAAAAAATTATTAGATTTTTTTCTCCTTTCCTCCTATCTTCCTATCCTCCTTTCTTCCTTGCTCCCATACTTTCTTTAGTATGGTTAAAGCCAGTAAGAGGTTGCAACGGGGCTGGCCCGCACTTGGGCAAGCATTGCGCACAACGCCAATGTCCGGTCTTCTCGTTAGCCAACACATACCATCAGACGAATTACAAGATGCATATGCAAATGCCAAGAATTTCGGGGCAGATGGGAATGGACATAAGTTGCTCAATAGGATAGGTTTAGAAGGCATAGCCGAAGCAAGAATCGAACCGGACTTCTTCTTTGGGAGAGGCGATCTCCAGATGTGTAGACTACGGAGTAGATATAATAAATGTGGTTAAATACTAACAGTGCTAAGGTTGGTCTGGTGCCAAGATCGAAGCTAGATACTCAAACTTTATTTTGTCCTTGTTTTTGTTTTCTTTGAGAACACTTCTTTGATTTCTTTTTGGTATTTTGATATTTTGATTCCCCTCCAAGTAGCTTTTATGTGACAAACTGAGTATATCTACTTTTGTTAAATGAGCTGTAAAAATACTAGAGAACAGCTCAACAGTTTTACAGCATCATCACATGTCAAAACGAACAAACATTTACACAGTTTTACTACTCTATCGATTCGGAATGTCATGTTCCAAGACCACCTCCATTTTATTACACTGTCCGATGTAAGCCTACGGCGTTACTGGAACAGATGTGCAACAATCTGCAACAATGTGCATTGATATGTCAAGTGTTTTCTTTCGCACGGAGTATATCCCGACTTGCCATCCAACGTTTTTGCCGGCGGCCAGTCTGGGCTTCTGGATCTGGATGCATTGCAAAGGGTCTTGCCGAGGTGATTAATACCATACGATGTACATTGTATTATATGAGACGTAAGCATTCGTGCTCGTGACCGCAGCTCCTCTCGCCTACCATTCACCACCACACACACCCTTAAGTACTCTGTTAAGACATGGTCTACTGGGTAGGGGGATCGGCACACCACCACATCGTTGCAGTTGCGAGTAGCCATCGTAGCAGCCGATGCAATCGTTGCAGTCGCTGCAGTCATCAATGCCGTTAGTTGCTTGCGTCAGTGCGGAGTAGCAGATACGATATCATATACCACCTACTATCACCAATATCAACGAGCATCACCATATCAGTGTCTACTAGGCCCAATCTATCGACACACCGGCACATCTCATACGCTTCCGCATCGCCATGTTTTAATGCGTGCAGATCACGAACTTAAAATAGCCGCACGAGCAACCAGGTGTTGTTGGTTTCGGGTTCGTCTGGAGTCTTGTTTTTGAATTTATATTGTTTTATACCAAGTTTATTTTGAATCCCTTTGACTTTACTATTAGCAGTATATTATATTTTCATATTTTTATTTTCATTCGTGTTGGCCAGGCCCTCTTGGATGATTTCGAAACTACGTGTCCAGTACAAATAATAGCCCGCACTGTTGCATAGTACATATATAGTATATTCATTATTTACTTATCTCAACGTCTCGGATTCGGGATCGCTACCGACATCCCAGCGCTCACGGGCCTGGCTAGTCTTGTGGTCGGAACACAGCGACTATCACTTCGCATCTCTACTTTGTAGAGACAACCCGATCTAGATCTTGCATATCATAATCAGTAATGGTCACTTGGACGCGAGCTACGGAGTACGATGTGCATGCAGTACATTAGCTACATTGCTTTCACCTAGCAATAGGCACTGGGCCGGAACCTGTCAGCCTTTGCTACAGCAGCCCGTCCTTTCTCCAGATGCAGACGCTGAGCTTGGCACTGCGCTGTATTACTCGCGCCGTTGTGTGTGTCCGCCTGCACCCTGAGAGACTCTGCTGTTACATACATAGTACTTTAGCACAACGGACTCCGCTTACAAGTGCGGCCTGCCACGTTTTGCCCACCCTCTAGCCTGCCAGCGTGCCATCCATCCACTACTATGTAGAGGTTCTAATTCCATCTCGCCAGCCAGGACAGAACAGTAGCTCTTGCTGGGAGACCTCTAGCCCATCTCGCCCAAAGAAAAAGACCAAAGATCAATGACAAGTGATAATGCAAATGCGTTTCTGAGAGGATAACTCTAATAGAAGACTATGCATATGATGGTTGATTCAATTCGTCAATCGGACTCATCACCACGTTGCTCAAACCAAACCCTGCCTCTCGTCTTTAGCCATCCGAAATTACAGGAACGGCGATCATTCACCGAATCAGAACCTACAGGTACATAGTAGCATGAGTACTGTGGTAATGTGTGACAGACGCACTATTGAAACCTGGGGGAAGTACGTCTTCCTCGGTTGGTTCTCTTAAACCATTACCATAGTTCTATTTTCTTCCTCTTTACTTTTATGTAATTTTATTTAATTTACATTGCCCACACGGGTCTCCATATTCTTCTGGTTTATTTTCTCAGCCCTTTTCTTTAGAGCTCTTTCTTTATCCCTCCTTGAAGCATATTTTTCGCTTAGTATTTATCCATTTTTCTCTTCTGTTCTCTTCACCAGGAACTAGCCATTTCTATCCGCAATCCTCTTTTTCCTTCATCGTCAACTACGTAATGCCGGAAGAGCAATGTCAACCCAGCCGCACTTTGCACTTTATTTTTCACGAAATTTCTACTTTTGCCACGCAACATGCTCACGATGTTTGCGAGTAGCGTCGGCTCGTGCAAGCCCCGTCTATGCTAAACCATTCTAAACCTATTCTAAATTGCAGGTCGCCCATGTGGAGGACTCCATTTTTTATGTCAGTTGCCGTCTTTCAATGCCGAAGGTGAGGGATCTCTTTGTGTTTTCCCTTTTTTTTCCCCTTTACTTTTTTTCCGGTCTCTTAGCCTATGAAAAGCAGTATTTTTCATACTTCTCACTGTTCACCGTGTTAGAGAAGACTGGGAACCGCAATAGTTGGATACGCGCCAACACTAACGGATATTACCAGGAACTTAATACTAGAATTGGGATACTATAGTTTTCTGGAAGATGCATGGAATCGCACTACTGACGGCTTGAAACCGACGGCGTCAAGCTACTACAGTCTACAGTACCTTCATTGTTATCCCCTTCCAGTTAACAGTACTGTACCTGAGCTGCTTCACTTATCCACTCTTTGCTCCTCCTTCACGGCACATTTGGGCCGAAGGCACCTCCCAGTTATGGCTCAGTCCAAGGGTCTAAACTATTCCCACAAATATACATGTACGTAGCTATGTACATACATGCCCGTAGCGGATCCGAACCTTTAGAGGAGTCCCTTTTGCTCCCTCGCTCATCCTCTTCTTGTCTGCTCCGTACGATGTACGAGAATGACCCTGGAATACTCCATCTTGCCCTTGTCAAAATCCCTACCACTTCCAATAGGCTCCCTGACTAATGCCACATACTGTCGGACAAACGCCGTAAAGCCGTTTTCATTGTTTGCTGACCGCAGTTAAGTGCGATATAGTCAATGAAGATACCAAACAAGAGCACGATCACCAAGCCTATTATATACTGCCCCTAGGCCAGCATCGATTTGATTGCATTTCGAATGAAATAAGAGTCCAGAGGTTCTTGAACACGAGAATAGTACCGTAACATTATTATGTGTGCAATCTCTCACACAGGCAACGGATCCAAGAGCGTACTGCTGATGGGTCGCCTAGAAACAAAAATACCCAGAGCTCCAACGCCAAGCGACATACGTAGTTGGCGTTGGACTGCCGTGCAGCACGGCGTAAGTGTACACGCCTATACATATATTTTACGTGCTTCTACGACGAATATGTTACTATGTATGCATGTACACTATTATCACATTTCCTAGAGATTTAAATCCATGCAACATCCGTTTTTGGATGCGCGGTGTGCAATGTATTACAAGTACTTCCACAGGGGAAACACTGACTGAATTCATTGTGCAGAACAATACTTACTAGAGTCAAGGCACCGCGCTTGCGCCAAGAAAAAGAAGAAAAAAGCCGCTTCTTTGGCGCCGGCATCCCCTTCTTCACCGTTTTGCCATGTGTCTTGGATTTTGCCTATTAATACCGGCTTTTCTGTTGGAGTGGATGGGTGGGTGGTCAGACAAAGGAGCGAGAACGTGCTAGGATGGCCAAAAAGATATCTTATATTATTACATTAGTAGGCTGTGGATGCCATGGCAGAGCCACACTGACTTTTGCCCTCTCTCCCGACACTCCGTGAAAATGCCCGTCTTTATCCCGGAATACGCGGGTAACCGAAAAGTACCGTTCGCGTAGGTACTGTAAGATAATAATCTAGAGAACATTGTAGCAGGTTTGGCGCCGAGAAGCTCAAGATATCCGAACGACTCCAGATCGGCGGTGGGGCCATAAGCAGAACGGTTACTTGGTACAGCACTGACAATCACGTATGTATACTAACTATGTAAATACGGCGTGTGCTATGTAGATAGAGACAAGTAACAGGCATTAATGCTCCAGTTGTGCGAGCAGGCAAGATACGACCATTCAAACCAGAACAGACAATGACAGAATCCCCGTCATATGGGGGAGAAAGAGTCTGGCGGAGAGCGACGGGGACTTGGAAAACGCCGACGAGTAGTGTCTTAGAGGAAAAGATTGACAAGATAGGTAGGCTTGGCTGTGTGGGCTGAGCTGAGGCTGGTTTTTTCTTCTTCACAATCTTCTTTTCGATAGTTGCTGATTGTTGAAATTGCGGCCGAACTGCAGACCAGAGCATTGCCGTAGACACGACGTAATTACTATGTAGCTGCCGATGGCTATCTTGACCGGGGTTCGGATTCCTTGATAACTCGATACCTTGTAGCATCGCCTGCAACACGTCTGCTCCGTACTCTGTACATGCTAGGCAGATCTTCAGAAAATACAATGTAAACAGGCAAAACTTCCCGCGCTTTCTTCCGTAGATAGTGGCCGATTTATTTTCCGCAAAGAAATAGCGCACCAGGAAAATAAATAAGCATCCGACACGATGTAGGCAGATGCAATGTCTCCGGCAAGTACCGTTCTGTCTCTTCAGGCTTGATACGTCGCCGTTGGAGTTCGTGCAGTGGTGGCTGTGGGTATTTTTTTTTTAGACAGAAAACAATATACATATGTACTATGTAAGTAGTGAGCTGCACTGACAGGCGGTCTTCGCCATGCCACTGCTCTGGTCCGTAGCCTGTTTACTGTGCAGCAACACGTCTCGCAAAACTATTGTTCCAGCCCCAACCCGCAACCTCGCGGCTGCAGTCTTGTGTTAGTGCTCAGCCCTTAATGGTGCGTGGTACAATAAAGTCGTATGATACTACATACTGTACTGTATCGGAGTCGTAACCAAGGCGCTGGCAGCGTGTTGCTTGACCTGCAGCGATGACACAATACCGTTGAACTTTATTTTCTACTTTATTTTCTTCTTTTATTTTCCTGTTTTTTTTTCTTCTACACATTGATACTCTGTACGGAATAGTTGCACTAAAATCGTCGTGAATCGGGCTTTTGCCCGTCTACGCATATCATTCCCTCATTCGACAAACAATGCACCGCTTGTTATCTGGGCGGGGGATCATTGAAAAGTAATGGCTTTTGATACGTCGTAGTTGTAAGACACCTTAGTTTCAACTTGTCCGCATTTTGCATTGTTCTCCCGACTCACATTTTGGTGACAGTTTCTTCGACTCCCCTTTTTTATGGCCTTTGATATAGGCTGTGTCTCTATTGGCATTAAGGTATACATAATACAGAGAAAGAAAGAAACCACAAAAAACAGGCATCTCACGGACGCTTGTTCGCGTAACTCAGCAGCTTTGTACTCGTATATATCGTGCATGCATAGTTGCACAACACCGGCACTGGGCCGAGCCCGAGTACAACAACGAGTTGCTTTATTACTCGCATAAGTAACTAGAGTGTGTAACAAGTGCTAAGAGTGTGTCAGCCCGAACTTGATTGTACATAAATAGTGATGTACAAAGAGTGCAAAGTGATGCGGGTATACAAGTATATGACATGAACACTGGCCCTGGAAATGTACCCTCTTTTGGAAATACTTGCGAATGGAATTGCGTTTTCGACATCATCGTCATATAGAGCATCTTTCGTCTGCACAGAGTAATAAATACACTCTGTAAATCCCCAAGTCGACATAGCAATGCTCACGACTATTACCATATCTCCTTACTATTGCTCGTCTTATTCCATATTATCTCCATTTTACCTGCTAGCTTGGTTGCACTGGGAAGGCGATACGACATGAGCAAGTTGTTAGTAGAATATCGAGCACTCTGCAGCCAAAAAAAAGAAAAGAAAAGAGAAGAGAGTGTGAACGACAGAGAGCAAAAGCGGGATCAGAGGTGAGACGATGAGATAGTTCAACGCCTGAACCAAATTGCTGGTACCAAACTGTCGGGTGTTTTAAATCGGTATTAGGTTGTCATTTCGCATTTCTTTGCATTTTCGCCGTGGTTTTTGTTGAATACATAGTCCGCACTGATCTCGAGACTGAACTGCATTGCCTGTATCAAACTATCTATCCCTAAGAGCCGTACTTCTTTGCCGGTATGTGAGGGACTTTTGATCACATCAGGCCATTATCACAGCTTAATGCATGGGGCAATTAAAGCCACGTACTTTAATCCTCTTTACCTGTTCTTATCGTTTGAATATTGGCATCTGTATTGCCGCTTCCTCTTCTTCTAAGACCATTGCCAAACTATACTGTTTGTTGGTGAAACGAGATATTGATTGGCATTGGGTCACGGTGGACTGTCGTGAAGAAAAGGCACACAAAGCTTTGCGTATGGGGTATAACACAGAGTATTATATGTTCCATGACTACGGATGTATATTACCGCCGGCTGCACTTTATTCATTGAGCTAGAAATACACCTCGAAGAGTAAAACCTTCTGGCCTATGAAACCGAGGTGTTGGAGGACTGATTTCTTTCCATAGAACATCGTCAAGCCGATGTGGGAACTGAGCATCTCTTTCAAGCAACAAGACTTGATTGAACAAACCGGTTGAATATTATTGCGCAAGTTCTGCCCAGAGATTCAGCATTACCGAATCTGCCATGGCTTGGTTGGCGTGCTTCTCGCATTATTAGTTCGGATGGTAGGAAATACCCGATTCCTTCATCGAATTTTACGACATGCGAGTACATACTATGTATGTAGCAGAGACCGAGGCACACGAAATGCTATGGTAGTCGCTTTGTCTACTCTTTAGCTCTTCTTTCCAAGCTGGACGCCACCCTCGCTTGTTAGCTGCGACTCGACGCCTATAGGCAAGTTTCACATGAACTATGATCCCGGACTATGTGAGCTTCCCGACAATTTCTTGAAGACGGGCGGGCAGGGTTGACTGGAGAATGGTGGAATTGGAGTATCACGTCTTCGGAGTATACTCCGTGAGGACTAGGGCAATGCACGCTGAAAGAGGAGAGACTTGCTCGGATCGAAAAGTCAAGGAAAGCAGGGGATCAAATGCCACAAAGAGCAGGAACATGCTGCTCCAATTAAAGACGACTTTCGACATCAACAACGAAAAAACGGAAAGCTCCGTTATAGAGCTACACAGACGCGTTTCAAGATGCAGTTACTCGGGGCACAGACATGGCATGGATCAGAGTCCTACAATAGTATGGATACCACTAAAGAACAACAAGGATGGATGATAAAGGAAGGACAACCTTTGCTCGTCTACTGAGGAGTATTATGTACTCTGTATGTCTTTTCTGGCCGGCTTAGTTCACCAGCCCTCGTACTTGGCCCAGCCCCCCTTCACTCTACCCACGCCGTTGATATTCGCTGCCCTCCATACTATATATTTTGTGTAAAGAGCAAATGGACATCTTGGTCAAGTAGTAAATACATAGTAAGAACAAGTTCCCAAGGCGAGGAAGGCAAAGGCGGCGGGAAGAAGGCTGGGCAGGGATCTAGGTCGGTTGATGTTGCAGAAGTGGCATGGACCACCAGTTCCAGCTTGCGGGTGGCATGGTGCACGTTCCCTTGCCGGCTCGTGTTTTGACCGATCTCTGTTATGTATATATTGTGAAAACCTCCGTGCTACTATGTAGTTGCTGAAGCCCTGAGTACCATTAGCAGGGCGTCTCCCGAAAGACTCTGAAATCCGGCCGCGCTCGCACACAGAGCATGAGATGCTACCGACAGAGCCAGTACCACATCTTCAGTCGACACTTCCCACTGTCAATGCACAGTAATACAGTGTATGTACATGCAGTATACATGCGTGCATGCTTGACCTCCAGCTCAGTCTAATGCAAGGTCGGAGAACACGCTCAACGTGCAATAGCTGGCCCCCTCCCTGCTTAAGCGTTTGTCGCATTCCATGGGTCCCCCCTGGTTTGCCCACAAACCCCTTCGTCATTATGAGTGCATAAGCCGTTTCTACTTTTTTCGCCTCGCGCTCTGGTCTGTTTCTTTCCGTTCTTATTCTCATTCCCTTCTTCTGCGTTTTTTGCCTTTCCTGGTAATATTTTCTTGTTCCACATTTTGGCCTCTGCTTGTTGATAACCTCCAACGTCTTTATCCATTTCCATTGTTACTTTGGCCTTTTTCCATTCGCATTCTTATTTCTGACAGCACCCCCTACAGAGTACATACTCTGGTGTATATATCCAGATACTGCCTAGATACCCTTCATATATTTCTACATGCGTTTACTCACTATTGCTGATCGCCCAGGTTTTGGTACATGGACAAATATGAACTGTACCCGTAGGTACCCGCCCGCCAGCCTTGATTCGGCGCCGGAGCTTGCTTTTTATATTCTTGGGCTCACCTCTCCCCTCTTTTTCCTCTTTATCTTGATCGTTTGGACAAGTGCGAATATACATAGTATGCTTGTGCTTACTATGAAGTTTCCCAGCCCTTTGGAAATTTATAGGCCGATTACATAAGCTATAAACATCCTCTATACCAGATAGGAAGGGACAACTGTATAAATATAGTCGGCTCGTGGACGATTTTCGTGTAAATGTCACGTGTCTCTCAATGTTATAATTTCGTGAATTAGACAATCTGGAAAATGAATCCAAGCCACGATGTACAAGTATGGCGTGGCAAATGCCAGTATTGTGGAAAAGTTTATTTTGGGTATCTGTCTCGAGATGGTCTTGAGATGCTAAACTGTCTCAGAAGAATGATACATCACATTTCAGAGCCAGTGTTGGAGACTGTACATGAACGATACATGTGTAAAGGAGTTGATTTTATTCTCGAGTATCCTTGATCTCTGCATGCATCGTAGTAGCGGACAGAAAAGTGACAGAATGTTCCCGGCCAGCTTTCAAAATGTCCGTCCTAATGTCCGTCTCAAAAATCCCGACCCTGGATTGAGATGAACTGAACTTGGAACAATAGATGTAAAATAGAATAAAGCTGCAACAAATAAATTAACAGATGACAAGACAAGACACCAAGATGAGAACAAGCAGGTGACAGCTGGAAAAAGGTTTGAAAGTAGAAATCACCAGGAAAAAAAAAAGAGGCAATATGGTACTATGTAGACAAGACTTCAATAAATAAAAAAAAGTATACATAGAAAATTGATACTATCACCTCCACCCACCATCCCTCCTCATCCTATGCCCACCGTTCTCATCCTCCCCCGTCGTCTAGCCCCAACAGCCTCTTAGTGAAACGTAGAGTGCCAACAGGCTGGTAGAATGGAGACGGCGATGTTTGTGGATGTGCTCGTTTGCCTTATCTCCTCTTTCTCAAGTATATTAACAAAGTATGCAGATAACCAAGATGTACAAGTAGGGTGATATTGACAGGGGCCCTGACGCCATATCTGTACGAACTAGAAATGCGGGCAAGGTTTCAAGCACCGTGGTCTTAATGTTCACACTATTAATACTCCATGTTCGGGCGCCTTCATATCTTGGAGATTGTTGAAATCTGTTGGAATTTATCAAAACATGTTGCTGTCTGTCCCATACACACAGTAGTACGCGCACTGGAAGCTTCTCCTCACTAGACCGTAACGGTTGTTCTCCGTTCGGGCCCTCCTCACTCCAGCATCATGCCTGTCCGAGCGTTGCCGTGTGAGGAAGTCGGTGGCGGACTCTGTACAACGCATGCCTAGCGTAGGTACACATGTAGTATTCGTATCCTCCTACACTGTGTGATGTACGTGCAATGTCTGAACGAGCAGTGAAGGCGTGAACAAGGAGTTTTATGTCGTTGTGTTCCGGGCAGAGGAGAAAGTAAGGATTGGCTGGCTGCACTCCCGAGGTATTGGTAGACGTCAAAGCGTTCTTGGTCCTATACCTTGTTTGTTGGCTCGCCACGAGACAAAGAGTAATTATATTTCGGCCATAAAAAAAAAGCCAAACTGTCCAAAGCCGCCGCGGAGTTTTGCTTTGACCTAGCCGCTCATAATTTATGCGTCGGTGATATTGAGAAAGCACAACGCCCATGCACATGTCTTTAAGATCGAGTACCATGTAGTTACAGAGTGCCTGCAGAGTATCACATTGTGTATGCAGCTTTCAAAACTACCCCATAAATATCATAGGATATCATATCATCAATTGACGGTGTCAATAGCCGATTTGCCGACGCCAGTGCGGCAAGTCTCTGCAAGCGGTACCTGATAGGGATAGATAGGGTATGATCTTCCGCACTCCGATAGGGGTACATCGCGGGTAGCCATGCGGCGTACGTGGAGAGAAGAGACTAGAGATTATGTAGCTAGAATGTGCCTACTCTGTAAAATGCCGTTGCAGCGACATCTCTACAATAGAGGCGCACACGGCGTGGCCGAAATCGTCGGTCGATCTATTCTATCTGGAGAAAAGGTGTAGTGTGTCGTAAGCGGTGTGCTTCTTGTGGAAGTGGTATTATGTCTATCAAAACTTTCAGATGCATAAATACGTGTGTCGGATGGGCTTCGCTAACAGGTACAAGTAACAGCCGGGCGTGACCTCGAGCCAAAATATCTAAACATAGTATCTTCTCCTTTTTTTTCACTCCATTAAAAAGAGAGATCCAGAGCAGGACCAATGGATTAGCTTTTAACTAGAAGATTAGACGAACTCACAGGTGCAGACGCACACGAACCACCAATGAATGCGTCACATTACGTTCGAGATGCAGGTGGTTGTTAGAGATGCATGCAGTCAGATGGACAAAACAAGCAATACCACCGATGTGCGTCTAATTTTTTTTTTTTGTAACGTAAGGTCTATTTTAAGAGCCGAGAGAGCAACAGCCGAAGCAGCCTAAGAAATGTGAGACGAAGGGCTCATTGGAGACTGACTGACTGACTGACTGACTGGATGGATAAATATTCAAGCAGGGAAAGAGGAGGTGAAGAAGATATCTGGCAGGCGTGAGGGGAAGGAAAGCAAGATAAAAATTGTAAGACGAACATGAGGGGAGAGGGGAGAGAGCGGGACTGAGGCCGATCCAAGAGGATTAGAGCGAGAGCGAACACAGTTCTCGGTTCTGGGGTAAGTGGTGAGAGTAGTCTGTAGTCTGGGCACCATAATGACACAGGTGGCCACACTTTCTTACTGGACCGGTTTCGAGATGCGCTATTATTAAGATGCAGATGTACATAGTATCCAAGCTTCGGACAGAAGATGCTCGTAGTGGCAAGACATGGACATCTCGATGTAGAATAAAACACATGCTTGGCAGCAGCACCGGCATATCTCTCTCCGGGTGACATCATCTCGTATATGCAGCATCACTACCATCTCGGCGATATTTCGACAGGCTATGATACTTGCATGTATCAACATGGTAGGTTGATGCGTAGGGCGGGCAGATTGCACCATTTGTTCCTAGTCAAGAGCGGCCTAGGCGTATTGGAGGACGTATGCGTTACAGAGTTTGCGTTGCAAAGGAACAGGCCAGAACAAAGATAGAGCGCGCCGAAAGACCACCATAAGGATGGATCTACTGGGAGGTCGCTGCGAGGGAGGATACTCTGTCGAGATAGAACACAACTTAACAAACAACGGGAATGGGCAATAAGGAAAAAACGGAACACCCCTGAGCCGCCAACTACATACATAGTACAGTGATCCGCCTAGATTACCCAGATTGACAACGACAAGCCCGATGCTACTCTGCAAACTAATTGCGTGGACACCGTCCGTCTCTCTACGGACGATCTTGATGCGGTGAGTACTGTGAACATGCACAAGGCTGCAATGAGCTAGCTGGGCTGTTTACAACTGCTGCAGCTGACACTCCTACATACCGCGGGATCTTATTGCTTTTACGTACGAGCAGGCACTCTAGAGGCTATAATACCAGCTCTCCAGATTGCAAACAGCACGGGCTCGGAGATGGCGGACCGCTGTTTGAATACATATCGGATGGCACCAATGACGCGTAGCCACAGGGCATGCCAGGTTATCTTATATTGGTCGCGCAGCCACGGCCGTTCGCACTACTGCATAGCATGATAAATTCTAGTGAGGTATAAAGTCACGGCTTGCATTTTCCAAAGGACTTGGGATATCAGATGAACAGTTAGAGCTATGGATCATCAGATCAGCATTTGCAGCAGATCCATAGGATACTCAATCACGTAAACTAGGCACACATTTGAAACTATCGAATGCCACAACATCATTCGGATAGCTCATGTAGACACTATTGGCAATGTTGGGCATCCCTATGTATTCATAGTTATGATACATTCACAGTCAAATAGTAGCCAACACGCATGCGCCCAATGATGGACGTCGAGCGAGTTACTTTGAAGTTTGAACATATCATACATATGACCACAGGGGCTGGAAGTCGATAGTCTGCTGATACAGCATTAGCAGGTTATGAAAGACGGAGCCAGATTCACGACATAAACGACCGTATTCTGCAATAACAACACCTGTAGCTGCACATAGGACAGAGTAGACGCTGGGTCCTTGGCTCAGGGGCAGTGGATGGTACTGGCTCCGTCTAAAAAAATGTCCGAGATTAGCTGTCACGAAGTGATTTAAAAGATCGATACAAGCGACTACTGGGTAAAGTTTTTCTCTAGGGCCTACCTTCATGATACTGTACATAGTAGCTACCAATACAAGTCGCCTGGATGTAGCCATCCGCCCATCTCCCTCGCTCCGCTCCAAGACAGGTCGTTCCCTATGCTGGCAAACATCTTGACTATCTGCCTACCTTTCTGCACCAACAGACACAAAGAAACAAAGACATTTACAAAATCTGCATTGCATAGTTTATTCAAATATAGAGAGTGAGACCCAGCACCAAGAAAGGAAAAATCTATCAGCAAGGGGAATGGATCTCTGTCATACCTCCAACCCTGATGTATATAGATTAAGCGAGGGTGTGGACAGGGCGAGACAATCTAAAAAACTCTTCCACTGCGAGTTTCTGCGAGAGTGGTCAGTGAGCACTCTGTGTCCGTCGTCGCGATATAGTGATGGCGGCCGGGAATACAGGAGACTTTCAAACGATGCGAAAGCGCCGAGCTGTGACGGCAGCATATGCAATTACTATACTTATGTCCGCCCGGGAGTAATCTGATGTAATGACACCAAGTACTGGGAGTAGAGACGTCCAACCTCACCGGACCCCCTCCCTTGCCGTCGTTAAGCCGTTAAATGCATGACCATCGATGGCAGTATACATTACATATTGAAACAAGACATAGCAAGGTCGAGGAGACAATATAGTACGCGCAGTGGCGTACGGGGTGATATATCGCTGTCGTACAATCCGGTTACAAGCAACAGGTGAGCGTGCTGTGACTAGACCAGAACGTGCCTGTGTCTACAGGTCAGGAGCAGGGTAGACAGTACATGTGCAGTGTGCGCCCGTATACGAATAAGGGCATTACATAGAATAAGGTAATGTGCTTACGCAGGCATGTGAGCGATGTTGCGAACAGAGCCAGCTCGTGCTTCCACGAACATGCCAACACACCAGAACACACCGGCTATGAGAGAGGCCAGTCGATAGGATAGACAACGCGAAACGCGACAGAGGCGTAGGGGGGGTGGGCTGGCTGGGCGAATTCGCAAGTAGCACCCCATATGCACATACCCGATGCTCACCAAGAAAATGGGATACTTCTGTGCCCTTCTTTCACAGAGGGGTACTCGGTGTCGATTGTGCTCTACCTGGTGCCTGTTGCCCGCCTCCCTAATCTGTACCCTTCCCGTAGTAATGTCTCGGCAAAACTGTCATGCACAGCTCCCTATCTGTGAATCTCCGCGGCTGGCCTGGCCTAATAACGGGGACGGCCCTTGTTGTCTCTGGGCCTGTTGGACAGCTGCAACGCTGCCGTTGGTGTAGAGTGCATCCGAATCGCAGAATGCTCGGTCCGTGTAGAGGGCAGCTGAATGAATGCGAAGGGGGGGAGTGCACACACTGTAAGTCGACCGCAGCACTACCACGGAGATTGTTGTATCTTCACTAGAACCATAGCACATCGATAAAAGACGTAAAAATGCTGACCAAATCAGGAGTAAAAACATACCCAAAGAGCAGCGCAAGACCTGCCCGAGAGATGGATCGTCGGTCACTCACTCGGTATCGCTGGCATGATCTGATCGTAGGATGTCCCAGGTTGGCCCGATGCTACACGCTCATATCGCTTGTAAGAGGAGATATGCAACCCAAACACCAACACAAGCACACCGGAACACAGGCCACCACAATATCAATACATAAAACACAAAACACTGCACAACATTGACTATATCACGCATTAAACACAAAATATAAACATAAACACACAGCTCAACACGCCGCACGCTACGACCCCTAGGCGTGCCACGCCAATGAATGCGGCACAGTAGCGATGCCATTGGATGAACAGATATCGTTGATGCAGAGTAGCAGAGACAGACAGAGACACTTGGGCATGTGATGAAGATACTCAGAGTGAAAGACAGGAGGCAAATAAAAGACAGCAGCACACTGGTATCGCACTGGTATCAGACTGAAACACTAACCGAAATAACAATCTCGGAAAATAAAACGCAATCAAGAGATGTGAGAATTATTAATGAGCTGTCTTGTGTGGAACGAATAATAAAATTGCAGCCGAGATGATGGGGGAGTTGAGGTGATGATCTGCGTGATGAAGGCAATCGACAGGAACAAACATCATGATCAGACGAGAATAAATCGAAGACATCAAATACTCAAATAAAACTACAAAGGCTGCATAACATATACAAGTCAAATCACAGACGACTTTCAATAACCGGGTGCTCGCTGGCACCGGGGAACTGGACGTTGGGCCAGATGCAATGGATGGCCTCCCAGATGTGACTGTCTCGTTAGCAGGTGGATATGATGTGACCAACATGTTTTCGTAGGAAATCAGGAATGTATCAGGAACATACCTGACATGGATAATCTCCAGGCCGTCCTTGACTTCTTGTGGCAGGTCCTTGATGTCCTTGCGGTTCTGCGCGGGCAGCAGCACCGTCTTGACGCCAGCACGGAGAGCGCCAATCAGCTTTTCCTTGATACCGCCGACGGCTGTGATGCGGCCGCGGAGTGTCATCTCGCCCTGCATAGTTAGTATTGTTAGAAATATTCGGTGATATAGAGGCTAAACAAGTAAACTCACAGTCATCGCAAGACTCGGAGGTACAGCCCGGCTGGAGAAGAGCGAAATCAGAGCAATCGCCTGGGCCGCACCACTGCTGGGGCCGTCCTTGGGAATAGCACCAGATGGGCAGTGTACGTGGATGTTACGGTTCCGGAGAATGTCGTCGACGGGATCCTGCGTCAAGCCCAGCTCAAACGCATGCGCCTTGACCCACGACAGGGCCACCTCGACACTCTCCTTGAGGACGTCGCCAAGCTTGCCTGTCAGCTGCACACGCCCGCTGCCTGGCATGTCGGCCACTTCGATAAAGAGGATGCTGCCGTTTCCACCAGAGCTGTAGGCTACCAGGCCCGTGACTAGGCCGGGCCGGCTATTTGTCTCGGCAATCTCTTCCTCAAACTTCTCGATGCCCAGGATGCCCTCGAGGTCGTCCACGGTCAGCTGCGCCTGGTACGAGTCCAGCTTGCCGCCGTCTTTGGCCTCGGAATACTCGACCGCCTTGGCCCGGCATACCGACCCCAGCTCGCGCTCTAGGTTGCGCACGCCGGCCTCGCGCGTGTACGAGTCAATCACCTTGCTGACGACGTCTTCACCGAGGCTCACCTGCTCGGCCGTGAGCCCGTTCACGCGGATCTGCTTGGGCACGAGGTACTGCATGGCGATGTGCTTTTTCTCCATCGTCGTGTAGCCGGGCAAATGGATCATCTCCATGCGGTCCAGCAGGGGCGCCGGGATCGTGTCCAGGCTGTTGGCTGTCGCAATGAACAACACACGGCTCAGATCGTAGGGGATCGATAGATAATGGTCCACAAACGAGCTGTTCTGTTCCGGGTCCAGCACCTCTAGCATGGCAGCAGACGGGTCGCCGTGGTTGCTCGACGTGCCGATCTTGTCGATCTCGTCCAGTAGGATCACCGGATTGGACACGCCTGACTTGCGCAGCCCCTGTATAATGAGGCCAGGCATCGCTGCCACATATGTCCGACGGTGGCCCCGGATCTCAGACTCGTCGCGGACACCACCGAGCGAAATGCGATGGAACTTGCGGCCCAGGGATGCTGCCACGGAGCGCGCAAGGCTTGTCTTGCCAACACCAGGCGGCCCGACCAAGAGCAGGATGGGAGATTTGTCGGTCATCCGCTGCTGGTGCAGGCCCTGGAGAGCATCCTTGGCGGCCTTTACATTATGCTGTGCAACAACACCGTCAAGTGGTGCCTCAGCTTCTGCCTTGGCCGCCTCGAGGTTCTTTTCGGCGTCCAGGATGCGCCCGTCGACATCCTCATTCACCGACTGCTTGAGGCGCAGGACTGCAAGGTACTCGAGCAGCCGCTTCTTGACCTTTTCCAAGCCGTAGTGGTCGCCGTCGAGCTGTGCTCTTGCCTTGGCGAGGGTGCCCGGGCCGAGTCGGTCGTCCGTAGTTTTGGACCACGGTACATCGGCGATTGTCTCGAGATAGCTGCGGATGACGCTATACTCGGCCTGTGCGGGAACCGTCTTGCGTAGCCGCTTCAACTCGCGCTCTGCAACTTTAGCCGCCTCGGGAGGGAGCTGGGCATCTTCTAGCTTCTTCTCCAGCTCATCAGCCTCGTCGGCATCTTGACCATCTTGAGGCGGTTGACGGAAACCGGCACCGGGAGGAAACATGCCATTGCCGGGACCATTGTTTCCGAAACCAGGCCCGGGGATGAGCACATTGAATGGGGAGCCGTTGTTCGACTTGATGATGGCCCGCTTCAAGCTGCTTGATTTGTTTTCGTTCCCATTGTCTGTGTCGTTGGAGATGGCCGTGATCCTGACATTGTTGCGGAGCGTGCCGACCTGGCGGTCCAGCAGCTCAATCACTTTCGTGACGCGTGCCTTGACTTCAAACAGCCCCAGAACCTGCAGCTTATCTTCGTACGAGGCGGTGACGATATTCACCATGAAGTCGGCCAGGACGCCGGCCTCGCTAGTCGACTTGCCCAAGATATAAGCGTCAAGACGGCGCGCCAAGTTGGGCGTGAAGCGGGCGTGCGGGCGGTCTGGTGCAATAAACGAGGCCACGCGCAAGACCTGTGTGAGCTCGCGCGAGGCGTTCTTGAGTTTTTGGAGCAGCGCAGCCAGCTCCGCGTCGCGGACGTCGATCTTGTCCGGGCGCAGCGTGGCCTGGCACTCGTAGTTGAGCTTGTCCTGGGTAATGTCGGTAACCAAAACACGTGCGCGGCCCTCCACGTGCAGCGTAAACTCGCCCTCGCCACGGCCCTCGATTCTAATGATTTTCGCAACAACGCCGCAGCCGTAGAAGTCGTCCTTTGTGGACTTGCTGACCTGGAACTCGGGAGCGTTGCCGGAATCTGTCTTCAGGTCCTGAGTATTGGGGCCGCTGTTGAGCAAGAGCTGGCCGGTAGGACCGAGGCGGGGCGAGGCCATGGGCACGCACACAACGGGGAACTCGGTGATGGGCCGGGGCGAGCCATTGGACCGGGCATTTGCAGCACCGCGTGCGTAAAGTTCGGCCACGAGGGCCGGGATGTCTGGACGGTCTGCCGAGGCGGCGATGCGCTGAAACAAGGACGGGAAGAGAATGGCCCCCTTGGGCAAAGGGAGAAGCGGCACAGTGGCAGTCTGCTGGCCTGCTGACATCTTGATGGGGTTCAACCACGACGGGACGTCGATGGGGGCCGACGAAGAATGGGAGTATGGGTAGTAGCCGATATGCGATGAATCGAGCCGGAATACGCGAGGATGGCGTTTAGCTCTTATAGCAATGACAAATGATACAGTACCTTAATGATGATGAAGATATGAAGAGATGATGAGAAGATGAATGGCGAGAGATGAGTGGTGATCTCGTGATGTGTTGACGGGGTGAAGATAATGGCGGAACGAGACGATCAGGAGCAGAAGGGACAATGTAATCAGAGAAATCTGCAAAGCGCTGTGGACGATAGGATATACAATAAAGAAGGGGACGCTCAATGGACAATGCTTAATAGACGATCTAGGGGATGCGTTGTGGCCGTCGTCGAAGCCGATGGAAGCTCGTGATGGTGCCCACTCGGAGCTTACAGGGCGTTTGCTAGCGACAACGACGCTTGTCAGCAAGAGTGTGGGGAGGTGCCGTCGCCCTGCAGCTAGCCGAGGCAATTCAGCATTTCAGCACTGTCAATCACGCTGCGCGCTGTAGAAAGGGGATAAAGCTAGGCTAGTAGAAGACGACTCCGCAGCACTCTACCTGCGCTAGCGGCACCTTCCATGCTGGGGAGCTAGATACTCCGTGTTTAGTTTTTACTTACACTGTATTACACGGTACAGCCACATGTGGCTCACACGAGCTGGCAGGATGTACCCACTTTCCGACCCCTCGCCACGAGCAGGCGGGTGGTGCCTGATGCTCTAGTACTTTTGGCTTAATTGCCAGTCGCGTCCCGCGCGCTTTTACGCGTCGCTACCAATTGCTACTGATGTTACCTGCTACTGCTACCGCGAATCTCAGCCGCCGCCACCTTGCTCTGACATCACGACTTACGATCACGACCACGACACACGACCTACGACACGTCTATGATCAACGATTTCACGAAATAAAATCACGAACCTGCAAGAATATACAATGGGTAAGAACTTGCCCACCCCGGCCAGGCTTTACGGTGTACTAACAAACAGCTTCCTACGGCACATACTCCAAGACCTCGTACGGCGCCGACGGCGGCGATGGCGGTGGCTACATGGCCGGCTCACAGCAGGGCAGCCAGGGTCGCGAAGGCCGTGTACGTATATACTATCGCCTATCTATCTAGCTCTACCCTCAGCTACTAACACCGGCACAGAACTACGAACAGGAGAGCCTGCGCCCTGTCACAATCAAGCAGCTTCTCGAGTGCGAAGAGAGCTACCCTGGCAGTGGCCAGTTCCAGATCGACGGCAAGGTAGCTTCACAGGTCACAATTGTCGGACAGGTGCTCAAGACCCAGGTCCAGGCCACCAACACAATGTGGCTCATCGCCGACGGCACCGGCCAGATCGAGGTCACCAAGTGGGCAGACAAGGGCGGTGAATCCGACGACGCAGCCCAGCCCGAGTTTGGCCTCGACCAGTTTGTGCGAGTCTACGGTCGTGTCAAGACGTTCAACCAAAAGCGCAGCATCCAGAGCGCCGTGCTGCGTCCGATTGAGGACTACAACGAAGTCAACTACCACATCCTCGAATGCGCCTACAACCACCTGACGCTGACGCGCGGCGCCGTGGGCGAGGGCAATGGCGCTGACGGCAATGGCAAACAGCAGGACGGCGGCGATGGCATGTTTGTGGCACAGAACAAGCTGTCGGCCAACGCCCAAAAGGTGTACAACTTCTTGCGGAATGCGCCGACGGGCTTTGAGGGCCTAAACATCAATGTCATTGCCAACGAGCAGCGGCTGAGTATGGACGATACCATGACGGCGCTGGACGACCTGATGCGCATGGGCTGGGTCTACACCACAACAGACGAGAGCACATTTGCACTGGTCGCGTTGTAGGGTTGTATGTTGTTTGTTGTGTGTTGTCTGTTAGTCAAGGCGTTTTTGCCCATCCACTATGCGGCGTCAAAGGATCTCTTTAGAAGTGTTTCTTTCTCTTTCAATTTTCATGTCGATAATGTCTCTTTATGTTGTGCCTGGTTTTGGGTCTGTAAAAAAAATGTTTTGAGCTGAGATGATGGGTCAAAACTATATAATGCATGATAACGGCAGTATGACAGTCTGGTGCGCGATATCAAGGATAAAGCAGGTGATACAGCGCAAATAATAAAAGGAAAAGCAAGCAAGCAAAATTAATAGACGACAAGCTAACTACCGGCTAGCTAGCTGTCTACGCTTCAAGGGCATTCTTGTCAAAATGCATCTACTCTACACCTCGGCTCAGCGTCTTGTAGCTGACGGCCTGGGGCTCGCGGACCATGATCGAGAGACCGACGGGCTGCGGGCCGCGGGTCAGCATGAGGTCTCGCTTCAGCTCAAAGCCGAACCGGCTGTAGTACGCATTGTTGGCCAGCGAGCTCGACTCCAGGTACACAGGCCGCTTCTCCGCGTCGGCTCGCACAAACATGAACTCGAGCAGTTTCCGCCCGTAGCCGCGGCAGCGCGCACTCGGTTTGGTGCCCAGATACAGCAGATAGTAGCTGTCGTCGGGCTGGCCGCGCTGGGCCATGATCTCGAGCTTGGTGCGGTTGAGCAGCGGCACCAGCTCGGCATAGTAGCGCCGGCGACACTCGGTGGACAGCTGGAAGTGCAGCCGCCAGAGACCGCTGCGGAGTGCCGTCCACCAGCCGTCAAAGTCTTTGCCCGGAGGCATCCACAAGGCGACGCCGTCATAGTCGGGTCCAATGGTGGTGACGATGCCGGTCATGGCCACGGCAACGACAATGTACGTCATGATGTCGACATGCAGCCGCCACTTGTCCTCAGCTGACATGCCCGCCGAGTCGTCGGACGTTACGAGGTACTGGGACAGGTCGTCGGCAGCAAAAGCATGGGCCAGGGAAAGCGCAGCCTCGCGGCACTCGGACATGCCAATGACGCGGACATTGCTCTCCCACTGGGCGGGCACCAGGGACAGGCTGGAACGCAGCATTGAGCCTCCGCTCAGCTGGGAGGTGGACGATGCTGGACTAATTAACTTGGCCATGATGGGTGGTTTAGGTTTAATTTTCACTTGATGTGACTTTCTTTTGATTTTGCCTCTTGGCTTATATCGTTGAATATGTGACGTTGGATCTACCTGTCAGTATTGCAGTGGTTAGAAATGTCACTGGAACACACCTTTACGATATATTCTGTATACTGTCTCCTGTATGGACTTTTGAGAGCTGCGTTCTGGAAACAGGCATAAACCGGCCTGGGTGACGAAGACAGTTAAGGGATGTGCGGAATTCAAGAGACATTCGCTTGTCGGTGATGTGCTCTGAGCTGGAGATGTCGAGTGGTGGGATATGGGGGTCGAGATATGAATGCGGCGGTGCCCTAGATATACTGACCAAGGCAAAGGTGGCTGCAGACTTGATGTCTCCGTGGTGGAATCCGATGTTGGTGAGGCGATGCGGTGTTTCTTAATGGGGTTTTTATTTATCCGTTGAGCAAGTTCAAGACTGTTTATGAGACGAAGGGGAGGGCGAAGAGGGGGCAAAGAGAGGGCAAAGAGAGGGCAAAGAGAAGGAGAGAGAAGAAGCCTGAGAGGGGAGAGGAGAAACGAGAACACTACAATATATACACAGACTGCCTTCGAGGCATGTCTCACAAAGGACCTGGACAGCGCGAGATACGGAGACCAACAGGGCCGAGCCACATCACAAGGTTGGAACAGCAGATCCAACACAGAGATGCACAACACAGCCAACTACATATGTACACAGCGTCAACTCATAGACACATCATGCAGCGCTTCTGCTTTCATCCATGCCTCTAACATGGCTAGCGGTGCGGTGTGGTGAGGCGTGTGCGGACGAGACACGACGTGCAGGTCCGGCAGAGTCCAGGACCGAGAAGCCACGCCATGGCAAATGTCACCACTTACATGCAGCATGAACCCAAAGTCGAGAACATATCGCGGATATCCCAAGTATTGCAGATGGGACGGCGGAGAAACTAACAGACCAACAGACGCTCGAACAGGGTTGCTGTCTGCTGAAGTGAGACAGCATCTGCAATGCGTGCACATATGCCAGGTGAGTTGGGCATGGAAGAGGCACATAGACTCGGATGCCTGTAGTCTAGGCGTAGATCTGCGGATAGTGCTTGCTGTACACCGCAGATTATGGAAGCGATGGGCACTCGTTGCATGTTTGGGACTTGTTAAAAAGACGCCTCGAGGATGGTGGTCGGCTGGTAGTGATCCAACGCAGTGGTGTCGTCCATCGCGAGGCTGAAGCCCATTGGCAGTCAACTAGTATAGATTTCCTCGCTTATTTGCGTGCTTATTTTCGTGTCGTCGTAGGCTTTCAAAGCACTAACGCCCGGCAGCTACAACGGCGTTGGCGTCGGTCGATAGTAGTGGCTAATGTGAAGCCAAGATGCAGTTTTTCCTATGCTGCCTGTTTCCTTTGATACATTTATTAGTCATCTTACTGCTAAGTTTTTATGCTTTCTTTTGGGCCTACTTCTGTGAATTGCCGCCCGATCTCTGGTCTGGCGGCATGCAATAGATGAGCAGCGTTTTATATGTTTCTTTCTTCTGGAGGATCAGTAATCTCGTGATCCTGTCTTACATCTTTGATTTTAATGCATCCCAGGGGGCTCCAAGGGCATCAAATCCACGGCGACAATGATGGAAGTAGCCTTCCCTTGCGGCTCATGCCGTTTGGATATCAAATCTTGTTAGCATTGTACGAGCAGAACACAATCAGGAGAGGACCGTAGCAGAGATTGTGCTTATGTAATAAATCCCGTTACGTCAACTTACCTTCAATCTGACTACGACAATAAATCTGCAGTACACACCACACCGCCTTCAAAGACGCCTGCCATTAAGGTATCTGAGACAAGGCAGAGACAAACCAGAGACAGAAAAGAGACAGGAAAGAAACACCACCAGACATCAGCACGGAATGAAGACCACCGACGCCAACAGGAGCACCACGGCAGGGAGATGAGAGCCTGGGGTGGGTGGCCACTGGCTGCATGTCTTACACAGCAGAGGCGTTGTTTGGCACTGCGGCTGTTTGGTTATCGCTTCCCCGTACTTGTACTATCAGCGTGCGGGCATTATGCATGATCGCTAGACTGCCTCTCCGCGCTCTGCAAAGGTCCAGCCAGCTCACCCCCACGTAATCATGCAATGCGATGGAGGTTAGTCAAGCCTGGCCCAAGTCTGGCTGAGGCCTGTTCAGGGTTTGGTAGAGGCCGATGGTTGCTTCCAACAACAATCTGTTGACTGGTAGAAGCTGCGAGAAGACGGACCATGTCTCATGACAACGATACCCACCCGGGCTTGGCATGCGGTGTTCCGTGTTTTGCGCGAGCCGATGCCGCCAGTGCCGCCCCGTGCGACTCTTTGCAATTCCCAGTGGTTTTTTTTTGCTCTTTTACTCAGTTTGGGTTTGTGCTCAGTTCGCTCTCACCCAGGTTGGCCCAAGCCAAGGCCGATCGACGCCTGGATGCCTTGATTCTCAATCCTGCACCGAGCACAGCGCAGCGGGCGGTGCGACAACCAGCCCAGCATAGACCAGCACACAGGTGCTGTCCAATGGCCATCTTGCCGAGCTTGCGTAGCTTTGTCGTTGCACAGCAGGTTCCCGTCTGTTTGTGCTCTTCTCCAAGAGCGGATATCGAGTTTGTTATATTATTCAATGCTATGTGGGCTATATATGATCTTGGTGACTCGGTGGTCGTCTCGTCTCGTCTCGTCTCGTCGTTTCTCCAGTGTCGATTATCGTATACTGGTCCTCTACAACTCCTGGGGCTGTTTGGTGTTTGCTAGACTGGCCGTGTCGCTGTATCTTTATCTTACCGTCTTCGGCTGATGTCTCAACCGTAACGGGACACAGCCATAATCGTGCTATGTCACATAAGAATAAGACGGCAGTAAGTGGCAAAAGAACAAGCTAAAGATATTGCTAAACGTTGGGTCTTTCCGCAGGGCTCCATCGCCTTACATGCGCCGGATCTCCTGCTCGTTCAGGTACTTGTCCAGGTCCGTGTCAAGGTGCTCCCACCACTCAAACAGCATCGAGTTGCAGATCAGCTTGAACCATGGCGTAAAGGTCAGCTCAGGGTCGGCAAACTGCGCCTTGAGCTCCTCGGGTGTCACGTATTGCGTTGCTCGGACCTCGTTCTCGTTGGGCTTCAGGTCAACGTTGGCCTTGATGAACAGAATGTAGTCGACTGTGCTGTTAGAACATGTCAAATCAAATAAAAACATCAAAAAAGCGGCTTGACGTACTCTCATGCTCGCCCCATTTGCCGTCGCTAGGAGCCTTGTAGTGTATGCGAGTAAGGAACCGGAACTTCTCGATCGGCACCTGCTCGATCGGAATGCCCAGCTCGTGCTCCAGCTTGCGCTGTGCGGCGCGCTTAGCACCCTCGACAGCCTCGGGGAGCTCAACGCCCGTCTCGCCCGACACCGCCAGGGGGTGCGAGCAGCACGTGTTGGTCCACATGTCGGGGAATGTGATCTTCTCGGTGGCGCGCTGCTGCAGAAGCAGCCGGTTCTTGTCGTCAAACAGGAACACGGAAAAGGCGCGGTGCAGCAGACCGCGGTCGATGTTGGTCATCAAGTGGCCTAGACGTCAAGTTAGTCCTGAGACACTTATTTGCAGGGGCCGTCTCTCTGAACCAGAAATAGACTCACAGATCTTCTTGCTGGCCTTGCCGATAGGCACATCATTCTCGTCGAGGACAATGCATGCCTCGTCCATCAGGCGGATCTGCTCCTCGTCGTGGCCCTCGAGAGCATCGCCGCTAGTGTCAATGTCGGGGAACAGACGAAGGATGTTGTCTGCGGTGATCGGCTGACTGCCGACCGTCGTCGTCGTCGCGGTCTGGGTGATTGTGGTCGTGGTCGACATGGCTGCGGTTTGTGCGGTGTGCTTGTGCTGAAGAACAGAGGGCAAGCAGGCTGTTGGGATGCGCTCGCTGACAATCAGGTAAAAGGAGACAGTAGCAGGTGCGACCGTCGGTTGTTGAATTTCCCATTATTATTATATATTAACTTTTATTTTCGGCATTTCTTAATATTATCTGCACTGTTACTTATGGTAATTAGTGGCCTAGACCCCGCCATAGGGAAAGTGCGACTGGATTGAGTCCGCTTCGGCCAATCAAGCACGAGACTTTGGCACCGATTTGGACCTAGTGCATTCGGAGACAGGGGTCCTATAGTGCATTTACGAATATAGAGTACAATTATTCCAATATACACAGCACATACTTGTACTCAGTATCCCAGCAGCCTTTTAGTCTCGTCCCACATGGAACCGCTCGCCAAAGGCGGTCAATCCTGGCAGATCCCCAACACCGCCAAATTTTCTAATTGGCAAGGTACCAAGTACCGGCAGTATTTTTCAAAGTATTTTCAGTAGTATTCCGTGTATTATTTTCTGTGCTGTTGTTGATGCGCCTCGCTGAAATCCGCGGCGCAAATTTCGACTGCTTCATTTAGCACAACAAGCAGACCAACACCTGCTCAGCCACCGCCAGATATACACAACGCAATGGGAAAACGGAGACCATACGGCGCTGACGGCGAAGGCCCGCGGAAACGGCCCCGTGTCGTCCACGAAGCTCCCACCTGCGAAGACATCCTCTCGGCACGGCAGCTGATGCAACTGCTGGCCTTTGACCAGGACTTGCAGAAGGCCCGCCACGGTATTCAGTCTTTCAAGGTTCTCCTCGACAAACTCAACGACCCCGAAAAACACCGTCCCGAAGATGCCGTCATTTTGCGCAGCTACCTTGAGTCGTCGGGCCAGAGAAAGGACGACGTTGGCGAGGGCGACGGCGAGGGCGAGTCCGATCCGCTATATCTCCCCGACATCATGGACACCTGGGACTTTGCCGCCAAGGTCAACAACGACGGCCTCATGTCGGCCGTGCCCGTGGTGTTGGCGCTGCTGATCCGCTACCTCTCACACATCCTCGACATGGCCCCCGTCTGTCTCGGCATCTGTCGCACACTGCTGCGTCGCCGTCAGCTAGAGATGATTGCGCACAACTTGTCGGCCGATAAGGGCAAGGAGTTTATCATCTCGCCCACACTGCGCCTGCTGCGCGAGGCCCTCACCTTTGACGGTGGTGCCATTGCCAAGCCGCTGTTCCGTGCGCGCAACTTTACCTACCGGTCGCTGGCGCGCAACATGAGCCTCAAATTCCTCGGCGACGGCATTGAGGATGCAAAGCGGACGTCGGTGCGCACCAACGCTGTGCGCTTCTTCCTCGCGTCTCTCAAGTTCCTGCACCCCGAGGCAAAGGCCGAGCTGCTTAACCAACGGGACACGGTCAACGCCCTTACCCGCACCATCAAGGAAGACCCCCCCTACGTCGTCTATGAGATCCTAAACACCCTGCGCGACCATGTCCTCAAGGACAAGAAGCTGCAGCGGTCATCCCGGGTCAAGCTGTTTAACGCCGGCACTTTGATCCGCCTGTCGGGCCTGTACTCGTATGCCTATGAGAATGCAAGCGCCGTGTCGGCCGACGGCGAGATCTCGGTGGAGCAGAACAAGATGCCTGTGTCCGACACTGTGCACCAGCTCCTCCTGCACATCTGCACATCCTCTGCCGTCGGTGTCATGCGCGACCAGAACGGCTTCTACCCGCAGGGTGTCGAGCCCAACTCCAGCACGGGAGCTGTCGTCTCCGGCGATTCTGCAGAGGACGACATCCAGCTGGGCGTCGGTCTGGATGGCATTGCGTGGATTGACAAATTTTTGGAGACCGTTCCCGTGTTCAACCTGGCTCTGGCCGAATTCCTGTCCAGCCTGCGGCCGTGGTCCAGCACACGGCAAAGCGAGCTGGCCATTTCCATCTTCCGGGGTGCGCCTGAGCTTGTCGCGTGGTACTTTATCGACCGCAAGAGCTTTACCTTTGAGCCCAAGATGTCTGCCACCTGGGTCGGCTACGCTGCTTTCCTGTTCAATGCCATTCAGGTCGAGATTCCTCCCTTTTTTGGCAACAAGCTCAAGTACGCGCGCGTGCCACCGCCGACAACCGTCCTTGTCGACAACATTCTCCCCCGCCCCCTGACACAAAAAATTTTGTCACGCTGTCTCGCGCAAAAGTCCAAGCTCATTCCCTTCTTTGCCATCCGCCTGCTCGTAATTGCCATGGAAAAGCTGCAGCGCTCTCTCCAGATGCACCGCGAGGCTGCCCAGAAATACCCTCTAGAGTCGCTGTGGAAAGACTCGGAGCGGCGCGTCGTGGATGAGTTTTGTCGGCGCTGCCCGCCCATGAAGGAGATCATCAACGCGTATCGTGATACCGACGAGAAGGATCTGCTATGCCGCGAGTCTGCCAGTCGTGTTCTGCGTCTCTACTACGAGGTCGTACCTCAAGTGGCGCTCAACTCCAAATTTGACGTCTCGCCCTACCTATTTGCTGCGGTTCAGCAGGTGGACGAGCACACGGGATCACAACAAGACAAGGCTGTGAAGCTGTTGGGTCTAGAAAACCTGCTGGCCATTGCTGGCTATTCTCCCGGCATGCAGTGGTTCTCCAAGGCCAAGGGTCTCTCGGCATCGCCTTTTGCCGCTCTGCTCAAGGTGTACACGGAGGCCACAGGCGATCTGGCGACGGGCAAGATCCGCAATGTATTGGACTTTGTTGCACGCGAGCAGCAACTCTTCCTGCCTGATCTCGACCATGAAGGCGAGGTGTCTGCCGGCCTGCCTGGCCTATTTGAAAGCTTGAAGCCAGCACCCGGATCGGACAAGCAATCGCTGCTGTCAGACCCTGTATGGGCCTTTGTCGACAACTGCGTCGTTCGCTGCGCCACTGGCCCTATCAAGTACATTGAGATGATGGCCAGCTTTGGCGACTCCGAATCGTTTGATCCCATCACCGTGACGATTGTCGAGCAGATGCACTTCGCTACGGAAAAGGCCACAGCCGAAACCCTCCAGAAGCTGACCGAGTTTTTGGAAAAGTACCTGGCGTCTTGCCGCGGAGAGAAAAAGGGCCTTGACGCTGTGGTGGAGCGTCTCTCGTCTGCATTCCCCGACACGTCTTTGGTTGCAGCCACTCTGAAAAAGGTGCTGTCCAAGCGGGCGTCGAGTGCAAAGAAGCAGAAGGCCACTGCCGTCGCACCAAAGCAGGACACTGCCACTGATACTGTTGTGAGCGCATCCCAAGCTCGGGATGGTGCGGCATCCAGCCCCTTTGATGAGCGCGCATTGGAGGAGGTGCTGGACCTTGCCCCCATGCGCGTGTTTGACACAGCAGCACTATCAAAGTGGACGACCAAATCGGCCGACGAGCTCGTGGAAGACGGCCATGCTGCCGCCGTGATTGGCCTTCTGGCATCGAGCGAAGACAGCGTCCGGCGCCAGGCACTGGTCAACCTCGCCAACATGGCGGCCAAGATTCGCGAGTCGACCTACGACGAAAAGGACCAGGTCTGGCTGCTGCTGTCGGAGCTCGTGGAGTCGACAAAGGCCTGGATGACCGACAGTGAGACGGCCGCGCTGCCCGTGCCCAGCCACATTGTGTCGTTTGCGTGCCACGCCCTGGACGTGCTGCGCAACCCGCTACACTGTCTCTATGCCAAGCTCAACACGTTCCTCACGGCCGGCCCTGTGTGGCGCATGCGGATGTTCCCGCTCGTCAACGACATTGTCCACGACGGCCCGTCCGAGGACGACTCGTACTACACCGAGATCAGCTGGATGCTGGCCTACCTTATCGACAGTCTGCGCACGGCCGCCGACATTGACTACTTTAGATCGCGGCGGCTGTTTGAGACAATCGTGTCGGTGGCCTCCAACCCGTACATGCGCACACCGCTGCGTCGCCAGGTCCTGCGGCTTGTGGCGCGCGTCGCCGAGATCGAGGGTGGCAGCACGACGCTCATTACACGGTCGGGCATCGTCAGCTGGCTCACTGCCCAGCAGGCGGCCACGGTCGTTATCACCCCCAAAAAGGTGACCGAGAAGAAGCAGGGAGAGGGCAACAGTCTGGAGGAGTACGATGAGTCGGCGGTTATTCAGGCGCTGCTGAAGAGACTGTGGGAGACGTGTGACCGGGATCGCATCGAGGGTTGGAGCATGCACGGCGTTCAGGAGAATATTGGCATATAGGGCTTTAGAGTTGGGTCTGATATATTTTGTACATTTAAATAGCGATGGCAGTTTTGTATAGCATATTATTGATACTTGTTCATGTCATTTGGTTCATATCTATCAGTTTTAGTTGAATAGAGTCGCTGGCTTTATTTATATCTACTTGTGTTGTGGTCTCTGTCTCTTTTTTTTATTTTTTTTTATTTGAGACGTATGTTTTGAATTACGTGTTTTCCGGCTTCATTTAAATCAATGAAATGAGGCGTTTCAAGGTCACAATTGATTCTCGATAACAACAATTTATTATCGCCACCGTTTCTTTGTAGTTCTTTTCTTTTCTTCTTTCTTTGTTTATTTTTTATTTTTTTAAAAAGTCTATAAAAATTAGTCCAATAAGATTTATACCTACAAGTATTGCATAGAATACAAGCTGCAATAGTGCACCTCAAACATGCAATTTACATCCCATCTACAAACTATATAGTAATATAGATCTGCACAAAGTCTACGATGATACCGTCAAATGTTTAAATCCATTATGTTGCTAGTGTGGCCCTGACATAAACATGGACGAGCTCTTTGTAGTCAACTAGGTCACTAGCCAACACGTGACAGCACAAACACTCTTTCCCAACACAGGCGAATCAAAAGTGGCCCCCTTGGCATCGACCTGGCCAGCAGGTGCCACCGACGCCAGCTCCTCCCCCCATTTCGGGCAGGAGGTTCCTCCATTATCTCACCACACACCACAAATCCGAGAGCATCACGCCGACCTCACAACAACCACCACACCTCAACAAGCTCTGCAACGAACCAAATTACCCGCGCCGGCTACTGCGATCGCATCTGCCATACAAAGCCAACGTGCCTTTTGCACTGTCGGTGTCTGCACGCCTTGCGCTACCGCCCTGCCACGCCCGACCCCCCCTCCTCGAGAGACGATTCGAAAAGCCAAAAATTTCAGAAACTCCAAGAAAAAAATAGAAACAGATAACAAACAAAAAACAACGTCGGCGAGATTAATAAGGCTGTCATCCGCTTGCTCTAGTGTATAGCTCGAGCATCCAGCGTCCGTACGACTGCCCTGAGTCACTCGCTGCCACTGTGCCGAACTGCCGCTTGGCAGACCCTTTCGACACGCAATCGTCTTCCGTTGTCCTCCCTTGAATCTCGAATCACCTCCACGCACCCGTCTGCCTGGCTTTCTCTGCCCTGCACCTTGCACGTTGGCGATCCCTGCTGCTTTAACCTTTGATTGCCATCTCGGGTTCCAAGCTACACTGGCCCGTCGAACTTCCGTCTTATCAGCTCCCTTCCCCGATTCCCACCTGCGACCTTTTACCTGCGCGCTGTCGCCAGCTCTGTCCAGCTCTGACCTAACTGCAACTGCCACACACTCCATTCTACTTTGACAATATTTCGCCTGTCGCATCTCGAATATCCCGGGATCCTCGACCGCCCTACCCCCCCAGCCCTTGTAGCTGTACTGTGTCTTCTAGTCGCATGTTCGGCTGCGCACCATATCAACAATGGGTTCTCGATACAGCGAGGACGTCCTGCTGAGGCTCCGCGAGTCTCCATTATGCATTAAACCGCCAAACCTACCACCTGCTGAGCAATGGATGGGGTAAGACATACTGCCCACGGACGCGATATTTCGCCCTTCAATGCCTGAATGCCTCACTGACATTCGTTACAGCCCTCCCCCTGACCGGACACCCAACCAACGCACCATCACCACTGCCAAGAACCCCGACACCACTTTCTCTCTGGACCAAGCCAACCGCCGCTCAGTCGGCGACCGGCAACACCCAAGAAATCCCTCGAGTGCGACTGACCCTACACACACTACCAATATGTGTCAACATGCCAGCTAACAAACATCTACAGACTCTGATCCCATAGTACTCGCCCCTCTGAAATCGACCTTTGCATCCAGCGCAATCCGAAACGTTGGTGCCAAGCTCGGCGGTGGAGATGGAGACAGGCCATTCCGCGACCAAGAAGCTCGTGGCTTTGGCCAGCGTAACCGTGACCAGACTGCCAGCTCCAGCTTCCTGGGCAACTTCGGTGGCTCCAATTCCCGGGACCAACGGAACAATGACTACCGCCGTCGCGGCGAAAACGACCAAGATAACGAGGGTTGGAGCACTGTCAAGCCTCGCAAGAGTTTTGGCCACGAGGGCGCTGAGCGCTTCCAGGGCCGTCTTGGAGCAGTGGCCAGTGGTGGTGGACCGGGCGCTAGTGCACCAAGCGGTACTACTGGTGGCCACAACGCCGACCGCTTCGGACGTGACGACAGACGACCGAGAGACCGAGACGAGACCGAACGTCCGCGTCGAACTTTCGGCCGCGATGGCAACGACGAAAACAACGCCGATGGCGCACGCAGAAATGGCCAGACCAACCGTGCAAACTGGTTCAAAGACAGCAGCACCGACAACACCGAGGAACGGACCGACCGTGGCAGCCACAACGACCGCAACGACCGGACTGACCGCAATGATCGAAATGAGCGCACCGGACAGCGCGAGCGCATCGACCGTGTGCGCAACTGGCGTGAAAGGGATCCAGATGCTTCTCTCAACGACCACCATCGCGAAAAACACAATGATCGTGGCGGTAATAATGAACGTCGATGGGACAACCATGGCCGCCAAGAGCACGAACCGGAGTGGATGGACGGCGGAGATGATCTCGGAGACGACAAGCCCTCGGGCGGCCACACCTTGGAAGACTTCCGCCGCTTCATGGATAAAATGAAGAAGGCCGACGGCATAGAGCCGTCCAAGACTGCCGACAAGTCATTTTCTGCAACCGAGCCGACATGGAGACTCGAATCTGGCCCATCAACCACGGCAGCAGCTTCCGAACAGAGCAAGGACAAGTATCTGGAGCAGTTTAAGGCTGCCAAGGCCGAAGAAAGTGGTACTGCCGCCGCCGCTTCCAAGATATCCAAATTCTCGTCTTTCTTCTCGTCCCAGGAGGATACTCGGCGTCATATCGAGCAGCCAGCACCTGCTGTTGGCCAGCCTCCCCCGCAATCGCCTCTGAATGGTGCTGGGAGAGGCCCCCCGTCTGGCCTCCTTGCTCTGCTTAGTGCTCAAGGACCAAGCACGCAAGGCCCGGGACAGGGTCCGGGACAAATGCAAGGACAAATGCAAGGACAAATGCAAGGACAAATCCAGGGACAAACCCAGGGACAAATCCAGGGACAAATCCAGGGACAAAATCAGGGACAAGGAGCCCCGGTTGCCGACGAACGACTTGCTTTTGAGAACTTGATCCAGAAGCTGAAACTACAGAGCGGTGGCAGCGGCAGCGGTACTGGTGCGACTACTTCTCCTGGTGCCACGGGCGGCATTGCTAGCCCACCAGTAGCCAAGAACGGAACTCCTCAGCAGAGCACACCTTTTCAGGAGCCGCTAAGCGCAGCAAACGTCTCGAGACCGCCGCCTGACGGACTTCAGAGGAGCGCTATTGCATCTCCTGACTCCCTCTTCCAGCACCACCAGCCCCCCCCTGGCCTGGACCAGCGCAGCGACCCTCGGTTCCGGTCCAGCGTACCTCCTGCGGGAGTGTCCCAGCAGCTTTTGCATGACCTCGGACTACAGCGTCCTCCAGCATCAACAGAGCAGTCGCCTACACCGACGACGCGCCCCGAGCAAATGCTGCAGGATCTGCTCATGCAACGTCAGCATGCTGCTAGCCAGGAAGGCGGCGTGTCTCGCATGGGTCTCAGCTCGAGTATGAGCTCGGGCCCTAGTGCCAGTTCCCCGGCCACAAACCCCCAGACGGAGGCCCTGATGAAGCTGATGCAGAGCCGCAGCGCAGCACCGGATGCGCGCAGACACGAGGAGCTCCTCATGCGCATGCCGCAGCCCCAGAAGCAGATCAACATTCCTACAATCCCTGACCGTGATCTCGAGATGGAGTATCGCGAAAGGGAGCGCTTGATGCTCCAACAGCGCCAACAGCAGCTGCAGCAGCAGCAGCAGCAACAACAGCAGCCACAGATGCGTCCTGGACAGGGACTACCAAATCACTATGGCGAGGAGCAGTTCCACCGCCAAGACGACGGCCGCCCGATGCCGCAGCCAACGCAGATTCTCCAGCGGGCCCCGCCCCCCGGCCTAGACCACGCGATGCATGGCCCGCCTCCGTTTATGCAGCAACCTGGCAATGGTCGCCTTCCTCCTCAGCAAGGCCCCCTTCAGCAGGGCCCCCAGCATCCCATGATTGCACCGCCCGGCCTGAATGCAAACCACCCCAGCAACATGCCAGGAAGAGGCATGAACATGCCCCCTAACATGCCCCAGAATATGCCGCCGCAGAACATGCCGCCGAACATGCCCCCGAACATGCCCCCGAACATGCTCAACATGCCCAACATAGGTGGCCTTCCGGGCATGCCCGTGCCAAACCTGCCCAACATGTTCCCTCCCAACTTCTCGCCATCGGGGCCGTTTCCGCCTGATGGCATCCCGCCAGGCCTGCCGCGCAACATGCCTCTGCCGCCTCCCGGGTTTTTTACCGGCCCCCCTGGTCCACAAGGGCACCCGCAGTTCATGATGCCCCCCGGCATTGGTTTCCAGGGCGGTCCTCCCCCGGATGGTATCCCTTTTCCCTTCAACGATGTCCGCGGCATGCCGCTTCCTCCCCATGGCCAGAACTTCAGACGGCCATGAGCGGTTCTGATTGGGTAAACATGGATACTTGTTCACGAGCAGGCTTTTCTCGTCGGTCTACTGACCTGCTTGACTAGCTGAACGGGCATCCTTTTTTTTTTTAGCAAGTCCTCGATGTACGATGACGAGCCCCATCTTCACTATTTATCAAAAGATAAACGAATCGAGGTCGATTAACATTCCTAAACTGTGTCATGTCGTGACGCTGTGGTCATGCTTATATAATACAGCCGTAGAAGTGCCAAATAGTGGGGGCGAATGGGATTGGGCCAATGATAGCTACCGTACAAAAACATCCGTAGCCTGCTTAATTACATAATCGTACCGTCCATTACATCCCCATAGCCTTGCCCACTTGTCCTGTTGGCTTCCGTGTTCCGCCATCTTCCCAACAACCACCGCTTCAATGCCAACTGCTCAACATTACCTCAGCATTTAACGACCGCGTCTTTATTGATAAATCCGACAGCCGAACCCTCAAATACCAACACCACATCAATTATCGAACTGGGTTTGCCCTCCACCCCCCAACCGCGACCTGGACACAGCGACCCTCCCCCTCCCCTCGCCAACTCCCCGCCGGATAAGGCCACCTTGGGTATACACGCGCACGACGCAGACATACGCACGTCATTAAGATGGCAAAGGATGAGTTTAGCCTGACGTCCCTGGTGGTTGTCATTGTGGTTTCTGGATTCATAATCCGCCACTTTTTCTTCCGCGGCCCCAGCTCCTCAGATGCATCATCCGGTGACGCCAGCACCCGCCAGGCACGAGAGCAGGCACAAGCCGAGACGCTGAACAACCGCTATGAGGAGGCCGTCGCCCAGATCCAGCAAATTTTCCCCTACGTCGACCGGCGCGATGTCTGGTGGGAGCTGCGGCGCAACGGCCTGAATGTCGGCGTCACTAGCGAGCGGATTCTCTCTGGCGGTCTTGACAATGTGAGTTTGTGTAATCATTGGAGATGTGACCCAGTAGAGGGATACGTATACTAACAGACACAACACAGCCCCCCGTTACTTTCCAGCCCCCCCCACTGCCCACGGCGGTGATTGCTGCTGCCGCCGCTACTGCCGCCAATGCTGCCACGCCCGTCCCCAAGCAGCAGAGCCTGATTGAGCGGTACAACCTGCAAGACCGGCTCAACGAACCCGAGGCGCCAGCGTCGCCTTCTTCGTCTTCTTCCGTGCCGGGCCGGGCTACATCTAACAAGACATGGAGCTCCAACAAGGAAGAGCGCCAGGCCATGCTGAAGAAGCGGCGAGACGACATGATTATTGCGGCGCGGCGGAAAATGGAAGCCAAGATTGCGGCAGAGAAGACGGCACAGAAGCAATGAGAGACGAGAGGACGAGATACCCAGGAGAGCTGCAGAGCCCAGCGCCGATAAGAGATGCCTATTAGACATGCCATTCAGTGTTTGTTATAGAGTATAGTTAGCCACATGCATACCTTTTTTTTTCCCGTCTCGCAGCCGGCCTACAATGCAGCGTTTAGGGTAAGCTTTCTAGATGTGAGCGAGCCGGAAGCTGTGTCCCTTGCTTGCCGATTATGTCGCTGTAGTGATCTTTATAGATTATAGATTCCGATCAGATTTTGTGTAATAAACCACGCTGGGACAACGCCATTCGTTGCGAATATACAAAGGGAGAAACAAATAATGACAGGATGAAACAACGACAGAAATCACGACAGGCGGCATGTGCAATGCCAGACAAGTCTACTCCTCCATGGGGTCGCCAGCCTCGGACGCGTGGATGCCGGCCGGCAGACGGCCCTCGGCGAGCTCCTTTTCCAGGCGCGCAATCTCGTCCAGGCTCGTGGCCGTGCGGATGCGCTCCTGCAGACGCTTCTTCTCGGCATCTGTCAGCTTGATACGCGACAGCTTGGACGGTGCCGCCGATGCCTGTGAGTCGTCGTCGTTGGCGGACGATGCGCCGCCATTGGCACCGCCCCGCGCAAGGCCCGACACGACATCAAACTTCTTGGACCGGATGCCCATCAGCTTTCGTGCAAGATCGGTCGGCATCGTGTGTGTACCAAACAGCTCCTCTGCCTTGTGCCGCTCGGCATCCTTGACCTTTTGGAAGTCGAGGAAGCGCACCGACGGGCACCGCCAAATCACCCACATACGGTATCTCTGCAGCGGTTAGTATTTCCAGCATCATGGGTAGTTCGCCGTCCAGAACAAGGGAGAGATACATACCTCCTGCTTAGTGACTGGGTTGTCGAGGAGGATGAGATGCGTGAGGCGGCCAAACCGGGCCAGGGGATCGAGATCAGCGAGCGAGCTGAGCTGATTCGAGGCGAGCGCGAGGCACGTCAGGTTGGGCAGGGCGTCGGCGATGCTGGGCTGGATTGCGGCGATGCGGTTACGTGCGAGCAGCAGGGTGCGCAGGCGCGGCGTGAGCGGGAAGTTGCCGAGCACTTGGATGTCGTTGTCGGTCAAGTCGATCGAGTCTTGTGGCTGTCCGGTTAGCTTTCTATGACGAGAATGAGGCGAGGGGAGGAGGGGAGGAGCTAAGTGAACATGGACCTACTCCTGCTGCACCAAGGTTCTCAATGGCGGCGATTCTGTGTCCCCGGAGATCCAGCTCGCGCTCCTTGAGGGGGTTGAGGTACGATAGCGACCCATTGATTAAGTCGGCCGTTAACCGCATTGTGAGGGGATGTGTGTAGGGGTGTCGAGGGGATCGAGGAGGTCGAGGTCAAGGACGGCTCGAAAAGAGCTTCCTACAGACGCGCGTCGGCTGGTTAAATGCGATTGAAGTAGATCCGACAGTAGCACTGGAAGTAGAGTGTAGGGATTGTTGTTTCGTCGGCCGGGAGGTTGAGTACGGGTGCGGAGGCGCGTTTGCGGTTGTGGTGTCGTGTGTAGCCGAAGCGAAGCATGGAGCCTGCCGCGACCGGTTTTTTTAGACTACAGTACATACATAGCAATTTACGTGTAAAACAACATCCCCTCAGCTGCAAGGCTTGCGTACTGTATACACACTGTATGGAACACCGCATGCAGTCACAACTGTGTACTGTGTAGATACACGACTATCTTGAAATGCACTGTACGCTGGTCAACGACATCAGAGTTGTCACGTATCTTTCAACTTCTAAACATTCACAAAGTATGGGGATTTTTTGGATTTGGAGGAAGTAAACAGCTGTACACAAGTACAAAGCAACATTAAAATAGACAAGTATTACATTAATTAAATCATAGATCATCTCGTCTCAGCTCTACCTACACCAGGTCGACGCCGTCTTCAAACTCAAAATTCATCTCCTGAAAGATATTGTCCATGTCTTCCTGCGTCACTTGGTCCAGGTTCAGATCGACATTCATGTTTCTCATGTCCAGATCCATACTACCCATGTGTTCGGCAAAGGGCATGTTGACATCAACCGCCGGGTTGGGCTGCTGGTGCGTAAGCTCGTCGGCCAGAAGAAGCGTCATCATCTCTCGAAACTTGCTCAAGACTGCCTTGTCGTCGGCTGGTGTCCTTTGGCCCGCCGTGCACTTGAGCACTTCGCGCGCCTTGGCCCGAAGAGCCTCGTCGTCAGGGAACGGTTGGCCATTCAGCACGGTCGTCGTCCGCACATAATCGGCCAGTCCGTCCTCGAGCTCGCGGGAGCAGAAGACTGTCGCAGGCTTTGCATAGCGTGTCATGAAAGTCTGCAGGTACTTGTTCGCCGCGGACGGCGCTGTCAGTGTGTATCCGCTGGGCGACACGTCGCGGCTGCCGCTGCACGTCTTGGGGGTAGGCCGGTCGGTCGGCGAGAAAGGGGCAAGCGGTGTCTTGGGGAAGCAGTACGGCGGCGCAAAACCCGACCCTCCTTGAGACAAATTCCAGGACTTGTTCTCAGTCGGAAGGCCAGGGCCATCTTCAGCCGGCAAGATGCCGACGTCGCGCTTGAATCGGATCAGCCATTCCGCATTGTCTGCAGCAGTCTGGTTCCATGGGTCGTCGTCGTCGTAGAGAATCCACCGCGCCTGATGCTGCAGTTCCTGGTCGGTGGGAATGTGGCAGTTGGGGTTGTTCGGCGACATAGCCATGTTTGTGTACCGGGTCAGCTCTCGAGCCAACCTGCGATAACAGTTCGTGTCGTTCAAAAAGAAAGGCGACGGGATGATAAAGTTCGGGCTGCGGTTGACGCTGCTGCCGCCACTGTGACTGTTGCTTTCGCATGTGTGCCGTGTGTGAGGTGCACCGTCTGGTTTCATGCCTTCCATGTGCTGCATCTTGAAGTCCTCGAGCCACTTTGGGTCATCAGCCGCAGTCTGGTTCCAGCCATCCTCTTGCTCATAGATAATCAGACGAGCCTGCCGCTGCAATGTGGCATCATCCGGGGCTGGTAGACCTGATTCCCGATGCAACCGCACAAAATCGGCAAGCTCTCGCTGCAGGCGACTGTCGTTGTGGATGGAAGCATCGAGGCTATTCGGGTCATCGACTGGCCGACGCAGCTCATCTGCCATAGCCTCGGACCGGGGTAGATGGGCCCGCTTTCGGAACTCTGTCAGCCAGCCCGTTGACTGCTTGATCAGGCGCAGCCAGAATTCCGTCACCTTCTGCTCCGTCGCCATCTGGACTCGGACTTCGCCACCCGGGCCCTCCGAAGTTTCAGTCTCGGTCTTGCGGATGGCATCGCACGCCATGATTTGAAGATCGGTATCTCGGGGGGTTAATCCGAGTAAGGATCGGTTCTTCACAAAACTCTGAAGATGTGCCTCGAGTGGGCACGCGTCAAAAACATTGCCCTTGCCGTTGATGCGCATGTTGGCCATGCGGCTCTCAGCCTGTCCGCGAACAGGGCTCAAACACGCTTTCTGCGTGCAAGCATCATCAGCAAACAGGAGATCTCGCAGCCAGGACATGCTGGGCTCGGCTGAGCTGGAAATGATATCGGCAGCCAAGACAATTCGGCACGCCTCGATCCGCATTTCCTCGTCGGTGATTGGCTCATTAAGCTCCTGCCTGTGTAAGAACCAGTAGCACAGCTCTCCTCTGAGAAGTTCATATGCATTTCGTGGACTACCAGGGGGCTGTGACACCGCGCTAAAGGGCAGCGGCGAGTTTCGTTCGTCGTGAATGAGGTATGGAGGAATAGAGTTTTCGACCATGGCCATGACTGGCTGTTCGAAACCCCAGTCTCCCTTCCAGTCAGCCATCGTTCGACCTGTCTTGAAGTGGTCTGCCAGATGATCAATTCGTATAGACCACGTATCCATGACAATACCGCAGAAACCACATCTCGACCGAATCTCGGGGGTCGCGATTTTCCATTGCTCCATAGACCACGCCAAAAACTTGACGCCGTGCACCAGCTTGAGGTGCTGTCGCAGGTGGTCTTTCCGGTAGAATGTCCGGTCGCCCAACGCCCGCTCCTGGCAAGGCCCAAAGTTGTGAGAGTCAATGTGTTTTGCATCGGGATCAACCTGGTCACAGAAGACACAGCACTTTTGCTTCGTCTCGGGATGGGTTGCTACGGGTCCGTGGGGCGTGCAAACCCACCGCTCCAGTGACAAGTGTAGAGATTTTTCGTGTCTTTGCCAGTCGTGCTTGGTTTTGAATGTTTCAGTACAGAAAGTGCACTGGTATGTCTTGAGATGTTGAATGAGAAGGTTCGATCCGGAGGGGCGCGCTTCTGCACTCTTTCGGCTCCGGGCCTTTTCTGTCTTAAGTTCCTCCTTGTCCTCGCCACCGGAGCTACCAAGGCGGCCACGTGCATGTGTGGAACGCCGCCGCCGGCGCCGCCGGCCACGTTCAAGAGAGCTGAAGTTGGAGCCGAACGAGCCACGAGAAACATGGGAGTACGCAGAGGCAAAAGAGCCACCTCCGCTGGACTGCGAAGTGCCAATGCTGCTCGTAGAGGAGCCGTTGAAGAGAGAGCGGCCAGAGCCATCGTCTGTAAAGTTGTAGCTCAATGGGCTGTTGAGGCCGGATGAAATGGCAGACGATGATGAGGTAATGGCACGTGCAATATCTGTGACGGAAGCAGGTTCGTTCTCGGGCGGTGAGTTGGCCCAACGTTGCAGCGGGATGTTCTCGGACTCTTGGGAGCGACGATCAAATGGAGACGGTGTGCCGCTCCGGCGCGGCTGGGGAATGTCAACAGGGCCGCTAGGGCCAGAGTAGCTATTACGCACGTGCGGCGACGTTGATCGGGTTGTCGGGATCTTGCCCCGGCGGCGCGCATTGGCAAGCCAGTTCGAGATCTGTGTCTTGTTCAGGCCAGTGAGCCGCTGGAGGGACTCCTTCTCCTCTTCGGTGGGATAAGGATGGCGACTGTGCGTAGAAACCCAATTCTTGAGGATCCGGACAGACTCGCGGGAAAAACGAGCACCGAGCTTAGGCTGGGCGGATTCGAGGGCACTTGGAATTTTGCGGTCTTGCAGAGAAGATAAGCGCTCATCCGAGGGTGTGGCTGAGCTGGATGGGAGCTGGCTGGCAGCATGCATTGTCTCCTCGTCGTGGCGAATTGGGTCGGGATGGTCGCCTAATATTGGCCATGGGTTGGAGGGAAAAGATACATTAGTGGGAAGGGGGCCGCTGCTGGCGAGGCCGAAGCTGCACTCGCAGCGCAGAGCTACACAGCTCGTGCAGTAGCCCTTGTAGCTACCCTCCTGTATTTTCTTGCACTGGTAGCCACCGATCTGGCAGTGAATACACGGCTGGTCGGGAATACCCCACAACTCGGCAGGGCCGAGGTCGTTGCTCATGTTCTCTGTTTGGAGAGAGGCCGCGCCAGTCTGGAGGAGTGCCTCAATGGCGGCGTCAGTCTCAGTGGCAACGTCACCCGCTGGCGAGGGCGGAAAGCCACCAAGTCCAAGATCGACCGAGAGAATGTTGCTCTGCTCGTAGTGCTCAATAGCACAGAATGAAAAGTCGTCGGCATCGGGGTTCTCAAACAGCAGTGAGACCGCACGATCCTGGGGCGAGACCAGCAGGTGGTCAACATTGAAAGCATCGTTTGGGAAGACGGAGTTGGAATTGCTAAGCATAGTGTCGTCGATGTTGTTGTTTACGTTAAAGTTGAAAGAGTCAGTGCCAGATCCAGAGCCAGAGGCAACGGCAGGCGCATCCCAGTTGACAAACTCGTCCATGCTTCCAATATCAGAGCCTTCTTCGGGAATCACCGGCATGCTGGAGCCACAGGGCGCCGAGGATGTCCGAGACGGCGGTGGAGGAGAGTGGTGGTGAGACGAGGCTGCAGATGCAAAGAATAGGGCGTACAAGTAAAGGCGTCGGAAGGAGCTAGAGCCTAGCACAATAAAAGTAAAAAGAAAATGCAATATAAAAGGCCAGGGAAATTGATAAGGGACGCAAATTGCAGGATGTCTTGAAACGGATTTTAATAACAACACAATAAGAAGGAGCAACCCGACCCAGACAGGACCGCTGCCGTCTGTTTTGGTAGCTGTAAAGAGGTAAATGGAAGCACAGTGGCAGGTGTCAAGTCAGAGGGCGATTGCCAGATCAGGAAAGAGTGAAGCTATCGCCGTCACGACAGTGGTAGTTGGTCCTTCCCAAACAGGATGTTCCACTCTCGGCGGACTTTGACGATGTCGGCGTGAAGAGGAAGGGCGTACGGATGACGGCCACAAAGCAACAAATTGTCATGAGAAGCAATATATCAAGAAGAGAGAGGGTTAGAGAAACCGGGGCAAGAAGAGACAGGAGAAGGAGGAAAAGAATAAAAATAATCAGATGAGTCTTCGCAGCAAAGCCTACGGTGGAAGTGCACGGATGCGTCCAGAAGAGACCTACAAGATGGGAAGGCGCCGGAGAAAGAGCATCCCTACAGTATGTTGCACTTGCTTTCTACAGACACTAACTTACATTACAGGCGGTGCGGCCGAGGTAGTGGTTCGTCTCTTCCCTACGTGAATAGAAGGAGGCAGAAGAATTGGAAGAAAAGAGCGGGTATCGCCAAGAGCGGGTCCTATGACTGCGAGGTTGTCATCGAAAGGGCGTGCCGCCCCACATATCTCGTTGACATCCTCGACATCGTGCAGTGCGCCCTTGCGCCATGTCCTCCGCAATGCGGCCAGGCTACACGTGCGGACCACTCACAGCCCGTCTACGCGATCTATTGAAGTGTTTTTGAGAGGTATTAGTCTGACATATTACGGTTATCTATCGTCTTACATACATATTACCGGGTGTAGGTGGGGAACTGGGGGAGGATAAAAAGCAGCCGCATAGGGCCTTTTCTTGCCTGCCTTTTCTGGGTTTCCTACCGCTCTTGTCGTACTTGCCTTTTTCACCGAGATTTTCAAGAAGCGTATTCTTATCTTCTGGGGAGGAAGGCGCAATGGGGTTTCTCCGGACTTTTGGTCGTTTGCTAGGTGTGAGGAGTAATTACTGAATAAAATGCGGAGGCAGGCAGGACCTTCCTGTATGAGCAGTCGGAAACGTGCTTTGCAATTCTGGTTAGCAACATCCATCGCTCCTGCCGTTACGCAGCATACATTGGGACACCTGCCGGCCGACGGCCACACTAGACAATTGGCAACCTTTGGTCTCGGCCACTTATTAATCATCAATTCGCGCGGCATATTCCATTTTCGTTCCCGTCACTAAAATATCCCTTCGATTATTGTTTTTCGCACCCACGACGACATCTTGCAGCCTCGACAATGCACCGCCATTCGAACATACACGCAGACACCGGCCTTAAAACACCCCGTCTGACAATCATCAATTAGCAAAGCGGGTTCACTCGATTACTGCACGCCAGACAACAAGACATTGTCGGAGATAAGAAAACTAACAATCTGAAAATAGAAAAAGCAAAAACAATAAAAAAAAATAGAAGAAGAACAAGAAATATATCGGATGAAGATTATCAAAGAGGAGAAGCGGCTTAATTGACCGCGGCAGTGGAAAAAATACAATGCACATACATACACAATATATAGTTGCCGGCGGGCGGTCCCTCAAGCTGGCCTCAGACATTTTGACATTTGGCATCGAGCTTAAATAAGCTATCTGAGGTAGTCACATAGTTGGGCCAAGTTTGATCTGGACTGCAGCCCAGTCAATGCAGCCCATTCAATGGTGAGTATTATTAATGAATCCCTTGAAGACCCCGAGCGCGGCGATCAGACTAACAGAAAGGAGAGGGAGACAAGGAGGAAGAGAAAAGACGACAGATCAGATAAGCTGTATTTGATGGACCTATATAAACGCACAGGCTACCAGCCGCATCAAGTGATGCTTAGCTGCTGTTGAGTGTTGCTGCATGGCACTCGGTGCCGATGTTCGGGGTTGGCAGATCGGTGGAATTTTGCGGGCTCGGCTTCAAATAACAGTTGCCCGGGGCGTCGCCGGCAGTGGCATTGGCCTTGGCCGTCCACAATGGAACAAAGCTGACGCCGCCGCAAGTTGTGTTGGAATTGCTCTCGTTGAACGTCGACGACACAAACTTTGTGTATCCCGAGCAGGCGTCGATGCACGTCTCAAAGCTGGCAACGAACAGCGCCATGAGCGGGCCTCCTTGCGCGTCCTTGTTGCAGTGGATGGTAAATGTCTCCTGGCCGAGGACTTTTCGGCGAGTCATGTTAGCGGTCTAATCGTGCATTTGATTTGACTAGTGGAAAGTGTAATGGCATACGCTCATATGACGTGTACAGTGAGCCGGTCACGGTGTCTGGCAAGTTGGAGCAGCCCATGTCGATGGACGCAAAGGACGTGGAGGTGGCGGAGGCGGCAGCCGAGCATGCCGTGGTGGTAGTGCCGTTTGCGCCCGTCAGCTTGGCGAGCGACGTCTCGGCATTGTTGGCGCGGTTTGCCTCAACGCCGACGCCTGCTGCTAGCCCGATCGCTGCAACAGACAAGACTGCAATGATAGCCGACAGCCAAAAGACGGTCATAGTGCAGCCAAAAGGCACCAGCCATTGGCGGCGCTTGGCCGTGCCATCGTTGGGGCTGTCTTGGCTTGCCAAAGAATTGTAGTAGTGTGGCTGCTGCTGGTACGGAGCTGCAGACGGGACCGGGATGAAGCCGCCCTCTACCTTACTGGTCGACAAAGCAGGCGAGCCGGTGTAGACTGTCGAGTTTGCTTGTATATGCGGCGAGTAAACTTGCGGTGGTATAACCTCGGGGTAGTGCTGCATGGCAACCTCGGGCCCATCGTCATAATTCTTGTTTAGTTAAAATATATCTGTGGCATCGTAGGCGTGCCTGTGGGTATTCTATTTCTCTTACTCGGGTCGTCATTGCGGTGGTGCATGTCCTGGGTATTGATGTGTATAATATGTAGCAGTACTCTGCGGTGGGTGAGTCAAGCTCAAGACGCTGCCAGACCCGACACCATAGATCGGATTCGAATAGCTGTTCGACGGGTGAAATTGTGTTTGGGCGTCCAAAAGCAAGGCGAGAAGAGAACAAGATGAGGAGAGAGCGGAAGTTTGACGGGGAGGGTGAGAGGAAAAGGACGAATAACCACACCTGACAAGAATCAACTGCTACAAAGCCCTACTGGTAGTGCAGCACAGAGGCAGTTTCCCCTTTTTGAGGATCGGAACAGCATACTCTTACATAGCACAGGTCGAGAAGGACGCCGTATGGGCATAGGGGGTGGCTAGTACAGTACAAAGCAGTGCGACGATAGCATGTGCATGGCAGGCAGAGTTTGACAATTACTACATAGTATGTGAGATTGGGGATGTGACGAGATATGAAATGAGATGTCGTGAGATTGTACTCAAATAGCCAAGATGATCCATTTTGGATGCAGACATTCCCTGTTTGTCCCCATGTCCTGGATCAACAGCACACTCGATACTACTCCGTACTATGTAATAAATATGTAGTAGTCCCCACTCGCTGTCTAGGCCTGGCCATGGCTTGGTTGACATAAGGTTGGAAGAGAAACTTTTATCCTAGAGTTAAGCATAACGAGCGGCTGTGCTGGCGTGAGATTGCAACGTCGAAATATAAATACACATGTCTAGCCCTAAAACATGTCTCGGCATCAGCCCAGGCCCTGTTGTGCATGTCGATAACTACAGTTATTAGCCAGTCATCTGCCGCACATAGGCTCTGTATTATCCCAGTCGTTAGACAATAGACAAGTTTGTGGCTGAGCACGACGCAGGAGTCTGATGCCAGCATCTGGCGAGGCCTGTTTTGGTGTACCATTGCGACTGTCGATGCTTATTGCACACAGGATTTCTTCGCATATCCTATTCTAGTGACATAAGCTAGACGCCGCTGAAAACACGCTTAACGGCTCTTTCCGAAGACTTGGCTGTCTGGGGTTTTTTTCTTGGTTGCCGGCTTGCATTCGTCGGTCGGTAGTGGCGTAAACAAATCTGCAGAGCATTTTGCCGCCGAAAGTGTCAAGGATTGAGCAAGTCTCGCACAGCGATCATCAAAAAAGCTTTCCATGTCTTACCTGATCCTGGAATTGTATTCGAATAGTTATGTCTGCCACAATGATGATCTTGACGGGCTGCAGCTCAATCGAGGGTCACTACTATGTATGTACAGAGCACTACACTATGTACTATGGGGTACTATGGGGTATTATGGGGCAAAACTACAAGTATTCGTACATATGTACTGGAGCAGATACTGTGTTCAACTCTCAGATGGGATAATTTATACTCGTATTTTATCAAGAAGCGAAGTTAGACTAGTATTCACATCGACTTTAAACCTGGAGATAAAACAAAGACGGCAGTAAGACTATATACTTGAATAGTAGTTATCTCGAGGACGTTTATAGTACTGCTTCGTTCGATTCGCACTACTATATCATGGTGAGCTTGCGTGTTTGTTGCTGCTTGATGTTCTGCTCCGGGATTGATGCGATTCCGCAGTGCAGGCAAAGAACACTTTGGGAACGCGGTCACATCATGATGCGCAAGCAGTGCTTGCAGCCGAAATCCAGGAATAGTATAAATACATCTAGTTGGGTGCGGCCACACACACATAGTAGCCCAGCCAGAGGCTGGCACAGTCGGAGCCGACGTACGGATTCCAAGCGTCAAACTGTTTGTTAGCAAGGACATGACACAAAAGAAAAACCTATAGAAAGTAAGAACTGTATAGCGCACCTTTTCGGCCGTAATGGCATAGGTCTGCTCAATGTCGTAGCAGGAGTCCCCCGAAACAATGTCGTGCCATTTCGTGCACTTGGCGTCGGTGCTTGGCATGAGTGGCGACGGCGTAGTCGACGACGGCGAAGTCGTGGTCGGTGTGGCGACGGTGGTAGACGTGTAGGGCGCGCCGACACAGATGTACTCGCTGGCCCAGAGGTTGGTACAGTCGGTGCCGATGTAGGGGTTCCAGGCGTTGAACTGGTCTGGCGAGATGGATTTGGCGGTCTCAATGGCGGCGCACGAGTCGCTGGCTGTGACATAGTAGTAGCTCGTGCAGTCGGGGTCGGTGCTCGGCATGATCGGCGACGGCTTGGTCGTAGTGGCGGTGGCGGTGGCCGATGACGACCCGCCTGCGACACCAATGCAGACGGAATAGCCGATGTTGAGGGCCTCGCAGTCGCTGCCGACGGCTGGGTTCCATCCATAGAACTGTGCGAGTGAGATGCCGGCCTCGTCGGCTATGGCAGCGCACGTGTCGTTGGCCACGACGGTCTGCCAGTCGTTGCACGTGGCTGCGACGCCCGATTGCGTGGGCCCGGGCGCGCCGCCGCTTTTCGTCGTCGTGGCCACTAGGCTCGAGCTCGTACTTGTCAGCGCGGCGTCCCAGTAGGCGGGCGAACAGGTTGTGGGGAAGACGGTGCTCGCGGGGGCCGTTGAATTGCCGTCGTCGGGCTCACAGTACAGCTGGAGCGCGTCGAGGCAGTCGTCGGGCAGGTCGTAGATGGTCCAGCCGCTGACCGCTTCGTCTTCGGTAATGGGGCAGTATTCGGTGAGCGCGTCAAAGGTGGCCAGCGCTGCGGGGTCGAACGTCTGCGTGGTCGTGACAATGGTCACCGGCGTCAGCGGCAGCTGATAGCTCGTCGTGTAGTTCTGGACGACTGTATTGGTCTGGTTCGGCAGGCTTGCAAATGACGTGGTCGGCATGAAAAAGGTCACGTTCCAGCTTGTGGTGTGGTTGGCTGCCACCACATCCCACGCCGCCGTGCCGGGCGGGCTCACGCAAATGGCACGGCCGACCATGGCGTCGAGATTGTCGCACGTACTGTGCAGATAAGGGTTCCACGAGACCAGCTGCGCCTGGTAGTATGTGACATTGGCGAGCAGTGCCGAGCAAGAGTCGTTGGTCTGCACGACATGCAGGGCGCACGTCTCTGGTATGCACAGGGTCTGGCCGGCGGCGAGCACGGTGCAGTTGTAGTCGAGGCCGTTAGCCGCAATAAGGCGGTCCGTCGCGACCCCCTTGGCCGCTGCAATCGACAGGCACGAGTCGCCGTCGACCACAGGATACTGCGCACTCGTACTCAAACACGTGGCCGTTGCTGTAGCACTGGTTGTTGTCGTCGCATTGGACGTCGATGTCGGCGCTGCAAACGACGTCGTCGGGTAGCTGCTGGCCGGCACCGAGCACGACGACAGCAGCGCCGCAAAGTCGTCCGGAGCCACCAGCGCCTGTCCGTACGCGGACCCCTGGATCGCTGCCTCGTACGCCAAGAAGCAGTCCGCACATGCACTCGTCGTGTTGGCCAGCTGTGGCACGCAGTACACACTGCCCACCTGCACGCAAGCCACGCTATGAGCCCACACGTACGGCTCGACAATCGCCGGCACCGACTGCTCATAGGACTGGTCATCGCCGCTGCCAAACGTGTACGTGCCGTTGCCGCACGCACTATCGGCTGCGTCGCGGTACGACGCAAGGCTACCCGCGCACCCCGCTGTGCACAGCTCGGTGAGCGTCGCATTGCCGAGCGCGCCGTAGCTGGCAGTGTTGGCCATGTCGCGTGGCGACACGAGCTGCGCGCACGAAATGTTGCCCAGCAGCGCTGCCTTGCACGTCTCCGACATGGCCGACGGCAGCTGCGTGGCATTCGTAAAGAGCTGCACCGAGTCGGCTGCCGCGGCGCCTAGGACCGCCACCAAGGTGATTCGGCGTGCAAAGATCATTTTTGAGGTGGAAGCCAGAAGTAACGATGATTTAAAGACTGGTTGGCAAAACTTGCATAGATATCCAGGTATCTAGATGTCCAGATGTCCAGGTGTCCAGATATCCCGGATATCGAGATATTCAGAAGTGCAAGAGGGCCAAGATGAGAGCAAGCCGAGCTCTTCATAGTGCTCGGTCGGCCGCTCTCGGGCGCCTCCTACTCGGTATTATGCTGCACATCCCATGGCCGTTCCTATCTGGCATCTTCGAAAAAGGTACATTGCAACGACTGCCCTAGAGTACAGTGACTTGTGGTCCTTCCGAACGCGGTGTTCCTCAACCTTCCTCTTTCGGCGCCTGTCGTGCCCGCGTGATGGCCACACTGAGATTATCTCACAGAAGCGAGTACTTTGAGATGCTCTGTGAAATGAGTATCGGCGCACGCTGGGATAGACATGCAGATCACCAGACGGCATGGATTCACCCTTAATACATCGTACCTGCTTCCTTTGTCGTTTCCCAATCACATTGCATGTCGAGCCGAAGCTGCGAGATTATACAGTGCGGGGTTCCTGCGTATTACTGTGGTGCCAAGACAGTTGGACTGGACCCTGGTTATTCCCAAATAGGCACCTGTGCTCGCGGCCCCGCATTTCAGCCTCACTGGGCCTTTGAACTGCACCCTGTAAATCTTATCACACAAGCCATACACATTTCATATTTCAACCCCTTCTCATCCCACAGCACATCCAGAATTCGCAGCTAGTCTTTTCTTCCTCCTTAAGATCCAGAATCCTTCTCTTCCTCCTCTTCATCCTCCCTACCTCTGCACCAACATGAAGCAATACACGCCCGACGGCCGCTGCGTCGACCCCGAGGCAGGCGACACGGCCATCTATGTCAATGGTTGTGATCTTTTTCTACTGGTGAGTGCAGGGTGTTGAGAATAATCAGTCTAGGGAGATCCTATACAGGAGATATTATGTGAGCTAGGACTGACCGCCTAGGACCAATGGAACAACTCCTCGGCCGAGCCGGGCGACGCGCAGATGATGCAAATCTTTGGGCGTTGGCTCGACATGCCCGTGGAGGAGCGCATTGTCTGGGAAAACAAGCTCAAAGACCGCGGGATCTCAAAGGCCCAAGACCTGACCCAGTCGGAGAGAGACCTTCTCTTTCGCATCCGGCCGGTGGAGGAGCTGGCCGCAGACCAAAGCGATTTTATTCTGCGGACGTACTATGGGCCCGGCAGCGACGAGGCGTATGACGAGCTGATTGACACGGACGTGTTGTTCCCTGTGGTCGTCTTCAACAACAAGGACTTGTACAGTTTCGGCACCGAATGGCAGCGCATTTTTACCCGCATGCCGCAGCTGCTAGCCGTGTGCAGCGACAGCGAGAAAGAGAACGAGCTGGCCCAGCTCAAGGACGAGGGCTGCCGGCTTGCACGCGGTCTCCCGCTCAACGACTACAGTCACTGGGCGCCTGATGCGCATCCCACGCCCGGCACCAACATGCCCCTCGACGAGGCCTTTTCCATGTACCAGCGCACCGCGCATCGTGGCTTTGCCATTGTCCTGGACGAGCTGGCCCTCGGCCCCAACTGGCGCGACATTGACGCCCTGACCGCCGAGCAGCAGGCCGCCGAGACAGACGAGGACGAAGCTTGCGACATGGAGGGCGGCACTGGCCAGCGCTGGTGGCCGCCTGTGGGACGCCACGGCGACTACTGGGAGCAGCGCCAGGACGCGCGCAAGGTTCTTTGCGGCTGGTACGATGCGAGCGGCGAGTTCATGCGCTGGAACTGGCTGACGCGCGACGAGCTAGAGGAGCAGCAGGGCATTGTCAGCACTGGCATGTACGAAGAGCACGCCATCTGGCTTACAGGTGCCCTGGACGAGAAGAAGCTCGAGGCGTACGTCGAGGAGCACAAAGTGGGTGAGAATGTTTCCGGCGCAGAATGAGTCCGAATGTGTCCAAGACCTTTGCTCTATTCCGCCAGGATTTGACCGTTGTTCCAGTTGAAGGTTGCGTGACTACTTGTCTATCGACTAAGCACTACATAACATATTTGAACCCGACTTCTTTTTTTCAGTTTATTTTTATTATTCTATATTATTTTATGTTTTATTTGTCATTTAGTTTTTGTTCTTTTTGTTTTCTTTTTGTTTCTTGTTACATAGCAGTTCGAATCTTTATTCCAGATCTGCAGCACTGTCTTATCATGAGGTGGTAGCGCGGGTTGTGGAGACCGCCAATTTAACAGTAGCATCAGGAACGAATAAAGCCCATGTCTGGCTTCTGTCCTTACCCAAGCATAAAGTGTAATACAACCCTGACAGTGCTGATTCCTCAACGCACAAAAGTCGTTGTACATTCTGTAGCACATCATACGTTGTAGCGAGCCAGTACACGCTAGGACTGTTAAGGCTAGCGTGTGGAAATAAGCTCAGCCTACGGAGCTAGCCGCATAGCCTTAAGAGCATGTATTACCCACCATAGTGGATCGCACTGTGAAAAGGCCAACGTCCCACTGAGCACATCCTCCACCTCCAGTCATCACATCCCACCGAGTCATGTCCGTCTGATGTCTGGATATCTAGACATTGGTTCAACAAGTAGCTCACATGGCTGGGTAGTCTACGAGCGTGATTGACGCAGGATCAAACATGCCAAGCTCTTAGCAAGACAATGAAACTGCAAGGCACAGGGTGCATCCCGCCTTGACAAGGGAGGGTGCCGGTCCACTCTCCAGGCCAAGAGACGCCAAAGACCAAAGACCGAAAGATAGCATTGTGCCGAATTAAGCGATGGATGAGATACTTGTGCAACGGCCGCAGCATGTCGAGGTACATGGACAGATGGACAGAAAGAGCCGGCTTGGCAATCTTAGCATGCAGCCTCGTGCAGGTGCAGATGTGTGGCCGCTGCCGGCGTGTCTGATATCTTCATTATGGCCTGCCCTCGTCTGCTCCATCTCTCGCAAGTCTTTCTCTCTCTCTCATCAAAGACTCGCAAACCTCTTGTGAGCCATAGACCCCAACACTTTTCACAACAACATGGCCCGTCTGTGGCCGCTTTGGCTGCTATTTTGGGGGCTTGTATCTTCAGTACACGCCCAAGACGCCTCTGTATGCAATGCAGCATCTCCCTGTGCACAGGGCTGCTGTAGCGAATTTGGAAGGTACGTACGCAAGACCGATTAGACGTTCAGCAGTGCACTCAGAAGTTCGCATCGTCCATTGGGGTGTGTCACCTGCTAATACCCTCAGCTGTGGTTTCGGTCCTGCTTTCTGCGGCGACGGCTGCATCAGCAACTGTGATGCCGTTGCCGAGTGTGGCCAGTACGGCGGCGGCCTCAAGTGCCCGCTGAGCGTATGCTGCTCCGAGTACGGCTTCTGCGGCACGACGGCCGAGTTCTGCAGCAAAGGCTGCCAGAGCAACTGCGGGCAAGTCAAGCAGCCGTCGTGCTCTGTATCCAACTCTGCCGACGGGCTCAAGCGCAAGATTGCCTACTACGAGCTGTTTGGCATCGACCGCTCCTGCGACACAATGCAGCCCGAAGCCATCCCGGCCGGTGCCCTGACACACATCTACCTGGCCTTTGTCAACTTTGACTCCGACTTTGAGATGGTCGACACAGACGGCGACCTTGTCGCACGCGTTGTCAAGCTCAAGATTGCCAACCCGGGACTGCGCGTCAGCGTCGCTGTCGGCGGCTGGGGTTTCAACGACCCGCCGACGCAGACCTACTTCTCAGACATGACCTCTACCACCCCAAACCGCCAAAAGTTTATCAAGTCTCTCATCAAGTACATGAACAAGTACGGCCTCGATGGCGTCGACATTGACTGGGAGTATCCCACGGCGATGGACCGCGGCGGATCGTCCGGCGACACCGACAATTATGTTCTGCTGTTGGCCGACTTGCGCGAAGCGTTCGATGCCGAAAACCCCGGCTGGGAAATTACCTGCACGCTCCCAAACAGCTACTGGTACCTGCAAGACTTTAATCTGCCGAGCATGCAGAAATACCTGAGCTGGTTCAATCTCATGAGCTATGATCTGCACGGCGCCTGGGACAAGGGGAACAAGTTCACGGGCGCATACCTGCGCGGTCACACAAATCTTACTGAGATCGACCAGGGCCTGCAGCTGCTCTGGCGCGTTGGCGTCGAGCCCGAGAATGTGGTGCTTGGCATGGCCTTTTACGGTCGTTCGTTTTCCATGACCGACCCGTCATGCCACGGACCTGACTGCACGTTTTCCAATCCTGGCAACGCAGGCCCCTGCTCGGACACGCCCGGCATTCTGTACTATGCCGAGATCTTGTCAAGCAACCAGTCCATCAACTCTGCCACCTTTTATGACAAGGAGACTACGACAAAGTACAACGTCTACGACAACAACCAGTGGGTCTCGTATGACGACCAGCAGTCCTGGGCCGACAAAATGGAGTACCTGACAGGGCACTGTCTGTCGGGCCTCATGATCTGGGCCATTGATCAGGACTCGGGCCAGTACGACGCGCTTGCCAGCCTGCTGGGCGCTGACGCAGCAGCAGTCGGCCTTACGCAGGGCGGCGACATGACTGACGCCCAAAAGGACGCCCTCGCCCTACAGTATGGCGCGTACACGGGCCAGGGATGCCTTTCCACACAGTATTGCATGACAGACGACGATGTGAGCGAAAAAGGCGCCTGCCCGGGCGGCTTCGGCGCCGTGACAACGGCACACTCTCCCATGCAGCGCCCCGAATTCTACATGGTCTCGCCTTGCAAAAAGGACTCGTACCATGTCATTTGCTGTCCAATGGCTGCCATGCCCAAGAACTGCGCCTGGAACGGCGCGCCCGTCCGCAGCGAAATTGGGTGCGGGGGGACGTGTGGCAGCGACCAGTTCACGCTGAACACGGACACGTACATTGATGCCAAGGGCAGCAAGGGCCCCTGTTACCAAGGCTCACGATCTCTGTGCTGTGATTCTGCAGCGGTTCTGGACCAGTGCACCTGGACCGAGTGCCAGGATGTGCTGGACGGCGACACGCTCAAGGTCCCTTCGTGCCCGTCCGGCTCCAAGCTCCAGACTTCACGCTATGACGACGGCAACGGTGGCTACTGCGCCGCAAAGTTTGGCTACTCGAGCACATTTAAAAACTATGGCCAGCAAGGCTACTGCTGCCCCACCAGCGATACGCCAGACGACTGCCACTGGACGTTTGACTCGACTGACGGCACCTTCAGCCCGCAAAAGGTCTGTGTACCGACAACCTGTCCGTCGGGCACGGTCAAGTATACGACGGCGCTGTATCCACCTAACGAGTACGAGGGTGGACACACTGATTGCGCGCCTTACCAACAGCTGCCTGTCCAGGACCACCAGTGGTCGTTCTGCTGTGCTCCGCCGGGCTCGGAGACGAAATGGCCCGTCGACCCAAAGTATCTCTGGGAAGACCCCGAAACGGAAGAAGGCGCCGACGTTGTCTGGGCCTACCAGGACAACTTTGGAAACAACAATGAACAGTCATCCCCGACCCGCAAGGAAGGCGAGGACGCGTATGGTGAAGATCCGTATGGGTTCGTCATGCTCGACGGCCCTCCCGGCTCCATCGACGCAACTTTTGACTCGGCGTTTACCGTGGCACGCCGCACCCTGGCCGAGCACGGGCACCGGACGCTGGTGAAGCGCGACCTCATGACTCGGAATCGCACAGCTTTGGAGTCTGTGTTTGAGCCGGCCAGCGAAGTGCTCCATGTCTTCTGCAACTACCCCGAAACACACCCCAAGTGCCAGCGCATATTCAAAGGCGGCGCGGTCGACACCATCATCAAGCTGCCGCCGCACGTTGGCGAGGGGCCCTTTGCGCGTGTTGTCAGCATGGCACCGGTGCACGAATCGTACGAGCTGCCTGCCCACCACGTGCGCGCGCGATCGGCGGATAAGGTCGCTGGTGGCAACACTGTCTGGCGCGTCGAGATCGACTATGACTTTGCGGCGATCAAGAGGGACGACGGGCCCGTCAACATGCGTGTCGATTTCACCAACATGCTCGACTACTGGGACGATGTGACCGACATTCCCGCGCGCATCAAGCGGCGCGGCGCCGAGTCTGAGCCCGAAGCACCGCTCGAGTATGCCGGCTGGCGGCGCCAGGTCAGCCGCGCCAAGGCGTCCCATGAGCGACTGCGGCGTCGGCAGGCCGAAGTCATGTCGGGCGCCGTGCGGACCGAACTCGAAAACGAGCTGGCTGTACGTGATGAGCAGCTCGAGTCGGCCATGGAGCGTCGCTGGTTTGGCGCATTCAAAGCGTGGCTTAAAAAGGTGACGACCGTTGAGGCGAGCGACAAGGGCTACCTGCCGCTTGCGATCAAGACGAGCCAGCTTCTTTACCGCGGCTTTGTCGGCTGTTCGCGCACAAACGCCAAGCTCGAGGTGTATCTCGATGCAGAAGCAAGCATGGAAGCGACGTATGCCTACTACTTTTCGGGCGCCCTCGGCGGTCTTGTGCCGACGACGACGTATGCCTACGTGGGCGTGCAGCCGCAAGTGTACCTAGGCCTGACTGTGATGGGCAGCGCGCGCCTCGAGTACCGTAGCCCGCGCGTGATGCTGATGCCGACCATTTCGTACCCTGGCCTCGCCGTCAAAGGCCTCGCGGCAGTCGGCCCCACGCTCGATCTCTACGGCCAGATTATCGGTATTGTTCAGATCAGCGGCACACTGCAGGCCGGTGCACGCTACTCGCTCAAGAAGTCGGAAATGTACTGGCCCGACAACGGCGAAGAAGCGCCCCAGATTGAAGGCTTTGACGAGTCGCCTGAGCCGCTCTCTGCAGGCCTCACGCCTGAGCTGCAAGTGAGCGTCGAGGCATCGGCCGATCTCGACATTGTCGTGACGCCCGAGGCAAACCTGGGGATCACGGTTGGCGGCGGCGCGCTCTTTGGCAAGACGCTCGTTGAAGCACAGGTGGCTGCATATGTCAACAACACGCTGCGCTTCCATGTGCAGGCCGCAGCCAGTGGCAGCTTGGACTCCGACTCGGACCTTACGTACTCATACGGCGTGTATCTTCTGTACAACATTGGCTTCGGCGGCTGGGCGTCCATTGTCGGCTACCAGTGGAATGTTGGCTCCCGCAACCTTTTCAACACGCCCAAGTTCATCACGCTCTACTCAAACGGCGACGTATCGGCGAGCACGGCACCGACAAGGCGTGGTCTCGAGGCGGTGCACCGCCTCGCGCGGCGCGAGTGGCAGCCTAGCGACAGCAGCGAGCCCGTCTTTGCACAGGCACGCATTATCGGTGCCGACGGCGATATACTGTGGTCATCGGGTGAAGACCTTGTGAATATTTCGCTGCCGCGGCGGTCGGCGCCAGAATGGCAGCTCGACTCGAAGCAGGCTGAATTCGGGGCCGTGCCGCTTCTGCGCCGTGTTGATGACGACACGGAGTCTCAAAGTCCGGACCTGGACCTGGGGACTCTGACGTGCCCTCCAAGTAAGTGTGGCGCAGACCCGTCGTCGTCGTCGTCGCCGCCGTCTTCCAACGGGCTTCTTACCAAGCGCGCTGTCAATTGCGATACCTGGACGCTGCCCGACTTTCGCTACAACTGTGACACGTTTGTTGATGTCACTCTTCGGGCACCAAGTACAACCCCGGGAACTGCCGCATCAAGCAATGTCGTCGGTATCTGTAACAACATCCGGCAGTACTTTACCAAGAAAGGCCAGCCGACGACAGGAAAAGTGCTCACGTGGGACTCGAACAACCAAGATTCGCGGCGGAAACTTGCCTGCCCGTCGGGCACGTGCACAAAGAGCAACAACGACTTGAAATCGATGCTTGGTGTCACCTCCAAAAATACCTTGGTTAGCTGCGATGAGTTTCCGTTTGCTTCGTCGGAAGAGGGCGGCGCAGATACAGTGCGTACGTGCGCACCCCATTGGGAGCAGATCATTCAGGGCAACTGCAACGGCCTGTTGAGCAAGGTGTTCACCAATGCTGCTTACTTTGACGACACAACGGCCGCCGCGCAGTGGATTTCATGGAAGGTCGGTGTCAGCAATGGCAAGATCAAGGACCCGTGGTTCCAGAAATCTGGAACGGGTGCTGACGCGTGGCAACGCACGGCGAAGTACGTCTCCCAAATCCCGCAGGCTGTCGGCATCGACAAAGCCGACTACGGTCCCGACACCGACGGCCTATACACAGGCTACTATGTGCGCCGCAACTTTACGTTTGGACTCGCGCAGCCATCGACGAGCGCTGCCGGCGCCTGGGGTGTGCAGCCTGCGCAGACCGTCTCGGGCACCGCCGGCAACACGCCGGGTGTCAGCGATATCATCTGCGCCATCAACACCTTTGGCCAGGACAAGATCTACAAACAGCCCACGGTCAACGCCTACTGTGCGACTGGCAAGAGCAGCACGAAAAATGGCTTCACTGTCCCCAGCTTTAAGGGCTGCACCGTGACGTTTAACACGGCGGTCGTTCCAGTGGGCAACAGCAAGCGGGGCGAGTCAGGCATGCCCGCCGGGATCATCGGCATGTATCACACCTGGGGTGTCCAGAGCATTACATTTGTTGATGACGATGATGTCGAGGCCGACTCTGATGACGTTACAGATTTTTCGGGCACTTGGATTGAGTGATGATTACGCATTCAGCTCTCGCCCTGTGCACGTCTTCTCCTGTTTCTCTCCTGTCTAGTTGCCGGTGTATATGTTTTGATTTGTGCAACTTGGCCGAGGCAAACTAAAACTCATTAATATTTGTCGAAGTATAGTCACTCGGTCCACTGTACATACGTTTACCAATTTACAAAGTATCACGGGTTAAAATAAGTAACGGTATATAACGACTTTTGATTGTTCTTAGTTTTATAATCTAGTTGAAAATTCCAAAACACGTGCTCCTCGACGGCTCATAAATTGGACAAAATAAAGCGCCCACAAAAAAATATCAAAGCAGAACAGCAAAAATTGAGGCTCACCACAAACATCATGATCTCGAGCCTTGTTGTGGAAATAACAAACATCAAACGAAATGGGAACCTAAAAAAGTACAAAAAATATGGACCTGCTGGGAATCGAACCCAGGACCCCTTCCATGCTAAGGAAATATTATACCACTAAACCACAGGCCCATTTGATGAAAGTCTAGCGGGTGTAGTGGATATATGTAGTCCAGATGCTGCTGCTCCCGCTCGATAAAGATAGGCAAGGCTTCCTAGACAGTGACTTTCATGGCCCATCTACGACTTGTGGCCAACGTCAAGCAGGTTCAGATGTATGTTTGCCATACTGCTGATGGTAAGGAAAGACTGGATTCTCTAGCTGTGGGAGTAACCAGTGTTTTCCTGCATATCCTATCATCATTATTATATCGGTTCGTGGCCTATGTATCAGGGCCTACGGATCGGTTATGTCTTGCATTGTTGAATCCGTGGTAGCCCAGCCCGCCGTGTTTCAAGGCTGTACACCTATGATACTGGGGCACCCAGTGTGCGCTTGAGGTTCTCCTTGATCGTCTCGACTTCTCCCTCCTCCATGCTAAGAAAGCGGATCTTTCTATTAGTACAACTCTTGTTCAAAGGACATCTCAAAAGACAGGAACCCGGAGAACTCACCACGTCGTCGGCGGCGCCCGCGCTGCCGTACATGACCGGGTCCGAGAGGCTGTTGCTGATGTTGTCTCGCACACGGTTCTCCCAAACATGCTCCCAGTTCCACTTGCCCGTGTCCGTGTTGTCGCCGCCCATCTCAGGCAGGACGTGGCCTTGCTGGCGCTGGTGCGTGCGCCACGCGTGCCACGCATTTGGGTCGCCGGCCGCCTCGAGCGGGATCGAGTCCAGGACGGCCGCGTCGTCAAAGGTGCTGCGGATGTAGCTGAGCACGTCGTATGTGGAGATGTCTGTGGCTGCCGGCCGTGTTTGCAGGTAAGACGGGGGTGCTGTCTTTGGTGTTGATGTGGTTGTGCTTGTAGTTGTAGCGAGGGCCGAGGCCGAGGTGATACTGCTTTCCCGGCCCTTGTTGGCAAGAGGCGATGCGGCGGCGGCCGAGTTGGGCGTGGACTGGCCGCTGCCGTAGCCTGTTGGCCGAGGCGGTGTTTGCGGGCCGCTGGTTTTGCGAGCAGTAGCAAGATGCTCACTGCTGACATTACTACGGCGGAACCATGCTGGGAAGCCGTGGCGCAGACTGAAGCCACCCGGCGGCAGACGCTCATCGTCTGGGCCGTGTGGGGCCCCGCCTTCCTGCGGCCCGGACGAGTGCATCTGGTTTGTGAGTGTGGCTATCAGAGGGTGGAACATGTCGGTGGAAAAGGTGACGAGCGGCGGCAGGTTGGGATAGGTGTCCGGGAACGAGATCTGGAAGCGAAGGACGGCGGGCGCATAGGGGCCGTCGCGGACGAAGACGACTCCGGACCAGAGTGATGCGTCGCCCGGTGTGAGCGATACAAAGACGCCTTCTGGACATGCCTGCTTCAAGCCGGCGCTGCAATATTAGATCGGGGATTTTTACCGTCGTCATCGTCGGCGTTGTCGCGCTGAAAGGGGGACTTACAACTCGGCCAGCAAGTTCTGTCGCCGCAACGATGGCAGGCTTGTGAATTTAGAGGTGGCCATATTGGTGCACTCTCAGCAGAGAAAAAGATACGCAAAAAAAAAGGAATAAATCTAAAGAAGCCGTCTATTCTGACAGCCAGGTGTGATGTGATGTCTTATGTTCCAGCCGAGCCGTCATTCATGCGACACGGAGCTCTCTGAAAGGGGCAGGCGGTGACGTGGCGGTGTGGATTCTGCCGCATGCCCCAAAGTCGCGACGGGCACCCAAGGCACTGTAAGAGGGGAAAGAGGGGCTCCAGCAAGTGCGGCCAAAGGCGGCATGTAATACGGAGTAGGTTTGAGTGAATAGAACTGGGTGGCTAGCAACTGGTGCGTCAGATAAGGGCCTTGATATTTTTGCGCAACTCTTATATAAATTGCTTCAGAGGTTACTATATGGGTTCAAAGCTTCAGGGTGTGATATGACGTAGTTGCACGGATTATGAGCAGCGTCGAGAAGCGGCAATCAACGGACTATGACGATGCGGCGACGTGGTGACAGGTACCAAATTGCATGATACTTTGTTATATTCACAAGTGCATGCGACATGTAGATGCTATTATATAAATTCGTCGACTGGTTCCGCTAGCATTTGTCATGCCCAGCAGAAGTCGTCGTCGGGCCGGCCGGTCGTCCTCAACCCGAGACGGGAATCAAAAACCGCCAACCGGCCCTATCGCAGTGGGAACGAAGCAAGAAAAGACATTGCCAAAGAAGGAGAAGCACAGCGATGGAAAGAGATGCCTCCCTCCCTCCCCTACTTTAGGCGCGTCTCGACCTTTGTCTTTTCCTGGTCGCGGATCTGCGCCAGGTCTGTCTTGCTCGAGTCGTAGCGCGCCGTCACCTGGTTGAACGGGTTGTCGGGGCTCTTCTCGAACTCCTTGCGGATCTTGTCCTTGCGCTGATTCAGGCGCAGACCCTTGCTCGTGCCGTCGGCATCCATCTCGGCCAGGCGGCGCTCCTCAAAGGCGGCATACGCGGCCTTGAAGCGGCGCTCCGGGTGGCGGTCGATGGCGCCGGCTGCGCTGCCGCTGGAATTGTCAATCGACAGCGCATCCAGGGCGTTGTCGATACCAGACGCGTTGAGTGTTGTGAGCTTGGATTCGGGCTCGTCCAGCTGGGACAGGTCCAGGCCTCTGGAGGGCGCCGCCGTCTTCTTGGCAGCCGTCTTGTTGTTCTTGGGGGCGTTGCGGCCGGGCGTGTTCTTCTCCTCCTCCGCCAGCATGGCTTCGCGCTCGGCCTTTTTGCGAGCCAGCTCGGCCTTCTTGGCAGCCTCGGCTTCCCTGCGATGGTTAGCAAGTGTGGTAGAAGCGATAGTCCATATCCACGTTCCTATCCGCGTCCACGCCATGCCCGTGCCCATGTCTATGTTCATTCCCTTGCCGGCCTTGCGACACAGCAGCACACCACCGCATGTTATCAACTCACTTCTTGCCTGCACCCTTGGCACCCTTGCCCCAATCTACAGCCTCTGCAGCCTCCTGCCGGGCGTCATCTGCGGCGGCCTTTTGTGCAGCCGCATCGGCCTTGCGGGCCTGGCCCTGGGCCTTCTTGCTGCCCTCGGCAGCAGCCTTCTTTCCGCCGCCAGCCATTTTGCGTTTCAGACGGTGAGGGCGTATGTACAGTGTGGTTGGGTTTTGAGAGAGGGTGTGTCGTGCGGACTCGTGCGGACTCGCCAGATGCAGGGATGGGGGTGTCGGGCTTCGAAAAGTGCGGTGTGCAAGGTGCGGGACGAAAATAAAAACCCAGAGCGTAATGGGAATGTCGAAACAAGGCAAATACTATCGGAGGCAAATCTATTCTGTAAAAGCTGAGTCCGATCAAAGACCTAATAAATGACTGTTTTGGGAGTGTGGGGTGGGGTCGAGAAGCCGAGAAGGCTGCGCCAGCCGTAAACTGTCGATGCACTGCGGCACTTTGGGGCCTTCTGGTGCCTTCCTTGTGTCGTGCATTTTAGTGGAGTTTTAGCGGTCTTCTGAATGTTCTAGCGCCCTGTAACCCGCATTTCCTGGGTTTCCTGCCCGGTGCGCCTTTCCTTTTGCAGCTCCCGCACTAATAACACCAGGGCCGATTACGGAGCACTCGACGTCCACGGCCTGTCTTACATAACGGCAGCCCTGCAGACCGACTCTCTACTCGTGTGTCTGTATATATAATTTCAGTTCTACAGCCCGGTGCCGTGCGCCTTGTGCAGCCCAGTACCAGTAACATTGCCAAGAATAATATGATACTGCATATCTATACCCCGGCGGGGGATGCTTCCGGTGGCGAGGCCATCATGCCATCTGGCCATGCACGGCCAGCCTTCCGCGTGCAGGGGTAGGGGGTTCCAGTGACACCAGATATACCAGTGTATTCGTGTCTCGATAGATGTATCAGTTTCAATGTGTTGCCAACTGTTTCCGGTTGGTACGCAGACGGCCGTGAGACGACTGCGGTCTCTATCTCTATCTCAGCTGTGCGGCCAGTGGCAGGCGATGTCTATATCGAGAAGGGGCGAGACGGGCCGCGGATGCAAGCCAGTGCTCCGGAGGTGTCGGCTGCCTGGAGTGCTCTTTCCTTTCCGGTATAGATGGCTTCTTTAAATCGGAAGGTACAACGTCAATTAAACTCAGACATGCACACATGCACACACATGCACACACATGCACACACCGCAACGGGCAGGGACAACCACGCGACAGGCAGAGTCCAGAGCTGATCACAAATCCAGTTTACAAACACGGAAAGAGTGTGTCTCACATCCCGCAGCCTCTACACCTTAGAGTCTGGTTCATCGACTATCCTGTGTGCCCGAGCTCCCAGGCGTCAGCATTGCAGTCGTGAACAATGTACTTCACGATAATCACAGGCGACGTGGCAGTGCACTCCTTGCTTCCGTCTTGAATTGTCTGACTGTTCGGCCTCAGCGAAAAGATACGTCCGGATGTCTTCCGCGTTGCCTTGTTTTCGTTCCATCAGCCTTCATCTACCTTTATTTTCTCAGCTTGCACGGATTTGCATATCATGTCCTCATGCACTGCGAACCGCCCGTGTCGAGCAGAGGAGAGCATCGCCGGCAGGGATGGCAGTATCAACACACTTAGCGGTACAAGAAAATAAAATGAAGAACGGAAAAGAAACGAAAACAAAAACAGCGAAACCGAAAAACAACGAAAACTCACAACTAATCAGACCACGGAAAAGAAAGCATACTGACGAGGTGGCTGACACCGGCACTGCATCCGCCCGAGAATATCTCAATACATGCCTTGTCGTGGCCGTCTCGTCATGGCCAGCGTGGCCCAATTGGCCACCCTGTTTGCGTGCTCATGTGCATGTCCACCATCGATATCAAAAAGGTGCGCGGCTAGCCCGGCAGGTGTACCCATCGCCGGCCATCCAGCACACAGTTTGCATCCCATGCCAATACTTGAAGCCAGTACGCAAAAGCTAAATAGCTGCACCCGGGCCAATAACCTCGCGTATATCACCTACCTCATTGGCCACCAGCCTCTACCACAGGTGCAATGCCACTGCACCGTTTGCACCTCTGATAGCAATCGTCGTCGAGAGCCTCTGCTGGTCGACCCTCCTACCCGCATGCAAACCCCTCTCCCGCCTTTTCGCGTTTTCTTTCTCGCAGTGAGCTATCACAACTGGTACCGCCAGGGATGGAAATGCAATCGCCAGGATCCCCTTCCATGGCGGGACGAGCCTTGATCCACACACATCAGTGGGCTACCGTTAAATTCTTTCTCGCGCTCTCGGTCATTGTCGAGTGGAATGGCAGTATTGTTATTAATTTATTCCCCCCCGTTTCCAACAACACTCTCGATAAAAAAAAAAATGGCGCATCCCTTTCTTGGAGGTAGGGCGGCCATCGGTGAACAGACTGGCCAGGCTCATTAGTTGGTGGCAACATTGAGCCGTAATGTGAAGTGGTTGGGCATCGATAGCATCCTGCTTGTTTTCTCTTACATTTATTTCAGCTTCCTTCTTTCTTTTTTTATCATATTTTACTTGGTAAGCATGCTGACCGCTACATGCAAGGCATCTGATCATATATTTGCGGTATGTCTGCGGGATATTTGCAAAGGCCGGGTGCGGTGTTGACGAGAACATCATCCTGGATTGCATGTCTGATTCACATACTGATGTTTATTTGATTTTCCAATAGCCGCTGCTTGCGTAATAGCATATTGCCAGAGGGTAGAGTGTTTTTTGCCTTACGCCAGAGTTTGAAGCCTATCTGGGCCTTGCTGTAGGGATGAGTATGTGTAACAAGAACAGGCCAATCAATTATCGGCCGAGGTAGCTCTCGCACTCAGAATAACGTTTGTAGAATATACATAGTACGTTCGTGTCGTGAAACACGCCCTTCTGCCGTACGTCGTTTATTATTCAGAGACTATAAGGTGGTGGCACGAGTACATGAAATCAGTATCGCGAACATCAATCTCAACTTAAACCACAGGGGAACAGTGGTAACACAGCGAACAGTATGTATATACGAAACACCCTGTCTGCAAGGCTGTGTAGAACTTTATAAACTCCCATGAAGACACTCACGTGCTTACAAGAAGAGGCCGTCTTATAACAGACAGTTGATGGCTAATACTATATATATTCTGAAAGGGTGTCAACTAGAAAATGTGCAGTTTTCGGCCATTCTTTTTCAATAATAGGAACAGCACGGCTGCGTTTCTCGTCACAGCCGTGGAGCAAGACCAAACTTAAGATGTGCCTCTACTGATCATCGCCGAACACCATGGTTTGCCTGTTAGATTCCAGAGCCACATAATTGCAAGCGTATAAACGAGGCAGCGAATAGCAATGCAGGGTTAAATGGGACACGGAATGATAATAACAAACAAGGCGAGAATAAGAAAAACAAAGTAGGGATGGCCAAACGGTCATACCCAAAGTAGGAGACGCGGTGAACATCGAGGAGATCTACAGAGCATCATACTCTGTACAGAGGACATGGCCATGCGCGGCCAACGGACCAAGTCAACCCGTTCAACAAGGAGCTTGGCCAACGTCTGCTGGGCTGTTGTACATGCTTTGCTCAGTACCAACAGTCCGTTTGGGCAAAGTGGGTGTAATAAATAAGAGGTGATGGCGTGGCGCGTGACAGATGGCAGTGACCAAGGGCGAGTGATGGGCGCTGGGAACTAAAAACTGGTTACTGAAAGCTGTACCAAGACTATTATGTATGTATTTAATGCCAATCCCCGAAACAATAATGAGGCTGGATGAAAGCGAAAACAGCCCCCAGCATGCGGGGCGTCGCGTTCTAGAGAGGGCCGGTGTGACGGGACGCTTTGTGGCGCATGCTATTACACGCTGCAGGGCTTCTGTTGACTCCGTGGATTGGACTCTCTTGGGCTTGCTTCTTTTGTATGTGCATACATGCATACACGCACCCTATCTCCATTCGGACACCAACGGCACGCTTGCAGCACGTTGAGACACTGCCCATGTTTAGATATACAAGTAGGCACATCGTCAGCTGCATCCTTCGCTCTGCACACCGCTGGAAGCAGGCACGCTCGTATCTTGCCGTCAACAGTATTGTACATAGTACTGCTGTGATAGTATGTCCATCACATGCTATACCGACAGCAAGATAAAACAGATACGGTATCCCACCTGTTAAACGCAACAGGCCTCCTTTCGGCAGGCCTCCTAATGGCACGAGGCAAATCTGGCATCCCTGCCGCGGACTGCCTGCAAATCTCTTCCTGCAACTTGACGTGGGATGCTCATTAAAGTTTTCGTCACAGCCAGTGCTGTCTCTGTTGCCGTCTTGTCGTCTACCGTCTTTGTTCTTAGACAGCCCGTAGGCCAGTAGCGGCAAGGACGAGGCGGGCTCGCAGGCTGGGGTGTTGCAGGCGGCAAGGCGACCGCAGACGGGAGCAAACGTGTGATTTCTCAGGTCTAGATTAAAGCACAATCGCAGCCTCTCTCCGGTCGTCTTCCCTCTCTCTTCTGTGCTAGTTGCCGCTGTTTCCGTCAATGTTTCCGGTGCTGTTTCCGCTCGTGTTGCCGTCCCCTCGTGATCAAGCGTGATGTGATTGTCGCCCAATGTGAGTGGCGGCTGTTCCCAAGTCTGACACACCTGTTGGGCAGCGGGAGGCCGTCCTCTATTTTCCGCCTGCCGCCTTTTTGGTGTTTATCTTGCATCCTTTTTTGTCCTATTCACACAGGTCCGTGGGTCGCTTTGATGTGATGAGATGAAATGTCAGATATACATAGTAAGGCCGGTTATCTGTAGATACTGTCAGTCAGCTCAAATCCGTACAGAGTACAGTTACATGTACTGTAGCAATAGCCACCACTGCCCCGTCGCATAACGGCCCGCCGGGTAGCTGCTGTAGCGCATGGGCGTCGGGAACGCTTGGGGGTCCAGTCAAGGTGGTGAGTCGTAATGAAGTAAGATACTATGTAAGGTGTTGGCAAGGGCTGACTATGTACTTACTCGCGACTATGTACCTAAATACCGAGTAATACTTTGTATTGATACTGAAATGACAAGATGGCGCCTTGTGAGACTGCATCCAACCGAGTCAACAGCGGGCACACCCAGTGAGGCAGCCGTGCATACGAAGCTTACTGCAGCAATCATTTCGGGGCCTTTGATTCGTCCGACTGCTTCGGCAGCCGTGATCTTGTGTTCAGATGTTCCGATGCACAGATGTCCGGCAGACAGTAGATAGCGGTATGCAAACTCGTCTGCCGGGGAGGTTGCTGGCAGCTCGAGTCGCTTATTAACGGTATCATCTGACCATGTTCCTGCTCGAGTAAAGGAGCCGTGCATGTGTTGGGGGCCGTACCGATGAGACTTACATTCATTCTTGTCCACTCTGTGAGGTAAATACTCTGTAGGCTGACAAGATTGTCACGCATTGCCCTTGGATGCTTTGAACCTCGCAACGTGGTATCACTGCCAACCTCTGTCTGTCGGCCATGAATTGGCCGGGGTCTTGTGTGAAGTGCATAGTAAAACAATAATTTCACGAGAGATCCCCCGTCGAAGCCCAACATTGACGTCACTTTCTCGGCGGTGTGGATTGTTTGCAGGGTCATCAGATCCCCATCGGCAACCTCCTTTTGTATCAAAGTCATATTCCATCGAACCATCGTTGACTTGTCCACATCGTACCGTCTCCGCTGCAGGCGACAATTGGCCTGGCAGCCTGGAGCGGAAGCATGCCGTGCAGTGATTGTTTGCAACACGGCTCGGCTGTGTCTTTGCCATTGCGAATAATCGCGAAGCTGTGATGCCCTTTGCGAATGAACACAACGCCTGCGAGCCTGCGCACCTGTAAGCCAGTGTGCTGGATAGCGAGTACCATTCAGAGAACGATGCAGGCGCTCAGATGGCTGTGCAGCCGGGAGCTGCCGCCAAAATGTATCTTAGATGTGTGCCTCTGCGAGCCAGAAGCAAGAGATATGTCAATAAGATCCCGTGCTGGGCCACTACTCTGGACTCGTTTGGGCGGGTCTGTCTGCAGGACAATCCCGGTCTGCAAGGATCCTTTCAATAGGAGCAGAGTGCCGTATGACCTCTCTCCAGTCGGATGAACATCGGGACACATGCCAACGGCCCGCCAGAGTCAGCGAGCCAGCGACCCTCCCAGCGGTATCTATGCCGCAGCCAACAGGAGGCAAGAGAAAAGCATGTACTGTGTAGCCTTGTAGCTGCGCCGAGGGCCGGCATCGCGACAATGATATCCGACATCCGCCTGGAGCAAAATATGTACATCTTGTTGATATTCAATGATAGTAATACAGAAAGAAAAGAAAAGAAAGCGGGTGCGTGGAAGCGACGACGACGGGTCTTGATGCAGTCGGTGGGCGATTTTCTTCTTCCAACCCTGTTCGCTGCCTTCTTTTGTTTCTTTTTTTGTTGCTTTCTTTTGTGTGCAATCTCCTTTGCCATCGTCACCACTCATCTCGCTTGGAGATTTTGTGTCTGCCCGCTCTCGTTATCTTTGTTTTCTTCTTTCTTTCATTCTTTCTTCATGTTGAAGTTTGCTGTTGCTGTTGCTGTTGCTGTTGCCGCTGCCTTTTCTTTTTCCGTTTTTTCTTCTTCTTCTTTTCTTTTCGTCCTCGGCCACCACCACTCCCGTTTTCCAATCCTCTGGGCTGGTCAATTTAGTGGTCCATCCATTTGCATCCCCGGTGCTCGTTTCCGGGGAATCATTCCGAGGTCGTGCTAGTGGCGTTTAATCTTGTCCTTTCTGTGGCCTCGTTCTCTTTCTCTGGGATTTCCTCGTCCTCTTGCAATATTATCGTTTCCCTGCATTTCGTCATTAGCCATCCTCGCCGCCTCTTCCAAGCTGCCTCTCTTTGATACTCTTTGTCTGCACTATTCGTACTCTCCGTATTACAGAGCAAACTGTCAGACTAAACAAGTGCTAGGGGTGGGACGGAACACTTGCATTGCTGATTGCTGCTCAGCTCCATGTTCCTCGCAGCCCCGTTGCACCCCGTCGTAGCATCCCTGTAGTCCCTCTTTTGTTGTTTTTTTCCTTTTCTTATTCTTCTCTTTCTCTTCTGCCTCATTTCCACATGAGATTTCTGCGTGTCACACGCCCCCTTTCCCGTATTCTCCTTGCTTCTCTTTGCCTCTCCTGAACAACCTTCAGGGGCCAACCGGAATCGCTCGCCTCGAAATGAATGCCGATTGAGGTTGGGGTTCTCTGGCTTGTACTATGTATGATGTACGATGTGCTCTGTAAAAACAGGCTCCATCTAACTGAGACTGAAAGACCCGAACCACGATCCCGGGATTGGCCATCATTCCAGAAGGCCACTCAATGGCGTGGTCAGAGCGCCAGTGTGGTCTGTGTGTGTCCATCAATAATCAATAATGAGTGCTCAGTGATCATTGTCTTTTGTGATTCGCAGTCCCAGTTTGTTGACTATTTCATGGTCTTGCACATCGTATCCTGTGATCGTGGTGTGTGATCGAGACACGGGGTAGAATAAGGACTTTTTGAACGACGGTGTACTATGCAATACACAGTACAGAGAAAGGAGTGAGGCAGATAATTCTCCCATAATACAAGCACGATATGATGCTTACGTAGGCGACGAGGATGTAACAGAATTTTCAGCATGGCCAGCGGTGGGTAGCACCTGCCCGCTGCTTCAGAATGTGTGTGCCCCTCGGATCAGGAGAGAATGTGCTACCCTGACCTCGTCGGGACGCGACTTCCCATTAAAGACGGTTTCTCTTTCGCGCCTACCACGTTGAGAGCCATGTTAAAACATGCTCCTATCCCATCGGAACCCTTCCTACTGCTCCTTCCTGGTCTACTAGGCATCACTTCCTACTACTACAAGTGCGACCCATGAAAGGGGTCCGATCTACTCTGTATTGATTCGCCACAGACCGGTTGCAGGCACGCCGTACCCCGTACTGCAATCTTATGGAACATAGAGTATAGGAGAATGTACTTATCTTAAGAGTCGTTTTAATACTTCCACATGATTAAGCCCATACTCGTAGGGCGTCTTGCAACTCCGACAGTCCCAAGCCCATGTTCTGACCATTCGGCTTGTCCCCTTTGCATCAAAGCGGGTCCAACCAGTCCAACGGTGTGTGACAATACCACACTGGAAAGGAAACCGAGATCGGGGGATACTTACATAAGTATAGATGTGGCAAGAGCGAGGCCTCGCGGAAGAGGGTGGTTATTAAGTAAGCAGGCAATTTGGGGAGAGTTGGGTTCTGGGCTTTGGACGAGCCGGTCACAAAGGAAAAGATGTGAGCGAGTGGATTGGTATCAATACAGAGTAAGATGATAAATGATAAACGGCTGCAATTATCGACACTGAGCTATCACCGGAGGTCGTTGGTAGTCTTTGGTTTCATTCTTTTATTCCTTTTTCTCGTCTTTTTATTTTCTTCCAACTTCTTGCAAATCTTTTCTCTACGTGTATATCAGAGAAAGTCTTCCGGTCTCTTTTCCTTTCCTTCTTTACAAAGTACAATACACTCCAGTTCTCTACTCCGTACGTGACACAGACTACGTACCTCGGCCGTCTTAATTCTTCCTGTCTGATCCCACGCTAATATCACACCAGCAAAGTTCGCTGCCCAACCTTGGCCTCTGGTTGGTCTCTGCCCGTTCACCGTACTGTTAGTAGCACGCTAGGTAAAGCTTCCCGGCCTTCCGCTCAGCTAGCATCAACAAAAGAAAAGAGGGAGAGAGCGAGAACAACGAAATAGGGGGCGGGGCTAGACTTTCGCTTCCTACAAGAGTACGAACTACTTTGTAATACTATGTATATAGACTTGATAATGTGGGCGTTTTCTGTTAGCCGTGCAGCCAATGCAGGTTTTCAAGTCAACTGAGCATCTGATCACCGTCTTGCGGTGAGTGTTGGCCGTCTCCGTCTTGTTGTGTCGTTATCTGATTAGTTGGGACGAGTGAACTTTAGACCAGGCTGTGGCAAATATGCAAATGCGTAGGTGTATGCCGTGGCCATGGCTGTGTTGTTTGATGCCATTTGTTTCATCAGTTTCGAGCTGCACATTGCATTTGAGGCACAATCGATAAATGCAGAGGTAATCGAAATAATGCAAATGGTCATGTTTGATGTTTGATGTTTGATGTTTGATGTTTGGCTGGGGCTCGCATCGCTACGGCGCTTTTGAATACGACACTGGTCAGGGACAGAATCAGGGATAGGCAATGACGAGAACGATGTCACAGAAATTACCACGGGAATGAAGTTTGGATAAACAACAGAGACTGTGGGCATTGAGCGGAAACGATACGCCTTGGGCTTTGCACGATGAGAACCAACGGACGGAGGTTTAATCACACTCAATGCAAAAATGACCTGTTATCTGTGATACTGGGTAAGAAATCGATGACGCCTAGCCCGGATCTGCTGTAGTATTGCCATTTTCCTTAGCATTGCCACTAGGCACTGGCATCTGCTACTCTTTATTCAACATACTGTACAATTTGCCGAGTAGAAAAGTGACGAGAATGGGGAACGGCGATGCGAATATGCGAGAATGCAACGACACGAGGAGACAGCTGCAAGTAATCAGACACTCTCCAGCAGACCACGAAACGGCATGGCCCGAACGTATACGATACATTGTCAGCAACAGCAGTAATACCAGCAAAGTGCCAACAACACATCTTTCCGGGAAAGGAAAGCAAGGAGGACGATGGGCATACTATGTAATAAAGCAATACGAAGCGGCCCCGTACAGAAAAAGCAGCGATTAAGGCACCGTGAGAACAACATACAAAGTAATGGGTCTTGGCTGTTTAGAGCCAACGGAGCCAACGGCCACCAATACGGACAAACGCCGAATCAGCTTGCTCTTTAATAATGATTGTCTACTCCGCATGTTGGTTCACCGTCTTTCTGGGCGTGCCCAAAGTAAGAACGAAAAAGAACAGGGCGAGGGGGGAGAAGAAGAAAGCTCAAAACGTGGAACATACAGTGCATCGCGCATCGTACTACGCTTGGTCCCCAGTCTCTCGGTGTGGTAGGCCTGGCCGTCCGTTGGCATGATCATCTCCCTTGCAGCGTCTTTGACCACCACAAAGTCAGGGTGTGGCCGTGTTCACATGATTAAAAACCAATGCGCCCCGGCTTTCGATGCAACCAGTCCATGTCTATTGTTTCCTCGCCGGGTCGTGTCCATTCTTTTGTCTGTTTGGAGGCTAGCATTGAACATGCCCATCCAGGGTGATCCCGGTAGTCTGAGCACTCCTGAGTTCTGTGACTAGTCGGTGGGCCATGTACGTAGTAATTACGCAGTACACAGTAAACGAAAGCAAAGAAAAAAAAAGAAGAAAAAGAAAAATCTACATAGTAGTTGAACTACATCCACCGGAGGGCAAATACAGAGTGCATTCTCTAGACACACAGGCCCTCTGGTACGGTTTGACATCATCAGAGAGAGACTTGGCGTTGCTATCTTTCTCTATGTTTAAACTACGTCTTCACACCTTATAACGAGTACATCGTAATCAATACATTGTACTTTATGGTCACAACTGCCCTGTGCGCTTGCTATGCCTGTATATTATGAATCACCGCACGGAGTACGGAGTACATCATGTCATCAATCTACCCGTACGTACGTGTAGTTGCCATCACATTGCATGAGGCAAAGAGACGCAAAGACAAACGAAGTAGAGATAAAGCGTTGCAACTACACGGCCTGAAATGCACGTAGCTAGGACATAGTAAGTATTGCACTCTACGTGGAGTAGTCGATGAAGAAAAGGAAGGGGTGTGGGCGCACAATATTGATGTGTTGAGTTACGCTTGTTCCTCCTGGCTTTGCTGCCTGGGGTGTGACAAGATGGATTTTCTACGAAGTATCACAAGCACAGGTGCCACAGAGCAATGTGTATGTACATACTAGTAGAGTGCAGAAGACGTTGACGGCCGTTAAAACGGAAGTGTGAGTAACTCGTTCGAGCTGCGTAACCTGCCGCAGACTTGTTCGCGCAATCCATCAAAGCATTCCATCATGCAAGAGGCGAGGCTTCACTAAGTATTAAGCTTCGACGCTTCATATATGAAGCAATACAAAGCACGGCGCCAAATGGAATATGTCCTCCAGATGGAAGCATCCCCTGCGGCTCCTGCGCTTTGGGGCTGTTTCGTTTGCTGACCCAGCGACACCTCGTTGGTCGATTATTTGATATGTGACAGTCGGGCAGCGTTGTGGCCGTAGTCGCTGTAGATGTATCTTTGTTACTGTATCATAATTGTGTCTCATATCGATATATTTGCAGAGTAGCAACAGTCTTATATATCGCACTCGGTACTATTCTCCATCACAATCATTTCACGACGTATGCCGTTCTGCCGTCGCTCGTCACACCGATTCAGTCTCGTTCTAGAAAGCCTGCTCTGGTGACGTCTTTAGGCACAGTCTCGTGCTCTCGAGCGAGCACACCCCTCTGGTCTCTGCCTGTATCGTCCGTCGTGGCCCCATTCTTCAACAAACGAAGCGGTGTGCCCGAATACGGAGTACAATCAACAAATCTACGGTTTAGATTAGATTAATCGATAAACTTTGCTTCGTATAAATCTCATATAAATATACATCAATACTTTACACTCGGCAGTCGCGCCAAGGGCCGTCATGATAAACTAGACTGCCCCCCCTTCTCGGAAAACGTGGACGTATCTGAATGCGTCTTGACGTCTTTGGGTTCTGACAGAGAGTGAGATGCATTCCGAAACACCTCGTGACTGTGATAATTGTGTATATATTGTAAATAAATAGTTTATCAATTCAATCACTGATATAAGATTGATAACTCGTACTAGAATACCACCTTGCTCGGAGGGATATCGTGGCGGCTGTCGTTGGGCTACAGTCCGCAGTCCAGTCCACCAGTCCAGCGCAGTCCGAACCCACCCGCAATCCCGATGTGCTGCACTGTATCGCTATCTATTGGTGTAATTACAGAGTAAGCATTGCTTTCTGTCCCTTGGCCCTTTTTTCTTGACTACTTACCCCTACCTTTTTATCCCGATATCAGAGAACAGGCACGTTCCGCCCGACACATCGCGATCAATCAGATCCCAGGACAATACTACGAGCGCAAGTGACTAGCCCGCTGCATGCCGATGCAATCCGCCGCTGCGTATCGCGGTCGTATAGCCGTCAGTCTGAGTCTACATATTTCAGCTGCAGCGCGAATTCGGCGTGCCGCGTGTAAGTCGACGGCCCGCCCACTTTATGACGGGATGCCCAACTTCACCACAACCCGGCTTTCTTGTGAGTCTTGAATCAGATGTGCTTATGATTATAAAGGTTATGAGTTTCGTTTTATTATATTCTTGTCCGTTAATTCTGTCGCTATTTTTCTCACATTGCTCTCACATGTCACCGCCTTGACAATTCGGACTCTGCGGCCCTGGCTACGGCCGCTTTGATCGCATACCCAGTCTGCAGCACAACGCATATTGCCTCCAAACGTAATCGCCTATTATTGAACTCACTGCTTCAAATCTATTTGCTATTGGCCCTGGTTTCTTTTTCTTTTTTCTTTTTCTTTTTTTTTCTTGTCCTCCTTGTCTTCTTCGTCCTCCCTGTAATGGTCCAGCAGTCGGCTGCAAGCTCCGGCGCAACCTAGTCGATGTTGAGACACCCAACCACTGGCCACATTGTATCCCAGAATATATGGTATACCGTAGCATGATGCATCACTCCGTCATCATTCTACATACAAGTCATTCTGGTCAGTCTGGCGTTGGGCGCCAATAGTTTATTTCCGCTTGTGGCAATCGCACAATCGCATAGCATCGTCGTTGGTCTAGGTCGCTCCTTCCGCATCGCATTTGGTCGCCCAACCGTACTTGATTGCTCTTTCCCTCTGGCGACAGCTACTTCCACCAGTCCAATTGTAGCTTCCGAATGCAATTGTGCATCCAATTGCGGGTATACAGCTCCTTCCTGTTACTGCTCCTTCGCGTTCTATGGCTTGTGCGCCTTCTTCTATCGTCCTGCTTCGCCAATCCCTGCTGTATCCTATTTTGCCCCTATTCCCGCATCTAACAGCCACATCGCCATTTTCCGGCAATCTAAAACCTCACAATTACTCAAGAAACATCCGCCTCCCCAGTCAACAGAAATACAAACCACAACAGAAGCAAGCTTCATGTCATGCCAGATACACATCCTTCGTTTATCCACTCCTGCATACTCAGTCATAACTCCGTACTTCAATCCTCCTGCGCTGGCCACTTGTCTTACATCTTTCAGCTCCCAGCCCATCGACGAGCCCCTCCCCTACACACCACTACGAGGTACAGAGTATGCAGCGAGGATGTATCTTTGCTGCTCCCTATCTTATCCTTCAAGCACGAGAAGCACCATGACAAGCATGGCCGCTACCACAACCGCAACGGTTGCAGTTGCAGTTGCAGTTGCAGCATCTTTCCGGAGATCAGCAGCGATCAAGCTTCCGTTCAATTTGTTTAGCATTTTAGGCCTCTCTATTCCAATTCGTGTCACTGACGTGTTCCGCAACTGTCTGCGTCTCCCGCAAGTTGCCTCTTAGCCGTGTGTCATATCAACAACAGAGGCCGAATTCTTCCCATAGTACTACATTTCCGAAGCATGAAAGCTGCTTCCAAGATCTTTCTTGCCCAAGCTACAACAGTACCTCAGCTCTTACCGCCCCAGGCATCACCGGTTGCGTCCCTTGCGAACAGGACCAAACTGGGCTAGAAGCTGTCACGCGGGTGTTCTCAATTCACCGCCTGTGAGCTTCAAGCAAGCGCGCGGGGTTCTGCTGGCCACTGGCCTCTGATGCCGCTGCATTGGCCCACAGTATTGGCGTAACAAAACTCCACTGCCCATATTGATGTGCTGAGGTGCTGGAGTATGTAGCGATGTGGTGTTGGGTCACCGAAGGGGGCGTGTGATAAACCCTGGTCGGGTATTATTTTTGTTTTTAGTTGTGGTTGTTGATTATTACAGGTATGTTTTTATCTACGATATATTACAGAGTACGTCTAGAGTACAGTTTTGCTTTGATTGCATCACCCCGGCTTTTTTCTCATATTCATCCAGCATATTTTGGGCCAGGAAATACGGGTCATGTTGATAACCATTACCTTCGCCTACTAAGTACATCCACGGCAGTGGTACAGATCACGATAACCTGCTTTCTGTTGTATGCTGTCTGCTTTCCCCTTTTGCGGTCTGGCATCCCGAGAGACGGTAATTGCAGTCGCCTTGCCTGCAGCTGCATGTATGTAATGCCTTACCGCTGCTGCTGCTCCGTTAAGAATCTCCCTGTGGGATTCAGTCAGTCAAACAAGCGGACAGGACAGACAAGCCTACGCTTTCCTGCTCGTTTCCGATATCTGCTGCACTTTGCCGTTATCGCGTCCGCCCGGTTCGTTTCTTCCTGCCACCAATAAGCGGTATGCACAGTCATACTTGTCCCCGGGCATCGAACAGGGATTAAGTCGAAGTGATGAGAAAATGTCCAAAGTATTAATCACATAGTACAGAGATGGAATCCCCCTTCGCTCTCGACTTACACTCGCAGCTATCCAACTCGGACCAGGCTTTGGTTTTAAACGTGCATCGACTGTGGGTACTTGTCCTGTGCAGGGATATGCAGCCAGTGCCAAAGTACCGGTTGACCAAATTTAACGAGAAGCGAGAATGCAACCTCGTCGACCGCCGGCATCTGCTTGTGGGTGAGCTGTGAGCTGTGAGCTGTGAGCTATGAGCTGGCTCTACTATGTACAGTTCTTGCTGTCAAGCTTCGAAGGCTGGTGGTGGGGCAGCAACAACAAGACATGTTCCCTTTACCATGTATTACTCTTCAACCAGAATCGGGCAAACAACGTCCAACAATCAACAATCTACAATCAGCATTATTAGCAGTCAGACACAGCATGTCTTTTTGGCTGCACGGCGCCTCGGAATCCTTCCATGGCGCCAACCACACGAGACACATCACAGCGACCAAACGCAGTCATACCGCATGTATTGCTGCTAGCGCACCAGTCACACAGCGTTTTGTGAGAATCCATGCGAACTTGCAAAATTGCAAACCGCATGCAAACCTTTAAACATGCCACTGCAAGACATGCGTACAGAGTACACATGCACAGTTGAGGCCCACGGTGCCATTCGTTCGCTAGCTACCAGCCAGAGGGCAGGCGCCAACGCGCCAAATGGTCTGAAAGGACCAAATGGGCAGAGAACAAGAGAACCTATTGGTCTTGTTGGTCGCGTTGGTCCTGTTGGTCTTGTTCGTCTTGTTCTTCTTTAGCGGTTGCACCACGCCTTGAAACCCGAAATGATCAGGTATCACCGTTACACGCCTTACCTTGTCTAATTATTCATGACTTCCTTGCTCCTTGCAATGCAGAGACGAAAACGCTTGACGCGTGCTTTGCACGGAGGTGGCGTATGTTTTTATGTCGGCATGCGCGGGCCGTCCATCTACTCCGACACATCCTTTGCGGATTCCATACAATGTGCAAGCAAGCACTCTGCCCTACGCCGCTGTTTTGTTTCTCGCTTCCTTGCAGAAGTCTAAGCGGCTCTCCAAACCACACGGGTGCTCTGTACTGCCACAGCCACGATGGGGCAACGTGCTCTGTTCTCCTGAGTGGTTTTATTTGGAGACGAAAATGGCGGCTCGGTTGTGTGTAGCGAGACTTCCAGCTTCTGCTTCTTTTCTTCGTCTTGTTCTTCTTTTCTTCATTCTTCTACTTCCACTTCTTACTACTAACACGCCGCTACTTGAGACTTCATACACGGCCCTTGCACCTTCCATGAATTAGCGTACCTTAGCGTACCGGGCCCATTTGCTACGGGGTGGGCGAGCCATCCTGCTGGACCCAGGCCCCGGAATATGGGCTGTAAGAGGGCACCTCAAAGGCACATCCCAGCGGCACATTTATCCCTTGGGCTGGGACCCGACTAAGCCATGATCCATTCTCAGTTAGTGCCATGGAAATGATCGCCCTTCTAATGCCCTGGCATTGTTGTCTGAGCTACTGAGCTACTGAGCTACTGAGCTACTGAGCTGCTGAAGCGACTAAAGCTACTGTACATACTAATAACAAGTACACGCTATGTACGTAGTTGGTGGTCATGGCTGTCACCGCTTGTTTCCCCGACTAGCGGTCCCCATGGCTGGCCCATGAAAAAGGAAAGAAAAAAAGACATGGAAAAAGGAAACGAGAAAATAAGGAAAAAGGAAAAGGAAAAGGAAAAAAGGAAAAAAAGGACGATGTGAGCCAGCACCCAAAGAAAGAGAAAAAGAAAAGATAAAGGGGCTTTTCTCGACTTTTTTACCTAGCATTTTGTTTACACCCCCCTCCCCTCCTCCCCTTTCTTGATCCCCTCTGTCTGCACTTCCCCTTGGACGCCTTTTTCATGTACTGTATACGGTGACGGTCGTCTGTCTTTTATTGCCATTTTATCTTGCCATTTAAACCCTTAAATTAGTTTTGATATTCGCCTTGTTATTTCCCATGTTGATATTGGGAGGCTTGTTCATCAGATGGGCCTGGTGACCTGTCTCAGCCCTTTCTTGTTAGCTATATACTCCATACACTTGGAATCCCATATAGAGAATCCACTCCCACTTTCCACACACTCGGTTTTGGCTCTTGATGATATATGTATATCATCGAAGCCAGCTCACTTCTGTTTTTCTGTTCCATCTTCATCTTCTATTCACTTCTCTGCAACTCTGCAACTCTGCAGCAGCCTCTTATTTGCTCTCCTTTGTTTATCTGGACATTCACTCCCGCATTCGAGACTATCCACCCCCAGCATCTGCTCAACTCAACATCTGTGTTGTTCACTCACTCACCTGTGCTTCACTCATCTGCATCCAGCATCTAGCAGTCAACTTATTTTTGTATCTGTCTGTGTCTGGCTTGTTGATAACCACACTCCCCGTCACAAGCAGACTATCTCCAGATTGCTCCAAATTGCAAGCAAAGTGCAAATCAGGCTGCAAGCCATCTACTCTGGAAGCAATTCCGACGTCGTGCGCCGTGCGCCGTGCTTGGTGCTACTGCATCAACCTGTCCCTCCTCGGCTTGTCTTCAGTTTGACCCGGTTGCTCTTCACAATTTTGTTTTTGCTAAAAACAAATCACACTTGGCAACATCAGCTCGGCTCATCACCTCGTCATACATTGTGAGGCACGGCTTTTGTCATATATATATACTCTCGTCCTTGCCCACTCTTCTTCTCTCACCTCTTCTCGGATCTTCACATAACTTTCTCAACTTTTGCACACTCCTCATCCTCTTGGTTCTCACAAACCGTCTTGGCCTTCAACACTTGCTGGCTAAGCTTCAGTCAACCACACAACTCACAACAGAACTCTCCAACATGGCAAGAGATACGACTACTCCCTTGCTCGGCAGGAAGTCACCTTCCGCAGCCGGCAACAAAAAGCCCAAGCAGCCATTCCCCAAGAGACAAATGCTCATTCTAGGTGAGTCCATCTCCAGGCTTTTGAATTATATCTATTCACCAATGGCCTACTAACATTGTAGCCATCTGCCGCCTGTGTGAGCCAATTGCCTTTATGGGCATCTTCCCATACATCTACTTCATGATCCAGGATTTCCACATTACAAAGGACGAGAAGCAAATAGCATTCTACGCCGGCCTCGTGACATCTGCCTTTACGTTTGCCGAGTTTCTCACTGGTGTCTTCTGGGGCCGTCTCAGTGACAAGATCGGCCGCAAGCCGGTGCTTCTGACGGGTCTGGCCGGTACTGCATTGAGTGTGATCGTCTTTGGCTTTGCTCCGAACTTGACTGTCGCTCTGATCGCTCGAGCACTCGGCGGTATTCTGAACGGGTATGTCAACTAAGTCCCTAGCCATCTCTTTAATGTCTCACTCTCAGCATCGATGACGAAACTAACAGCGCAGCAACATTGGTGTTATGCAGACAACAGTCGGTGAACTCGTCAAAGTCAAGGAGCATCAAGGTCAGTGCCGCTTTGTTATCCAGTATTTTATTGCTGTCGTGTCTCTTCCGGCTGAACCGTTTCTAACTTGTGTCACTTCATAGGCAAGGCTTTCGCTGTCATTCCCGCTGTCTGGTGTATCGGGTAAGCCGCCCCCCTCCACATCTTTTACGCCGTGCTTAACGGGTGATGGGTGGTACAGGAGTCGTGTTCATCGGCAAGAGTCATAAACAGATAAAGAAGAAGAAGAAAGCTAACACGTGCCACAGCTCTATGATTGGACCTGCTATCGGAGGTGCACTCGCACGGCCATGTTTGTTCTACCCGAGCATCTTCAAGCCTGGCAGCATCTGGGACAAATACCCGTACCTTCTGCCCAACCTGTTCAGTGCTGCGGCCGTTGTTATTGGTCTCGTTGCAGGCATTTTGTTCCTGGAGGAGACCCACCCCATCAAGAAGTACGAGGTCGACCGCGGCATTGTTCTCGGCCAAAAGATTGCGGCCCGGTTCACGTGGAACAAAAAGCCGGTGGAGAGCAAGAAGTTCCGCATGCTCGAAGAGGAGGAGCCTCTGATCGACTCCGATGAGCAACTGCCTGGCTACCGCACCACCGAGACATCACCACGCCTTGTCTCATCCACCAGCCAAGTCAGCCTTCCAGATGCTCTGGAGACACTCGACCAAATTTCCGAGCCCAGCCAGCTGTCATGTGCCTCTGCGGCGTCGGCGTCTGTGCCGCTCCGCAACTCGGTCCCCAAGCCTGACACCAGCCGCACATCGAGTATCTTTACACGGCCCATCATCCTCAACACAATGTCGTTTGGCATTCTCGCCTTCCACACCATGACCTTCGACCAGCTCCTGCCCGTGTTCCTCAGCACCGCACCGCCAAAGGGTGGCAACGTCGACCTGCCGTTCAAGTTCTCTGGCGGTTTCGGCTTTGACAACCAGACCGTCGGTATCATCATGGCTGTCCAGGGCTTCTACTCGCTGCTGTCCAACTCATTCCTCTTTCCGTGGGTGATTGGCCGCATTGGGCCCCTGCGTCTTTTCAAGCTGGTGGCCATCCCTTACTTTCTGCTGTACCTGGTGACGCCGTACCTGGTTCTGCTCCCGGACAACTTCCGGATGACGGGTGTCTACCTGGTGATTGTCTGGAAGTGCACCTTCTCCACCCTCGCCTACCCCAGCAATGCCCTCATCACGATGAACCTGGCACCCAACCCGATGTCCCTGGGCACCGTCAACGGCGTGTCGGCATCGGCGGCAAGCTTGTGCCGTGCGTTTGGCCCGGCCATCTCTGGTTTCCTGTACGCCGTGGGCCAGGAGTCGGGATTCTCGAGCTTGCCCTGGTGGTGCGGCAGCGGTGTGGCCATTATCGGTGCATTCGTTGCCATGCAGCTGACGATGCCGCACGACAAGCTCGAGGAGAAGGCAGAGGATGTCGAGACTGGTTCGTCGGTGGACCCCCTTCTCTCGCCTGTGGTCGACGAGCAGGTTTAGTATTTTTCGTCTCTCGCCTCTTTTCGTCTTTTTCGTCTGATTTTTTTTTTTACTTCGGAGTTTCATTCGAATAGCTTCATTTTCGCGGCGTAACGAAGGCACGACACTTGGTTTCTTTATTTTTATTTTTATTTTTTGCCTCTTCTTCCCTCGTCCTTCCTATTTCAACTTCTTCTTCTTTTCCTCCCTCTTCTCCTTACTCTTTTATTACACGTTTGTATTTTATTGGGACTGTTCTGGGCTATTTTCGGTTATCATGGTTGCTATTGGGCTGGGAAAGGGGTTCACACACATAAACGCGCGCACCCAGGTGGGAAAGCTTTACAGCACTGTTGGGATTTATGAGCTCTACGGATTCATTTGATACGAGGCTTTTTGTCATCACTCGAGGCCCGCCTCGGCCTCTTGCATAGCCTGTTTGGCATAGTTTGATTTAGTGCTTTCTGTTTTATCTGTTCTTTTTCTTTCTTTCTGCTTTTTGTTTTTCATATTCATATAGACCAAACATCGATACCATCTTGACTTTGACATGCGTCCCTGTATCCTATGGCTTCTCTATGGTTTTGCCTCAGTTGCCCGACCACTGCCTATCTGAGCTAGTTGCCGCCTCGCATAGAATGTCGATTAGTACTGGCTCGTCAATGCAATCATGACGTTACATATCTGGGCAGCACGGCTCACCTGTACCTATGCAGCTGGATCTGTACCTCTGTAGCCCATTTCTCAGGCCGCCTCAGCCAAAGTCATATTACCGACTGTCTGGGACGCCTTGTCTCCACAAAACGCCATGAACTATCGACAGCCTCACTGACGTCAGAGCTGGCGCAGGTGAGTTTTACTCTTGAGCGTCGTCGCAGTATAATTTTAATCAAGCTTTTGCTACTTTAGTTTTTGTTTGTTATTTTTTGGTTTTATTTACTAGATTTTGAGCTAAAATCTTTATTAAAATATTTAAATAATAAAATAGTAAAATCGAATTAATACATTTTAAAATATTATTTCTGCTCATTTTAATTATCCCCTTTGTCATACCATACCGCGCATCTATGCTTTCTTGAAAAGAAACTGGGTTTCAACAACTACCTCGTCTTTTCAATCCTTTCCTACTCACCGCCACGAGCTCAGAGTGCTTTGAAGTTGCTTGCAGATACGGCGTCAGCCTTGCATTAATGCCTCATCCTGTTCTTGCTCGTATTCAGGACACCAATACCATGCCAATTGTATTTCAGTTGCATGTCAATTGCATGGCAGATCATGGCAGCAACCCACGGCTCAGTGATACTCTGTAATACTCAGCAATGGCAGAGTAGAGCCTTGCCTCCGGCTGTCATCGTAGACTGCGTGCTTTCCCCCACTCGCTTCCTGTCCAAGACCAGACTAGGCCGCAGGGTGGGGGGCCGGCTGGGACTCGTGCTCGCTCGCTCGATAGCAATACACGTAAACCAAAAAGAATAACCAAGCATTATCAATGGCAGCCGCTGATTCGCCAATTTTGACATCTCTTATCGCAAGGCAGCCCGCGACCACATGCACTCGTCGCCAAACAGGAATTCGAGCATCTCGGAGGGAAAGAGCAGAAGCCAAAGGAGCGCCCTGTGAGATAGTGGGGAAGCCATTCGGGAAAAGCGCGAAGGCTGGGGCAATGAGGAAGGAGCGATCAAGAATCAAACCTACAGCAACATAGTATAGGAGACTCCCTGAGTAATACAGTATTACAGTGTAGTGAAGTAGGAGTGCGGTCACTTGCTCCCAGCTGAGCGCGCTTTCCTGAAAAGGCATATCTAAGAGCATATCCGCTAATATCACTATCTACGGAGCAAGGCATCTGTAGTCGGTCTGTACTCTGTAGTATCTTATTTCACGCACATTGCTATTAGGTCTATTACTCCCTATCATTTATTGGTCCTTAGTTTTTTTTGTTCTTTTCTCATTTTCTCTACTTGACAACCCTACCGTCGTGATACTTGCGCCTTCCGTATCTGCCGCCATTTCTCCGTGTCTCCCTCGGGCCTTCCTTGCGCGTCCACATTACCGCCTCGCACCTGCCTCCGCTGTCGCAGACATCCGGCGCCTTCTCATTCGGACCAGCCCACGCCACACTGTTCGACCGCACCTGCCTTTCTCTAAACCTGCATTGCTTGTGCAAGGCAGCCATCGATACTACTGCACTCTCTGCGTGTAAAGTCGCATCCCGACTTGCAACCTGCGCGCGGCAGATTCAGCCTTCTTTGTTTTTTTGGCCAGCACATACGCCAACGTCAACGCTCAACCAGCTCCCAATCGACACCAGTTGCAACGCGACACGGCATCAACGTGCCGACAATCAAAGAAAACATAGGAAACATTTTAAAAAAAAGCATCACATTGATTGACATCGCAAGCGCAGCACTTGCAACGGATCTCGGGCAGAGTAATATGGGGCAAGTTGTCTGGCGGTGACGAAGAGTTGTTCGGCATTCAGGGACGTGTTGTGTTTTCTTGCCGGCTTGGTGTTTCTCACGGACCACGGCATATTGCGTAGCCAACCTTTGTTCCGTCTGATCTCGTCTGGACATTGGTGTCATTTGGCGGCAGTCCTTCTTGCGCGCCGCTACTTGGAAGACCTGCTCCGCATTGCCCGCGAGACAACTAGGTGCGGAGCTCTTTTTTCCTCGACTCTTTCTCCATCTCTTATCTCCATCTTCTTCTCCATATCTTGCGGTCGACTTGCGCACACCCGATCTACAACCGGCCAGACCACGGCAGCTCTGTACCTCGAACCCCCGAAACCTGCAGACTGCGATATTATGCCGGCCCACGCGCCCCCATCCCCAAGCACAAACCCTGTCGCAAAACGCCCGCGCCCGTCCTCTCCAGATCGCCAATCGCCCGACCCGGCTTCAGCAACAACAGCCAACCAGTCCGACGGCGCATCCCCGGCGCACGACCACACAAGCGGTGCCAATGGCAGCAGTGCAGCAGCCGGTGCTGGTACCGGCGGTGGCGCAAACTCGGGAGGAGGAGGCAAGGCTAGCCAGAGCAGCAACTTTCGGAATGTCAGTGCGTGCAATCGCTGTCGGCTAAGAAAAAACCGATGCGACCAAAAACTCCCGAGCTGCGTCAGCTGCGAAAAGGCCGGCGTGGCATGTGTGGGCTACGACCCCATCACGAAGCGCGAGATCCCCCGAAGGTAAGTCGCATCCGTTCGTTCTTTACTATGTATGGCCCTCCTAACCGCGAAAACAGCTATGTCTTTTATCTTGAGACAAGAGTCGGGCAGCTTGAGGCGCTCTTGCTGAGCAATAAGATCCTGTTTCCGGCAGCCGAAGAACTCGAACATTCCAGCACTGCTCGTGCATCGTCTGATGGCGCTCACAGCTCGGGCCTGGCAGATCTGGCAGAGTCCAGCAGCGCCTCGGGCGGCGCCCACGCACCATCTGCCAACAGTGGACTAAGCGGCGGAAGCAAACTTACAGGCAGCCGGGCAAATCAGCATCACAACGGCGACAATGACAACGGGGCTGCAGCTCAGACCAACCGCATTCAAAAACTCGTGGCGCGCGCCAATCTCACCCGGGACCAAGGCACATCAAACCCGCGCCATCTCGGCTCTGCTACGGGGGTATCGTTTGCGCGCGTCGTCTTTGCCGCCGTCCAGTCGTCGGTTTCCGACCAGCGGTCTGTCTCCGATAAAGCCAACATCCGTCCATACAAGCCTATTGCCGGCAACGGCTCCGTTAGCTCGGGTACATCCATGCGCGACTCCTTTTTCGGCCTGCATACTAAACCCACCATCCACCCCGCCGTGTTCCCCGATCGCGAACTTGGCCAGAAGCTTGTCAATCTTTATTTTGAACACGCAAACCCCCAGATCCCTGTTCTCCACCGCGAAGACTTTATGCAGATGTTTGTGCAGGCCTATGCCACAGAAAACCGCGTCCGCGGCCCCAAGGAGCTGTACATGCTCAATATGGTGTTTGCCATCGGTGGAGGCATCATTGTTGGCGACCACGGCAAGACAGAAGATGCGGATGGCGACGATGGCGGAAAGGACCGCGATAACCACAGGACGCAAAAAAACCATTCTGGCAGCCGCTCAAAACAGTGCCAGCCAGAAGAGTATCATGCCAGTGCCATAGTGCACCTCGAAGCCTGCTTGAGCAATAGCGGAGGCGGCCTGGAAGAGCTCCAGGCTGTGCTCTTGCTGGCCAACTTCGCGCTCCTTCGCCCCGTACCTCCTGGACTGTGGTATATTATCGGTGTCGCCGTGCGCCTTGCAGTAGACCTTGGCCTGTACTATGAGGACGGAAACGAGATGGATACGGTGTTTAGCGGCCAAAATGTCAGCGAGACAGTCATGCGGGAACGTGGACGGCGCGAATACGTGCGCGACCTCCGGAGGCGGCTGTGGTGGTGCACGTACTCGTTTGACCGGCTGGTCAGCGTGTGTGTTGGCCGGCCGCCCGGGGTGTCAGATCTCGTGATCACCACCGAGTTCCCATCTCTTCTCGACGACCGCTACATTACCCCTAATGGATTCTCGCGCGACGAGCACAACCCGTCTGAGCCAACCTACAAGAGAGTGGCATACCACTACTTCCAATTGCGGTTGTTGCAGTCTGAGATAGTTCAGGTCCTCCAGTACCAGCAAGCACAGGCCGCTCTCTCCACATCTGGCGAGGGCCACCCGCTACTAGCTGCCGGACTGCCGTCACCATTCTTGGCCAAGTTTGACTCGTTCCGGTCTTGGCGCATTGACATTGATCGCCGCCTTTACAAGTGGAAGACGACGATGCCGCCAAAGCCCGACAATGGAGTGGCATTCTCGACCGAGTTCCTGGAGCTCAACTACTGGCAGTGCATTATTATGCTATACCGACAAAGCCTTAGTGTGCCGCCCGTGTTTGAGAACGAGTACGACACATCCAGTGAGGTCAACAACCCTGCCACGTTCCAGTCAGAGTTGCGCGAAGACGAGGACCGGGTGTACCTCAAGGTGGCCGAGGCCGGGCAGCGAATCTTGCGTCTGTACCGCCAACTGCACTTGATTGGCTTGGTCAACTACACATATTTAGCCACACACCACCTGTTTATGGCAGGCATCTCCTATCTGTATGCCATCTGGCACTCGCCAGTTGTGCGCAGTCGCCTGGTAAGTTGTGACCTCTTTGTCACCCTGGGTAAATGGTCTTGATAGCACACTAACACATCTAGAGCATGGACGAGGTTGACTTTACAATCTTGGCGGCAACATCAGTTTTTTCCGATCTGATCGAGAAGTGCCCGCCTGCCGAGGCTTGCCGTGATGCCTTTGACCGAACTGCCAAAGCCACCATCAAAATGGCCAACTCAACGGGCGGTTTCGGGCAGACAATGTCGAACCTCAACTACAAGCCCCGCCGGCAGTCCAGAGGTGCTGCGGATAACCAGCGCCTGGACTGGGGATACTCACCGAGTGATGTCTCGCCATCGCTGTCTACCAAGTCTGGCGCGCCCGGCAACTCCCAAGCTGCTCAGGCTGCCCAAGCTGCCCAAGCCGCCCACCGCCACCAAGCAATACAAGCGGGCGACCCGGCACGGCAAATGCAGTACCAGCAGCAGCAGCAAGTCTACGACCAAAGCGTGCAAGGCGTGCAAGGCTCGCAGCAGATGCACAGTCGTGTGGATACCTCGCGGCAGTACAACCCCGGCGGACCCGGCAACATGGCAAATATCAAGATGGAAGGCGACGGCTTCTCTATGATGCAGCAGGCACCTAATGTGGCCCGGAGCAACGCGAGCTCATACGAGATGGGCACGCCAGACGCGCCGTCAATGGACCCGTCTTCCATGCTGACGTCACCGACGATAGGCGGGCCGCAGCAGGGTGTCTCGCCACCCGGCCAGCATCAGCACGTGTCGCCTATGAACAGCAACTCCTTGCAAGGCACGCCCACGACTCCGACAGCACCGCAGCAGTATCTGAACCAAATGCAGCAGCAGCAGCAGCAGCAGCAGGTCTCTCGCAACATTCAACCCCCAACCGGCGTCTTTACACCAAGCAGCACGACGTTTGCAGAGCTCCAGGGCATGGAGTTTCTGCAGAGCTTGAATGCTGGCGGCGACGGCACAATGGGCCCGGTCGGTATGATGGGCGAGCAGCAGATGGACTTTGGTCTCAATTTTGGCTGGGAGGGCATGCACCACGACTTTCACGATGGCCAGCAGCTCGACCTGTTTGACGGCTTCTTCTTTGGTGGTCAGCAAGGCGGCGCTGGTGGTGCAGGCGGCATGAACCCTGGCGGCATGTAATGCGGCCTGGTTTCCGTTCTATAGTTTTGTATTTTGACGTTTTGAAGTTTTAAAGTTTTGATTTATGTTTTGATTTTCTTGGATATGCACTCTATACAATGGGAAATTTGAAGGAGTCGAGGACCTTGAGCATCGGGCCTGCTACAAAAAGATTCCCCAATGATTGTCTGTATTTACTTTACGTTTATTCTGGCTGTACCAACTTGATTGCTTTGCTTCGTGCGTACCTTGGCCTATCTTCACTTGTCTATTTCTCTTTAGTTCTAAAGCCATACCCGGAAGCTTATCGTGATTATATAGACATATTTGGATTATAATATTAAATAGCCTGGAACACTATGCTGCATACCAGGGAATATGGCCGACAACTACCCCCGTCGCGAGGACATCCGGGAGGACCCTCTACGGCTGCTACGTGTCGGTCGTGAAACTCGCGACGAGTCTTCCTCTATCACAACAACCTCGTCCTCGCTATCATCGGCCGAGTCGACGCGCGACCGCTGCCGGCGTCTGTGGTCGCTTTCAGCCTCCTCCTCGACGATAATCTCGTCATCCTCTGAGCTGTTGGATGCCGTTTCCACCGTCGACAGGCCCGGCCGTGACCGCGGCCCTGGCCTTGGCACCGGCGTTGGGCGTCCACTGCTGGTGCGCCGAATGTGCTCTTTGATAACGACGCGCTCCATGGGCGGGTCGACAATAATGGGGCGTGCCTTGTGGCTGTGCCGGCGGTGCCGCTTGCTGCCGGCCGAGTGGCGGCGCTCCTGCCTGTGCACACGGCCGGTATGTTCTCGGCGCGACACATAACTCGACGCTTCGAGGACACTGCTTGCGTTGGTCGATGCGAAAAACGTGCTGCCGGAACGGCTGCCCTTGCTGCGACCAAAGCAGTTTAGAAAGCCAAGACTGAAAGTGCCGACATTGACGCAGGCATAGACCAGCGCGATGAAGAGCAGAAATCCGGCGACAGCGCCGAGGGTGATGCCGACAACTACGCCGGAGCTTGGGCCATGCTGGGTGTTGCCGTAGCCCGCAGGCACGAGGCTTGTTGTGACAGATCTGTCAAGGAGGGTGGCAGAGGGGGCATTGCGGCCGAGGACAGAGGCGACTGTCGTGGGAAGGGTGTCGTGGAGGTTGATGGACGGTATTTGCTCTCGGCGGGGTGTTTCATTGCTGGCCGCTCGTGGCCGACGGGCCTGCGCGGGGCGGAATGTAGGTGCCATGCTTCGTTTCTCGCGGTGTCCCGCAGGGTGGATATCGACTGGAATGTGTCGTTGATGTTCTGTTGAAGAGAGAGCTCGAGCAGATAGAGTGTGGTACTCAGAAATTCGAGAAAACCCAGGTCATGTGCAACCAGGCCTGAGGAAAGGATGTTCTGTTGTCTTGTCTCGGCAAACAGACAGCCCAACTGGCAGGCGTTGAAGCAGATATCAGACCGACGATAGGGTATGTTTACATGCGCCCAGCCGATCGACAGTAACTGAGTCAAGACAAGAGTAATGATTGGTAAGAAGGAGAGGAGGAAGAGGGGGGGGGGAGGAGGAGGAGGAGGAGGTTGAGAACGCGGTGCAGGATAAGCAGCTGAAAACAAAAGCTGTCTGCTATCACTTCCAGACAATGCCAAGCAAGGTAAAATCCGAACTTAAGAAAGCATCGAGAACCGCAAAACCGCAAAGCCGCAAATGAGAGGTCATGGGTAGCTGGCTGGCAGGTTGGGCTGTTTCGTCGTGGGTGGCTGGGAGCGAATACTATGTACATGGGAGTAAGGGTAATAGTGGGGCAGCGCACGCAGAGGACCCTTGCAGCGGTGCACTTAGTCTCAATAAGGCAAGACGCTGGTGAGCTTTCACAGAGGTGATTACCGCACTACACGACTTACATCGTACTGCCAAATGCCCCACATTTAATGTATACGTGTAGGGGGGGCCACTTTGGGCGACGACAGGTCATCACTACGCTGATTGGGATCGCGGTGGAATGGCATCCCCAAACTGAATCAGAACGGTACAATTTAACAAGGAAAATGCATTAATCGAGGGCTTTTAGAAGTATCAACATTCGTCTCGTCGTAGATCTGGTGCTTCTGACGTCCTGTGTCGTCGTCCAAGCACGTGCTTTTATGTGTGTCCGTTGCCGGTGGCTCTTTCCGCATCGTGATGCTTGTGATAGGCGTTCCTGCCTTGCAGACAACTCATCCCGACTTCCATCGCGCCTTCCTTATATAGCACTACGCAAACCCGCGGATGCCACGCATGCCAGTCGGCTTCTTCTTCTCCACTGCGGGCTCATCGGGCTTCTTGTCCTTGCGTTCCTTTCGAAGCGAGTTCTGTACACCGCCTGGTTTGTTAGCCTTGTCTTCTTGATGATTACAATATATATTCCGATGACCTCGGTCATACTTACCACGACCGTAGTAGCGCTCCGTCTGTGGGCTGATATTCCCCGGACCCTCGCCGCGTGGCCCGCCAGCAGCCGGCGAGCTGCCGGTCGGCGTCGACGGCCGGCGCGAAAGAGTGGCCATCGTGGTTGTCGGGGACACATTCGAACCAAGGCTGGCCGAGATGGGCATTCCTTGACCCCACAGTACCGGCGATGTTGCAGTAGCGTCGAGAGACCCTGCGTCCGAAGCCACACGCTGTCTTTGTTGCTGTTGGTACCGCGATCCTCCCCCTCCGCTGCTGCCAATACTGCCAACACTGCTACCGTCGCCAATACTACCGCGGAAGTTAACACCATGTGGCCGGAATGTCTCTGTCTCGGGATCGGAAAGGGTCGACGACAGCATATCGTGAGCGCGCACGCCCGTGTACCCAAGGCCGTCGTACGACGAGGCACGTTCCAGGGCCTTGGACTCGAGTACCGTGTACTTGCGCATGAGCCGTGTGTGGTTCTTTTGCAGCTCGAGGTGTTTGGCCCGGCTTGCCGCTAGCGCACTCTCTACCTGTGCACGCGCTTCGGCAAGGCTGGCGCTGTCGGGCGGCGGCCCGTCACGGAGGACCTCGGTGAGCTTCTTGTTCAGCGTCTCGATCTGCTGCTGGAAGTAGGTCCGCGTGCGCTCAAACTCGGCCTCTCGCGCCTCGACCTTCATGCTTTGCGTCTCCAGCAGGTTTTCCAGCTTGCTGACGTCTTCCTGCAGCTCTTCCACCCTCAACTGGAGCCGCTCTTGGTCGTGCTTGGCGTTGGAGAGCGCCTTGTTCTCTTCCTTGAGCTTCTCCATCTCGGACGCCGCACTCTCGAGCATCTGCATGTCTTGCTTGGCCTTGAGCTCGCGCACCTCAGCCTCGCATACCAGAGCCAGAAGACGCGCACCGTCCTCTTGGGACACGATAAGTTCTCGCTTCAGCGCCACCTCGTCGTCCTTCCACTTCTTCTGTTCGTCGCGCAGCATCTTGAGCTTGTTGGCCAGCGAGTCACCCCACGTCTTATGCCGGTTACGACTCATATCGGCTTCCTTCTTGACCTGCGCCTCCGTCTTCTTCGCCTCTTCTAGGCGGCGCTTCAGTGTGCGGTTTACGATGATAAGCTTTTGCGTCTCCGACTCTGTCACTGCCTGTCGCACACTACTACGCCGCAGCGCACCAATGTGCGCAAGGTGCTGCTGCACCATGTACCGCTCGAAGCTGAGATCGTTCTTGAGCAGCAAGATCTGCCGGCGAACTTCTGTCAGTGTTGCGTCATTGCCATTATCGCCTGACCCGCTGTTGGTATCGTAGTTTGTAGCGGCACTGTGCAAATGGTGCAAAGGCGATGGGGTTGCGTGGACTGGCGCTGTGAGCGCCGCAGCCGGGGCCGGCCGGTCGGCCACTGAGTCTTGGTGGCTTAGCGACAGGGACGGTACGCTGTCATTGGGCACGGACTGGTACATCCCAGACTTGATGGCCTTGTTAGAGTCAATCAGTCCTTGCAGGTTTGTGCGCGAGGCAGATGCCGAGAGCAAAGGTGACAGAGTTGGGCTATCGGCGCCACTGTCACGCCGGAGCGCATCGGCAGTGTAGCTCAGCTGTGAACTGCGCCGCCTCTTGCTATCGCCGCTCAGAGAAGCCACACCGGTCGATGCAGATAGCCGTGCAACCGAGTTACGACCACTTGGTACTGCCTCCGGTCTAGATTCAGCCCCGACGTCGGTAACAGCCTCGGCCTCGAGCTCCTGCGCGCCGACACCCACGCCAATTTGGGCAATCTCCCCTGCGACATTTCCTTGGAGTGGCCACATGTCTCCGATAGGAGTATACAAAGACACACACTCTGCAACGACATCGGCCGTGGCACTCCGCATCCAACGCCCAAAATCGGTCTTTTCGGACTCGACAGTGAGGGAGTAGAAGTTGGGGTGCAACACGTGGCAGCGGCGAAACTTTTCAGACCGATCACGAATTTCTGATGGCTGCACCTCGACATCGTCAGACGCATTTGCGTGCCGCAAATAGCGCTGGGGTTTCCGAATGTAGTCCATGAAATTGAGCGGGTAGAGGCCATAGAGGACATTGAAATAGCGTAGGAGATTCGGCTCAGCAAGTTTACTATCGGCCTCGGCAGGGTAGCTGCACTTTTCCCAATCCTGGTGCATGGAGCTCTGCTCGGAGTGGGTTGCCGTCGACGTAAAGTCGTCAGCGGGCGTGTGCTCGCGGTCCCAGAAGAGAACGCGAGCGTAGATGCTGAAGAGCGGCGGCAGGTAGGGGACAATGGAGCCCGGCATGTTGGGCAGCAGCATGGTAAGGCAGGTCAATGCCAGTGACACGACGGTCGTTGACGAGTCCAGCTGGAGGCATCGCAGCAAACTTTCAAACAGCGGCGTCTTGATGATGAGGTGGAGGTGCGGCGGCTGGTTGTGGAAGAATTCGGAGAGCAGGGTAATGACACCCGTGCGATATTTGTTTTGCACGAAAAAGTCATTGAGGACTGTAAAGAACTCCCGTGGCTTCTTCTTGCCGTACATGACGAGAATGTCCTGCACAGGCCGCTCCTTGGACCAGTTGGTACGGTAGTCCTCGGACAGCGAGGTGTCGCAGACGTCCATCCACTTTTGTGCCAGGCGATGGCCGACAGCAAAAGCAGTGGTCTCGCGGCTGACGTCCTGGGCGCCGCTGCCGGCATCTTCTGTTTCGTCATTTTCATCGTCCGGCACGAGGAACTGGCCAATGTCGGAAAGCACATCACTGGACGGCGTCCGTTCGTCGCTCAGGTGGACAAAGACGGGCTCGACCACCTTTTCCCACCACGCCAGGACGTGCGCAGTCGAGCGCAGTGCTGGCCGCAGAAGACGCAAGATGGCGAGAAAGGCGGCATGCGGCAACGGCGGCTGGCCTTGGACGGACCTTGCAAAGGTGGCAAGCAGGTCGTCTTGCAGACGATCCGACGTCGACTGGTCGTATTCGGGGTGCTTGTCGAGGTAGGCCTCGATGCACAGAATCATGCCGTCGGGGAGCGGCAGAGTCGGTGCAGCCATGAACGCCTGCACGTTCTTGTTGAGGTCGCGGGTGGAGCTAGAAGCATTAGCATCACGTCTGTGTTGGAGACATCAAGTAATATCGAGAGATCTCGAGAGATCTCGAGAGATATCAAGATAAAGGCGGTCGTCGTGTTGCGCGGCATTCTTGCCGGACTGGGGGCATGCACTCACCCGGAGAACGACATTATGGCTCGCGATGTCGGGTTGTATTGTTTTTTCTTGGTAATTCTTGGTATTATAGAATTATTGCATCTGTGATCTGGTCTCTGGATCACACTAATGCTCTGGTCTCGTCTTTGATTGCTCCGTGTCTGACGAGGATCTGCAGTCTGGCAAGCTCACGTCCGGTTTCAGCATCCACAGTCCACCGAGAGAGGGTTTGCTTGCATCGTCAATGAATGGTCGAGAGTGCGACGGAGATACCGATGCGATGCGATCTAGGAACAAGAAGACGCAGATGCCGATACTGAGATGTCGCGATGATCAAGGTTGAGACGGCGAGGGGCAGTTGGAAGCTGCCTGTGTGGAATGCGGCAAAGGAAAACGAGGGTATAGGAAAAAGCAAAAAAACTCTAACAAAGGCTATCGTGAGAGGGTCGTCGATAAGGGTCGTGGGCGTGGTGGAAATCGAGATTAAGAAGTCGAAAGATCTGCTGTGCGAAGCTCATACGTGCATGTCAGTGGCAAGGCAAGGCGGGTCGGTACAGATAACAAACTGGTGGATGATGAGTAAGAAAGAGAAAAGTAAGAAAAGACAAGGACATAAAAGTGGGCCCGAGCACTGTTTTTCAATTTGCGTAGGACTTTATTAGCTCATCAGTTGCTGTTCGCTACAATGTATTACTGCAGAACAGGCAGGATCGTACGCTAGGCTGAGGTGCAGCTGACCATGCTCTGCAACCCCGCATCAGCAGAGCTGTGGAGTGCCTGTTGACCACTGAACAACAGAACACTAGAGCACAAGTGCACTAAAAAGCCAATTGGGACAATGTGCAAGGTACTAGGGTACCTCTTTCCATACCGGGACTGCGTGCCTTGTGCAAGTATAGCTACCCGCGTGCAGGGTGGAGCAACCCCAGGAAACTAGCTGGCCGCTCCTGCCGTTTTGTGTGTTTTTTTTGCTCTCTTTTCCGGCCTTTTTATCTTTTTATCAATGTATTAATTCATTCGTATATTAGTCCATTCCGTCACAGACCACAATTGGAAGGAGCTCACAAGGCAGTGAGCCCACAGTGGACTGAGGAGCAACGACGGCAAGCTCGTGTTTCGACATAAGATGTTGCTAATAGCAGGCTCAGCTGTCATATCCAAGACGATAGAGACGGTGCTGCAAATGGCATGCGGACACCCGACGCTCTTACGATGTACAGCCTCTCTCGTGATTTAGCTGGCCTGCCCATGCGTTTTGCCCTAGGAATCAAGCTACCTGCGTAGCTGCCAGCTTTACCCCATGTCTCACAGGCTTTCTTCGACTGCTTGTCTGCTTGACTGCTGATTGTGCTCTTACGGCCAAAGTACATACCAATGGAGAACAGCATCCTAGCATCGAATTACGTAGCTGTATTCCGCGTACCTTGCCATAGCTCTGTCCATCCCCGTAGCTCTTTCCGGAATGGACTGTCTCGCACCTTCTTTGAATGGCTGTTTGTCCTTGTGTGGTGCTTGGTGCTTGGTGCTTGGTAGTGGTCGTGTGGTCTGGTGCTTCGCTCTTGCCTCCAATGTGTTCGCTCTTTCAAAGCACCCTATGCCGGATGCACCTCTTCCCCCAATTGGCTTTGTTCCCCCTCATTTCGATCTTGCTCTGTTCTTCTCTTCGTCTCCTCTGATCTCCTCTCCTCTCATGACTCCCCATCCACGGCAGCTGGTCCTGCCTTGCCGTTTAAATAGGAACCCCGCCCTGCCCATCTGACCGTCTGCTCCTTCCCTCTCCTCTCTCTTTCTTCTTCCTCTGTTCTCTTTCTCTTCTCTCTTGTCGTCTCTTATCCTCACTCTTGACACAAACACCAAAGATTATTATATAACATATTTATCCTATCATATTTATTCACGATGGCATCCAAGGAGAGTGCAGTGGATGATCAGGAGCCCCTCTCGGTCCTGTTCGCCCTGCACGAGAAGTTTGATCTGGTGGACTTTGCCGGCCCCCTCGAGGCGTTCCACAGCGCCCTCCACGAGCAGGACGACAGCAGTAAGTTTATATACAGGGTCCTTATCTAGAAGAGAAGAAAAGACGCTGACAGGCCAGACAGCAATGGCTTCGAGGTCACCGTTGCCGGCGGCGAGCCCAAAGTCATCTCTAGCCAGGGCGTCTATGTGGGCTCGCAGATCTCCTTCAAGGAGGCCCATGAGCAGCTCGACAACTTTGATATCCTGGTTGTCGTCGGTGGAAACACTACCGCCACCATCAAGAAGCGTGCCGAGCCGTTTGATCTGATTACCAAATTCGCTGAGCTGCAAAAGAAGACGCCCACACGCGAGCGCACGCTGCTGTCCATCTGCACGGGGGCGCTCTTCCTCGCAGAGCTGGGAATCCTGGCCGGCCTATCGGGCACTACCCACCCCGATTACATGACTGCCTTTGAGAACCTCTGCAGCCACTCCGCCGTGCGTGACCTTGACGAGCGCACTGACGTCATTGAAGACGCGCGCTATGTCGTGAACAATCTGCGCTTCGACCTCGGCGACGAGGACGAGAACCCTTATATTCGCCGCAAGTCGGACGAACGCCGCCCCTCCAATGCTAGGTAAGTCGTTTGTATTAGTTATAACATATCAGTCATGAAAGTACATACAAGTAAAAATAGAAAAAGGCCCAGCACAAACTAACATCCCCAGAAAAGGCAGCATCTCGCTCAAGAGCTCGACGCGCCGCGAGTCTATTGTCCGGCGTGCGGCCATGCGCCTCGGCGGCCTGCGTGTGGTGACGTCGGGCGGCGTGAGTGCCGGCATCGACGCCACTCTCTACCTGATCAGTGCCTTGGTGTCTGATGAGTCCGCCAACCATGTGGCCGAAAGACTGCAGTGGACCCGTACCAAGGGTGTCGTTGTCAACGGTCTCGACGTTTAAGTGTTGGACGAAGCGACGACGAAAGCCGTCACAGCCCCACATATACGTCTAAGTGAGATGCTATTGCTTGCTGCATCCACCTTTGCGCCCTGGAAACATGCACCTGAAGTGCTGGACTCGCTGCTCTGCCGAAAACAAAAGGGAACCTCTCCGCTACGGCGAGACCAAAAAAAATGTTAAAATTAATGTATATCACGAACATCTAGGATCTTGGAGATCTTGGAGATTGTAAGGATTATAGTCTGTACTTTGTCTGTTGTTAGTTGCATTAGTTTGTTGGCTCAATTCCATGCCCATGATTTATGAATACATTGTAGTGAAGAGATGACAAGGGACCCACTTTAGCCGTGATAGACAAACTGACTAATCAATTCACATACGCTAGTAGCGCTCATTATGTCAGCCAATCAGATACCTGGCTGTACCTATCTATTTTCCCTGGAGCTCCCTATCCTGTATCCAGCGAGGCGTGCATCGAAATACCTCTCATCTCCGTTGCCATCACGACTATTTAAGCAGTGCTCTCGACAACATCCATCGACGATAATTGTACCGCGACCCATCTCCCGACGCTCATTTGCCCTTTTCTTCCCTACAATACTCACGCCGACGACGCCATCTGCTCGTCTCTCCTCGACGCGACCCTATCCCATAAAGCCTCAGGCAGCCACCACTTGCAACAAACACCACAATGGCTAACGGGTCAGTGTAAAGCTGTCGACCATATGGTCGACTCCAAGGTTGCATGCACGAACTGCCAATACTGACAAGCTAGCTGGAGCATCTTCATCGGCCTCTTTGTCGTGGTCTGCATGAGCGCAGGCGCGTGGTTCCTTTCGCCCAAGGGCGAGAACCAGGTGTAAGTTTGCATCCATATCTGGCGTCTGCATATCCTCTACATATACTAATTGGCAGTCTCTGGCGGTCATCCCTGATCCTGTCATTCACCTGCTGCTTCTTGATGTGGGCAATCACCTTTCTCGCACAGCTACACCCTCTCATCGAGCCGCGGCGGGCCGACCTCCGCGCGGCCTTTATACACGAATAAGCGGCGGCGCAGACAAATGCTCTGCCAGGGCCGTATGGCAGCTAGATTTCTAGCCAGAGAGCATGAAGTCAAACTGCATCATACCGGCGTGCTGGGTTAGCTAGACCAGGACGGCACTGTTGCCGACCGCGATCCCCGACCACCGGCACTGGCCACTGGTCGCCTATATCATATCTGTTACCATACATGGCGTTCTGTTTCCGTTTTCATTCTTTGTTTTCCCTTTCCTTGTCTTTCAGCTATTGAAGGAGAGTGCATGTGCCGACAAGGCCGTCTCTCGTGTAATTAATTTCGCTGTTTTGCTTGATGGGTTATTGGCTCTCTGTTGGACATCTTTCTGTTTGTCATGTTTCGAATAATAGACTACACGTGCTATACGCTCTGCTTTGGCAAACATCCAGCCTTGTGAAAAGATATTCATATTTGCTTCATTATAAGTTCTATCCTATAGACGCATCTAACCAACGGCCAGCCGCCCAGCCCAGTCGCGTACCATGAGAACAGCTGCCCAGAGCGCCCTACCGTCGTCGGCAACACTGCTCTCACCGGCACCATCGACATCGCCGAGGCCAGCGATCCACAAGACTAGCCGGCTGATTGCCCAGCGGCTCAATGCGCCGGCCATGGCGAGAAACGCCGCCGTGCCATAGCCGCAATCCAGCAGGATCTTGAGCGCCTCAATGTTGTTCACGACAACGGCCCATCCAAGCGACCGCGCAGCTGCGGGCACGTCGTAGTCCCAGATCACCATGAGGATGGGGAACAGCTTTGTGGACGAGCTGACCAGCAGTGCTGTCGATACCGAGTTGGGGCGAGGGAACTTGGGCAGCAGGCGCAGCCGCGTCAGCGGCGACAGCGGCGACGACGTGAGGAAGCGGATGGACACGTGAAATGCAATGGTCGAGAGGGCGCACAGCACGAGAAAGAAGATGTATTGCAGCACAATCGGCTGCTGCGCAAGACGGCCAATGTCGGCGGCCGACGCGGAGATGTCTGCCGGGTTCTGGAGGAACTTGGTCGTTGCCGACGACGGCGACAGCGAGGACGACAAGGAGGACGAGATGGAGGATGAGATGGCCGACGACGAGAGAGATGCCGGGAAGTAGGAGGAAGAGGAGGAGGATGAGCAGGAGGATGAAGCCGAAGATGCAGCAAGAGAGAGCACCGAGGCGGATGACTGAGCTGGTAGTATTGATACCAGGGAAGATGCTGACGTCGACGGCAGCGACGACACGGCGTCAGCCGAAAAGGCCGACGAGAGGGACGAGGATAGCGACGCGTACGACGACCGCAGTGACGACAGCGAAAAGAGCGACGAGACACTGCCGGCCGCCGCCGCCGCTGCTGCCGCCGCCGCCGAACCGGCCGCAGACATGACGGCATCCGTCGTCGCCATGTCGCCTGCCACGACATCCATGACGTCCATGCCGCTTCCGTCGCCGCGGGAGGTGCCCGGCCGCGACTGCCGTTCGATGCGGGCCCAGGTCAGGTAGACGTCAAACAGCAGCAGCAGCACGCCCAGGCGCACAATCGACGGGTCAAACTGGTCGCCCTCGCGCATCAGCGTGTTGTGCAGCAGGTGGCGGTAGACCTGGGGCTTGATGAGCACCAGGTCGATAAAGATGACGACAAAGTCGTGCTCGACATACTTGTCGCAGAACTGGCCGCAGTTGCGGCAGACGGTGAGGCGGATGTTGTGGCCGGAGGACTTGTCGCCGGCGCCCGAGTACTCTGTCCAGAGCGTCTTGACGGGGTACTGGCACTCGATGCAGATGGGCATTGTGTTGATGGTAGTGGAGGGCGCCGGGGATCACGCTGCCATGGTGTGTTGTCGTTGTGGGCGATGTCGTTCGATGTCGTTCGATGTCGTCGAGTCGCGTACTCGGGGTGTTTTTGGGCAATTTTAGGGGAATACGGGAAGGGTCCACGTCATGCGCTAGGGGCTGCTAAGAGGAGGTAGCAAGTGTAAGTATGTACATGTACATTCTGTAGCTACATAGTAGGCGCTAGGGAAGGCTGGCCTGCCCCTATTCGTACATGCACAGCGCTGATTGGGAGCTCACGGGCTGACCAGAGGCCTGTAAGTGTCCAGCCTCGTCGACACTAATATTCATGTTATTGTCTTCTTGGATTCACATACAGTTCACATACGGAATCCAGCTGAAGATGTTGAAACTAATTGCTTTTATAGTAGAAAGACAAGCAATGAGACACTGTGCCCCGTGAACCCTCCATAACTCCCCAGAAAATGGTACAATAAGAAGAAAAGATAATAAAAATAAAAAAGAGGAAAGAAAAGAAGAAAGACACAAAACGAAAAAGATTGTCACGCAGAAAAACAGATAGATACCGAAACAGATATAATAATACCCATGAAAACCCCGCCCCTCTTCGGGGATGATGCATACTCTCTTCTATTCCCAATGTGCGACCAAGCATCAAGAATCAGGCATCAAAAAAGCTGTCGAGATCAACCGAGTCCGTCGTGTCCATGTTGTCCATAAACAGCTCGTCAAAATTCGTTGTCGCATCGTCGCCGAGACCTTCCATGTTGTCGTCGATAAACTTGAACAGGTCGTCGTCAATCGACCCTGCGCCGCTCATGGCCGTGTCGGCCGGTGCTGGTGCCGTCGTCTGGGGTGCTGGCGCCTGTGCCTGTGCCTGTGCCTGTGCCTGTGCCTGAGGCTGGGCTTGACTGGCGTTTGCTGAGCCACCCGGTGCCGTAGCATACGAGTTGTCCGTCAACAGGTTCTGTGCTGCATCCGTAGCAAACTTTTCCACGTCGAATTCAAAGTCATCCATAGACGATTGCTGTGGCTGTGGCGGCTTCATTGGCTGCTGTTTCTTTTGCTGTTGCTGCTGCTGCTGCTGCTGCTGCTTGGACTCATCAGTGCCAATGGGCACGAGGGAAAATTGCATGTTTGTAAAGCCTTGGTCCGTGTTGGTCGGCTCGTTGCTTGCAGATGGGCTGGTCAGGTCGAAAAAGTTATCCATGTTGGCCTCCATCTTGGGCACGGGAGCTGCCGCGGGTGGAACGGCTGGTGGGGGAGCCACGGGAGCAGTGGCCGGTGTGGGAATACGTGGTACCGGCACGGGCGTGGTGGATTTTGACACGGCCTTTGCAGCTGCTGCTTTCTTTGCCAACACTGGCGACGTTGTTGCCACGGACGGAGACGCCGATGAAGATTGCGATGCAGTCTTGCTGAGACCACCGGTCGTAGCCTTGTTCAGCGTAGGTGTCGGCGGCTGCGACCCAAATGCCTTGTTGGCCGGAGACGCGACTGACTTGACAAGGACAGGCGACGGGACCTTGCTGGTGGCCGGCGATGCAGTGGACCTGGACGCGGCCGGCGAAGGCACTCGCGTAGCGGCTGGAGAATTGGCCTTTTTTACCGCAGCGGTGGCCTTGCTGACTCCATTGAGGCCGGCAGTGCTTGCATTCCGGGCGCCTGGTACGGGTGTGGGCTTGGTCGTTAGCTGTGGCGAGCGGCTCAGCTCCTTCTTGACTGCGGGCGATTTTCCGGTTGCCGGCTGCTTGCCCTGTGAGCGGTTCGAACCCGAGGCAGACATGGGCGCCGACGAAGGCGGTGCGGGTGCTTGTACAGGTGTGGCCACTGGCACCGGCGCGGGCGTATCAATGTCCATGTTCGGGACTGGCGCCATGGAGGGCTTGGTAGCATTCACGTTTGCAGCATTTGCACCGGCTCCCTGGTCGGTGCCAAACTCCGACTTGATCTTGGGGGTGACGATGGCCGGGGCCGGGGCAGTCTCTTCCGAGTCAATGTCCATGGCAGCCTGCGGTGCTTGGTTCATAAACGTCGGCGCTTGTGCCGCTGTATGTGCCGGCGCCACAGACGAGGGCGCGGGCACGGGCGTCTCCTGCTTCTCATGCTTGGCAGCAGCGGCGGCGCTCACAGACGCGGCAGTGCTCTTTTTGGCGCGCACGAGCTCGAGGTCTCGCCGCAGGATGGCTTTTGCACGGAGCTGCAGAATTAGCATCCATTCAAATATTATAGTAAAATACTATGCAATAGCTTACAATATCAACCTCAAAGTTGTCGAGGGTGGTGTTGAAAGTGACATTGGACTCGTTGATCTTGGCCGCGCTGAGTGCGCTGACCGTCTTGCGGCCATTCTTGCCCTGTGCCCGGAGGACCTTGCCGACATGAACGAGCTTGATCGTTAGTGGCCTTTCTTTTTTTGTTTTCCTCTCCTGCACGATAAACATAAACGATTAAGCGATATGAGAACCTACTACTTCGTTCACGGACTGGTCGAGGATATCAAAGGTGCGCGGATGATGGCCCGCCATTGCAGACGATGCAGCGAGCTGCGGCGATGAAAGAAACCCCCCAAGAATGCCACGCAACAGGCGGTTTGTTGGCTCTGTTTGTATTTGCCTGTGAATGTTCCAGCGGGGCGGTGCTTTGCCGTGATGCTGTGCTCTGGGGTGAGCTGATAGTGATGAGAATGAGAGACGAGGTGCTACGCGCGAGGCGATGAGATGCCCTGCGATTCGGCGTCCAGAGTGGCGGGTCTGCGCTAGGCTAGGCATAGGGTAATAATGCTCCTTCCCCGGGCGCTACTGTTTGCTGCAGCTTGCCGGGGTTAGTCATGTGCTGCATCACGTGGTCAAAGGCATCTTAATTTACCAAAAAAAGCAATGATACCAAATTGACAGTTTATCAGTGTCATATCGGAGCTGGAAGTATGCTATTGTATTCAATGTGACTAAATGTTCTGGAATAACACGTCGTCATTATAAAGATGTGAATGTTCTGCGAGCATGCCGCTGATCAAGTTGTAATACAAGACGTGGGTGATCAACTCGGTCGTGTGTTGAAACATTCTTAGCAGTAGCAGCACTGTACAGCATCAGGACACTCAAGAATCGGGCATATCCCAGTGTAGTCAAAGAGAGTGGCTCGGCATAAATTTCTTTAAAGGCTGGCTTACCACAATGCATGCACAGTCTGCGCCTTGAATGGGCTGGCAGTGCCTGGCGTTCCGCCCTGCGGCACACAGTCTACGACCAAGTATGTTGGAGCTGACACCAAACGAGAGGCAATCGAGGCAATCGGCTGTTTTAAATACATAATAAGTGATTAAATAAGGGAATAAGGACAGCGTGCTATGTACTTGGCCGTGTCGTTTGGTGTGCCATGTAGTAATACCGGTCAAGTCACCAAGTCATGATGGAGGGCCCTTCTAGCCAATTAAAGTTCACATATGACTATAAAAGCGGGCCCTTACAGCTCTCACCCAGCGGGGGACACACCAACTCAGACATGCATTAAAACTTATTGGGAAAAGACCATGCACAAGAGAATAATGGCAGAAATTGCAAGCTGGGCTTCTGCATGAGACTCTCGACTGCATTCAGAGCTGCAGACAAAGGCTGGCGGCAAGTCGGTAGTAGTAGAACGCAGCTGCTGGCTCGGAGGATGTATTAAACAAACGGGTATCAGAGGCGATCAACATTATAATATACTTGCAAGCCAAAAAGATACTTTCAACTGGGGAAATCAACGATTTGCATGTACTCTGGCCAGTTACATGCGTCTCGACCACTATCATGCTTTGCTGCATACGCACATATCTGCGCATGCTCTCTTCGCACTCGCTATCAAAGGGAAAAGAAATACACGAATAAGAATGCCAGTCTGCTATGGTAGAGTCTAGTTCTTGCGAGTCATCCCACACAAACAGCTTGTAGCAAGCCGTCATCATGGCCATATATCTACTCGGTCCTCATGCCTTTAAACGGTCTTTACCTCGAGCACCATAGAGAGCCTAGAGGTAAGATCGCAAGCTCCACCGCTTGGGACCCACTGCCGTTTGACCTCGAGCTCGAGTTCCTCGCCCAACAGCTATTAGTAGCTGTAAGCTACCCGCAGAGGGTCTCGCCACCCCCTACAACGGGGGGAACGGTCCCTGCCAACGTACGCTAACACCTCGCGGACCACGCTAGTTGACCTTCCCGCCCGCTCTTTCCTCCGCCGTCGTCTGACTGCTGCACCTGTTGTCAACATGGAAGGCTAATTACAGAGGGCTAAAAAAAAAAAGGCACGTACGTGCCCGTCGCGCCTTCCTCATTGACATCTCAAGGCAGCACTCTTTCCTAAAGTATTACCGTGATCGGTGCAATCGCACTGCCTGCCGCTGTTGCACAATCAACTCTATCCCAAGCCTGTCTTGTGCCATCCCATCTCGTAAGATATTTGCACTCAGCAGCTACTCCACCTACAGCACATACTTACACCTCTTATAAGGATTTCCACGCACATCTCCCCCTCTGTGCAAGGCCATTCTTGCCCGTTTTCATTGCAGTATTTGCAAGCCCCTTCCTTGTTCCTTCCTCGTCCAGGTCCCTCGTCCCTTCCTTTACAATCCTAATCTGCTGTCCCTCCCTCCTGTCCTGTTATCTGCCCACTTTCTCCTCTTGCTTCTTGCTCCTCCTCCACCTTTTCCTCCTCCTCTTCTTTTTCCTCTTTTTCCTCTTTTCTCCCCTTCTTCTCTTTTTTCTTTTTGATACGCTCTACCCCCGTCAACTGCATCGTCATCTTCTCTTTTGTTTGTACATCGTATTTCTGTCTCTGTACGGCCGCTTTTTCGTATCTTATCTGCCTTCACCTAGTTTTCTCTTCTTATCTTGAGCTTCAATAGTTTCTCGCTCTTCTCCTTATCCTTTGCTTCTACATACCTCCTCTGTCTTCTCTATTACCACCTGCAGCCCCTCTGCCTCCCCGGTCTCGTGCAGCCTCTGCTGTGGCCCTCCATCCAGCCCTCCAGTCCACTCGACTTGGCTAATTGCCCTGCAGGCGCATCGCTCTCCCTTGCCGCCGCCGTTATTCTTGTCTCATCTCTGAACCTCATTCTCGTTTCTTCGGCCTGCATCGACCTTCCCGGTCCTTTTGCCATCTCCAACGGCTATCGACTTCCACCGACTCGGCTTGCCTTACCTGTGGTTTTTTTCCGCTATTTCGCCTAGATAATAGCCTTGCGTACAGCAACAGCGTACAGCATACATATTACATACAGTAGTAAGTGCTAGTCCTATGATGCTGCACACCAGTCTATGCTTCATACCCACCACGCCACACCCACATCCACCCACCCACTTCACAAGCTCTTGATCTATCTGTGATTTGTTTTGTATCTTTTGTCTTGATCACTACCATTCCATGGCCACTACATAGTATTGTCCGGCCTTCTATGACCTGCTGTGGTTTACCATGCCTGGCCCTGACCAACCACGGTCTACTGGCCTCCTGCGGTCTACTGTGACCGACTGTGGCCGACTACTCTGTATGGCCTGGCCTGGCGTCCTGGCCCACATTCAAGCTTGCTACTTGCACCCCTATTCAATGCATCCGCTTTCTCAATTTTGGGGGGTCAGAGGGGCGAGTGGGCAATCACCTTCACTCCCGTCCTCGTCGTTGTGCTGTGTGCGTGTGCCGTTTTTGCTGCCTTTGCTTGCTGTGTATCTGTATGCTGTGTGCTGCAGATTTCTTTTGCTTTGCTTTGCTCTGCATGAATACAGCAAAACGCAAAACTCTGCTCCGCTCCATTCGTCTCTTGCTTGCCGCCTGCACTGTGTCCTTCTCCGTCGTGTTTCCCTTTTCTTGCCATTACCTTTTGTATTTTATTTCCTTATTTCTTTTTTCCCCTTTTTGCTCCATTTTCCCTTTTCTCTAACGTCAAGCTCTCCCCAGCTCTATTCAAGCTGTATTCAAAGCTTCTTCCGAAAGCTTCGTGATATACCCTCGTCTGCCTCAGCCTCGTCTCCTTTTCGCTGTTCCTTTGCTCTTTGCTCTTTGCTCTTCGCTCTTCGCTCATCGTTCTCATTTTTCGGGTTTGCGGAGTTGCCTTGCCTTTGAAACCCTTCGTTTCTCTCTTCCATCTGCTTCTTACTTCCTACGACGTAACGACAAAACCACCCCCACCGCTACCATGGCCGACAACAACAACCAGTCCAACAACGGTGGCTCCGGCTTCGACAACGGCCAGAACGGCCAGGTCATGGCTCCCCCTCCTCTCCATATTCCTCAGAACAACAACCCTATCCCAACCGCCATCACCTCCCCCATCGGCGGTGACTCGGGCGGCCTCATGTCGCCGACGACTGCCGCTGCCTTTGCCCGCCGCTCGGCACCAGAACCCAACAAGCGCGCGCTCTATGTGGGCGGCCTCGACCAGCGGGTTACTGAAGATGTCTTGCGCCAGATCTTTGAGACGACTGGCCATGTTCAGAATGTCAAGATCATCCCCGACAAGAACGTAAGCTAAGGCAGAGTTGGAGAGCGGGATTTGTTGACAGTCATGTCATTGTTTTCGAAAATATAGTGTACGCTGACAGCTCTCATTCTAATCTAGGCCAAGGGTTTCAACTACGGCTTCATCGAGTACGACGATCCCGGCGCAGCCGAGCGCGCCATGCAGACCCTGAACGGTCGGCGCGTCCACCAGTCGGTAAGTATTGACCGTGATGCTCATCTTTGAATTACTGATCAGCCGATGCCGCAACTACTGCAACTACTGACACCACGCTACAGGAGATTCGCGTCAACTGGGCATACCAATCAAACACGACCAGCAAGGAGGATACGACCGGCCACTTCCATGTGTTCGTTGGCGATCTGTCCAACGAGGTTAACGACGAGATCCTTACACAGGCCTTTGCTCAGTTCGGCTCAGCATCTGAGGCTCGTGTCATGTGGGACATGAAGACCGGCCGCTCGCGTGGTTATGGCTTTGTGGCGTTCCGCGACCGCGCCGAGGCCGAAAAAGCCATGAGCACCATGGACGGTGAATGGCTCGGCTCGCGCGCCATCCGCTGCAACTGGGCTAACCAGAAGGGCCAGCCGTCAATGGCCCAGCAGCAGGCTTTGCAGCAGATGGGCATGACCCCCACGACTCCGTTCGGCCACCACCACTTCCCTACCCACGGCGTTCACAGTTACGATATGGTCGTGAACCAGACGCCCGCATGGCAGACGACTTGCTACGTGGGCAACCTGACACCATACACCACCCAGAACGACCTGGTGCCCCTTTTCCAGAACTTTGGCTACGTCGTCGAGTCCCGCTTCCAGTCCGACCGTGGCTTTGCCTTTGTCAAGATGGACAGCCACGAAAACGCCGCCATGGCCATTTGCCAGCTGAACGGATACAATGTCAACGGCCGCCCTCTGAAGTGCAGCGTAAGTTTATCATTGATTTAGTTTTGATTTGTTGGCTTTACAAATACTTTTTTTGTCTGATACTAACATATGACTAGTGGGGTAAGGATAAGACCCCTAATGCACAGGGCTTCGACCCCTCGCAGCAGTCGTTCAGCCCGCAGCAAGCACAGGCTCCCGGCCAGTTCCCCGGCACCCCCACCACCTACTTCCCCGCGTACGGCAACGGCGGTGGCCAGCAGGGCGGCAACGGCGGTAACGGCGGCAACGGCGGTAACATGAGACACAACAACCGGCAATAAATAGCGAGCGCGAACCCAAAAAAGCGACAGGACTGGGGAACCCTGTTGGACCTGGTCTCGGCCGACTCTCTTTGAAGCCTCTTTTTTGTTTTGACGACATGTCGTCCACCCGACCTAGTTTGATGCAGTAGTGCTTCCCCTTTTGCCCGTGTTGGTGTTTCCGCTGTTTTTTTTTTCCTTTTTTTTCTTACGTCAGGCTTGTTTTCTGGGAGTAAAGGACAAAAAATGAAGGCCATCTCGTGCTCTCCGATTGTTTGTTTGGTTGTTACTATCGTTTGCCATCTCTTGTCACCTGTCTCTTGTTTCTTCTCTTGTCTTGTCTCTTATCCGAGTTTTATTTGATTTCTATTTTGATCTTGATCTGATCTAGGACATACACTTTTCTTATTCTCCTCTCTTTGTGTCCTTTTTTTGTTCCTTTTCGGTGCCTCAATTGTGCTACTGCAAAAACATTCTGTTGTCTTTGAGTTGCCATGCTCCAGCAGCCAAGTGGACGCCCTGGCCCTGTTCTTATCCTGTCCTGTCCTGTCCCGTCCTTGTCACTGGTTCTTATCTGTGATGTTGCTGTCTTTCTTATCTTGTCCCAGCACCTATCTTGTGGTTTCTCAGCAAGCTTTATGAATGATGTTTGTCTACGACTTTCTACTTCCAATATACTAACAGTATTGTCCCCTGTCTGCCATCCGTTATCTATCTTCTGCCGTCTGTCGTCTGTTGCCCGCCATTGAGTCTGCCAGGTGCCGTCTCCTGTTGCTCTGCTAGATGTACGATATGTCGATGTGCTCTTCCACCGCGTCGTTGCAGCTTACTCTGCTCCCTATCGGTCTATAGGGTCTCCTTTCTCTAATGCCAGTTGTCTCCCATCTCAGTTAATTTACTTATCCGGTGTATTGTGCACCCCTCTACCCTTAGAATCTATCTCGCTGCGCCCGTCCTGTGGCCGCTGTTCACACCAAATACCACTTGTCTCATCGTCTGTCGGCTTATTCCACCAAGTTGTTTTTCGCATTGCTATCGCCATAAGCATGGACAGGGTCCGGCTATCTGATCACTGACCTGTTTTCACGCTCAGATAGGAGTGTCTATCGTGTTATTTTTTACTATTTTGCTATTGAACCCTATCACACTCTGGTCCGTGTTGTGTTGTTCTTCACCGTATTAGTAATACGGGGGTACATCATCGCGGTACCAATCATCTCGATTCCTGACAATAGACCAATGGTGCATCTTAGCCTGTTGGCCATCTCTGTCGTTGCGCTTGTCTTTCTGGGTATTCTTTGGGCATCAAGGGAATAATGTAATTGCCGTCACAGCTGATGGCAGCCTCTGATTGGTCAGTAATGCAACGGCGGCTAAAACGCAGTTGAAAGTACCATGCTGCTGTATTATTATTTTCTATTTTTTTATTTAAAAGAATTAAGGATTTTGCCAGAAAGAGGTGCATATCCCGGACAACGAAGTAATATCTATCTTACATATATATAGCTGCAAGACATCTAATAACGTGTGCACAATGCAGCTAGCTACAAAAGTAAGAAATGGGCAGCAATATTCCAGAATTTGGGCGGAAAGAACGACTGGCTTGACTGATAATATTATGCACCTGCCGCAAATAAGACAACAAACATATACGGATTGGACGGGCCTGAATTTAAAATGAGATGACGTCTGTTGCTACTGCCACGCCTGTAGCGCCCCATAATGCCTGTAAGCTTGGTCAAGGATCAGTGCCGGTCGCACCTGCCTGAAATCGAATGGTAAGCCCAAACGATACTCAGTACTCGGTACAGCACACTACATGTTGTATTTACCAGCATTAAGTGCGTACTCGTCTGTATCAATCGCAGGCTTCAGTTTTGACGAATATTTGGGTTGCGCGTTAGCATGATAGTCATAATCGTAGCTGTCAGTCTGATGCGGTCGCTTACGAGTCGCATATGTAGGTCCATTTGACTCACTTGAAGATGATTCGAAGACGGAAGGAGCGTAGTGTGTCTAGGAGTCTCACAGTGGGGTGAGGGAGGAGAGACATGCTGCCCAACGCGGCGACTATCCGGAAAATCAGCGTAAAGGCTAGCGGCCAAAGTGGCCAAAAGTAGCGGAAACGGCAGGTAGGTCCCACTGTAGCCCGCTCCTTCCCTTGTGCTAAGGTGTGCTAAGAGGCTTTGCTTCCTCCACTGTAGCATGAAATACAGAACAGTGAAGCTGCCTGAGTAGGCCAGATAAGAGGGTACATTTGTATCTTGCATAGCAGGTGCGCGTGGTGCGAGGTTTTGTGTTGCTACTCCTTCCCAAAACAGCAGCACACCCTTCCCCTCCTTCGCAGTTTCCTCTTGCTCCTCTTGCTCCTCTTGATCGCACTCTCCACACATGTCCCCTCTTTCCTTCCAGAGCACTCAGTACAGAGCAAGCATTAATGCCTGTGCTCACTAGCAGTCACTGGCAGTGGTCTTACTAACAACGAAAAAAAAACGTAAAACGAATGTGTTACAGAGAAAAGAGGCGTTCAAAACAACGACCAGGGAAGGCGCTCAAGCAAAGACGGAAGGAACCAAGGAACGGTCTTTCCCAGCACAGCAGCAAGCAGGGTCATCTCGGGCATCGTCGCTTCCCAATCTGTCGGCTGTTTCTCTGTCTCGTCTCTTTACTTCCATCATCTTTTTGCATTCTCGTTTCGTACCTCCCGCCTCCTCTTCTCCTCCTCCCACCTCTGCTCCATCCATTCCCACCTCACACGAAGCGCCCCTCTGCCTCTACACTGTGTATCTACTATCACTATTGACCGCCCAGCGCCTACGCCTCCCCTTTTTTGTCTATTTTATTTCTCCCCTCCCCCATTGCTAGCAAGCTTGCACTTGCAGGTTTCAGCCCTTTTTAGCTGTGCCATTTCCTCGCCTTCACCCTCGTCTCACTCTCCCGTTCGGCCGCTCTATCCTAGCAACGCATCGTGTCGCCGCATCGTGACGCAATTCGACCTCGTTGTTCCGCTGGACGTTTCGGCGTCTTTGCGTTCTTGCGCTGTTGGGTTCTCGCGTCTACGGCCACTGACGTCTTCGCACCGCACGCTTGCTTGTCTTTTGCCTGCAGCCACAGCTCGACTGTCAGCCAACCCGTCGCTAGGATCGGATCTGATCTGGCAGCATCAACCGCACCAACTACAGTGGCAACAGCAACAGCATTGACAACACTGTCGGCATTATCGTCGGCTACACCACACGCGCGTGTCTCTTTTTCCAGCCCATCCATCCGACAGCTTTACCCTCCCGACACCGTTCTCTCCCATCTCATCTTCGACCTTTCCCCCCAGGCTCGCTACCCTAAACACTCTCCAACGCAACAATGGATCAATGGAGCTCGTACACAGACTCGCCCGGTGGCGGGTCGCGGCGATACAACAGTGGCCATGCTGGGCGGGAATACACAGCCGCCCAGCAGCAACCACAGCAGCAGGTCCCACAGCAGCAGCAATACCAAGTACCTGTCGCCTCGGGCGGCCAAGGTCTAACCGGCTCGCCCATGGGCGCTAACGGCGACATCCCCATGCACGATGCTGCTGCTGCCGCTGCTGCTGCCGCTGCCGCCGCCACTGGTGGTCACCATGACCCTTACGCGGGCGTCAAGTACCCCATCCGGTCTCACCACCACCACAGCCTGTCCAACAGCGGCCAGCTCGGCAGTGGTAGCGGCCGCTCCTCGGGTGGCCTGAGTTCACCGCATGAGCCATCTACAGCTGCCCAGCGCTACTCGCCAATGGAAGCTCTCTCGCCTGCCTCGCCCTATGCACCTTACACCCCAAAGGCGGGTGTGCCTTCGTCCTCTGCCATCCAGTATACCCCCTCGAGCCAGCAGCAGCAGCAGCAGCAGCAGCAAGCCCAGCGCCAGTCGCCTGCCCGGCCGCCTCAGCAGCAGACCGACTACGCACCCCGCAACAGCCCCTACCATTCCCAAAGCCCCTACTACGGCGGCAGCAACAGACAGATTTCGCAAGCACCCCTCCAACAGCAGCAGCAGCAGCAGCAGCCACCAATACTCGCCTCACTTAACGCGCGCGCCGATGCTGGCGGCCTCGGATCAATTGGGGGCGATCTCTACTCCCCCGGCGCTTCGGCCATGTCTGGCATGGAGGGATCTTACAGCGACCCTCGCCGGCAGCAGCTTTCGTCTATGCCCATGGGCACTAATGGTGGCAGCGGCACCAACTCGGGAGCCAGCAGTGCTAAGCCCCCTCCTGGTCCTGTTCCCGAGTTTAAGAAGCTCCGGAGCACTAGCGAGCTGCGGCCCAAGGTCAACGGCCAGCCCCCGTTCCGTCGCGCAAACCCAGAGGGTGGTTTCATCAGCGTAAGTTTTGTGTTTTCTCTGCATTCATTCATTCCCCTTCTGTTGGTATCAAGCTAACTCGGCAGCCCCTGCAAGCCCTGACCGTCCACCTTCCCGCGACGTACCGCATTTGCAACCCCCACTTCAAATACGAATCGTCGCGCAACCCACGGCGAGTTCTCACCAAGCCAAGCAAGGGCGTCAAGAACGATGGTTTCGACAATGAAGACAGCGACTACATTCTTTACGTTAATGACATCCTTGGCTCTGAGGAGGCCGGGCATAAGAACAGGTATCTCATTCTGGATGTCCTCGGCCAGGGAACCTTTGGCCAGGTCGTCAAATGCCAGAACCTCAAGACCCAGGAGGTCGTCGCCGTCAAGGTCATCAAAAACAAGACTGCATACTTCAATCAGAGTATGATGGAGGTCTCGGTACTGGACCTGGTAAGTCTAAAATCACCGTGTTTTCTAGATTTTCCTTGTTATTGTGCACACCGCTCACATTTAACCAGCTGAATACCAAACTCGACAAAAACGACGACCACCATCTCCTCCGTCTCAAGGATACCTTTATCCATCGCCAGCATCTCTGCCTCGTCTTTGAGCTGCTGAGCGTCAACCTCTACGAGCTTATCAAGCAGAACCAATTTCGCGGCCTCAGCACCACCTTGGTACGCGTCTTTGCACAGCAACTGCTTAATGGCCTGGCTCTGCTCAACAAGGCCCGCCTCATCCACTGCGATCTCAAGCCCGAAAACATCCTTCTCAAGAATCTCGAGAGCCCCATTATCAAGATTATCGATTTTGGATCTGCCTGCGACGAACGCCAGACCGTGTACACTTACATCCAATCCCGCTTCTACCGGTCGCCCGAGGTTCTCCTTGGACTCCCTTACTCATCGGCAATCGACATGTGGTCGCTCGGCTGTATCGTAGTCGAGCTTTTCCTCGGCCTGCCCTTGTTTCCCGGCTCTTCTGAGTACAACCAGGTGATGCGTATCAACGAGATGCTGGGCAACCCACCAACATGGATGATCGACACGGGCAAGCAGGCCGGCGAGTTCTTTGAACGGCGGACTGACGAGTTTGGCCGGCGCACGTTCCAGCTCAAGTCCATGGAGCAGTACTCTCGCGAGCACGGTACCAAGGAGCAGCCTAGCAAGCGCTACTTCCAGGCCACGACACTGCCCGAAATCATCAAGACGTACCCCATGCCCCGCAAGAATATGAAGCAGAGCGAAATCGACAGAGGTAAGCCTGCAAAAATCATCACTGAACCAAGTAAACTTGCTAATAAATTAAGAAATGAACAATCGCGTTGCCTTTATTGACTTTGTTCGCGGTCTGCTCAACATCAACCCTCTTGAGAGATGGTCACCACAGCAGGCAAAGCTTCATCCCTTTATCACGCAACAAAAGTTTACCGGGCCCTTTATCCCGCCAATGAACCTTAAGTCGAGCTCTTTGAACCGGTCACCGGCACCAGGCACACAGCAGCAACAGCAGGCTGAGGCCTTTAGCAAGCAGCGGGCCCAGGCAGCCCAGGCACAGGCGAACTCAGCAGCACAGAGCGCCTATTCTATGACCACAGGCGGCTACCAACAGCAGCAACAGCAATCGCCCCAGCAAGTCCTGCACGGCCAGCCCGGCCAGTCCGGCTTGCCTCTCTACAACGCGGGCAACGTCTACACACCAAGCGGCAGTCAAGTTCCATCACAGCAGCCGCAGCCCCAGCAGCAGCAGCAGCAACCGCCCCCCTACGGAATGCAGACGAACCCTTACGGTTCCATGGGTATGGGCCAACAGTCGCCTGCGTCAGGCGGCGGCTACGGAACCAACGTAACAGCCCAGCAAGGCCAGTACCAGCAGCAGCAGCAGCAGGGGTCGGGTTCTGCTTCACGGCGGCCAAGAGCGTCGACGATGGAGCAGCATACCAGTGGTATCCCGGCGGCCATCCAGCGCGTTGCCAGCCACCTTGACCCGACTCAGCCCATCCGACTGCAGCCCAGCCCAGCATACTACCCCCCGTCTGCTGACGGCATGGGCCTCGATCAGTCTGGCAGGCCAGCACGCCGGGGAAGCCGCGCGACACAGATGGGCCAGGGTGCCGGTGGCATGGGCAGCGCTGGCAGCAGCAATCTAGCCAATAACGGCATGTCGGTGAGTGGCAACAACTCTTCACGCGGCCAATCGAACAGAGACTTCATCCGGACTCTGGAGGAGCGTACGCTGGAGGAGGGTTTCATGGGCGGCAGCGGCAGCGGCAGCGGCAATGGCAACGGTGGCTCGTGGCATTGAGGACATTGACAGTATTGGTTGCTGTTGGTGTCTGCGGTGCTTTAAAACACTTGGGAATAGAGCAGCAAGCCTGCTAGGACCGGGTTCCTGATTTGACATTGTGCCCTCGGGACGTGTTTGGGTTTCTTTGGGTTTGTTGGTGCCCTCTTCCCTGCCTTTACTTACCAGCTTCCCGAGTTCCAGCTGCCTACTCGCCTTGTGTTTATTTTAGTTGATTTAGTTTTTGCTCTCGTTCAACACTATCGACAGGCATATCTAGGGATGGCACTTTGTCTTTTATGCGCTTTTATCACGGCCTCTTCTTCTCGTCCCTTTGCTTCTTTCATTTGTTCGATTCCACATTCTAACAATTCTACATTTCCAACATTTTATTTCTTTTTCACTTGACTTCTATCGTTTTCTTATTCCGTCGTCATATCTATACAGCATATGGACACAAAGAATTACCATGTCGCAATATATCCTACGCCACACTCTATGTATGTGATACATTCCTGGCTCTATGTATTTCTTCTTTCCTCTCGTGCTGCCATACGGATGCCATAAAACGGCGGGTGCTTAGTGGAGCAGTTGCAATGCAGCGCATGCTGTGAGCATACAATACTCGACACGGGCCTGGGAGACATCGATGTAGAATACATAAAATTATTAGGACAGGCCAAGTGAGCAAGATAATAAGAGGAGACAAGATACAAGAAATCAAAAGACAAGTTGGCCAGGGTAGTAATAACAGTAGCTTGAGCAAGAAGTGGTAGTAGACCCCAAGACATGCAAAGAAACGCATCCAGTTTCCTCTCTACCTGACCAAGTACGGAGAGAAGCAAGAAGTAAAGGAGTTAAAAAGTACAGAAGCATAAAAAAGACTGATACCAGAATTGAGTAAAAAAAAAGATAAAACATGACCACATAAATATATGAGAGAACAAGCACGTAACAAGAACAAGAAGAAACAACCCCTCCAGTAGTAAAGGTGTGCCAGAAAGCAAAGAGCAGCTCCATGGACACCATGGTGCCCCCTCCCTGCTTTGACACTGCGGCCGCTAGATGTTGCCGACTGCTGGGATGTTCTCCAGATCCGCATAGTTAAGCTGGAGTTCACGTACAGTCCGCTCTCTGCGCCAGGTGTTGGTATCCCAGACGATATAATAACCCCGTTCGTGGCTCATACTCAGCACCTGCGGCAGCAGCATGTCGTCCTTGGTCAGCCACAACTGTTGCCTCTTATGCCATCTCCAGTTGCGGTTGTTCCTGTCTGTCAGTATATGTTTGCCGTTTTGTGCGTGATGAAATATAAATAGAAGAACCTACAGTTCGGCAGCAGCGTATTGCTGTTTGACATCCCCGGGGCAGGAATAGAAAATCCACATGAGCGTCTCCTCGTTAAAGCTTGAGATCTTTTCTCGAATAGGACCAACATTCGATACCTTGTAGCACTCGGGCACCCGGAATTTGGGCACTACCGGGCGTGCGGCGTTGCCGTCCGACAGGGAATACGCCTGGGCGCTCAGGGGTCTGCGGTAATTAGTATGTATATCGCATCATATCGTTTTACTCAAAAATGCTGCACCTACTCGCTTGATGCAAGATCGAGTCCGAGGTTGCCGATTTCCAGGCCATGCCCAGACACTGTTTCCCGGTACTCGGGAATGTTCATCATCGCCCGCAAGCCCTTCATGCCCCAGCGATCGCCAGCTGCCATGCCGGTTAGCGGGTCTAGTGTTGACCCTGACAAAGCCTCGCTGTCATCCTGTGGCTTGGCATCGATTGCTACTGCGGCGGCGGCGGCGGCGGCGGCGGCGGCGGCAGCGTCACTGCCAATCGTCCCAATCGTACCGACAGAACCGCGCTGCTCTAGGCCGGCGCCATTTGTTGGCTGCTGCAGTTGTGTTGCGGTTGCGGTTGCGGTTGCGGTGATGGTTGCCGGGCCGGGCGCCTCACCTATTGGCGACTGCACGAAACTCTCGCCATCGGCTTTTTGCAGGGGCGAGTCCTGCTGCAGGTCATCTGCAGACAGGCTTGCCGCTTCTTGTGGCCGTGTGCCGACTGGGGAGCGCACCTCGCTGCCTGCACGGTTGTTGGCCGACAATGCGTTGAGGAGACCATTGCCAACACGGCCGCCCATGCCTGGTTGCGCAGCAGATGCCGCGGGGCCTTGGGAACCGTAGCCAATGCTGGACATGAGATTGGCAGAAGCTGCACGGTCCTGTCCGAGATCGCTCGAGTTGGCACCGCTCCGGTTCAGTGGTGGGAAGTCGTCGATGGTGCCGGGCTGTGATGGCGGCGCGGGCTGGCCAATGGTGGACTGGTTACCAAAACGGAATGAAGGCTGGGCAGACGGCGGCAAGCGGCCCGCAGAGCTGAACATGTCGTCTTGCTGGCCCTGTCCTTGCTGTGAGGACAGGGGAGTGGTGGCGCCCCGTTGTATCGCTTGTGCGCCAATGTTCCGGGCCCCTGCGCTGGACCACATAGATGCCTGGCCAGGGTTGGCTAGTTGGGGGCCGCTCGAGAGTGACGGGAACTCACTAGATATCAGTTAGGACGATTCTTGGACAAGGGGTTGTTGAGAATAAGGCTTATAAGAAGACAACACAAATAGCAACAGCAAGCTAGTCGGGTAAGGGGAGGGGTATATAGACGTTTGTGTAGAAGATTGTGGCTGCTGGATGTTCCCCTTGACGGCAGCGGCGTAGGCCATCTTCTTGATCAAGGAGGCAGAGGCAAGCCTCTGCAGAGCTGGTTCTCTGCAGGGACGCCGTAGTCGTAGTGGACCAGAGTAAGACCCAGGCTCAAACGTCGACATGGTCCACGGCTTTAGTGGTGGGCATGAGGGTAGTGCGAGGGATGAAGCAAGGGAACAGAGACGACGGGCATCTTATTCCTGAGTGGAAAGACAGTACGGATGGAGTGAGGTGGGTGGCAGTGAACAACGGGTGTAAGGGACAGGGAATCCGGGGGGGGGGGGGGGGCGGCAGGTGAGAGCAGAGTGAATGAAAGGTGAGGGCCAGGTGAGGACGAGGTGAGAGTATAAGCCAGGGTGGGCCGAGGTGCAGCAGCTCGAGCTGTCAAATTAAGCTTAATCTGCCTTGGGCTCGATCAACTTGTCATACGTACGAGGGATCCAAGGGCGTGGCCGGCTGTGAACCGCCGACGCTCTGGGCAAAGCTGAGGTTGCCCCCCATCTGCTGCTGGCGGCCGGGCTGGGGGAGACCGGCGGCGGAGCCTGCAGGCATGCCAGAGCCAAACGCCCAGTTTGAGCCGTTGTTTGCTGCCATGTTAGCACTGATTGGGAGGTCCGAGTGGGTGACCTGGTCTTGAGAGTTCTTACCCATCTTGCCGTTGGGTAGGCGGTTGGACACGGCGCGGACCTGTTGTGGCGGCGGCGGCTGCTGGCCGGGGAACCCGTTCTGGAGGTTGCGAAGCTGTTGAGGAACACCTCCTAATGGTGAGAGTGTTAGTTGATGTATGCAACGAGATAATGCCGGCGACGGTAGCTGGTTGTGGGCATGGGAGCTTGGAGCTTGGAGCTTGAGCAGCCGGGCAGGCTGCATCTAGGTCATCGCGCATCGCGCATCGCGCATCGCGCATCGCGCATCGTGCTCGGCCTTTGAACTGATGCAGCCGCAATCGTCTTTGCAAGTGAGATCTCTAAGCAGAGCTTGTTCCGTACCTGTTCGATTCATAATGGGCAAGGTGGTGCTGCTGCTGTTGCTCAAAGAGGGGGGAGGTCGAGGTGAGGTCGAGGTGAGGTCGAGGTGAGGTCGAAGCTGACAGGTCGAAATGCCGTCTCGATTGGCGTCGCGCGAGGCTGGGGTGTAGTGATCTGGCGGGCAGCAAAAGATACGAGTATCGTCAGACAGTCGCTGGGCAAGGACGGGCAAGTTGCAGCTGCGTAGGCAGTGTTCGATGAAGTGCCGGGTGTCGAGGCAAGGGGGGGGGGGGACAGTATGCGAATCGAGGGCGGCGCGTGCTCGACAGCAAGAGGTCGATCGAAGCTGGTACCAAAAAAGAAATCAACGTATATTGGAGACGTTCCAGGGCATTCAAAGCGCAGTTCAAGGTCGCAAGCTGACTGTGAATGGTTTGTGGGGAGTGGACGTGCAGCAGGGCGGCCGTCTCGCTACGATTTGAGGTCCATCGCCATGGAAAAGCAGCCAACAAAGGCCGATGACCTAGGATCCATAAAAAACGCCTGCCCGCGTGAGTGCTCACACTGTGCCTACTGTGTTTACTATTGCTAAGTACTGTAGGGGTAGGGCAGGTGCACCCCAGTTAGCGCCTTTCGCTGTGAGGGGAAACGGGATTGGCCCGTGCACGTCATCACCTCGCCTTGTTTCTGGTAGGCGCGACGAGTCAGCCGCAGCGGCACTGTACAGCACACTGTATATAAGGCATGCTTAGTCATACAGCAATGTAAGCGGTCGTGGAATATGTTTCTTCTCGTCATTTATTTTTATTTTCTTGTTCGTCATATGTGTATTCTTTAAAAAAATACTACATATATAGCTGTGTGAAGTATCCTAATTGCCGCGCCTTTCATAGAATGTATTTGAAGTAACTGGTTGGCTTTGGATTTTCTTTGAATTTGTTTCATTATTTTTCAGTTTCTTTTCCTTTCTAATTTCTCTTATTTGAATAACAACCACCAACTAACCCAGGGCTGCCTTGATGCTGCCTTCAAAGTCAAAATCCCCAAGCCTTCTTCCAATCAGAATCAGCTTGCTCGACTCGGGCGCCGCGGCGTCCGCAGCCTGGCCGTCTGTAGTTGCTGCCGCTTCTTCGGCAGGCGACTGGGCCGGGGCTGCAAAGATCTCAAAGAGTTCCCGCACGCCCTGGACCACCTTGACGTTGCCGTCAGAGAGCACAAGCCGGCCTTTTGTGCGGTGAATTTCAAAGGTCGCCGGGTCGTTGCGGCCGCCCAGCTTGGGACCGCCTTGCACGGGGTTGGGCAGCTGGCTCTCCCAGAGCACAGACCGCAGCCACTCGTCGACCTTGACCACCTGGGCCGGTGTGAGAACGCCAAGGTCGATGGCTTGTGTTGATATCGACTGTGCGTGATGTTAGAAGGGTGCGTTAAATGAACTGGCAATGGGTAGTGGGACAGACAACGTGGTATGATACGGGACGGGTTTGTACAACACGGGGAGGCGAGCAAAGATACAAGGACGAAGAGAAGGATACAAAAAGAATACAAGAAAGAAAGAAAGCCAAAGGAAACAAATAAATAAAAGATCAAAAATAAAGAAAGAAGAAAACAGATGGCACGTACTGGGTCCAAGTGGCTGTGGTATGTCTGGTTGACGGCCCGCTCGACAGCCTCGGCCGTTTCGTAGGCGTGCAGGTCGAGCAGGACTCCCTCCAGCTGCGGCACGGTGCTCTGGGTGGTGACGTAGATCTTGGCTAGGCCGTTGATGGACTGGATGCGCTCCCGCACACGCGCCAGCTCGTCGTCGGTGACCAGGTCGGCCTTGTTGATGACGATGACGTCGGCGTGCGAGATCTGCACATGCGCTGTCGTCATGAGCGGCCCGTGCTCGTCGGCATGGTTGTGCTCGCTAGTGTGGTCGGCGCCCTCGGGCTCGTCCAGGCTGCGCAGGATATTCTTGGCGTCCACGAGCGTGACGACGCCGTCGAGGAAGATGGAGCTGCCGAGGCCGTCGTCCATCCAGAACAAGGGCGCAATGTTTCCAGGGTCGGCCAGGCCAGTCGTCTCTAGCAGGATATAGTCAAACTTTCCCTTTTTTGCCATCAGAGACTCGATCGCGTTGACGCCGGTGTCCCTGAGATACGGTCAGCACAATGCCGCACGTTTCGAGGCGCTTCGAGGCGCTTCGTGGCACTTCTTGACACAATAAAGGGACTCACTTTACTGAGCAGCAGATGCAGCCGTTGCCGACGTCCAGCCACTCCTCAACCGCCTCGCCATTTCGGTTTATTGTCAAGGACTTTTCAATATCCAGGGCTGTCGGGTTAGCTGCGCTCTGATCAAGTGAGGTGAGAGGAAGAGAAGGAGGAGGAGGGGGTGTCAAACTTACAATCACCAAACTCTGCCCGGCAGATGTCAGTATATTTTATTGCTCTATACTCGAAACAACACGCTAGCGTAGACACACTGCAATAGATGAGACCTACCGTTCATAATCACAGCAATCTTCTTGCCATGCTCGGCTGTCAGGATGTAGTTCAACAGTGTCGTCTTGCCGGCTCCGAGATAGCCTGTCCACGTTGTTAGATACCCTCAACAACCCCTGCTCTTTTACAACTCGGAATATCAGCACTCACCAGTGACAATCGTCAACGGCACCCTGGGCCCGCTCTCAACTTCGTCGCCATCGCTTTGCACATCATCGGCCTCCGTCTTGGTGTCGATGAGGACGGGCGGCAGATCGTCGTCGTCTTGGTCCATTTTTGTGCTTCTTCTTTATAAAAAGTCGGGTGCCTGACTGAAAGTGCTGAAACAATAAAACCTTCTCAAAACGACTTCAAGAATGTTTTACAACATTTATAAAAGGCTATATCGCATTGTTGCCTCCCAGTGTGCGCCCTGCAAATGACATCCGACTGCTGACTGAGAAGCTTCCCTGTGTAAAGCCTGCTATGCACGATTATATAATACATGCCCCCCCCCCGCATTAGCGCCTTACTGAGTATGGCAACCGTCGTTGGCTGGGCGGGCCGCGCTAGCACGATTAGTCATTTGTTTGCGTCTGAGAGAGCTCTAAAGTGGGCCAATCACAGGGCGAGGGACAGGGTCCAGCCAGCCAGCCAGCAGCCAGCTACGCATCGCAAACCCCTGGCAAGCTGGCAGGACAGGGCGGGAAGGAACGAGCCAACCTGATTGCGAGTTAGGGAAAGAGGCAGCATCGCCAGCGCTTGCGGACAACGAGGCATCGACCCTTTTTTCCATCTCTCTTTTGTCGGTCTTTTCTCGCTGCATAGCACGACACGCGACCACGCACTGCAGCCAACCCCATTGCCACAAATAAACAGCATTTGATCAGAAGCTACAGGGCTTGTTGCTATTTATAAAACACACCAAATCGCACAACAAAATAGCACCCAACCGTCACAGGGCGACCTACAACAAAGCCCAACGAGAGCCGGCATCGCGAGAGGCATCGACGAGACAACAATACAGCAGCACAGCTTTATTTTCTTCCAGCAGCCCCCCGTCTGCAATGGCGCTCCCGCCGACCTCGCCTCGGCTGCCCAGCCCGCCACCAGCGGCCGAGATCCAGATTGGGCCCAAGTCGCCGGCCATGTCGGGCACCACGCTCGCGCAGCAGCAGATGGAGCAGCAGATGGAGCAGACGATACTCGATGCCAACTCCAAGCGCCGCATCCACCCGGGCACGCGTGCCTCCGACTTTGCCGCAGGGCCGCCACTTGTCCCGCTCAGCGAGGTGCGTCCTGACTATTTGTATCTACGATGCTTCGTGAAGCAATGCTAACCGTCTGAAACTACCAGCTCGACTCTGCTTTCCAGCTCCAGGAACACCTCTCTGCCCTCCACTACCACCACACGGCAAGCAACACACAAGCCATCACCCGCGACACTGCCCTCCTCCTGGCCCAGGCGCCTGCCGGCACCGACCGTACGCTCTGGCTCTACGAGCTGTGCCGCTTCCTGATTGCCCAGTGCAACAGCCTCATCATTGGCTTCCTCTTCGACACGCCCCCCTGCAGCGCCGCCACATGCCCCGAGATGCGCGCCTCCGAGTGGCAGTTCCTTTGCGCCGTGCACGAGCAGCCGCGGTCCTGCTGCGCTATCGACTACTGCTGCCACACGCTCGACTGGGCCGCCAATGTCGTCACCAACCCAAAGATCTTCCCTAGCCGGTTCGCCTTTGCAGACCAGCACGACAAAAACGCCGCCATGAAGAACCTCATCAACGTCTTCCGCCGCTTGCACCGCATCTTTGCCCACGCCTGGTTCCAGCACCGCGGCGTCTTCTGGTCCGTCGAGGGCCAGACGGGCCTCTACGTCTTCTTCAAGACCGTCTGTGACATGTACGACCTTCTCCCGGCCGAGAACTACAAGCTACCCCCCGAGGCCGAGGGCCTCGACGCGTCAGGTTCTTTTGCCGGCAGCGGCGCTCTAGAGATTGACAGCAAGACTGGCGCCAGTGCGGATAGCACTCCAGGCCTGATACCAATGGCTGCGATTACAGAGAGAAATGGCATGGGCTTTACTGCTGGTGTGCTCAACCACCGGCCGGGATCAGGCACCAGCGGCGCAGGCACCAGCGGCGCCGGCGGCCTGGGCACCGAGCTGCTCTCCGGCGAAAACTCGATTGGCCGCACCAACACGCGGCGGCACATCCGCAGCAGCCCGTCGACAGGCAGTGCTGTGACGACTGTTTTGGAGCAGGATGAGGACAGCAACTCGTCATCATCACCCTTTGCACCATCCCGGCCGCTGACTATTCTCCAGCACGCAGACCGGTTGTCCACACCAGTATCGAGAGGGGCAGCAGTCGTGCCGCCGCCGGCTCCCACACCACCCACTTCCCAAGAATCCAGCGACGCATCTGAGCCCAAGGCGTCGGTTACTGAGGTCGAGGAGACGGAAGCCGAGGAGGCAGAGGCTGTCGAGAAGCCTGCTATTGTTGTCGAGGCTGCTACAGAAGAGGCACCAAAGGAAGATGTGTCAGAGGCATCAGAGGCACCAGCGGCAGAGGCAGATGTAAAAGCAGAGGTATCGACCGGGAGCATGACCGAGGAAGTGCCAAAAGCAGAAGACACGCCGGCTACTACCAAGGAGGAGCCTGTGACGGAAACTGCTGACAAGGATGACGAAGCCGAAGTCGAAGCCGAAGCAGCCGAGCCAAGCTCCGATGAGTCTGCCGAGGCTACCCCCGAAGAGACAGGGGAGGAGGCTGAGAGGGCAGAGGAGGCAGAGGCAGAGGCGGAAGCAGAGGCAGAGGCAGAGACAAGCACTTCCGACGACGCAGCCACCGAGGACAAGTCCACCAGCGACGACAGCCCTGCGGCACCAGACGACAAGGAGGAGGCCGGCAAGCCGAGTACCACAGCCGAGGCCGAGCCCGCAGAGGACTAGAAGGGAGCGGTATCTCAACCTGGGTGGCAGTGGTAATGTCGGGCATTTATGGGATGTTTCTTTTATTGTCTTTTTTATTGGGAGTTTCTCTTCTCTTCTTTCTGTTCTTCTCTCTTATTTCTAAACTGTCGTTTTATCACATTTTACTGTATCCATAGACATCGGCGTGTTTGCCGTTCATACTATTTGAATCTAACATTTTTGGTCAATATTGAAGATGTCGTGGTGGTATCAAAAGAATAATACTGGCCGTTGTTGAAACAACACGTTGGTTTTGGGAAAAGAAGAAAAGTCAACTTGAAATGCTTCTAGATCCCAATCTGTATTATTATTTTATACATAAAAACACAAAAAAGTCAAGCAAAATCATACAGATAAAAACAAAGCCAACAAAAAAACCAGAAGTATATCTGACTATCACATACACCCTCAACAGCAAAAAGAATGGTCCCGGAGAGGCTCGAACTCTCGACTTTCGCATTTATTTCTCGTAGAAGAAATATTAGTACGATGCGCTAACCAACTGCACCACGGAACCCGTCGTCGCTGTTGTTGATGACGCTCCGGGCCGGATATAGAGTATTTGAAAGCCGGTGAGACAGCGACCGGCAAAGAGCCTCTATTGCAAATACGACAGAGGAAGCACTGAAGCAGCACTCTGTGAAGAGCTGGCGTGAAGGTCGATACTCAAGGTACGATTACATAATCACATCAACCGAAAATCCAATTCAACAACTGTTGCGCGTTTTGAAGAGTCTATTACATCAAAATATAAAGCACTGCTCAACTCGATACTCGACTTCCCGCCGCCTTTGCTGTCGCTGCCGATGCTCTGGCTTCCCTGAGATGTATACTTTTGATTTCCAGGATCGAACGCCGTGGCTGTAAATGCAGTAAAAATACTAAAAAAATAGAGGAAACGTAGAAGAAAAAACAAGAAAAATATAAAGAAAAGAAAAGGATACAAGAAACTTGCAACATCGAATCAAGACACAAAAAGACAAACAGAAGACACATAGAAAACAAATAGAATCAACAGATTCACCCGGATCCAGATACGCACACATATCAACTAGCAGACAAGATTCCTCTAGTCATCAAACTTGATGCCGTTGCGGGCGTTGGTGTCGATGAAGCCACCGCGGTAGCTGCCCTTCTTCTTCTTGTTCTTCTCCTTGGTGAAGCCCTTGCCGCGAGTCACAATCAGGTCCTCGTGCGCCTTGCGGCCCCAGTCGTGTGTGTTGAACTCGTTGGATGAGAAGCGCGGGTCGACCCACGTGTCCTTGCTGATGCGCGAAAACCGCTCGCCGGGCTGCTGGGGCTCGTTCTTCTTACCGCGGTTGTTGAGCTTCAGGGCCGGGTCGGGAGGGAAGGGAGGGAACTTGGGCTCGTTGGCGGCCACCAGGCTGGGCGAGGCTTGACCGACAACAGTGGCCGAGGTCTCGGAGCCGTTCTTCTCGGGCGAAGCGAGGCGCTTCTTCTCCTTCTTGGTTGACTTCTTGGCGTCAGAATCGCTATCCGAAGAGTCGGACGAAGACGACGAGCTGCCGCTGCTGCTGCTGCCAGACTCGGGCAGGGGAACGTTGGCGGCGGCTGCAACCTCGGACGCAGCGTCGCTATCAGAGTCGCTGTCGCTGTCGGAAGAAGAGTCGCTGTCCGAGGAGTCCGACGAGGAGTCGGACGAGGAGTCAGACGAAGAATCAGACGAGGAGTCGCTGCCAGAAGAAGAGTCAGACGAAGACTCATCAGAAGAGCTCTCCTCGGAGCTGCTGTCAGAAGACGACTCCGACGAGGACGCCTCGGAAGACGACGACGAAGAATCCTCCTTTTTGGTCAGCTTGGCCTTCTTCTGCTTGCGCTTGTCGTCATCCGACGAGTCGCTGTCGGAGCTCGAGGAGTCAGACGACGAAGAGGCAGAGCCGGACGAAGAGCTGCTCGATGACACGGATGCCTTGCGCTTGCGCGGGTTGGGGGTGGCGGCAGCAACGGGGGCGGGAGAAGCCTTCTTGGCCTCGGGCTTGGCAGCCTCAGTCTCAGTCTCAGCCTCAGCCTCAGCCTCCGAATCGCTGTCGGAAGACGACGAAGACGACGACGAAGAGCTGCTGCTGCTGGACGAGTCGCTGTCAGAGTCGGCGTCCTTCATGTCGACGTCACCAGACTCGGCCTTCTTTGTCTTCTTAGCATCCTTCTTGGTATCCTTCTTGGCCTTGGGCTTCTCCTCCTCATCGTCGCTGCTGTCGCTGTCGCTGCCGTCCTCCTTCTCGTCATCGCTCTCACTGCCGCTGTCGCTGCTGCTGTCGCTGTCGCTGTCGCTGTCGCTGTCGCTGTCGCTAGAAGAGCTATCGTCAGCCTCGGCCTTGCCCTTTGGCTCAGCCTTGGCCTTGTCAAAGACACCCTCCAGGGACTGGCCGGCAGCAGGCGACTTGGGCCAGCCCTTGGCCTCGCGCTGCTGCTTGAAGGCGTTGTGGGCGTCGGGGAAGTCGTTCTTGGACAGGAACGTCTCGACCAGGCCCAGCAGCTCGGGAGCAGGCGACGCAACCTCGGCGGCGGTCGCCTTCTTGGGGGTGCTCTTGCTGTCCTTCTTGGAGACCTTCTTGGACTCCTTCTTGGAGACCTTGTCGCTCTTGCCCATCTTGTCTGTTTGGGGGGATGTGTTCGATGCCGATGTGGCGTTTGTAGATGTCGGTGTCGGTGTCGGTGTCGGTGTCGATGTCAATGCGACGGCAGGTTTCGAGAATAGCCAGGCAGGGGGGGCGCCGGACATGAAGACGAGTTGTCACGGTTGGGTTTGTAAAGAGGGAACCGGAAAGGAAATTAGAAACACAAGAAAATGAAGAATTAACAAAATAGCGGCTAAAAAGAGAAAGTCGAGGGACCAGGCTGGGAAGTGAAAGTTGGGTATATTGGGCACTTTTTACTCGGTCGCTCCTTCCTCTTACACTGACTGGTCGCAAAGGAAAGAGCAGAAAAAAAGATGGTTCAACATGTGGCAGAATTGTGACAGAACGGACGCTGCAGGGTAAATTTTTATTCACCGCCCTGGCAGAAAAAAAATAAGAAAAGATTTGGGGAAATTTTTTCGGGTCGAGGCTGGTCTAAGATATAAGTGGGCCCTACATTGTAAGTCCGTAATCGCATCGCATCAAACGACGATGTCAATCAAGATGGCAATCGACAGACTTGTACCGATGAAATGAATGCCAATAATATATACTAAAGTAGCGAATTCAGTAATACAGAAATTGGTTCCCTGTCACATCAGATCTGGTTGAACTTGGCGGTCAAACGCGGACTGTATGTCGCTGCCGTCGTTGGTATTAATTCATTTATCTTTCCTCCCGTTTCCAGGATGGCGTGTGCTCTGGTATTATCCTTCGAGGTATTCAATAAGTATTATACGAGCATTCAAACGAATGAAAGATTGGGTATATCATACATCTATGTTATGCAACGACTAAGGGACAAACGAAACAAACGAAGAAATACAAACAACATTAAACGTAAATTAAATAAAAATAGATTTGCCGAAACTAAAAAGAAGATATATCGTAATAATAGCCTTAATCATTTCGAGACCTGGGCGCCAGGCACAGTGACTACTGTTGGGCGGAAACCGATGCCGGGAATGCGGCTGCGCAGTGCTAGCGACGACAGCACCACCGAAATGGAACTGAGTGCCATGGCCAGCGACGCCCACACCGGGTCGAGGCGCACGTGGCCTGTGGAGGATGTCCGGATAGGGTACAGCGCACCGGCAGCAATGGGCACGGCGACCACGTTGTACACGAGAGCCCATCCAAAGTTGAAGGCGATCCGCCGGAACACGGTGCGGCTGAGCTCGAGGAGAGTGACGACGGACTGCAAATTGGACTGCACGAGCACAAAGTCGGCACTGGAAATGGCCACATCCGAGCCCGAGCCAACAGCAATACCAACGTCGGCCTGCGTTAGAGCAGGAGAGTCGTTGATGCCATCGCCCACCATGGCCACGACAGCGCGACGGCCATTGGATGTCGACTGCGGCTTCGCGGCATCGGTCTTGGCCTTGACTGGCCGGCCAAACATGGTCGTGTGCGCCTGGAGCGAGGACTGCAGATACTGGATCTTGGCGGCCTTTTCGGTGGGGAGCACTTCCGCAATCACCTGGTCGGCCGGGATGCCCAGCTGCCGGGCCACAGCTGACGCAGTCACCGCATTGTCTCCGCTCAGCATGTAGACAGTGACGCCGCGAGCCTGTAGTGCAGCAAGAATAGAGGCAGCCTCTGGGCGCACAGGATCGGCAATGGACATGGCTGCTGACAGGACCCAGCCCTGGATCTCAGCACCGCCGGCATCAAGTGGGCGCGTGGCGGCTAAGGCTACTGACTTGGCCTCCGTCTTCCACTTTTGCAGCAAGGCAGCAGCGTGGTCCGAGACCGAGACGGCATAGTCCTTCATCAGCGCCTCGTTACCGACAATGATCTCAAATGACCGGTCGCGGCCAGCCTGGTTGTTGTAAGTAGCCCGCATTCCACGGCCGGCGATTTCCTTGAGATCGTCTGCCTGGCCGCGGCGGCTGGAGGCTCCATCATCGGCTGAACAGAAGTTGACAATCGCCTTGGCAATAGGATGCCCGCTGTTCTCTTCAACGACCTTGAGACCGGCGAGCAGATCAGACTTCTTGTTGGCTGAAGCAGTGTCGGAGCTGACAATCTCATTGCCCGCGCTGTCAAATACGGCAGAGTCGGTTACAGTCGGCTCACCACCCATTGTGAGGGTGCCGGTCTTGTCAAAGACAACACAGTCGATGCGGCTGGCCTTTTCAAAGGCTTCGCCACCGCCCTTGGCAAGAATGCCGTACTTGGCAGCCATACCGCCGGCGACAAAGATGGCTGTTGGAGCCGCAAGGCCGAGGCCACAGGGGCAAGCAACGACAAAGACGGAGATGGCAAACTGGAGAGAAAATGCGACCCAGCCACCAGAGCTGACGTCGAGGTAGTGGCCCGGGATTCTCCCACTCAGGCCGAGAGAGAGCCAGATAACCCAAGTCGAGATGGCCACCAGTGTGACGACAGGGACAAAATATGTAGTCAACAGATCGGCAATCTGCTCCATGGGTGCACGCTTGGTCTGCCCCTCGCGCACGACAGCTACAATCTGGTCCAGCATAGAGGTGCCCGATGTGCCCGTGACACGCACAAGCACTGGCGCGTCCTTGTTGACAGTGCCCGAAAACACGGCGTCGCCCACGACTTTGGACACGAGGCGAGACTCGCCCGTCAAGCTTGACTCGTCAAAGTTGGTGCTACCCAGGACAATGACACCATCGGCGGGCGGGGATGCACCATGCAGCACCCGCACAACATCGCCAAAGTCCAACAGGTCAGCCTGGATCTCACGGCCGGTGGAGTTTCCTTTGCCCTTCGCTTGGACGACCGAGTTGACAGACTCGACAGTCTCCAGGACCTCTTTCTCCTTGCGAGGGGCAGGCACATCCTCGACCAGAATGGCAGTGGTTGGGCGCAGCTTGCCGAGCATCTCGACGGCATCGCCTGTGCGGGACTTGCTGTAAGACTCGATGAGGCGGCCGCACAGCAGGAAAAAGGTCAAAAAGACGACAGAATCAAAGTAGAAGTTGGTGTCGCTGACTTCTGTGGCATCGTGTACTGCGGCGGCAATCATTTGGCTGACACTGCTTACAAAAGCAATGGTGGTGCCCAGGCTCATAAGCGTGTTCATACTGCCAAAGCGGTAGAAGCGTTGCAAAAATGGAGTGCGGCTGCTGCGTCTCCAGAGTGCGCGGATTTCCTTGACTGCACGGACATGGAACATGTCGGCGGCAAAGAAGTAAACGGGCGTGGCCATGATGAAAAGGGCCATCTGGGCACGGCTGATGCCAGAGGTCCAAGGCATCATCATAAACATGCGGACGTGGTTGCTCGACGGTAGCAGCGACATGATGACAATGCCAATAATAAAGGTTGGGATGGAAATGATACCGGTGCCGATAACGCGGTACATGATCTGGCGCTGGTGCTTGATCTGAATCATCTTGGAGCGCTGCTCCAGTGTAGGAGGGTGGTGGATGGTGGCCGAGAGCGCATTGTCGCTAGCCTCGATGGCGGCCAGGATGTGGCGAATTGTGAAGGCGGGCGCTTCCGGGACATATTGGAGCTTGATAATAGGCCGCTGTGGCGTTGGTTTGGTGAGAATCTCGAGCGAAGGGCGGCGGAAGCCCTCGAGACTGTGCGCGATGCGGTCAGGGCAATGGCCGCAGTAGAGGCCGTCAATGTGAATCTCGACCGTTCTCTCGTGCAACAGAGCCTCCTCATTGCGCGCACCATTGTTCGCGCCAGGATGCTGTGCAACACTGGGCTTGGGTGGGTTGAGACACACGACCGTGTCAATGGTGGCGTCGTAGCCTAGATCTTCAATAGCCTCGACAATTTCGGCTTCCTTTGACTTGTCGTCGAAGTCAACGGCAGCGCTGTTGGAAATAAGATTGACAGTGGACTTGACGACCCAGTCCTTGTTCTTCAGACCATCGACAATAGCATTGACGCAAACTGCGCAGGTCATGCCGCCAATAGCAAGGTTGGCGCGCCAGATGGGCCGGTTGGCAGGCGCGTCTTCGTCCTCAACCATCACAAATGACTTGCTAGCCATGGTGGGCGAGTTCAGGGCTGTCTTGGAGGAGCCAGCGGTTGATGTTTTTCGCACTTTGGTATTGTTGGTGTCACTGCTGCCTCTCCTGCTGCCAATATCTTCCTCGTGAAGGGTGACCTCGTCGGCAATGTCGCTAGACTGCTCGTCGATGGCCTGGTGGTGTATTGTGGATGGCGTGGGCTTTCCGTCGTCCCGCAGCTGGCGGCACTGCTCGCAGTTGCTGAGATGTGCTTGTGCAAGGCGGTCTGCATGAGAAGAAGATCGGTCCCGGACACTGCGCGGGCCGCTCATCCAGCGAACAAGAGGAGAGAAACCCCAAGAGGAGCCCGGGGTCGACTTTGACGGAGATGCCATGTCGGGGGTATCTATATCTGCGTCTGCAGTAGCCTTTCCCTTGTCCTTGTGGCTGCCGGCCAGTGAGTGCTGGTCGTCTTCGCCCGCGTCGTCGTCTTCGTTGATGTCGCCAAGGTGGCGTGTTTGCGAGCTGGATGTGGGCTCGCCAATGGTGGGAGAGGCCAGGTCGGAGTCAAATATGACGTCTCCAGTAGATGATGTGACACTGCAGATATCGAAGCCAGCGTCAACAAGAGCATTGACCATGTCACGATGGGAAGCTTCGGGGTCGTGTTCCACAGTAACGACGGAGGTGACGATATTGGGAGATACCCAACGGATGTGGTCGGGGCAGGCCTCTTGCAGGGCTTCGCGGATGGTGGCGACGCAGGAAGGGCAGTGTAGATTGCCGACGAGAATAGATGTGGTGACGGCATGTTGGGCAAGAGGGCGAGCAGCCCTGTTGAGTGACGGTGCCATGTTGATATAAATATATGCAGACCGAGTGTAAACAGGGAGAGGGGTATGAAGAATGTGGACGAGACACGGGGTGTGGAAGGGAGAGTGGTCTGTCAGAAGGGGGTGTGTGTGTTCGATTGTTGACTGTGAAATAAGGTAATCAAAGAGGCAGATCGCCCGGAGGAGACACAGCTGGGCCAATAAACAAGCGTTGTCTTGTTAATCTGGGAGTGTCTCAAAGCCTGCCGTTTATCGTTTCTTCTTTGGATGGCAATATCGGCCGATTGGATTTGAGGCGTGTCGGGGTCAAAGTGAGATGTACAGCACCATACACACAACCCAGTACAGCAGCAAGAGCCCGGATAGCACGGCGTCTGATAGTTTTCGTTGTGCTCGTGTGCGTCCCGCTACTTTGCGATTCTTGTTCTCCCTTCTGCGGTGCCTTTTCGGGGTTTGAAATCGCAATCTGTGACAGCCGAGGGCGGAAGTGGCAAGCTTGCGCTGTGCTGCTGAGAGGAGCTCTTGTCACTCGATCTTGGTTCGGATTGCCGAATAGATGAAACAATCGAGGAGAAGTGAGGACGAGAGGACAGGTGGTCGCTGTCGGGGACGGCAGATATATTGCGCGGAGGAAGAGGTTGTGCAAGGAATGCCGAGATGCGCGCCGAGAGGGTGTACCTTTCAGTAGAGGAGTAGAGGGATGGAACAGTGAAGAATGCGATGTGAGGATAATGACGGAAGTGCAAAGAGAATTAGGGGAAAATATGAAAAAGAGGTAAAACAACCGAAAAAAAGAAGAAGAAAAAAGAAACAAAAGAATTGCAACGACAATCACAAGTGTTGTAGCTACAGCGGGCCGAGGGCGGCGGTACTCTGATCTGTAGGACCCGAGGATATCAGGCTGAATATGCCAAGGGTGTAGCGGTGATAGAATAGATTAGACAAAGTGAGTCAAGCTTTCTTGAATTGTGCAGATGATGCTTCGATGTTGGTTTCCGAGATCCCAAAGAGGTAATGTCGGAGCGAGATCGCGACACTGTAGGACGTCAGATGGTAGACAGTCAGTTGACTGGCAATGGAAGACCGGCACGAGTGCTGTCTGCTGGGGAGATGCCGTGGATATAAGAAGATACGAGTTGAGGGTGGGAGAGAAAAAGAGAGAGAGGAACTGAAGAAGAAGAAAGAGAATGGAATCGCCAGCAACGTAAAGGCGTAGAAGTAGTATTTGATTTGAAATCTAGGGTATCATCAGAAGAAAAAAGAAACTAAGAGAATGACGAAAAGAGCCAGAAACCGGCCTGGACGTGGGCGCTGCGACAGAGTGAATGGCAAAAAGCGCGCGGAAAAGCGATAAGGACGAAAAAGTGAGGTTCCGAAACAGTAGCTTGTGAGCGTTTTGTGCGTGGATGTGAGCCAGTCGATGCCCGTGAGCGGTGGGGAGGCAAGAGCGACGACGTCAACGGGGAAGGAGCTATGGCGGGTGGTTGTGTTGTTCTTGCCCAAACAGGCTTAAATTTCATATGCTAGGCAGTCGCCGCACAAATCGCGCCTGCGTTTTACGGAGGCGAATGCCACTTATGCCAAGTGCGCACGGGCGACCATTAGTCATCGCGGTCATGCGCCCAGACGCCCCGTGGCCAGGCCAAAGCCGACTGGACGCACAAAACACGCAGCATTGCTCGACTCTTTATTTCGGGGTTCTCAAATATTTCAAATCGCAGTTCAAAAGCAATTACATATGTTTGATTGGTGCTAGATGTTCGCGCGGCCCGTGTCTCTCGCAAATTACGATGCCCAAGCCAGGGACGATCTTCAGGACACGACGCTGGACAGAGGGAGACAGAACAGGGAGATGGTTTGACAGAAGAGGAAACAAGACAGGAATGGGGTATTGGTAGCAGAAAGGACACGGGCCTGGAAGTTTGGCTTTGTCCCTTGAGCACCACACCCGCCCATGGACAAACAAGCTTAAACCTTGATTAACGTTGTAACATGGCATTCTCAGGGATGTGCTCACGCTGCGCAGATGCTGCGAAATGCTGAAAATACCGACGTGGACCGTGTTCCTGGAGATCAAAGTTCACGCAGAATACGATGTAGTCTCGGGTTTATGTCTATGTTTGTGCTTGTGCTTGTACTTGTGCTGCGTGTTTCGACTGTCTGATCGCGTGCCAGTTTGTCTTGGGGCCGTTTGTTTTGTTCCATTTGTTTTGTTTCAACAAGACTCGCCCCGGATTGTCCATGTATCTCTCCAAGCAGCCTCTCGGATTGTGCCCGTCAGTAGAAAAGTAAGACATGCATTTAATGGTGGACGGAAATAAAGAGAGCCAGGCTTGATTTGCTCAAATATAGACTTGCTTTGTATGTGGAAGTGTGCGCCAATCCACGACAGCGCTCAAGAGACACTACGCGATGCATTATTGAGTGTACTTGTAATCAGCTGCCGATAGAACTAGAGATATATGCAGACTTTATAGGATTACAGACCATTTGGTTAGCATTGATATTGGGCGCGTTTTGTTGGCCCGACTTCTGGCAACCTCCAGATCATTTCCAGACAACGAATAATGAAGCCTTGCGATAGACTTTGTCCGACTATGTGAAGCTTAAACGCCGACAATAAAACCGATAATTATGTCTGTACTTACAGGCTTGGTTAAATGGAAACCAAGCCTTGCCCAAGTGCCGGCCGGCCAATTGCAGTCACGAGTAATTGCCCCAATTACATCAGAATATTGATTTAGCGGACCATAGGCCATGCACTTCTAACACTGATGAATGTTTATACCCTCCGTCATCTACGTTGACAAGAAGACGTCTGCCAGAACCCGTCGTCACAACTAACATTGTACACATATCGTGTTGTGTGTACAGTACCACCAACACAAACTATTTTAGCTACATAGTACTACATTGTACAGCCTAGTACACAATGTACAATCCATGCCGTTGTCGACGCGATGCCTGGCTGCGATCTGCACTAGTCAATGCCGTGCCATGCATGTCATGTGCACCAATATGCACCTGGAGGCACCTAGATGCATCTTGCGACAAGAAATGCATTTCATACACACCTGGAATCCCACAAAACTATGTAGAAATGACCTGCGATAGCCTACCGGTGGTTGTCTTTTCCCAAGGCGTGTGGTACAGACAACGCGAGGCGACCCTCCCCACCCACCAGGCAGCCCTGTTGACTGGAGTTTCGGCCCCCATTCAGCTGCGCAGTGCCACCATGGCACACCACACAAAGCTCTCTACTGTCATAAACCTGGCTTCCTCTCAAACCCGGATGGAAAGACTGTTGCGACTTATCCACTTGCCGGACCTCCTCGTGATGTGTGGCAAGAATCGGCGTCGCATATCATCTCGCCTATGCATTAAGACCACGTCGATGCTGCAGGCAATGTGGTACTGGTGTTAACTGTTTATCGCAGAATGATAAATGTTTTTTTTTTCTTTGGAAAGACAAATATATAATTTAGCAATGGTGAATACGCCGATGAATCAACGCAAGAATGCCGTTATTGTAGACCGTGTAAGTAGCGCGTGATAGATCACGTGCGATAAGAACAATCGATGCTCCACCGAGTGAGCTTTTATCAGCTCTCGTCCGATCTCACGCCATGCTCCGATCTGACCCTGTCATCGTCGACACGCACAAGCCATCCGCAATGGCCTCAATACGCCCAATATCAAGCCGAAGCTGCCGCTTTGCTCGCCCAGTACTGGCAGCATCCTCATACACAGGTGCATTGCCGCCGCAGCACATCCGCGCATTCTCTGTGCTCAACCGGCCCCCTCCAAACTACGAGGGCCATGTGCCGTTGACGCCGCTGGAGAAGGGCGCGCTGACCCTGGGCTCTGCCTTTGGAGCCTTTCTCAATCCCCGCAGAGCTGGTATGGAACTTAGAGTGTCTAGAATATCCAGCATGGCTAAAAACGCACACTAACCGGCAGAGATCTTATCGCAACACTCGGTGAAGTGTCGGCTGGCCCGGTAGCCCAGCGCCTGCGCGACACGATGCTCGGCGACCCGGTCGGTCGTCAAATCCTGCGCGACAAGCCACGCATCAACTCAGAGACCCTCCCCCTCGACGAGCTGCTGGCCATGCCCAAAAATTCCGTGGGCTATGTCTACGGCCACTTCCGCAAACGCTACCACATGTCACCCGATGTGCGCGACGTCGTCCGCTACGTCGACGACCCCGAGTGCGCCTACGTTGTGCAGCGCTACCGCGAGTGCCACGACCTGTACCATGCCGTGCTCGGCCTGCCGCCGCAGTACGTCGAGGGCGAGATTGCGCTCAAGGCGTTTGAGTTTGTCAACACGGGCCTGCCAATGACGGGTCTCAGCCTCGTCGCCGTCGCGCGCCTCAAGCCCGAGGAGCGCCGCCGTTTCTTCACCATATTTCTGCCGTGGGCCCTGCGTAGTGCGCGCAATGCCAAGCCCATCATCAACGTGTACTGGGAGAAGGAGTTGATGACGGACGCCGTCGAGCTGCGTGAGCGTCTGGGTCTCGAGAAGCCGCCCAACCTGCACACGCTACGCAAGAAACCCAAGAAGGCTAGCGCTGTTGTGGAGGCTGAGGCTGTGCCGGCAAAGGAAGCGTGATGTTTTACCTCTGAATTCATGTCCAACTATGTAGTATATTTCTCTGTTCAGCATCTCCATACCAAGTCCAATCTTATCTGATTGAAAGTCGATTGGCGGGTGTGCACGTGACCCGGCTGAGATGCTACAACATACCGATTGCCGAACCGCCGGGGCACTTGTGCCTGGCCGCTAACCCAATACAGACTAGATGCATTGCGTGATCGCAACTCTCCCAATTGCAAATTTGCGACAAAGCCGTCTCTGGTATGGCGACAAGGCCAACGCGCGCAGTCTTGCCCCAGGATTTGGGTCTAAAAGGCCTAAATTGTCTAATGGCGACCCCGGCTCGCGATGGCCGCCGGGCGAATGACACCAATGCGTTAGTGTTCTGCCGGGATACACTGCAGAAAACTCGTCTCTATTGGCTTTTGCCTTCTCGGGATTGGACCACCTCGGCAGACTACAGACTAGACGACCAGAGTCCAGACGACTAGGCTAGGCTGTGTCTTGCTGTTCCTCTACTTGTGTTTTTGATTTCTCTCGTCTGGTCCTATTGTCCTCTTCTTCTCTTCTTCCTACCATCTTTCATCCCTCCCTCATCCTCATCAGCCCCCCCCCCCCCCCCCTGCAACCATCACGATGCAGCTCAAGCACGAGGATTCTACCGGCAGCCCGGCTGTCGACGCCCCCGAGGTCTCGCTCAACCTCAAGGATGTCCCCGTCACGGCCCCCCTGGCCTCCATCAACGGCCCGACCTACGCCACCGCCCAGCTGCTCGTCCAGCAGGTCGCCTACAAGCTGTCCGACAAGATCTTCGCCTACTCCCCCGAGACCTTTGACCTGGACGTTGCTGCCCGTCACTGGCAGGCCCAGGACGAGAAGAACGTCCACGGCTACACCACCACGGTCGTGCCTCTGCAGACCCGTGCCGGTGCCGGCGCCTTTGCTCTCGGCTACCTGTTCTCCGAGGACTTTGACAAGTCCAAGCGCACTTTCCCCCAGACCCTGATCGCCCCCACGGCCAGTCTGCGCCAGCTGCGTGCCTCGCTTGACCAGCTGTCGCTGCTCTACGGTGTCGCCAGCCCCTTTGTCGCCCATGTGGCCGCTCTCGACTACGCTGCCCAGGATGGCCTTGTCAGCGACTACAGCGCCGCCCTGCAGACCGCCGAGGAGCTCGGCCTTGGCCTGGTTGCCAGCACCTCTGCCTCCGAGGCCCAGCACGTTGCTCTGTTTGCTACCCTTGCCGCCCAGATTCTGCCTACCCTGCACGTCTACGATGGTCTGCGCACGTCGCGTGAGACTGTCCGTGTGACCGACGCTCTCAGCGAGGCCCACATTGCCGAGGCTTTCAGCAACCTGGCTTCGCGCGAGCGTGCCATCAGCAAGCGTCTCGACCACGCCGGCCAGATCCTTGAGCTGCTGCAGGCTTTCAACGCCGAGCTCGGCACTGCCTACCAGCCGTTTGAGTACCACGGCCACGACGAGGCCGAGTCCGTCATTGTTGCCTTTGGCAGTGTCGAGGCCCAGCTGGCTGCCCAGACCGTCGCCCGCCTTGCTGTCCAGGGCCACAAGGTCGGCGCTGTCAACGTCCGCATCTACCGCCCCTTTATTGAGGAGGCTTTCTTGAGCGTCCTGCCCGCCACCGTGCGCAGCATTGCTGTTCTGGGCCAGGTCCAGAACGACATTGCTGTTCAGGAGACTGCCACCCAGTCTGTCCTGTACTCTGACGTCTTGGCTGCCGCCACCTTCTCGAGCAAGTGGTCCGAGACCCCTGCCATTGCCGACGTCAAGTACGCCGCCTCCGAGGCCGTCACCCCTGCCTTTATCACCTCGGTTCTGCAGAAGCTTGCTGGCAAGGCCGGCTCCGACACTGACGAGTCTCTGTACACTGTCGCCCTCGTGCCCGAGCAGGCCCAGCAGTACACCTTCTACGACGTCGATAACTCGGTCGCCGTCACGTCGCCTGCTGCCCTGTCGCGCGTCATTGCTGAGCAGCCCGGCGTCAACGTGTCGACCCACAGCACCCACGACAACCTGATCGAGGGCGGTGTTGTGCGCACCGACATTCGCCAGGCCAAGAAGTCGCTGACCGTCCCCTTTGCCGTTGAGGCTGCCGACGTCACTGTCGTCGGCGAGGAGAAGCTGCTCAAGTCCATTGACATTGTTGCTGGTGTCAAGGCCGGCGCGTCTCTGATTGTTCGCCTGCCCAACTTCAAGGCCGACGAGGTCGAGAAGCGCATCCCAGCCGGCGTTCGCCAGGCCCTGTTCAAGAAGCAGGCCAAGCTGTACGCCCTCGACACGGCCGCTGTTGCTGCTGTCGAGGAGCACGCCAAGATCCTGCTGGAGCTGGCGTTCCTGCAGGTCTCGCACCCCGAGCTTACTGTTGAGGATCTGACCCGCCTGGGCTCGGCCATCAACGACGCCAAGTCTGCCGAGGAGGCTGCCGAGGCTCTGGCCCAGTCCCTTGTGGCTGTTGAGATCCCCGAGTCGTGGGCCGAGGTGCCCGCCGACTTTGTCGCTCCCATCCTGGCCAAGTCGCTCAAGGCTTCCAGCTTTGCCGCCTTTGACAAGTCCGAGGTCGAGCCTCTTACCCAGGTCCGTGACTGGCAGGCTGCCGCCAAGGGCTTCGCTTTCAAGGAGGCCTACGGCACCCAGGCCGTCCTGCGTCCTGACCTGACCGTCAAGACCGCCGTCGTCACGGTGGCCGAGAACCGCCGCCTGACGCCCCCGAACTACGAGCGTAACATTTTCCACATCGAGTTCGACCTGGGCGCTTCGGGCGTCACCTACGAGATCGGCGAGGCCCTGGGTGTGCACGCCGACAACGACAAGGCTCAGGTCGAGGAGTTTATCCAGTTCTACGGCATTGAGCCTAACACCCTGGTGCAGGCCCCCACGCGCGACAACAATAACGTCTTCGAGACGCGCACTGCCTACCAGGCCCTTGTCCAGAACCTGGACATCCTGGGCAAGCCCCCCAAGCGCTTCTACGAGCTCCTGGCCGAGTTTGCCACGGACGATGCCGAGCGTGCCAAGCTTGCTGCCCTGGGCGGCAAGGAGGGTGCCGACGAATTCAAGAAGCTGTCCGAGGTCGACACTGTGTCGTACGTTGACGTGCTGGAGCAGTTCAAGTCGGCCCACCCCTCCATCGAGGAGCTGGTGCGCATTGTTGCGCCCAGCAAGCGCCGCGAGTACAGTATTGCGTCTGCGCAGGCCGTTACTCCCAGCCACGTGTCGCTGATGATTGTCGTTGTCGACTGGGTCGACTCCAAGGGCCGCAAGCGCTGGGGTAACGCGTCGCGCTACCTGTCGCTGCTGCCTGTCGGCTCGGAGGTCACCGTGTCGGTCAAGCCGTCGGTGATGAAGCTGCCCGTCAAGTCGACCACGCCCCTGATCATGGCTGGTCTCGGCACCGGTCTGGCGCCGTTCCGTGCCTTCGTGCAGTACCGCGCCATGCAAAAGGCCCGCGGCGAGGAGATTGGCTCCATCCTGTTGTTCATGGGCTCCCGCCACCAGCGCGAGGAGTACCTGTACGGTGAGGAGTGGGAGGCCTACGTGGATGCCGGTGTGGTTACTCTTCTGGGTGCTGCGTTCTCGCGTGATCAGCCCGAAAAGATCTACATCCAGGACCGCATGCGGCAGAGCATGGACGCCGTCATCAAGGCGTACATCAAGGAGGAGGGTGCCTTCTTCCTGTGCGGTCCCACGTGGCCCGTGCCCGACCTGACGGATGTGCTGATGGAGGCCATTGCTAAGGAGGCCAAGGACAGCGGCCGCAAGGTTGACCCTCACAAGGAGATTGACCGCCTCAAGGAGGATGGCCGCTACGTCCTCGAGGTGTACTAGATCTTGTGCTGATGTTGACGATAGATGTGTATTTGCATATGAGCGTGGAAATTCAAAAGTTTTTACTAGATAGACTGATCAGCCATTGAGCACAATATACTCTTGCCTATATTATTTTGGTGATTATTCCATTTTAAATTGCACATAGCTTCGTATAAATTCTCTTGTTTTTATTGTCAACGCAGCGTTAAGGAAACAAATACTAGAAAAAAGCCCAAACCGTACTCTTCTCTAAAAACAAGTAAAAAAATAAGAACAACTAGAAGCAGGCAAAACTTTCAACAAACCATGCCAACAATCGACAAAAAGTTGGGGTCTGTCCGTGGATCGAACACGGGACCTCTCGCAAGCTTAACAACTCAGGGTGTTCCCTAAGCGAGAATCATACCACTAGACCAACAGACCTATTACTAATCGTTGTAAAACGGTGCTCGTGATGGGGTTTCTAAGACCGGTGGCGGAAGGAGCAACCGCACGACTCTGCATCACGGGGAAAGTCTTCATGTAAGCGAGATTTTAGATTTATTATTCTAAACTAAGCAATGGAGAAACACAACATACGTATCAAACAAGTACAGTCCACAAACGGCACCAGAGTTCAACATGTAGATCAGTGCAACATTGTGAGCCGACCAAAGTAGTACGGCCGAGACAGACGCGAGAAGTGATGACGACAACAACAAACGCCACAAAAGGTTCAAAACGTTTAAAAGTTCTTAAGTGGAAATATTCTAAAAAACATAACCGAGCAAAGAAATCTTCGCTAAATTGTAGGCAGCTGGCCAGCCTATCTACCTATCTAAAAGTGGCTGCCACAGCGGGCAAATCGAAATCCTGCCGTATCACTTCTTCTTGGCCTTCTCCTTGTCATCCTTCGGGGGAAACCCGACAACGAAGACTTCAATGCGGCCCATTTTATCTTTGGCACTACTGGTAGGAGATATTTGTTATATTTTGGAGGTTTGGTTGACGCGGAGGTTGCTGGCCTCGTTGTTGTTGATGGTCTTGAGCCATAGAAATGTAGCGCTTACCCCTTCTTTATATACAAACACAGGGCACCTCGTCACTGGGGACTTTTCTGCTAGAGCTCCGCATCATTAGGAGAGCTCGTTAACGCCTGTAGTATAAGCCAACTCGTCACTTTGCTCGAGCTCTAGTCCAGCCACTTGCATCACGACAAAAGCTCAAGCGATGTCCCTGCTATGGGAATGCTTGTCACTGTGAATGCACGAATGGACTACTAACCGTTTTTTCTGTCAAGCTATAAAATTAGATCTTGTCATATAGAAAATAACATCACTTGTAAACCTATTGAGATATGCTTAGCAATTTGAATGTTGGTAATGACGGGAGACACGGGGGTTGTGAGCGGGCTTAGGAGGTGTAGTTGATTTGCGGTCTCCGATTGGCCAGCTTATGGATTTAACACCGAAAAGTGGAGAAAGTGCCATGCTGGTGACAGCACCGGCGGCGATTCGGGGGACAGGCACTTATCCCTGTCTGACGGCATCTTATGGAGCAAGATGCAATGGCGGTCGGGAAAAAGTACTGTATTTTCGTGATGCTGATGGCGCCAAGTTGTGGCCAAGAGCGAAAGCAAGCATTGGGCAGTACGAGAGAGCAAGGAGTATAAGGGGAGGCCAGCCGCCGCCGACGAGGAAGAGAGAGAGGCCTCAGCTTCATCAACACAATCCTCTCAACACATATTCCTGCACACTATACCCCTTCCATATCTATCAGCACTACCATTTTACCTAGCTTTACGTCTTACATCATGTCCACCTCCCATGTTGCAATTATCGGAGCAGGCCTGTCTGGTCTGACCCTGGCTCTGGCCCTCCACCAGCAGGGTATCGCATCGACCGTTTACGAATCACGGCCTGCACCCCTAAACATTGGCGGCGCCGTGATGCTTTCGCCGAATGCTCTGCGTGTCTTGGATGCCCTGCACATGTACCGCATAGTGGAGCCCCGCGGCTACAGCTTCGACCGGCTCGATTTCCGCAATGGTGACGAGCACGTTACCGAGACGTACGAGTTTGGTAGCGAGGAGAAGTACGGCTACAGTGGCTTGCGCATCTACCGCTACGAGCTGATCAATGCTCTTCTGGCGACACTCAAAGACAGGGCCATCCCCATCAAGTTTGGCCGCAAGTTCTCGCACCTTGTGAGCGAGGAGGGTGACGACGGCGTCACTTTTGCATTTGTGGACGGCTCAACCGAGACGGCGAGTCTTCTCGTGGGTGCCGACGGAATTCACTCGACTGTGCGCAAGCACATGTACCCCGATCTCGAGACCAAATTCCTCGGCATGGCAGGCATCACTGCAGCCGTGCCCACTGCCCAGCTCAAGCTCCCAGCGGACGGCACCTACCACATTCCGGTGACCATTGTAACCCCGGAGCACGGCGCGTTCGTGATTGCCCCGCAAGAGGCCGACGGGTCCGAGGTACTGATAGGAAAGCAGCGGCGCGTGCTGGAGAGCGAGCGCGGCCAATGGGAGCGTGCGGCCGTCGACAAGGAAGCCGCCGTGGCGTTTCTGCAGAACGATGCCTCCGAGCACTTCCCGGAGATTGTGCAAAACGCCGTGTCGCAGATTGATCCGGCCAAAGTCAATGTGTGGCCGTTCTACATGGTGCCCAAGCTTGACCGCTGGACATCGCCGTCGCGACGTGTGATTATCCTGGGTGATGCGGCGCATGCAATTCCACCGTCGGCAGGCCAGGGCATCAACCAGGCCCTCGAAGACGTCTATATTCTGGCACTGCTGCTTGGCCGAGCGGGCGAGATTGGCGATCCCTCGTCGTCTCTGGATTTCTGGCAGCAGTACCGCCAGGCGCGCGTCGACCGCGTGTTCGCACTCAATCACCAGATTGATCTGCGGCGGATGCCTGCCGGCGACTCTGCGTTTACGACGGGGGCATTGCGCGAGCCTTTTGACTTGGCGTGGCTGTACAAGCCCGACTTTAAAAAGGATGTCGACGACTGGGTGGCTAGTCAAAAGTCTGCGTAGTCAAATTTACTTATCTTTTTCCTTTGTAAAAATGAACTCATTTTAGTATAAACGTGTAACATGATAAGACCTGTCAAAGTCAACTGTGTATCGCCTGGCCTCCTTGAAAATGGTGTCGCAGCCGACTGCCGTTTGGTTTGTGTCAGATTAAGACAAAAGAACAAAAAGTAGAGACAAAATTAGACCAAAAGAAAAGACAACAAATAAGGAAGACAGGCAGTGACAAAGGCACTGTGAATGACAACTGGCAGCTACTATTATTTGGGGGCTGGATCATGCATCTCGGCATCTTTACACGAGCTAGCCGCTTGATGCATCCATGGATGGCAGTGCGACGCCATTCGCCTGGGCCGTCATAGTCGGAGAATGAATCACCAAACAACAGACAGTGGCAGAGTGAAGGATGGATGCCGTCTGACGCAAGCTCTTATATATTCATGTACATTCACTTCCCCCGAGTGGGACACAAACAGAAAAAAAGGTGACGAGTCAGCAGCCGTGCGAGTGAATACAGCACAGAGGCAGCCAGCCCATGGTACGGATTCCAGAGATATATATCACCGTCTGTGCGTGTGCATCCTGGCCGCGTTGTACCGTGTCAAGAGAAAGTACAAGCGATGAGGACAAATAGTAGGGCAATAAATAAAAAGAAGCAAATCGAGGGGGATTACGAAGATGCCGAACCAACAGAAGAAGCAGAAACAGAAGCAGAAGCAGAAGCAGAAACAGAAGCAGAAGCAGAAACAGAAGCAGAAGCAGAAGCAGAAGCAGAAGCAGAAGCAGAAGCAGAAGCAGAAGCAGAAGCAGAAGCAGAAACAGAAGCAGAAGCAGAAACAGAAGCAGAAGCAGAAGCAGAAACACAAGCGGAAGCAAGCCCAAAATCAGCAAAGACAGCGCATGTCAAACGGCAGACACCGAGTCGACGGCGGCGGAATGTTGCGCATCCTTCCACCGACAACGCGGCTACCCAGCACGTGGACGACCATCACAGCGAGTGTAAGCAAGCCTAACTTCCTGCCCGTGGATCGCCACATCTAACAGTGATAGTACATAATCAAAGACGTCTTTCGGCTGCACACACTACTTGCTATCGGAGCGGGTATGCAGGCCGCTCTCTGCATGGTAGTGCCGCAGCCGTGGTGCTATATGCCTGTCATATCGCTGTTGGGCTTCTCCTTGGTGACGACGGCGTGCCAGAGCACCGCGCCGCTATTGCCGATGGCGTCTTGCAAAGATGCATACATGGGCGAAGTCATACTTGGCCGGTCGACCGCCATCTTGGGCAGAGCATCAGGGAAAGAAAAAAAAGCGGGAGCCCCGGATGCAGAGAGAGACGGCGGTGTTGTTGTTTTCCACTTCGGAGCACGCTTCAACCACCCACTAGGACTGCTGGCACCCGGCGGACGAGACATGACGATGCTATTCCGGGCCACAATCGAATCTCTTGAGGATGACCGGGTCAGGGGCGGCGTCAACTTTGGATTGCTGGGTGCAAACTTGTTTCGAGGCAGCGAGCGCACATCCAACAACACCATCTTCCTCGCGCTGTATTTCCGGGACGTCGACGGGCTGCAGAGATTTGCACGCAGCCCTGTCCACGAGCAGGCATACCACTGGCTGGACGGAAACCGCCGTCGATACCCGCACCTGTCGGCCTTTCACGAGACCTTTTGTGTCCCTGCCGGTTGCTTCGAGAGCCTGTATATCAACACGGCGCCGATCCTGCTTGGGAATGCATTTGTGAAGCAGAGTGACGATTTCGAGTCGAGCGACGAATGGGTCAACTCGCTGGTGGATGCAGGCGTTGCAAAGTTGCAGACTATGAAAGCACGGATGAGATATCAAACATCAGTTTGACGCCAAGCTTCCGGGGTGCATTCAGTCAATACTGTGTACAAACAGCCATGCCAAGGCCGCTGGCAATGAGCGACCGTAAGCTGACGATCTAATTCGGATCTCTTTGTTAATTCGAGCAGATATCGACAGTGTTTGATTCGGGTTATTTGTTAGTTTTTCATTTGAAAATCACTGTTAGATTACCCGTTTGCTTGAGATCACCTTCGACCTCAGGAACGAAGTCTTCTCGAGCAGAATCCGTCTGCCAAGTGACCTGTGACACTCTGCTGTAGGGGCAGCCGCTATGTCGTTTCACCAAAGGCGCTTTGATAAAAGAGCACAGCTGACTGCCACTATGGAGTAAGAAAGCCCAGAACCACTACCAACTCCAATGGCCCCTATTGCGATCCATCCCCCATACGAGAGTTTGTTGAAACATTTCGACCTGGCACTTCTTCCCAATTCCGCAAAGCGACTTTGCGAATCCTACCCCGTATTAGCTTTGTATCGTCTATTCGCTGTATTGATATGTTGCAACGTCCTTGTCGAGCCTGCCAGACAGTCGAGTTGAGCATCGAAACAATTAAAAACACTGGGCAGGATCGTCGCTGTTGTTTCGTGAGAAGACTGATAGGATATACCACTGTAGGCAAATCCACTTCCTCTTCTATATAGAATTGGCACTGCCTCTTTTTATTTTCGCGTCTTTTTACTTTCGCGTGGGAGATCCTCGCCTTCTGGCCAACATCATTGTCTCACCCACCTCACTTTCGCATACACAATGAATTTCTCAACCGCGGCGCCGGTAGCCCGGTCAGTACCATTGTCCGATAGAGATGCTTCGCAAGAATCGGAAGTGGCTGTATCTCCTGTGTGGACAGTCCCGAACGCCATGCAGAAGCCATTCACGACAACACTGCGAGAAGGCGACTGGGTGAATCTGGAATGGGAGGGCGGCACCACCAACGACACAGTGGACCTCTGGCTTGCCTCCTCGGACTTTGCCAGTTTCCATTTTTCGCAGCTCATCACCAGTACGTTTAGTGTGTATGTTTCCGACAAACGAAAAGCAGGCGTCTAACCAGAAAAGAGCAGATCAATCTCTCAGCCGACGGCGAGTTCAACTGGACGGTTCACGTGCCGCAAGCACAGCTCGAAGCCACGCCGCAGTACACCCTGGCGTTCAAGACGGCGCGCTCGGACTTCCAGTACAACAGCAGCGATCCCGGGTTTCCGAGTCCGGGGCTGGTCATTCTGCCTCCTGGAGTTGGCTTGATCAATGCCACTAGCCCCGTCCATAATGAAAAGGGCCACGAGCACGCCGATGCAGAGAGCGAGAGCGACGACGAGAGTGACAGTGGAGATGATGGCGAGAGCAGCGACGGCGACGAAGAGAAAGAAACAGCCAGCGACCTCCAGGTGTCGGCCAATGCTACCTGCGGTGGCAGTCTGACCTGCCTCGGCTCGTCCTTTGGCAACTGCTGTTCGCAGTTCAGCTTCTGTGGCGCATCATCTGCGTACTGCGAAGCCGGCTGCCAGTCTGGCTTTGGCGAGTGCGACCCAAACTTCTTGGATGTAGCAGCGGCGGCAGCGTCCAACAGCACCGACCTGCCATCACATCCCCGCCTGAGTGCGGCGGCGACAGCTGGTGTGGCGACGGGCATCAGCGTGTCTGCTGTCGGCATGGGTATCCTCGCCTGGTTCTGGCTGCGGCGTCACAGAGAGAGGCAACCACAGCGGACAAGGACCAAGCAGGCGCAGATGAGCAGGTACTTTGGCCAGAGCGGTCCCGGTGACGGCGCCGATGAGCAGGGCGCCTCCATGGCCGAGCGACTACCGCCCTACCCACACAGCGACAACGCCTTTGGCTTGCCAGCACCAACCAAGGCATACTATGCAGGAGCTCTACCGCCTGTGAGATCAACTAGCTCAAGGAAACACGCCAAAAAGCACTCCTACTCTTCGTCAGGGTCGTCAAGGTCGTCGAGGTACTCAATATCGTCGTCGCGTCGCCAGTCCGAGATCTATGAAATGCACGGCGGCGAGAAGCCTTATGAGTACGGCCGGTCTCCACCGGCAGAACTATATGGATCGTCTATCAAAGAAGAAGCCATCTAATCCGTCTCTAGTAATAATCATAATATATACTTCGCCTCCTCTGTTGGTAGTTGGCTCATAGTGAGATTGGTGTGTGGTGTGTTTAGTTTATGTAGCGGTACGATCAGGGTATTGAGCGCTATATTTAGCGCATCTTGTGTAAGTGACGCCTTCTGGCTGTGTTACTCTAGCTACGACAGCGGGAAGGACCGTACCCACATGCCCGATTAGGAAAGTACACACAAAAATCGACCTCGTGACAAGGCTATCAAAGAAGATATAACGTGGCAAGCCCATGTTTGCCTCGACAAGTATTGTTGCTTTCCCGAGATCCAAAGAAAGTTGCGTGCTTTTGGATAGAATACTCTGCGACTGACACGAAAAAAAACAGATGAGCCAACGGACTACTCCTCATATGACATGGAGAGAAAGGCCTCGCAGACCTTCATTTTGAGGCCTCGTGATACCTATTCCAGGCTGCTCAGCACCGAATGTCATAAACAACCACATGCAAGCTACAAGAACTGCTGAGAAGTGAGCAATCTCATCATCTAGCCAGACAAAGATTGGATGCAGCAAAGGATGAAGGCGAATTTACGTTGAAGCCCTCCTTCCGTGGCTATAAAACAGTCGGTCGCTCTTGCCATCCTGGCCCTTCTCTGCTTCCCTCCTCCTTCCCTCCTCCTTCCCTCCTCCTTCCCTCTTCTCTCCCTCTGCAACATATATCTCCTGCCAATCCCCTTCTTTTCTTCCATCTCTTCATCCTCCCATTTTTCTTCATCCCCTTGCACAATCTTCATCACTTACCCTCAACCCTAGAATCTACCAATATGTCTTACGCTCTCGGATTCGCAGCTGTTGCTGCTCTTGCCGGTACTGCCCAGGCTGTCACTGCTGCTGTCGCTGCTCCCCAGGTGGCCGCCACCAGCGTCATCTCGACCTCCGGCATCCCAGTCGCTAACACCACTTCTGCTGCTGTGTCTGCCGACTTCCTGGGCGATAACTCGAGCCTTGTCATCTCTGGCGATGCTGCTGATCTTTTGATTGCCAACGACGGCCTTACCCTGCTGGCCACCAGCCACGACATTGCCTATGTCGACGGCCACATTATCATCACCATCCCCAACAAGTATCTAAACAACGCTTCCAAGATCCTTGACATGGTCCAGACCGAGATTACCACCCTTGGACAGCTCGTCGGTTAGTTACAGCCCAAGTTTTCCTGCGGTTTAACATATCAAGTTTTAACTAACCTACGTATCTACAGGAACCATCATTAGCAACCACACCCTGCCACAGTTTACCCCTGAGCATGTGCAGCATATTGTTGAGCGTGTGTCCGGCCCCGCCACTCTGGCCCACGAGGCTATTCTGGCTGCCACCCACGTCGTGAAGCACCTTGGCCTGAAAATCAAGACCCCCTCCGACCTCAAGCAGACCGCCTCGGACCCTACCTGTGACGGTATCTGCCTGCTGCTCAAGGCCAACAAGATCATCACTGAGGTCAACACCTTCTCCAACTACCTTGCCGGAAAGGTCGGCCTGGAGCCTGTCCTGGCTCTCGTCAAGCCCATCGTCGACGCTGCTGAGGCCCTCGTCATCCAGCTGGATGGCGACCTGCCCACCTCCAACTCGGCGAACTAGGAAGACGACGAGTACAGTCACCACCACCACCTTACTGAGCCCTTCCATCGACTGTTTGCATGTGTGCACCGGAAAGTCCAGCTGCTCGGCTTCAAGCTTGCATGGTTTGCGGCCAGAAAGTACCTAAATCATGTTTACGACTTTGAAGATGCGAACCCGGCCTACCTGCCTTGTTCGTATAAAGACGCCGTCGCAAAGGCTACCGAGTGTGATGCATGCGTTTCTGGTAGCTGCAATTATGCTGGGTACGACGACAGCTCGTGATAGTGTGGTGGTTTGACTTCAGGATTTATCTGTTGCTGATTTTCTGGCGTTTCGGGGTGTGCGTTCTGGCTGGCGTCTAAAATTGTGTAATCTCTGCCTCCCCCTCAAGATGTCTCTTGTTTATTGTTTTAGGTCGGTAAGGTTTCTCTATTGAACATTGTATTCGAATAAGAAATAAAATTACCAAATTTGAACAAAGCTTTATGCAGCGGCCTAGTTTAACGTTGTTATTCCCTATTCCCATCAACCCAGAGCCAGAATCTCGAATGCTGCAACGGCTACATGCAGTCCCAGAGCCATCTTGCTGCATTGCAGGTCTATGCGGCTCTGCTGACAGATGATAACAGGTAAGATAAGTCAAATTAGGTTTCATGGCGGTCTAATGCCGGACGGCTTTTTTTCCCGGCCGATGACTGGCTAGATTCAAGACTGATTATTGCTTTTATTAGAGCCAGGCCGTTCCTGTACACAGCCCCAGTGCGTGCATGTCGATATGCCTGGGTGGATGGGGAAAGCCTGATAGAGTAGATGGACCCAATGATGTCGGTTAAAGTAGATTTAACCTTTGCCAGCACCAGGTAAAATCAAGTCTAATTGGCGCTTACAGGGCCAAGCCTTTTGAATACGTTATTTAGTGGACTGAACCTTGTTTTATTGAATTCGACTGCATGTAACAAGTACAATGTCTTATTCCGGAATAGCATCACTATCAGATGAGTGAACAAAAAAACGGAAAAAAGGAAATAGAAATGAAGACGACAAGTTTCTAACGGTAGTGAGTCAGTCAGAAGTAAAGAAGAGAAACAAAGTCTGCAGTAATACTACGTAGACAGTGATATCCCGGGGTCGATATCCCGAGAGTCGACGTCTCGTATGGACGACGAGCAAGGATGGCCCACATAAGCGTGCGGCTGGAAGTGAGTGTGACAATAAAATGCAACCCAATAATTGGCAAGATTTGGGAACATATTGGGCGATCATCACTCAGTCCACAGTACGAGATCTGTTGTCGACAGGCGAGACAGGCCGACCATTAGAGTATCCTCCCCGAGCAGTTGAGACTCGGGTCCTGCCAAGGGGCGAGAACAAGGCATGTATGTAATCAATAACGACGAAGTATCTTTGAGCTTGCCCTCAGTCGTCGGGTATTTGCTACATCAGGAGCAACGAGCAGCAGCTACACAGATAACCTTAAGCTCACCATTGTAGTCTGGTAGCTAAGAAAGCAAGGAAAGAAATGGAAGAGAAATAGAAACATACATAGTACAGAGTAAAGAAATAGAAAATAGCCTTGCAAGGGCTGTATCGATGTCTTGGCTGCACGAAATCAAGCCACTGTCCAAATTATGGACAAAAAGAAGGTAAGAAAAAGAAAAGCAAAACAGCCCAACGGTACCCCAGTAACTTTAAAGCTGCCTCGGTGTCTTGGCCGACAGACTTGACTCGTTTAGGACTCATCCTTCGAGCCTATCCTCGTTTTCTGTTGGCCAACATGCGCGAAGAGAGGGCACTTTTGCCGCCTTTTGCACCTGTTGCCGACGGAGCTGAATACGATGCACATAGTCAGAAGCGGATATCGACCATGCCCTATCTCAACGCGCATGAGAGGGCAGCTCTTTAAAAGATGCGATGCGCCTTCTTTCTATTCCTAGGATCTGGACATGTATTTTTCTCACAGAAGCCTGCTTCGGAATCCGACTCTATATCAACTATATCCCGCCTTGACACATTACGCTGTAAACGACCACATATAAAGAAACTGGCCAGCACCCGCCCAAGCTATACACTAAGACAGCACCGATTCAACAACAGCTCAGACACCCCGTCATGTCTACCGCATACTCTGCCCCGGTCGGCGGCTCTGGAGGCACGCCCGGCGCATACCCCATTTTCTTCACGCCCGTGGCCGTCACCGTTGCTCGCGGTTTCCAGATCTTCATCTCTCTCCTTGTCATGATCATGGGCGGTCTTTTGATGCACGGCCTTGTCATGGGTCCTTATGCCTTTGGCTTTGTCTGCGTACGTTTGTCTCCCCTCTTTTTGCCACGCATTTCCCTCTCTTCATGTTAAATCGGTATTACCACCTCCTCCATGTCGGACCTCAACGACTAACAGAGCAGGGCTTCTTCACACTCGTCATTTCACTTTATGCAGTGCTCTCTGAAAAGGTCAAGGCGTGCCGTGGCGGCTACAACTACTGGGCTGTGCTGTCCCTCGACCTCCTTATGATCATCTTTTGGCTGTCATCCATGGCCGCAAACGCCTACCTGCGCGGCACCTTCAAGTACGATACCTATGCCGACTGCTACAGCAATGGCGATACCTTCAACTCCAACTACTGCGTCACCTACAAGCGGAGTCTTGCCAAGCGTGCCGCCGTCGCTGGCAAGGTTGCCCTTGCTGAAATGAGCGCCATTGCTGGCCTCTCTGCGCTCAACATGCTCCTCTTTGTTGCGACGTTTGCCTACCTGGCCCACCAGTTGCGCCTACACCGCCAGGCTGTCCAGGGCGGTGTCGCTAGCAACGATGCCGGCGTTGTCGAGATGAAGGGCCAGCACCAGCCTGCACCGTCTGCTCCGTCGGTCTCCAACACGCCGGCCCCGGCTTACAGCAACACTGCCTACAACGCTCCTCCTCCAGGCGCCAGCCTAGCTGCGGCTCCATACGGCGCACAGGCCTACTACCAGCCGCAGCCGGCACAGTCATACGGCTACGCCGGTTCGGTTCCTGTCGCCCCTGCCCAGGCACCCTACGACCCCTACGCATACCAGCCACAGGTGGCTCCCAGCCAGACACCCGCTCCGGGAGCTGGGCCTGCACCAGCAAACCAGCCTAGCTATGCATCTGCGATGGGACCTGTCGGCACTCCGGAGCCATACTACTCGAGCTCAATTGCCTACCAAGGCCAGACGCCGCAGAGCTATGCTCCTCACCAGTAGGACTCGCTGGCAGCTGATTCTTTCCTTTTTTGTGTTACTTCTTTTAGATATGATAATGAACGTTTTACTACGGCAACAATCATGAACCGCACTTTCCAGAAGAGGATACGTCCTACTGTATCAGTGAAGCCACGTGGGGAGTAGTGTAAACATTGGCAAAGGGCAAAGCAATGCGCTCGTAGAAGGAGCGATGCTATGCCACGTGCGTTGCCAGTTATATACCGGTGCAGATGTCAACCTTTCACGTACGGCCATAGATACTGGAAAGCACGGGATCCCGTCCGCTCTCCCCTAGTTAAACCAGTAATCGGCGGATTAGTAGTTGGGTCGGTGACGACCAGCGAATACCCTCTGCTGTACGTTTATTTTTATTTATCTTTTTGCTCTTTTGACCTTTTGAAGTCGATTCAACACAACAATTGAGCATCTCCAGTAAACAAAGAGACACGACGATGCGCCTAGAAGAGGCAGAAAGAAGATGATCAACGGTCTTTTTCTATGCCGCCGCGACCCAAAATTATCCTATAATAAGATTCACGACTTTGCATACGATCGACTATACGACATGCTCACCGTACAAAGAATACAAAACTTGATTGCAAGAGGAAACAGAACGGTTTTGACAGTTGCAACCACTGCTGGTCGACAATAGTTTGCACGCGGTTACGACGGGAGGAAACAAGATGTGATGGAGATATGAATTTTCGAAAGAATATATTTTATCTCTGACAATTTATGCTAGTTTTCCTGGTCATGCGGTCTTCCGTCTACGATTCATTATATATTGTCAGCCATATCCTCCATCTCTATGATTCAATGGATGTATCAATTGTAGTGCCATTCTTTTAAAATCTCCAGCTTAGATATCTGCATAATGCTATACCCAGGCAAGCTCGCCGGATATCTGCCACCCCAACACCATCTCCCAATCAGCTCACAGACAATTATACAAGCACTGTGATTTTGAAGTACGGCTAAGATGCAGCCTTATATCAGCATTACTCTAGTAGACCAGCTCACATATCCACATAGCTGTGTTGATGCCAGTGTAGAGGGATACACGCCCTACCCCGACTTACATCACGAGTCAGGGTCTGCCTAAGGTCCTCCCGCCTACGAAGGCCTTTCTTTTGTTGTTGCATCTGTGCTCTCTTTACATATCCTCGCCCGTTGACTGTGCTGATTTACTACTTGAAATACTACCAGGCCGGCAGCGTCCGCCCGAAGCCAGCCAATAAAGTGGTTCCCTATCAAACAGATCGATTGCTGACCTTACATACCGATGACGTGCGCACGTCTACAATGATGAGCTCATACCGATCGTGCTCGCATGTCGACCTTTTTGTGATATCCTGTTTCCGTTAAAGTTTGTAAATATTCACTAAAGTATCCAACGCACTCTTTCTGAACATTATCAGCCAGCAGCACAATGGTTCTGTATATTGCAATTATTGGAGGCGGCATGGGTGGACTCACGGCTGCTATTGCTCTGCGCCGTCATCCTAGCATCTCTGTCCATGTCTATGAACAGGCCACTGAGTATCGTGAGCTTGGCGCACTCGTCGGCCTTTCCTCGAATGGTCTGCGCACCCTGGAGAATATTGGCGTGATAGAGGTCCTGGGCGATGATATTGGCTGGCGCAGTCCCAACGGCGTGCCAATGTGCTTTAAGCATCACCAAAGTAACGAAGTGTTAAGTCGCAACCTCTACCACAATGTGACTGACCGCCGCCACCAGTTCGCTCGTATGCACCGCGCAAAGCTGCAGACGGCTCTACTTACTCACTTGCCATCTGAAATTCTCCATCTCGGCAAGCGGCTATCTGATGTCCAGGTCGATGATTAGGGCGCCACGGCCAAGCTTGAGGACGGCTCGACGGCGCGGGTCGATCTGATCGTCGGTGCCGACGGCATCAAGTCGGCAAGTCGAGCAAAATCAGCTGCGGTGGAGCGGAGCTAACGTCAATTCGAACAGAAAGCACGAGCAGCATTCAAGCCAGTGCACGAATTAACGTGGTCCGGGGATGCCATATTTTGAACAGTTTTTCCCTACGCGCTTGTTGCCGATACTCCCAACACCCCCCAGGACTCTACTCACTACGTGAGAATGGCTCGCTTTGTTTTTCTTGGCACACGGCGAAAGGTCACGACGACTAACAATATCAGCAAAGTCCCCAAGCATGGTTCTTTGGAACCCGAGTCGGTGTGTACCGTGTATCGCACGGGTGTGCCGCTCACACTACTGGAAAACACGACTGATAGGCAGAATCCAATGGATTCAGCGTGACGTGCAGTTACCATGTCGACTGATATGACCCCGAAATCAAGTAGAAGGTCATTGCCTGGAACGCGCCGACAGCCGTTGACGATATTCGATCGGCTTTTGGTAAATTTTACCCGTCCATCCCCGAAATTGTTGAGCGCATCCCCGAGGGTACGCTTCGTTGGTATGACAACGTATCCGGTGCTGCCCTGGATGCATGGATTTTCAAGGGTCGTGTCGTGCTACTCGGTGATGCCGCACACACCCACGGAGGTGCCTTCGGTGCCGGAGTTTCGCTCGCTGTCGATAACGCCTATACGCTCTATCTTGCCATCCGTGCCGTATCCGCAGAAGCTAACCCCGTCAGTGACCCTATACCGTAACCCATGCGCGTGCACTTGACTTGTATGAGCCAACTCGCCGGCCCCGTGCGGTCAAGGTACTCCAGAGGGTGCACGGCGACCGGGCCAAGGCTACTGCACGGTCCGAAAAAGCACATAGGACAGGCACTTCCGAGACGGACGGAGAGATTTTGCAACAATTCGTTGGCCGCACCGATCCCGTGTGGCTCAATGAGCATGATGCTGAGGCAGCTTTTTTTGAGACGCTTCAAGCCAAGGCGAGAGGCCATAAAGTGGCTAATGGCCACCGTTTATTGCCGTCATGGATATATGCGCTTTACGACAATGCTTTGTATGTAGCAGCGCCGACAGCACAGATCGAGCAAAGGCGACCGACCTTTGGCAACTATGGTAGTCCGGCATCACGGGGCCAACAGTCCTGAAGAATTGTTCCTGGCATGCGTCTGTCTGACGATGTACTTTTCCGGCTCTGCCCTTGGTAAAAAGTTTCACTTTTCGATTTCGTGACTGCATACAGCCAGTCACGTAGGCCCTGGTACAGATATAATCAAACTAGGTGGCTGGCAGGCGTACTTTCTCACTAAAGGGCAAAATAGAATTTTTCTAAGCTACCCCTTTGCCATCAGTTGGCCCTAGATGTGGCTGTTGGTTGAGTACGAGAATATTGATTTCATAAGCGCGCATTTATCTCTCGGTGTACCGTATGAGTAGCGCGACCGCGATGAGCAGCGCTCACTGTCTGATATGCGATGAAACTATGTACAATCACTTGGGGGGACTTCATCTTTTCTATTTATATCACCGCAGAGCACAACTCACAGCGGCAACAAAAAACTGTCCGCCGTTAGCTCGCCTCTTTTGTGTATTCCGGATTCATGTCTACTGTTCCGCCGCCTTGAGATTCATAACGTCGACTCTCTGAAGCAGATAATAGCTGCCTTGTTGCCTGGTCCAGTTCCACATGAGGCAACATCCAATCTTCTTATTTGGGCGACTCTGGTATCTCCCTCAGGTCGGTCGTTGCCTCTCTGCATAGCGGTTTTCAGTTTTAAAGTCTTTCAACTTTTGCAATATTTGGCCCGTCCTCCCTTCGACCCCGAGACTATCGGTGACCCCTTGCTTCAAAGCCACGCGTAAACAAAGACGTGATGATAAAAAGAAAAACAAAAACACTATGCCACCGGGATAGGTGAGGTAAAACGAAACAAGACATAGCTAATTAGAGTGAGCATGGTGATTCTCATCGACAATGCTACAATCTTTTTGCCTTGCCAACATCTATCTGATAGATTCCTAAAGGTAGAAACTCTGATACATAATGGGTGCGTAGTCCCGTCATCAAGTCACCGGACCACAGATATTAGCACAGTAGAAAATACCAGGAGACATCTCTCCGCTCCCGCTTTTCATTCCAGTATTTCCGCATTCTCAAGGCCTGGCGAACCTTTCCAGGTCTTTTCATAGCTCACTATGTACATCCGTCTAAAGCATACAGGCGGGAAGAGGCAAGACAGCTCGGTGGCTCGACAACGCTGTTGTGCATATCGGCGTATGCAAAGCCCGGAGTATATTCTCAGTTGGCAAACTAAGTATAGTACGCGGGGTGCTCCTCTTTTCTGAGTGCCAATATTGCCGTTTCTCCAGTATATCCGCACGCTGATCACCGATGAACTGAGCGAGTCGGTGTATCTTGAGCGTCGTCTCCAAGAGCAAGCGAATAAGTAGGGTTAGGTCAGTGCTTCCTCCTAAACAGCAAAGATAAAAACAGTACGTATATGTACACGCGCAAGTATCATAGCCATGTTTATATTTTGTTGATCGCTCCTCTAATCTTGTATCGATACCCAAGTCAGACACTCCGTTCCTTCCCTGTCTCTTGCACCCAGTATGCCCGTCCACCGAGACCAGCCAACCAACGACGTCACCGGTGGAACCACATTGGGAAGGAGCATCTCCCGCAAGCTACCCAAGCAATAGATGACACGAATATTAGACTAGTTTAGGTTTCTGCTTTCTCCTCGATCTCGCCGGCTTCTCCTCTCTCCTCTTTATTTCTTTGTCTCCGTAGAATATTACATAATGCAAACAGCTGCAGAGTCGTATCGATGCTGATGGAGATGGGCGGTGGTTAGTGGTCGGCCGCCCGCTCCCCCGGCCCTGCTGGCAACTAGGATGCGCCTTCCCTGCTCGGTCGGGACGATCTTCTCCACTTGGCAACTGTGGACAGTGTATTGACGACAAAACGCAAACAGAAAGAGCGACTGTAGTTTTTATTTTCCTTTAGATTTTACGCAAGAGGAAGGAGCACAAGGAATATGTGACTAAGCTTCCTTGAATTTATATTCGCATTCACGTCTAAACATGCATATGGCAGACGCCGTCAAAGATGCAAACGATGCAACGCATACAACACTGCACAGCATAGGAGATCTTGCCCAGCAATGGCACCGATTCGTCAATAACAATGGACCCTAACTACGCCGTGGCCAGTACTCGTGGAATACACACTCGCCAGTCCCTGACTACGCTGTTTTTGGTGTATTCCTCAGGTACGGTGGCAAACTGGCAAGGGGGACAAAGCGAAGTGAGAATCGAGGTGAAGGAAAAAGAAAGAAAGTTGCAAACTTGGCAAACGGCGTTCCTGAAGTGCACACTAGCCACTAGTGGCAGTGGTTCTGAAACGCGAATCGAGGAGCTTCCCCAGAGAAAGCAAAGAAACAAACATGATAAAACTCTGTAAGAACAGAAACGAAAACAGACGAATAGATGTGCGAGCCCTATAAACGGAGCTTAGGCAAAATGGAACGCCCAGACAGTTTAAGCATGTAGAATAAATAAGAGATGTGAAAAGTCTTAAGAGTGATTCTCGCAGGGAGGAATAGAGCTTGCAACATTCAAGTGCGCAGACCAGAACAAACTCTACTGAGTAAACATTGTACAATTTGAAACGGAAGAGGGTGCGTCAAGTCAATTGTGGCATGGTCGTCCAGTAGGATTGCAGACTCGATTGATGACTCGAAGACCGGAACTGCATGCTCGCCAATGCAGAGTGAATGTGTGATGTGCAAGGATGCTTCAGACAACTCAGGAGGCAGGAGGCAGGAGGCGAAAGCCCGAGAGAGTGTCAGAGTGTGTTGTCAGTACAAAGAACTGTTCTGTTAAGAAAGCAAGTGGCTAGTGGTGTGTTTGGCCGAGCGAATAGGATGTTTAAGCCATTTCTGTGGCTGGCTGCTCGAGGGAGGGAGCGAGGTAGGGAGATGCAGGGGTGCAGGGCGTGCGGGCAGATGCTGGCTGGATGTCAAGAGGTACTTTTGCTGTAGTAGTCTAGATCTAGAGGGAGTTCTTTGCAGCAAAGACTAGGGGATATGGGAAAAGAAAAAGATGTCAGCAGAAATAAGTACCAAAGGGCAGATGAAAATGAGCATTTAGTTCATGACATGTCGAGTGGTTGTAATAGAGAGCAGTTTCGATAATTGTAACAAACCAGTCTATGGCGCCTCTTGTATCCCATTTCCTGTTTATTATAGTTGTATCAAGACAAACAAGAGAATACAAAACAAAATTCAAGATATCCAAGATAAACCAAAAACAATAATGCTTTAGCACACAAATAAACTCATTTTGGACCGTTAGTATGTGACTTGGATCAACTACACCCGCATGCATGCTCGTAGGCGCACAGAGCTGATCACTGCCTCGGCTGCTACAATTTTAGCACCCGTTACGTTGCTATGCCTTGGATGCTGTCCCTCACGAGATGCACGTCGGTATATCTGTGCATTTTCTTAGTAAGACGAGAAGTGACGTGCCCATTGCTCCTGCCGGCTTTCCGTTGTTCTACATGGTAGCTCCTGCCATTTTTTATTCATGACCACGGGCTTTGTATTTGTGGGATTATGGAGAAGGAAACAAGCTCGATCGCTCCTTCCTCGTCAAGCTGCTATGCACGAGTGTTGTCACTCACTGCATGCAGACTGCTCACTCACTCTACCACTCACTTCCCCCTCACTCGCGCCTGCCTCTTGCCTCCTTCCTTGCTAAGTCTCCTCCTCCTCCTCAGCTATTCACTCGGTACTGCTATGCATTATACAAACACGCACCTACCCTAGGGGTGCTTGTATCCCTCGTTTGTGGTACTTTCCTCGCCCTGCTCCGTCCCTGCCTGCACCGCTCCTTCCCTTTTCATACTTACACGCCCTCCCGCGGCCCCACCCATGCCCCGTAGTTTTTTTCTTGGTAACCGACCTCAACTTACACTCCACCTCGTGCGTCAACATCCAACATCCAGCAGTCGACAGAGAGATGTGAAAATAAGAAAGCAAAATACATGGTTGAAACGCAGGATATCGGTCTGCTTTGTGTTGTTAGTCTCTCATAGCACAGTTTGTAGGAGCAGCGGCGATGTACTATGTAGTTCAGTCAGTCAGGCAAGCAAGTGAAAGACAGCCTCCCGCTTTTATTTTGTTGGATTTTACTTTCCACTGGATATAAATACATAAATAAATGCTGTACAATGTTGCTCCTTCCATGTCCTTCTACCGTCCTGTGAACTCCTATATCAACCCCTTCTCCCTTGAACCTCGTTGCCCTGGATTTCTCTGATTCTTCTCCTTCCTGTCCTCTCTTACCTCCTTCCTCCTCAAGCACAACAGCAAGGTCATCCTGCCACTCGTTGTTCTACATAAGTTGCCTTGACCCCTTCTCCAAAGATTTGCTAGTATTCATCTTGTTTACTTCTTTTCTATCCTCTCGTTTACATCGCTCGCTCGTTAGGCTTCACCATCGTTTACTCTTCGTACATCACATCAACCATCCATCATATTGGTATCCATCTCTACAGCTCGATACTCCCATCACCCGATACTTCCACAACATCAGCATCCATCAATATGAAGTCGACTTTTGCCCTTCTCTCTCTCTTTGGCACCGTTGCCCTCGCCAGCGGCGTCACTGAGGATATTGCTCCCGACGACTCGTACCCCCAGGGCTGCAGCAAAGCTTTCTCCGGAAACTTCCAGGTTACCGTTGCCACCATTAAGGAAGCTGCAAAGCGTGACGTCCACCAGGTAAGCTATCTTGATACCCATTATATCATAGAACATAATAAATCAAGAAGCACAAAATACTAACTGTCCAGCACATGAAGCGTGACACTTGCAGCTCTGACGGCACTCTGCTGCTAAGCCTCGAGGATGGTGTCCTGACCGATTCCAAGAACCGCACTGGCTACATTGCATCCAACTACCAGTTCCAGTTCGACGGTCCTCCCCAGGCCGGTGCCATCTACACCGCTGGCTTCTCCATCTGTGGTAACGACTCGCTGGCCCTCGGTGACACTACCACCTGGTACCAGTGCAAGTCGGGCGACTTTTACAACCTCTACGACCGCAACTGGGCTGCCCAGTGCGAGCCCGTCCAGATCATTGCCATGGCGTGTGGCGATTCTTCCTCTAGTGGTGCGGATGAGTCTAGCGATGGACAGGTTGTCGCTACCCAGGTCATCACCACCACCGTTGTGAAGCCTCTCTCTGACGGCCAGCCCCAAGTCATCACTACCACCATTCCTGTCCCCATCTGCCAGATTGGCGATGGCCAGATCCAGGGCCATACTACCCCTTGCGCTTCCATTACTCCCACTACTTCAGCTACGGCCACCCCTAACACCGGTGTTCCCGTCAGCCAGTACTCGGATGGCCAGATCCAGGTGACCACCCCTGCTCCTACTGCCACTGAGCCTGCCACCACTGCTCCCGCGGCCACTGAGCCTGCCACTACTGAGGTCGCCACAGCTACGCCTGGCACCACAGAGGTGGCCACCACCACGCCCGCTGCCACTGCCCCTGTCGGTACTGCTACTACCCCTGTCGCTTCCGGTTCGTTTAAGACCACGACCTCTAAGAGTGGTAACTCTACCGTCCAGACTTCGACCGGCACCGGCACTGGTTCCGCCATTGTGACGGCCTCTGGCACCACCACCGCCCCTGGATCTAGCGCATCGACCACCTCCATTAGCACCAGCGAGGGTCTGCGTATCTCTGCAGGCTCCGTGGCCGCTGTGGCCGCCAGCCTTTTCGCTGCCTACATGGCTCTGTAAAGAGACTAAAACACAACGCATGACTTTTTCTTCTTTATTCTAATTTCAGCTGCGAGGTAACTTGCAGCCGGGGAGATGGCTTGGAGTATGCACTTTTGGACTGGGTACTGGATCCTCTATATTTCTGCTTTTGTCTTTTTCTGCATCTTGGAACCTTGGTAAAATGATGTATTGCTATTGCGCGGTTTTAATCTTTCGCGTCCGATGTCTTGTGTTTCCGGTTTTTAATGGCGAGGTAGGACACGACCGGCTGGCGACAGGCATTGGGGTCGAAAATGCGCTCTTTTTGTTAGATTTGCATTTATAAGGCAACAAAATAAGTTGCCAAATTAAAATTGTATATTATTAAAACTTATGAGGCCGAGATTATAACTATGCGAAAGAAGGTTCTGAGCAAAAGGTCAAGCCTTTCTAGGTCACGTGATCTCGTGATATCCAATTATGTCATCTTTCTCGTCACCATTTCTTCGTCAACCCAGCCTAAAAGCAATAAGGTAACCTCAACGATTCAGCGACAAATCACGGCAAAATCAACATGGCGGACTACTGGAAGTCGACACCCAAGTACTGGTGCAAGCACTGCTCCATGTACGTTGTCGACACCAAAGTTTCGCGCACTAATCACGATGCCACCGGAAAGCACCAGTCCGCCGTCAAACGTGCACTGCGCGACCTGCACCGCGATCATGAGCGCCAGGAGCGCGATAAGGAGAGGGCGAAGCGCGAGATTGACCGGCTAAATGGCATTGTCGGAGGCGAGTCGTCGAAGCCGGCATCAAACTTCTCAAGGAACCCTGCACAACAACCACAAGCCCAATCGCAGGGCGCTCCAGCAGTAGAGCAGACACAACTCGAGCAACTCGTCGATCTCGGCGTCAGTATACCCGGCGAACTCCGTGGCGGCCTGGCGATGGCAGGAGATTGGTCTGTCACCGAGACACGAATCATTGAAGACCCAGAAACGGCCAAGAAGAACGGATCAACACGCGCGGTCGGAGTGCGGAAACGGGCATTGGGTGACGGCGACGACGACACGCGGCCTGGCGGGCACTCCGAGTTTGATAAGCTTGACGTTGACGCAGCCGTGCAGGGCCTATTTAAAAAGCCGCGGACATGGGGACGCGACTCGCGCACGATTTCGGGCGCAGCAGATGGCGACCTCGACAGTCTTTTGAACAGCGCCCTCAAGCCGAAGACAGAGGTCAAGGAAGAGATCAAAAAAGAAGCCAAAGAGGAGGAAGCAAAGTTCAAGCAGGAGGATAAGCGGGAGGTTGAGCCAGCGGCCACTTCAGATGTCAAAGCTGAAGCTGACGATGAAGCTAAAGTCCAGATCATCGAGCCCCATCAGGCCGAGACTAAAGTAAAACAGGAAGATACGGACGGTCTCAATCTACCGCCGGCACAGCAAGACGCCAAGCCTGAAGAGCCTGTAATTGTCTTCAAGAAGCGAAAGTCAAAGGCGTCACGGCAAAAGTAGGCCCCCAAAAAGGCCTTCACGGTGTATATGTACGATACGGACGAGCCCAATACCCATTTAGATTTATACATTCACAGGCCATCACACATAATACAGTGAGCTCAGCCTCTGCAACTACGTTCTACTTCCATTCGTCCTTGATGAAATCAGCGCACCGCTCAGCAACCATGAGCGTGGGTGCCATTGTATGCGCGCTGGGGATCTTTGGCAGCACACTTGCGTCGGCGATGCGCAGGTTCGTGATGCCAAAGACTCGGAGGTGCGTGTCAACGACGCCCTCGGCAGACTTATTGGCCATGCGGCATGAGCTCGTAAAGTGCAGGCTGGACTGGCACGTCTCGCGCACGTATGCGTCAATCTCTGCGTCTGTCACTGTCTTCCACGTCTTGGGAACCGGCGGCGGTCCTTCTTTAGTCTTTGGTGACGCTGCTGTCGCGATGGCTTCTTGGGTGACTGTGCTGGGGTCGGCAGCTGGTGCTGGCACGGGCGCAGGTGGCCGCTCGCCTACACGGCCCCTTGTGGTCCTGGACAACAGGTCCATGTCCATGCCGGGGGCAAACGTGAGGGCAGTCGGGTAGGGGTAGCCAGAGGTCTCGATAAACTCCTTGGCAAGACGCATCGCTAGCCGAACAGACCGACGCATAGCCTGCCAGCCGGGTCCATTGTCTGCACCGAGGGTGGGATAGTATATGCGGGTATGGGCTGTTGGGTCCATGGCCGAAGCCAGCTCCATGTGGCCATCGACGCACGCCTGGATGAGGGTCGTGTAGAGCGACAGATATGAACGGCCGCTTGTCGGTGACTTTGCGTACTCTTCCGGCGGCGATGTCAGGTTGATGCAATTGCAAGGATTAAGCATGATCTCAACATCGGGTATGTTGGCTGGCAGTGACGCGTCCATGGAGTCGTCTCCCTTTTTGACATTGAACGACTCCGTGTCAAACGACGACGTGCGTGCAAAGACGCTGGCCTCGGTTGTCGGCTGTGCCATGAAGCCGCTGCCAAAGAACAGGTGCTGCAGAAACGTGCGCAGGCCGAATAAGGGCTCCTCTATGAGCCGTTGCGCGGTCTCGCGTACTGGCATATCAATCATGATGGGGATGGCCATGTGGTCGGCAAGGTTCTGGCCAACAGCGGGCAGATCATGCAGACAGGATATGCCCATCGATTCCAGGTGACTGCGGGGCCCGATCCCGCTGAGCATGAGCAGCTGCGGCGAACGGAAAGCACCTGCACATATGATAACCTCGCGGCGGGCACTAGCAAAGACGGCCGGCTTTTTGGCCTTGGCAGAAGAAGCGGATAGATCTTGGATATAGACTCCAGTCACCTTGGAGTTGTCTTCGGACAGCTGCAATTTGGCAGCTATGGCCTCGGTGCAAATGGTAAGACGGCCGCGGCGTTCGAGGACAGTCTGGTTGCTGAGGTAGGCGCGGTTTGTCGAGAGTCGCGTGCCGTCCGCATTGACGGCAACGTCGAGGCGGAAGAAGCCCTGTGCGCTGGCTCGGGGTGCATTGAAGTCGTCCTCAGCAGGCAGTCCCATGGCTTCACAGGCCTTTGCAATGTATGGGAAGAACTTGTAGCTCAGAGACGCTTGGCGCACAGACATTGGTCCCTTGTGTCCGCGGTAGTCCTTGTCTCCGTACGAAACTGTCGTTTCCATCTTTTGGAAGTACGGCTCAACATCCTTCCATCCCCAGCCATCCAGACCGAGCCCATTCGGCGTGCCTGTCTCGGCCCATTCCTCGTAGCCGCCCGGGATGCCGCGTGTCAGCAGCATGCCGTTGACCCGTGACGTGCCACCCAGTCCGTCGGCGCTCACGAGAACCAGGCGCCGGCCATTGTACGCTTCAATCGGCTCCGAAAAGCGGTCCGTGACTCCGGTTGTCCACTTGAAGACAAAGTTCTGGGACAGCAGCGGAATGCGTGACAGCAAGTGGTCCCTGGTGGCGCCGCGCTCGATCAGCAGCACAGAAACATCGGGGTCTTCTGTAAGGCGCGCAGCCATAGCGCAGCCGGCCGTGCCGCCTATAAAATACAAGTTAGATGTTGTGCGGCGAACCTCGATACATAGCAGGGAATTTGGCTCACCACCGACGACGATATAGTCGTACGCCTGGCCCTCGATATCAGCCGCATGGCTCTCCGGGTAGGCATAGGAAAACGGCCACATCTCGACGATTGTTGTTTTCTGATACAGGTGATAGATTAGGGTCGTACTGTTGTGTGGTTGCTGCCCTGTTCAGAACGATGAGGTTGGTGATCCAAGACTCGACACCCCTCACTAGATCTGCGTCGGCGAGCTGTCAGCCGTCTTATGGTGCTACTGCGCAGCAATAAGCAAGCACCTGCATGCCGGAATGGCCAGCGTTTAGCCTTCGGACGCAATCAAGCTACCGTATTGGCCGGCGCGTCTGAATCTCACTTCCATTGACAGGGGCATTTTGCGGTACTGAGAGTAGCTGCTTAGTAATATCGACAGAATGAACGCAATATGAAGGAGCCGCATGCTTTATATTTATATTCTCAAATGGCGATGCTATGTAACAGTTTACTTATTTTCTTATATTGGTCATGGGGTGCGTGAAGACTATGCACTTTTTAATCCGGATTGTAATAGATCTCGTTAAAGTATTCATGACGTCCCAATTTTTTTGTTTTCATTATAAACTGAATTAAATAACAATAATCAACCCATTCACACTGCAAAAATAAACCCTTGCAAAGCATATAAACCATTTATTAATCTCAACTGTAGCCTCGCGAGAATGCCTTATAAACCCAACAAAAATAAACGCGTATCTTCAGCGTCGTCACAATCGTCCGATGTAAGCACACCTTGATAGCAATGTTGAAAAACAGATACCAACTGACGAATAGCCGCCCTGCTAGTTCATGCAATCGCAGCAGAGCAGTCGCTACCCTAGCAGTCAGTGAAACGAGAGATAGCACTCTGGGATGTCTTCCTACAGTACCCCGGCACTGCACCTTACAATATTTCCTCGCAGCCGACCCCGCAAGACGACGCCCAAGTCTAAGCTAGACCGCCGGGAACGGCACGAGATGGGTGCCAAACGAGCGCGGGCCAAGCTGTATTGCCTGTTGCAGCGCCTTCCGGGATTTGTAAGCACTATCGCGAGTATCCTTCCGCCCGGCGATTGAATTCTGGTAAAATCCGGTCATCTGCTGGTAGGCGACGACGGGCTCTCCTGAATTAAGCTGTCATATTTTCCGCATCGAATACCATATAACAAGTATCGAATAGCCGGAGACGGGTCATTTTGACTTGAGTCATTGGTAATGACTACGGGAAAAGGTAACGAAGCGGGCCGTGCCGACGTCGCGGCCCCTGAGACATCTACGCCGACTCCGACGACTCCAACGACGACAGTACCACAAACAACAGCAACGGACGTGGTTGGACCGGTTGAACAGGCATCGCTGAGCCAGTCTCCAGCAAAATGCCCGACAGACTCAAAAAATGTCTTAATCAAATGCCTCATAAACCTCGACTACGTGCCGCCTCGCTGCCGATGGGACCCGGAATCACCACCGGCATTCGGTTGGGGTCTCTGCCTACTGTTCTCATTTGTATGTCTGCGTAGACCATGCACTGTTCCGATTGATGCCGAAGAACAGTCACTGACAAGCAGGCCGGCATGTTCACCGTCAGCAACTTGTACTACAACCATCCCATTCTCAATGTATGATAGACCCGGCTCTGCAGGCCCTGCGGAAACCACATCTAACATCACAGGTCCTGGCCAAAGAATTCGACGTCTCATACGAGACCGCTAGTCAGATCCCGACACTGATGCAGGCCGGCTATGCTCTGGGCTTGATGGGCCTTGCCCCTCTTGCCGATATCGTGCGTCGTCGGCCATTGACGCTGGCTCTGGTCTTTATCACGGCAGGCGTCTGGCTCGGCCTATGCGTGACGAGGTCGTTTACGGTCTTCCGCATTCTGTCTTTTCTTGCTGCCATTACCACTGTGACACCACAGCTGATGTTGCCGCTGGTAGCGGAACTTGCGCCCCCGAAGCGCCGGGCCATGATGATCTCTGTCATATTTGGCGGCATCTTTATGGGATTATTGTTTGCCCGCATCATCTCCGGAGTTGCAACCGAGTACACCAGCTTCCGAACCATCTACTTTGTAGCCCTTGGCATCCAGTACCTTGTTTTTGTGCTCTTGTTCTTCATGCTGCCCGACTATCCGTCCGCCAACCCCGAAGGTATCTCGTACTTCCGCATGCTCTTTAGCATGGTCCGCATCGCCATGCGCCAGCCGCTGCTGGTCCAGATGAGTCTGATTGGCTTTTTCATGAACGCCGCTTATGTCGGCTACTGGACCACGCTTACCTTTTTGCTATCTTCGCCCCCATTCAACCTCGACACGCTCGACATTGGCCTGTTTGCCCTTATCGGCATGCCGCCCTTCTTCGTCAGCCCGCACCTGATCCACCACTTGACCAAGTACCTGCATACGGCGTATGCATACATCATTGGCTTGACGATCGCCATGACGGGCATTATCATTGGCACCTTTGTCGGTACCTTTTCCCTTGCTGGCCCCATCATAATGGGCATCCTGATCGACATGGGCCTGATCTTGAGCCAGACCGGCTGCCGCACACGGCTGGTCACCATCGAGCCCAAGGCGCGCAATCGCGTCAATACCATCTTTATGGTCTCTAGCTTCAGCGGCATGCTGCTGGGCACGTCCGTATGCAACAAGCTATATGCCACCGGCGGCTGGCACTATAGCGGCTACGCAGGCATTGCTTTTGTCGTGGCCGCGCTCGTTGTGAGCTTTGTCCGCGGCCCGCACGAAACGCGCTGGACCGGCTACCGTGGCGGCCGGGGGATGTGCTCGTCGCTCAAGGATAATCGCAAGGCTGAAGCTGCAGACGAAGCTACGGCACCGCCCGATGAAGAGCAGGCCCAGAAGTCTGGATGATCTTGTAGATAAGGTTTTGAGTATATCGAGTATATCGAGTATATTGAGGATGTACCTCTACATGGCTGTACATGCACGATACTTGCTATCGCAACACCACCGTTGAACTGAAAGATGCTTATCAGATCGTCCATGATGCATCACTCGGGTCCTTGCGACCATGTATATTTGCTTTAAATCTTTTACGCATCCCACTCGATATACTGGTATTTCCACCTGGCATGCTGCCGCTGAGATGGTTGTCAACACCGGGTGGATGTTCATTAATTCGTGTGACTGTCTTACTGCAAACCGACATACAAGACTCTACTTGCGATGCTCAAACTTACACTTCGTGGACAGTTTAAAGATATGACATGATCACATACTCACATGTATTTTTGCAACACCACTACTTGATAGACTTTCCTGAACTGGCTCGGTGGCATTTATACCAAATCGGCAGGTACGGACCGCTGCTCCTTCTGTTCCCGTGTCACCAGAGTGATGACACTTTCCGTTACTGGCTATACAGTCCTCCGGAACGGAAGGTGCGGCAATAAGCTCGGCATGTAATATGTAATATAATCCACGCTCGGGCTTCCCAACTGCCGTTGACTATTGGGCGGCAGGAACCGTCGGCAGGCCTTTCCTGTTGTGTAAAATCTTGAGTATTTTAACGGAGTTATGGAATAAGTGGTTCCTGGAGGACTCTAGCAGCGCCATCTAATCTGATCTCATCTTCCAGCCCCCAACAAACAAGCCTCTTTCTGTTCCTGTCTATCTTATCTACCATAGCTCTCCTATTATTCCATCAACTCCTCGTACGCAATTAGACATCTGCATCTTCTAATCAATAAATTGCCTTGCCCACCGACACGGCACTTTATGCCGATATGCTCCATCGACCCATCACAGACATCAATATCTGACGCGAAGGGATAAACATTCGACTGACAAGTGCTTCATGACGTTTGTCAACAAAGGGACCCAGTTCAGAATGCACGTTTGCGTGTCATCGTGTCTTTTTGGCTTGCAATTTTTACAAATTTTTACACCGCGTGGCACGTCTTTCATGGCAGGCCCTTGCCACATGCAACTCACCGGCAAGCCAAGCATCGTCAAGTGAGCCCTCATGCTTGCATCGGACAAGTATCGCATATACTGCGCCTGAAATCGGAACGAGTGTGCCTCTCTGCTTTCCGCATGCGCCGCAATGGGGCCGGCCATTTGACATCAGAGTTTTTCTCGTGTAAGCCTTCTTGCTATTTCTGCTATGTCTGATAATTCTGCTCAAAATAGTGTTCGTGCTGCTCCTACTGCGACTTGCCGAAGTCGCTTGCCTTGCCGCAGTGTTTAATTAATTCATCGTGATGGATTATGTATAATGATACGGGTAAAATTGGCCTCGTCTTTGTTTTTCTTCTTTTTTTCGCCATCCTCGCGCTCATCTCCCATGCATGCAACGTCAGTGCTCCAGCATCATCTCTGTGTGGCATCTTGCCGGGCTAGAGGGACGAAGAGGGGAGCATGAAAAGTCTTCAAGCATCCTGTTATGGTGCCATGGCTCCTTGCAGGAAAGTACCTCGACATCATCGACGACGTTCATTGCCAAACAAGGAAGCTGATCCAGAAGGCCAAGTGTACAAACGACAAAATGCCGCCCCCTGAGCATATGAGGATGGAACTTGACGACAATAGAGGACAATAGAGACAATAGAGGGTAGTTGCGGGAGCGAACTCTATTCCACCACTTGTGTTCGAAACAAACTTCTACTTATTGCCGACTAGAGTTCAATTGTTGGAGTTTATCGTTCAACTTTGTTGCTGGAGTCTGCTGCTAATCAATCTCTCTAGTGTCTGGGCATTTGTGCCAAGACACTCGCACCGAACCTGGACCACGGCAGTTTTCCAAGCTTTCCAGGCTTGTTAACTCTTTTTGAAGCAAGCTTCCAAGCCAGAAGACAAGTACCGGTACTTGAAAAGGATCTTATGGCAAACGGGCACAAAAGTTTGTACAGGGATGGCGAATTGAGGACGAATACGACACTAGGGTTGCCAATCCTTCTCGACGCGGGCCACGTTGGCACTGATGGGGCCCCAAGCCCCGGACATCTTATCAGATCTAGAGATAATGCCGACATCGCCTGCTGCTTTTTTCTTGTGCCTCTCGTGCAGTGCTCCACTCTGAGGAATCTCTCGGAACGTCTGTCGGCTCCCATGGAAGACCTGGGCGAGACGGGCTTATTGTTCCACGGTTGTCACGGCCCATACGATGGAGAACGATCGTCAGGAAACCGACAAAATGGCACGCCAGAGAAGAAGAAGAAAAAATGAAAAGAACAAGTACTGCTATGTACAGGTACAGGAGGGCAAACGGGATGGGGCAGGGTTGACTGTACATACAGTAGTAGGATGACGAGGGGCAACACGGAGGAAAAAGAAAAGAAGGAAGAAACAAAAAACCTCAGCACTCGGTACTACGGGAGTACCTTGACTTTGACCATTGTATGCCGGAGCTAATACCTAAGCTTGGCCAAACACGGCCTCGTTCTACGCCGGTCGACACCCACACGGCTCCTGTCTATCCACTCAAGTTGACTTTCTGTCTAGCATTGCCGCTTCATTGGCATATGGCCCCCGAAAACTTGAGCAAGCAGGCCAGATTCACAGTTGCAGAGCCGAAAGATTCTTCCCATTAGGGTCTGCGGAGATGCACTGCACCAAGTCCAGAGTAGTCCTCAGGCCAGCCATCCTCTAGCAGGCTACACCCCTGCAACGGGCACGGCAGACGAAGGCGGATTGGACTGGCTATGCGTGAACCCACAGACCTTTTCACACTTGCAAAGGCAGCGAGAAGGCCGGGGGAGCTGGCTGTGGATATGGAGTGAGTGGGAGATGGAGATGGAGATGGAGGTGCTGGAGCCAAATAAGGGCCGGCAGTCGACAACGCCTCTCCAGATTGTCCGACGCACTCCGTACGTGTGCGGCGTAATGTGCAGGATCCATTTCCCATTCTCCATCCATTGAGGCATTGAGACTGAGCCATTGAGCCATTGAGCCATTGAGCCATCGGGCTATCTTCTAGCCATATTTCATCCATCTCGACGCCCTGCATCGTGGCATGAATTCCTCAAACGGGACCGGCAGACATCTACTCCTGCGCCTTCCTAATCAGATGGTTCACTCGGTGTCGTTTATGTGCTTTTGTGGGTGCCGGTGCATCCCTTTTGGAGCGCCTGCGTCAAGCCAGGTAAGCTGGTTGGTGTTTGCATATGACCGTGCATCACCAGAAAAACTCTGTCTTGCATGCTGCACCGCCATGCAGCGATGGGTTGATTGATTAGACGCTTTATCTGCATTAGCAGATTTATCAGATTCTGCTTTGGCTTTGTTTTTCTTCTTCTTTTTTCTCTTTTCTCTACTCTTTTGATTTTATCTGATGATTCCCAATTCTGCTCCGAATTGATGTGATTTATCTTTCGAAGTTTTGAGGGTTTATCTGATTTTATCCATCTCGAACCCATCTCATTTCTGGGTTATCTGATTTTTATCCGACTTTTATCAGATTTTTTATCTGATGTACTCTTAGCGTCGTTCTCTCTCTCATTCTACAAAGTGTGTATGTACAGTACTTTGTCCAAATTACGCAACTTTCACCCCTGCTCGCTTCTGCTGAAATCCTTCCTTTCACGGCAATTTTCAAGATTTTTATCAGATCCTTGCATTGGGTTTTTTTTTTCTCTTTCGAATTTTTCTTGCCAGAGTTTCATAACCGAGGAAGTGCAAGTAGTCAAAGACAACGGGCCTTTCACTTGATATCCAGATATCAGAAGCCAGGACTTGTCAAAAGGCAGACCCTGCAAGTTCAAGTTGCAAGTATCTACATGGTATATGCCCACATTTTCGGGCTATTGTCCTGCTACCTCGCTACTTGCCTTTCTGTCACCTCTACTTTCACGCACTTCCACGTATGTACTTTCACGCGCGGGTGGGCTGTTTTGTCTGGGCTCTGTCGTGATTTTCAGATACATTGCTCCATTTGAGCGATCTGTATCCTACGCTGTGCGCCACTCCCACACCCTCTTGCATATGTTTGGTCAGAGTTACATGATGGAATAACGCGAGAGCATTGTTGAGCATTGCATGAAACAGCGTTCTCGTCTGACAGGTGGCATAGTGATGGCAGAGTGGTGGCAGAGTAGTGGCAGAGTGGGATGGTGGCAGCAGCTATGTCTTGTGTCTTACATTAGGATGCATGTGCATTGCTGGGTGCTACCCTTGGCCCGGGAAAAGAGACAATGCACAAGCGATGCTGATTTGTATTACTCTTCATTCATCATTTCTTCAGCACGACAAAGCGCCAAAGCCAAGAACGCTCACCACCTCACCACAGCCGGAAGACGCCGCACCCTTTGCCTGGCAACTATGCGACTATTCGTACACACAGTATGTACCTAAGTATGAAATAGTAGAGCGGGCCTTTCCTCTAGGAGCTCCATCGCAACAACGTCACTAGCGTCATACTGAGGGAGGGGGGGGGGTGTCGGACAAGGAAGTAAAGAAATGACATAGTGACACGAGATGTGCATGAAGACGTAGACCGGCACAGAGCTTGTAATAGTGAGAAACTTATTAGCAACAGGATAAACGAAGCAACGCCTCATACAGCATACAGCATGGCGATCAACACACCAAGACAGCAGCAAGAAAAAATCAATATAATCGGAAACCCAGAATGATCGAACAATCAAATAATCAAATGCTCAAATTAATAAAATCAAAGTAGCGCGGGGTGGGACACATCAGGAAGACTCCGACCTGCCTCTCTGAGCTTATTCCTTATTACAGGACTCGGGCATATCGGTGCCAGATGAAAGTGTGGCTTGACTTCCTTGCCAGGTTCTTGACTTAATAACTTCTTACTTCTTAACTTCTACTGTGGTCGGCCCAGTTTCTTGTTTTGCCATTAACACGCAACTCTTTCAGATCACTCTGTACCAGCCAGTCCCAGTCATCTCCAAACTGCACTTATCAGTACACCACATCTACACCATGACTGTCAACGGATACACCAACGGCCACACCAACGGCCACGCCAATGGCCATGCCAATGGCCATGTCAACGGCAACGGCGTCAACGGCGTCAACGGCGCCGCAAACGGCCACACCAACGGCAACGGTGTTGCCACTCCCATCAAGGTTTCTACCTCTAACAAGTCCCGTCTGAGCCCTGTCGACCCCGAGGCCGTGCAGGACCTGATCTGCGTCGGCTTCGGCCCTGCCAGCTTGTCGGTGGCCGTGGCTCTGCACGACGCTCTCGAGTCTGGTTCTCTGCAGATTCCCCCCAAGGTTCTGTTCCTGGAGAAGCAGCAGCGGTTTGCGTGGCACGCCGGTATGCTGCTGCCCGGAGCCAAGATGCAGATCTCGTTTGTCAAGGATCTTGCTACTCTGCGCAACCCGCGCTCTGCCTTCACCTTCATCAACTACCTGCACAGAAACGGCCGTCTGGTTGAGTTCACCAACCTGGGCACTTTCCTGCCTGCTCGTACCGAGTACGAGGACTACCTGCGGTGGTGTGCCAGCACGTTTGACGACTCAGTTGTCTACGGCAGCGAGGTTGTCTTGGTCGAGGCCGACAAGGAGGCCCAGGAGGCCGGGTCTCCCCTCACCACTTTCCGCGTCACTGTCCAGAACGCAAAGACTGGCGTCCAGCAGACGTACCGCGCACGCAACGTGCTGATGGCCACGGGCGGCAAGCCGCGTCTGCCCCCTAGCATGCCTGCCGCACACCCTCGCGTTATTCACTCTTCACAGTACGCCCACCTTGTGCCTACCATTCTGACCAACCCCAGCGCCGCCTACCGCGTTGCTGTTGTCGGTGCTGGCCAGAGTGCAGCTGAGATTTTCAACAACATCCAGGTCCTGTACCCCAACTCCAAGACCTCTCTGATTATGCGCTCCGAGTTCCTGCGCCCTAGTGACGACTCTCCTTTGTAAGTTCCTCATTTCTACTTTTTTCCCTCATTTTGTCCAAAAACAACTACGTTGTACTAATTAAAAGCGTCAACTCCATCTTCAACCCCGAGTATGTCGACAACCTGTACCCTAAGCCCGCCAGCTACCGCAAGAACATTCTGGACGAGGCCCGCCCGACCAACTACGGCGTTGTTCGTCTCGAGCTGATCGAGGCTCTCTACGAGCGCATGTACCACCAGCGCCGTGTTCTGGGCACGGACGAGAGCCAGTGGCCTCACCGGATCCTGGGCGGCCACCACGTTGTGAGCGTGACGCCCGATGCGGAGGACCGCCTGCGCGTCGTTGTCGAGCCTGAGCTTGAGGACCTTAGCAAGGTGCAGGAGCTTGATGTGGACCTGATCATCTGCGCTACCGGCTACCAGAGAAACGCACACCTTACGATGCTCAAGGGCCTGTGGCCCCTGCTGCCCGAGACGCCAGTGGGCAAGGCGGCCGATGACGCACAGGTGGGCATTGGCAGCTGGACAGTGGACGAGAAGTCGCCCAAGGTTCTGAGCGTGTCTCGGGACTACCACGTTGGGTTTGCGCCCGGCCAGGTGGCCAATGGTTCTGGAGTCTACCTGCAAGGCTGCTGTGAGGGCACCCATGGTGTAAGTTATTTTTTCTTCTTTTTTCTCTTTTTCTGCTCTATTTCTCTTGTTCTCCTCTCACTGTGGTTTTATTTGCCCTGTTCTTATCCCTTGCCCCCCCCACTACCCTTCCTCTCCTCTACCCTATACTCTCTACCATTCTTTTTTCCACCTCCCCTCCCCCCCACTACAAAAAAATACCGAAATGAAAAGCAACCCCATGAAAACCCATACTAACAACAAAAAATAGCTGAGCGACACTCTGCTGTCGGTCCTGGCTACGCGTTCAGGAGAAATCGTCGAGTCGATTTTCGGAGCTAGCGCCTAGGTGCTCGATAGGTTGGTGGTTGTAGGCACGATGGGCAATCCTCTGTGTAAAAGAGGCATTGCCGCCAGTATCACGAGGGCGGTCTAAAAATTGCAGTCTATTTCGTTGTGTTTTCTTTTGGTTTACTCTTTTCTTAATACTGTACTACACGCATATGTTTATGTTCATTTCTTATCATTTTATTACTCATGTCCTTGTCCCTTTGTGTTTCTGCTTCTGCTTTTTCCTTTTATATTGTTGCCTCTTGAGAAAAAGAATGCGTTCCTGCAATATCAATTACCTGAATACACCGATTACTGTCCGTGTCATAGTATCAGTATCATAGTAATATACAGGAATCCTTACAACGACGGGCTGCATAGTGATAATTACCTAAACGGGCAATTCATAGAGGCCCCTGCTCACCAGCCACTCGACTAACACGGCTCAGATGTCGGACCGAGCCTGGCATCCTTCTGTTGGGTGTTTGGGAGGAATACTCGGAACACGCCGTAATCATCTGCATCGTCCAATATGGAGTACATCGCACTTGCCTCTGATCATCTGACAATTCGGGGGCGAATAGGCATCAGCACAAGATGCACAGAGGCAGCAGGAAAGCACATCAGCAGGATTGCAGAGGATATCATTCGGTCGGAGATTGAAGCTCGGTGATAGCAGATTCGAACCGGGCAAATCAGAGACAGGGCAATGAAATACAATCAAATGCAATGGCTGCCTGTCAAGAGGGATGTGGGATGAGTATTGGATGCCAACCGAAAAACAAAACATAAAATTGGATGATGACAGCCGCACGATTGTCGGGGATGCATCACGACTCCACGACAACGATCGGTCCAGTCAGAGACGAGAGAATGTCAGCATTGGGGGCGCTGCGAGCAAGTTCATTCGTCGGCCGGGCCAAAATAGATGGGATAATCGTGTAACAGTGCTACTGAAAACTACTAAAAAATGAATAGTAATAAAAAAAAAGACATCCCCAAAAAGAAAACGAACCGATGAGAACAGACGCAGTGTGGGTGGGCATGGGATGTGATCATGTAAGGAGGAGAAGCAACGAATAAGGAGGGTTGGCTTGAGGATGGATGGATGGAGAGGGGATACATAGTAGAAGCCACAGCATGCAAGCCAAGTGTGGGCAGCAGAGCAAATGGAAAAAGACGTGGGTGCACTGTGCAGGCAGGGTAGAAGAAGAGTTCTCGAGGATTCAGAGTATGGTGTACAGGGAATGAGTAAGACACCTAGTTGAAGAAGGAAGAGAAATGTGCGAGGGAATAGTGGGTGGTTGGTGGCTGGGATAAGCGTGGTGGTTATGTGTGGTGAGGTGATGGGTGGCAGGCGCTGTCAAAGAGAACAGGGCGGCGAAACTCGCGTGCATGGGGCTAGCTGGGAGATGATGGCGTCGAGTATTAGTGACATGGTGAGAGTGCAGGAGCAAGCATCATAGCAGGCAATGGCTGCGAGCGTGGGATACGTGTATCGGGACAGGGCAAAGCCGCGATGGGTGCAGCTTCGTGGCAAGGACGGCATGAAGATCACAAGAACGGGAGAGCGGGAGAGCTGGAGAATGAGATAATGAGAGGAGAACAGGAGAACAGGAGAGCGAGGCAAGCGAGGACGTCGGATGCGATATTTTAGAATGAACTCCGTACACGAACCGAGATATACGACCGACTGATTGATAAAGAAGACGGGAGTACCGTGTACGATTTAAAAAAAAAAATAGAATAAAAATCAAATCAGGGACATCGTGCTGAGTCGATACAGAGTAGTTACATCGTACATTGCACATCGTGCTGATCGAGGATCTGTTCATCCGTCTCCTGCTCACGTCGATGGCCCATCGAGCTTTTCTGGTCTTCACACAGCCAGTAACCGCCCCACGCGATGCAGAATAAAAAGTTGAATGAAAAAAAAAAGAAATACAAAGACATCATAAAAAAAGACAATAAAGAATCACCGCACAACTCCGTTCCTCGCAGCACTCTGCACATGACGACGCCCGTTTAGGAGTCGTCGCCGAAGTGTGTCGTCGGCCATTTTTTGTCACCTCTTTGCCAATGAGCGTGAGCGGCAGCACTGCGAAAACTCAAAATTCGAAATGACGACAGTCTTGTTTTGCACGGAGTAAGGGTCGGAGTCGGAGGCTGGTCTTTTGTGTGCTGGTTGTTTTTCCCGTTGTTCTTTTTTAGTCTATATTTTTGATTAGTCTTGCTGTACTATATATATTTTGATTAAATCTTGTTTTCCTCTATACGGTACGCTTTTGGCTTCTTTACTATGTATGTATGGCGCTGCTGCATAAAAAGGGACCGACTGATGCAAGGGCTCAAGTAGAGCAAACAGTGTATACATGTCGCAGTGGCAGAGTATTACTTTGTGAATTTTAAAATCAAATAAAAACAGACAAAAAATCTCTTATTATAATATCTGACAGAATACCAGATGACCTTGCATATGCCACACTATTAAATATCCTATTATCAATAAAATGACAGTAGCGGGTCAAGATGGGCCTACATATGCGCTACGGAGCAGATCAAGAGGCATCATGGATGCGGCATATGTATATAAACGAAGTAATATCCATCACTTGGCTCACCCCCCTCCTCGTTACTTAGTATTGTGGCTGTTTCTCACCCGCATGCGTGGATGTAGAACAATGTGAGAATTCAGTGATGAAATGGAAAGAATAATAACGAAGAAAAAAAGAAAAACATGAAAAAAATAAAAGTAAGTCCCGAAATCAAAAGACGTCTGAACATCAACAATGTCTCACTCCATTAACGGCCATCCAATGGTCCTACCACCCCCTCGCTCTCGCCATCTCGTCAACGTCGTTTCGTCAGCTCGTACGCCTCGTTACCCTCGCTACAATATTATTGTTCTTCCGTAATGCCTCTGCCCGATATCATCATCGACGATCATCGCCACTGATCTGTCTGTCGACGGCATGATCCTCAGAGTTTTCACGGCCGTAGCACGGCAGTAGGCCAATGGCACCCAAGCATACTTTAACTTTAATTGCTGCTTCTCTTGACTTTGCAGCCGTGATCATCCTTTCATTTTTCTTTTCATTTTTTTCAATCAGTTTTGCCATCTATCCCTGTCTCGTATTCTATCGCTTCCCTCGCTTACTCTCAAAAAACGACACTGCCACCACACGGCAAGCGTGCATCTTCCGCCGCCTCTTTGACTCCTCGTCTCTAGAATCTATTCATGTGTGCATCTACTCCGTGCATCCATCTCTGCTTGTGCCTCTTTGCCGGGCATCCGCCAGCTTCCTATTCCATCTATACCGGGCCTCTTCTCTCATGCCCCAGCCCCAGCCCAGGCATGCGATGCTTGAGTCTCGGCATTCGGATGTGACGACGAGAATACCACGCAGGCTGGGCGACAGGGACCCCACGCCGGTGCCTCTTTTTTCATTCTCGTATTGTTTTCTCTGTGATTCTTGCCTTGCCTTTCCGTTTTACACATGATTGTCGTTTCTGCTCGACTCCTCCACCCTTGCCCCTACTCGGTGTCGTCCATACACCTCCGGCACTGCCTCCGACCGGAGCTCGTCATGCTATGCCTGGAAGAATGCAACATACTAGAGAAATACTAGAAAACAAGTACATACATTGCATGGCAGACGCCGTCTCCCCAAATCCCTGCTGATACTTTTGGTTTTATTATTACATATTTATCACTGATCCTTGTTTATCAATCTTGCCTCTTGCTTCCTGTCTCTTGTCTGATTTTTCCTTTCTTCCCACACCCTTGTTCTTTTTTTCGGCCTACCTTGGGTTTTTTTTGGCAATATTCTTCTTCTTCCTCGGCAGTTTATTTAATCCTATAATTCTATTTCCAATTGCCGGCGGGGTTGCTTCTGCACACAGTTCTCCGTCCATCGTCCATCCTCCCTTATTCTACTATGTAATTACTCCTCCTTTACACCTGTCTCTGTTCCGTTGAGTCTCCGAACATCACGATGTGCCCCTCCACGGTGTTTCTTGACTTGGCATCGGACACATCAGACGCACCACTTGCAGCAGTGAGCAGTTTTATTACTTGAGAAAAATAGAGTGCACAACCGACACATACTACAGTACAAATATGCCGCCTTTCTCCGGACTGCAAAATATAATTAAATGTAAAATAGCTCGCCGGGGTCCTGGGGCGCACTGGGGCGCACTGTCAATCGTGGAAAAAGAAGACAACAGAGAAATAAAGAAAAGAATAGAAGAGAAATTTAAATGAATTCCGAAATTAAATAGAAAAACAGGGCACCGCTGACGACACTGCGGCATGTACCTGTACCTGCACCTGCACCCGCCTGTACAGGTACATCTGATGGCTAGTGCAAGGCAGGCCCGAATAGGAAAGTGCATCTGGAGTTTCCATGACACACTTGTCTCCAACAAGCATGTGCCTGCCGTGTTTTGCGACCTGTGCCCTTTCGCATTGTATAGGCAGATCACCCATGTAGTCCACGCCTAGGAATTATCAGATGGAGGTCGGTGGGCTCCTTCCCAAGATGCGACCTTTGTTCGTGCTCCGTACCTGGAAAATTACTCTGACGGGAAGGAGTGATGCATTGTTCAGTAGTTTTAGTCTTTATTAGTTAGCAGTTTCACGGTAGTAATAATGGAATAATGGACCAAGAAGGAAGCTAGAATAGCTCGACCGACGGAGCAAGAGCGACCCAGTCTGCCTGCCAGTACCCAGCACTAACTGCGATGGAACCTGCCCACCTCCACAGACACAAGCGGCCACCGTCCGCAGTCGGCTCAACATGGTGCAGATAGTGTAATTAGGAGCTACCCTGGACTGGAGAAGCAGGAGGAGTAGCTCGGAGGAAAGAACGAAAGAGCATCGCCAACTCGGCGCCTTCCTGTTTGGATTCTTATGAGTTATGACATCTTTGCATGTCCCCAAGATCCATTATTAGAGGCAGGACCCATTTGAACATCGCTCTACCACTCATTCCCTCAACCTTACCTGCCATTTGCTCTCCATTCTCCAACACAAGAGAGCTTCCATGCAGCTTTTACATCATACCTACTTACACACGCTCGCAGCCTCCACACGCACACTGCTCTGCTCGTCTTTCAGTACGACTGCATCTGTGCCCTGACCTTATTCCCATCCTCATTGGCCGTCTTACACGCATCTACAGCTTCATCGCGAGATTCAGTCACGATCAAGACATCTACACAATCCCTTGCAAGACCTTCTAGACACGACATCTAGATTCTTGGGCCAACCTCTACATTCTTTACTCTTTACACTCTTATCATAATCTCTGCATTTATTTTGCGACTTTACAATGGCCGAAATACAGCTCTCTATCCTCAATGGAGAGCCTCTCAAGCTTCCGGGCCCTGAGCTGCTTCACGAGCTGCTCGCCACTGGTGCGCCCGCCGAGGACGGCAGCCCGTCTACGGTTACACAGCCGGCCCTGGACTACCAGGACCAGACCGGGAGACAGGTGACACTGTCCTACCCGCAGCTGCACGGCCTCGCCACGGTGATTGCTGCCGAAATCTGCAGCCAGCTGAAGGCTCTTGACGCGTCTGGAGCTGGCCAACCAGCTTCCTCTCCATCTTCACCAGAAGACAACAGCGCAGAGCCGTCACAAGACAAGCAGTTTGTCGTCCCAGTTCTCATCCCCCAAGCGCCAGAGCTCTATATATCACAGCTTGCTATTCTCAAGGCCGGCGGCGCCTTCTGCCCCATCCAGCTGGATGCGCCTGTCGAGCGCATTCGCTTCATCCTCGACGATGTCAAGGCCGACATCATTATCACCACAAAGGACATGGCTGCCAGACTGCCAGCAGACCGGCCCATCCAGGCCATTATTGTCGACGAAATGGGCCTGTTTGACCGGATAGACGCCGTGGCCGAGTACACGCTCGCCAAGATCCCCTCCCCAGAAGACCTTGCCTACGTCATGTACACGTCCGGCTCAACAGGCACGCCCAAGGGTGTCGGTGTCCCGCACAACGCGGCCACCCAGAGTCTCCTCGCCCACGACCGCCACATGCCAGAGTTCCAGCGCTTTCTACAGTTTGCCGCGCCCACCTTTGATGTGTCTGTCTTTGAAATCTTCTTCCCCTTCTACCGCGGCTCCACGCTCGTTTGCGCCAACCGTGGCGAAATGCTCAACGATCTGCCGCACGTCATCAACTCCATGAACATTGACGCGTGCGAGCTTACACCCACAGTCGCCGGCAGTCTCCTGCGTAGCCGCGCAAATGCGCCAAACTTGCGCCTGCTCCTCACAATCGGTGAGATGATGACTGAGCCCGTCATTCGCGAGTTCGGTGCCGGCCCCGATAAAACAAGCATGCTTTGGGCCATGTACGGCCCTACAGAGGCGGCAATTCACTGGTATTTTCCATAAGCACTAAATCCGTCGAGAAATTGTGATTGTGCTATTGCTCCAGTCTCTAACAATCTAGTACCCTGGAGCCTTCTTTGGACGGCTCGGCATCGGTGAGAAATATTGGTTTCCCGCTGGACACCGTGTCTGCATACATCCTCAAGATCCCAGAAGACGAAGAAAATGCCCCTCCTCCCACCGGCGACCCCGAGGTGGCCGCTATGGGCGAGGTTGGCGAATTGGCAGTCGGTGGCTACCAGCTGGCCTGTGGCTACATCAACCGCCCCGAGCAGACGGCAGCAGCTTTCATCAACACTGTCAAGTACGGCCGTCTGTACCGTACGGGCGACAAGGCAAGAATCACCGACAATGGCCTCCTTGAGTGCTCTGGTCGCATATCCGGTGGCCAGGTTAAGCTCCGCGGTCAGCGCATTGAGCTGGGCGAAGTGGAGCAGGCTGTCTTGCGCGCAGAGGGTTGTCTGGGCTGTGCTGCTTCGGTCATCAACGGCATGCTCGTTGCATTTTGCGATGTCGGCCCAAGACCAGACTCGACTCCTGACGTCATGGAGGAGCGCATCCTTGAGTCAAGCCGTGCCTGGCTTCCGCGTTTTATGATTCCCAACGATATTGTTCAGATGGCCGACTTTCCTCGTCTGGCGTCTGGCAAAGTCGACCGCAAGCGCATTGCTTCCGAGTACGCCGAGGCACAGGCCGCCTCCAAGACCGCCGCTCTGTCCTCAGCGCCCGCAGCTGTTTCCTACAAGGACGACCTCGACCGCCAGCTGCACGAAATTGCCAATGACATCCTGGGAACTGTTCTTGATAGCACTTCGGTGCTGGCCGCTTCTGGCCTGGACTCGCTCAAGGCCATTCAGTTTGCCGCCGCCATCCGGTCGTCCGCTGCACCAAATGCCAGTGCCGTCGATGTCCTCGAGTCAAGAACGCTGGCTGCTCTGCACACACGCATCCAAGCCTTGATTGCGTCGTCCCATGAAAAGCAGGATGACTCGGTCTCGAGCCACATTCTCGAGGCTCAGGTGGTCGCATCGGATATTCTCTCGGTTGACGATATCCAGCTTGTTACCGAGTGCAACCCCATCCAAACAGCCATGCTCGCAGAGACCATGTCCAGCCCCAAGGCCTACTGCAACTGGGTAGAGCTCGAGTTTGCCAACACTCTTGCCACCTCCGATGTTGTCTCTGCTTTTAAGAAATTGATCCAGAACAACGAGTCGCTGCGGTCCGGTTTCGTTCAGCACGATGGCCGCTTCGTCCAGGTTGTCCGCAAGCAAGTGGCGGATAACCAGGTCCAAGTCGTTGCTCAGCTTACCCGCGACTTCGAATTTGACTCTGACGCATCTCTGCTTTCACCCTTTACCGTTCAGATTGAGGATACCGCAAGCGACAAGAGCAATGTCATCCGCGCTGTCCTTCAAATCCACCATGCTGTCTATGACGGCTGGTCCATGGATCTGATGCGTCAACATCTGAGCACACTGCTTCAAGGCGGTGTGATTCAGCAGCAGCTCCAGTACTCTTCTGTTGTCCAGCACTACCGCGAGATTCCTGCCTCTCGCAAGAACGAGGCCGAGAAGTACTGGGCTGAGTCGCTCAACGGCTTCCAGCCGATGCAGCTGCCTCGCATCAACGAGCTCCCAATCGAGAACGCACCCGTCCTCTCCAAGACGGCCAAGTTGACCGGCCTTGACAAGGATCAGATCGATGCAGTTGCCAAGTCTGTCGGAAGCAGCCCCCAGGCTATTTTCCAAGCAGCTCTTGCCTGGCTCTGGAGCTCACTGCTCGGCTCCCCGGATGTGGTTCTTGGCACTGTCACGTCGGGACGCACTCTTCCGCTGGACGGAATCGAGTCTGTTGTCGGCCCTTGCCTCCAGACCGTGCCAGTCCGCACTGATCTGTCGAGAATGAGAACCATCCGTGATCTTTTGGCCAGCACCCACTCGTCCAGCCGCTCTCTCCTTGCCCACGGCTTCCTCCCCTTCTCCGACATCAAGAAGACTGCCGGTTTCCGGCCCGGCCAGCCGCTGTACGATGCCCTGTTTGTTTACCAGGAGTCGCTCTACAGCCAAAAGTCGGCAGGTGACATCGTGGTCGAGGTTGCTCACCAGGACTACCTCGAGACAAAGCTGCTCTGGGAGGTTGAGCCGGTCCAGGACGGCTTCCAGATCCGCTCCACCTTCCACACTGATGCCTTCCCAGAGGCCCAGGTTTCCATGTTCATCGAGCAGTATTCTTCAATCCTTGCACACATGGTCGGCAATGTCGACGCAAACCTCTCCACAATCTCCAACAGCCTGCCCCAGGCGCTTCTGTCAGCTCGCAAGCTCGACTACATTTCGTTTAACGGCACGGCAGACCTGGCCCAGCTCGTCCAGAAAGCCGCCGAGAAGACCCCTGACAGTCCTGCTCTGTGTGTCGCAACGTCTCTGGCCGGTGCCGGTGAGACCCAGACACTGACCTTTGCCGAGCTTAACGCTCTGGCCAACCGTATTGCTAGCTACCTCCAGTCTGTCGGTGTCCAGCCCGGTGACGCTGTGGCCATTGTCATGGAGAAGTCGGTCAACCTGTATGCTGGTATCCTCGGTATCCTCAAGGCCGGTGGTGCCTACCTCCCTCTGCTGCCTAGCATCCCCGAGGCCAGAGCCAAGCTCATTGTCGAGCAGGCCAAGGTCCAGCACTGCCTGACTGATAGTGCCGCATACTCTGCTGTCGTCTCTGGCCTTCCTCTGACTGCCCTTGACCTCCAGAGAGCCGACCTCCAAGAATTTTCGGTTGCCAATCCCAACGTGGCCGTCGATGGCTCGCGCTTCGCTTATGTCATCTACACCTCGGGCAGTACCGGTGTTCCCAAGGGTGTCTGCGTGCCCCAGTCCAACATTTGCAGCAACTTGGACGCTCTCTCACGCATCTACCCCATTCCAGAGAATGGCCGTCTCCTGCAGTCGTGCTCGCTCGTGTTCGATGTATCTGTCTTTGAGATCTTCTTCACGTGGATCTACGGAATGTGCTTGTGCTCGGCTCCCAACGACGTGCTCTTTGAGGATATTGAGCGCGTTGTGAACCTGCTCGGTGCCACCCACCTCAGTATGACTCCAACAGTAGCGTCTCTGATTGACCCCAAGAACACACCCTCTGTCGAGTTCCTTGTTGCTGCTGGTGAACCTCTTACCGAGCGTGTGTCCAAGGCCTGGTCGAAGCACCTGTACCAGGGATACGGGCCCTCGGAACTTACCAACGTGTGCACTGCGAGGCGCATGGACGATGTCGTGGGCTGCAACATCGGCCCAGGCCTCGAGAACACGTCCTCTTTCATCCTTGAGGTCGATGGCCTCGATCCTGTGCCCATCGGTTCTGCCGGTGAGATGTGCTTCGGTGGTGACCAGGTTGTGAGCGGCTACCTCGGCCAGCCAGAGCTGACCGCCCAAAAGTTTATCCAGCATCCTTCGTTTGGCCGCATCTACCGCACTGGTGATATCGGTCGTATGCTTTCTGACGGCTCCATCATGTTCACGGGCCGCATCGATGACCAAGTGAAGCTGCGCGGCCAGAGAATCGAGCTCAACGAGATCAACAGCGTTCTCCGCGACTCCGGTCTCCTGCTGCAGGTCGTCACTGTCCCTGTGCGCCAGGAAGACTCTGGCTCGGACCAGCTTGCATCGTTCTTTGTTCCCTCCGAACGCGGTCTGTCGGCTACAACCACAGCTCTTCCTCAGCTGCTCGATGTCAGCGACAAGACTCTTCTCGACACGGTTGCACAGCTTTTCGCCCAGCTTTCTCTGCGCCTGCCCAGCTACATGGTCCCCTCGTTCTTGCTTCCCATTTCGGGTGTGCCTCTCATGCCCTCTGGCAAGATCAACAAGCGCTCACTCTCCGCGTTGTTCAGCGAGTTGACTAAGGATGCTCTGACTGCAACAAGCTACGTCTCGGAGTCGACCGATGCTGATGTCGATGATGTTTCTGCTGGCCAATGGTCCGACCTCGAGAAGCAGCTTGCTCAGGTTCTGGCTGACGCCCTTGGTGCTGATGTCCAAGCCATTGGCCGCTGGACACCCCTTGCCAGCTTCGGCCTGGACTCTCTGTCGGCTATTCGCGTTTCCAAGGTTCTGTCCCGCACCCTCGAGAAGCGCATCGCCATTTCGGATATCCTCAAGAACATGTCTGTAGCCCAGCTGGCCCAGGTGATCGAGAAGAGTGTCGTCAAGACCACTGAGCCGACTGTCCACAAGCCCGTCGCTGTCTTCTCCGAGACGTACCTGGCCGAGCTCAAGGCTAGCCTGGACTCACACTCTCTTAACGCGACCAAGGTTCTTCCCTGCATGCCTCTTCAGGAAGCCATGCTGGTGTCCCCCGTCCGCGGCCGCTCATATGTCAACCGCATGCTGTTCAAGCTGCAGACATCCGACCTGGCCCTTGTCAAGGAGGCCTGGCTGGCAATGTGCTTGCGCCATGAGATCCTGCGCACCTGCTTTTCCACTACGGACCATGCCTCGCACCCTATTGCCCAGGTTGTTCTCCAGAGCTACCAGACCCCCTGGATCGATATGGTGGCAAGCGACGTCGAGACGGTTGAGACCTTAGTCGAAAAGCACGTACAGACTCTCGCCAGTCCTGTTGACGCTTTCCAGCCCCCTGTCTCCTTCGCTGTCATCAAGCAGGGCGACGAGTCGTTCCTGTCGTTTGTTTGCCACCACGCTGTCTACGATGGTGAGGCTATGGGTCTTCTCCTTTCCGAAGTCGAGACTCTCATTGCCGGCCAGCCTCTGGCCGCTGAGACCGCCCCCTTGTTTGAGCCATTCCTTAACCAGGCACTTGCGCTCCCCGAGTCGACCGACAGCTTCTGGAAGACCCATTTAGACGGCTTCCGCCCTGCCCTTCTCTCGGCCGACAAGCCCGCCAACCCTGAAAACGCTGGAAAGACCGCTGTCGTTGTCAAGCAGACACTGGATGTCCCATTGTCTATTATGCAGGGCCAAGCCAAGGAGCTCGGAGTCTCGCTGTTGACAACATGCCAGAGTGCCTGGGCCTGTGTACTCGCCGTGCTTTCGGAGACGGATGATGTGTGCTTTGGCAATGTCTACAACGGCCGGTCCATCCCCGTCGATGGTGTTGACCGCCTTGTGGCTCCTTGCTTCAACACTCTGCCCGTTCGTGCCGCACTGTCGTCTCTGGGCTCGTCCAAGGATCTGCTCACCTACTTCCAGGCCCTCAACCCTGAACTTATGCAGTACCAGTTCACTCCTCTTCGCAAGATCCAGAGACAGCACTTAGGTGGTATGCGTCTCTTTGACAGCTTGCTCCTGCTTCAGCAGCCCTCGCAGCCCCTTGACAGCTCCGTCTGGACCCTGCTTCAGGATGACGGCGAGATGGATGTAAGTCATTAATCCAGTATTCGGCATATAATATTCACGAACTATACTAACAAGGCAGATCCCCCTTGTGTGCGAGCTTGTGCCCAACCAAGCCAAGGATGAAATCGAGGTCACTCTTCATTCAGAGAGGTATGAATCCTGAGACTTCTACGTCTTCCGTCATCGCGACTAAACTTGCTAACTTAACAGTCACGTCCTTCCTGAGGGAGGCTCTGCTCTGATCCTTGAGCTGTTTTCTGCCATCGCCAAGATGCTCCTCAAGTTCTCATCGTCGCGGATCCCTGCCAGCCACGATCTCCCCCAGTCCCTCCAGGACGGTCTCCAGGGCCTGAAGCTTGAGTTTGAGCGCGCGCCGCTCCCTGCTGACGAGACCGCTGCCGCTGTTCAGGACACTAAGGTTGTTGAGATGTGGACCCCAACTGAGTCCAAGATCCGGGTTGTCCTCTCCCAGCTGTCCGGCATCCCCGAAGACTCCATTAGACGGGAAACCACTATCTACCGTCTGGGCCTTGACAGTATCCGCGCTGTCCAGGTGGCCGCAGTCCTCCGTAAGAGTGGTCTGCAGGTATCTGTAGTCGATGTCATGGAGCACCCCAGCTGCACAGCCATGGCCAACTTCTTGTCAAAGGCATCCTCTGCTTCAAACGAGTCTGAGCCCATGACTCCAACATCAGGCGTCTATACCCCGCTGAGCTCGCCCTCGATTGCTTCGTCCTTCCCTCCTGCTGCCCCCGTCCTTGATCTTACCGAATTTAAGCAGTCGGCCCAGCCCATTCTCGACAAGCACGGCGTGTTCCTCGCCAGCGAGATTGAGGCTGTTCTGCCTTGCACCCCTCTGCAGGCTGGTCTTCTCACTGAGTTCTTCAAGTCCAGCGGCCAGCACTACTTCAACTACATCAGCTTCAACAAGGAGTCGACCGCTGGCTCTCTGGAGCTTACCAGCCAGGCATGGAAAGACGCGTGGAGACACGCTGCTTCGTCCATCCCGATGCTTCGGACAGGCTTCATCAACATTGACAGTGCTGAGGAGGCCAGCTCCCTGTCTCCTTACGCGATGATCCAGATTTCGTCGGCGTCGATGCTTGAGAACCACGTCCAGGCTCGCATTTTCAAGGAGACCTCGGAGGCTAAGTTTGACCTTGCTCAATGGCGTGCCGATGCGGCCCGTAAAGCACTGTCTAACACCCAACTGCCGCCCTGGCAGGCTGCCATCGTTGAGAGCGATTCCAGCCTCACATGCCACCTTGCCATTCACCACGCTCTCTACGACGCTGCCAGTCTTCAGGGAATCTTTGACACTGTTTCCGACTACATTATTTCAGGCGAGCAGGCCAATCAGCAAGACATCGCCTCTACCGAAGCTGCCGTTGCCGACATCCTGCACAAGGTCACCTCTCTGACAGGTCCCTCATCAGCCATTTCCTCGCTGTGGAAGGATCGCACACCCCAGGCTGTCGTCAACAGCTTCCCTATCCTGACGCCCCTCAAGGTGTCACCGGCCGAGTTCCAGGTCTTGTCCAAGATCTCTGCACAGCCGCTTTCGGATCTCCAGGCTGCCATCAGATCAGCAGGCTTCACACTCAACGCTGTTCTTCAAGCCGCATGGGCCCGCATTCTGTCCTCGTACATTGGAGATGCTTCTGTCGTTTTCGGCGCTGTCCTTTCTGGTCGCAACACTGAGGCTACTGAGAATGCCCTGTTCCCCTGCATCTCAACTCTGCCTGTGATTGCCACCAACAAGACGCGCAACCGGGAGCTCGTCGAGCAGCTGATGGACACAAACATCCTCCTGCATAAGTCCCAACATGTGCCTCTGAGCCAAATCCAGCGCTGGCTGAGCCAGCCTGATGCACGCCTATTCGACACACTTGTTGTCTACCAGGCTATTGAGAACCAGCTCCCCACTGCTGTCTCTGGCAGCCGTCCAGCTCACCCATGGACGATTACCGACGAGAAGGCTGTTGTTGACTACCCCGTGTCGATTGAAGCCATCCCACACACCGACAACAAGTTTGAGTACCAGATCACCTTTGACACGAGCTTCCTACCGGAGGAACATGCAAAGGCCCTCCTGGCACAGTTTGATGCTGTTGTGGCTCACCTTGCCTTCAGCCCCGATGCCAGCGAGGATGATCTTGTCTCCGTTGACTCCAGCCTTTACAGTGTGCTTCCCCCCAGAGACGCCGAGCTGCCATCCGAGATCAAACTGATGCATCAGTTTGTCGAGGTTCAGGCCGCAAAGCAGCCCAACAAGACTGCTCTCCAGTTTGTCACGGCTTTTGATGACAACGATCAGCCAATCAGCACCGAGTGGTCCTACCAGGAGCTGAACGACCGCGGTAACAAGGTGGCGCGTCTGGTTGCGCAGCATGTCCAGCCCGGTTCCATTGTCGCCATCTGCTTCGACAAGTGCCCTGAGGCTTTCTTCACGATGCTTGGTATCTTCAAGGCCGGCTGCGCATACCTTGCCCTCGACCCCAGTGCCCCTGCTGCCCGCAAGGAGTTCATCATGGAGGATTCCGGCTCGACTCTCCTCTTGACCGAGGCATTCCGTTCCCAGGCCACTGTCGCCGAGGGTGGTCTCCAGGATGTCAAGGCTGGTGTCCAGGTTCTTGGCATCGATGAGATGGTGCTCAAGTCCGAGCCTAGTCCTGACATGGCCACTGTTCTTGCGGGTCGCCGTGAGACCCTCCCCAGCGACATCAGCTACTGCCTGTACACGTCGGGAACTACGGGCACACCAAAGGGCTGCGCGCTTACCCACGAGAACGGTGTACAGTGCATGCTGGCCTTCCAGGAGCTCTTCAACGACCACTATGACGCCAACTCCAAGTGGCTGCAGTTCGCATCCTTCCACTTTGACGTTGCTGTTGTCGAGCAGTACTGGACGTGGTCCGTTGGTATTACCCTTGTCGGTGCTCCTCGTGACCTGATTCTCGAAGATCTTGCTGGCACAATTGCACGCTTGGAGATCACCCACATCGACCTGACGCCCAGTCTCGGTCGCATGCTGAACCCCAAGGATGTTCCCAGCCTTTGCCGTGGTGTCTTCATTACTGGTGGCGAGCCTCTGAAGCAGGAGATGCTGGACCCATGGGGCCCGACCGGCGCCGTGCACAACTTTTACGGCCCTACGGAGGCCACCATCGGTGTGACTTCCTACCCGCAGGTTCCCCAGAACGGAAGAGCGTCCAACATTGGCAGACAGTTCCCCAACGTGGGCTCGTTTGTCTTCCGTCCCAACACCCAGACCCCTGTCCTGCGCGGTGCCGTCGGTGAGCTGTGCGTTTCTGGAAAGCTTGTCGGTAAGGGCTACCTCAACCGGGAGGAGCTTACCAATGACCGTTTCCCCACCTTGACTGAGAAGTCCTACCCCGGCTGTGGTGAGCGCATCTACCGCACTGGTGATCTTGTCCGTCTCCTGCACGACGGCTGCTTCGACTTCCTCGGCCGTGCAGATGACCAGGTCAAGCTGCGCGGTCAGCGTCTCGAGATTGGCGAGATCAACCATGCCATCCGTCTCGGTGTTGGCTCAAGCATCGGTGATGTAGCCACCCTTGTGATCCGTGACGAGGAGAATAAGAAGGACTTCTTGGTCTCCTTTGTTGTTGTTGCCGACGAGACTGCCCCGGTTGACCGCAGAGACATCTCGGCTCTCAAGGTCGTGTCTGGCGAGAAGAACACCGCGGCTTTGTCCCGCCAGGTTCAGACTGCTTGCCGTGAGCGCCTCCCTGGGTACATGGTTCCCACATATGTTGTGCAGCTTCCTTTCATCCCCCTGTCGCCCAACAACAAAGCCGAGGCCAAGGAGCTCAAGCGTCTCTTCAACAGCCTCACCCCCGAGGAGCGCATGCGCACCACTGGATCCGACAACTCGTCTGACCGCAAGGCCGAGCTGTCGCAGAGCCTAAGTGGAAAGACAGTTCTTGATGTCTTCAAGAAGCTTTCTCTCGTCAGCCAGGATGCCACTCTGTCGCCCGACACAAGCATCTTTGAGCTCGGCGTGGACTCCATCTCCGTCCTGCGTCTCGCTCGTGCTCTGAAGAATGCTGGCCTGGCTGCTGCCACGCCGTCACTCGTCCTCACCCACCCTCTTGTTGGTGACCTGGTGTCTGCGCTTGACAGCCAGCGCACAAGCTCTGTTGCTGGTCCTGTGGTCGAGGCACGCCTGCTTGTGGATGCCTGCCAGCACCGCAACCGCAGTGCTGTCTGCCAGATACTGGGTGTTGATTCTGAGCAGGTTGAGTACATTGCACCTTGCTCGGCTCTTCAGCAGGGCATGATCTCGCGCTCCCGCTCTGGTCCCGAGCACAAGGACACCTATTTCAACGCCTTTGAGTTCACTCTCAAGGAGGGTGTCACTGTTGATCAGGTGCAGGCTGCCTGGGAGGGGGTCATCAGCAGCAACGCTGTCCTGCGCACTCAGTTTGTGACCACCAGCGATGGATTTGTGCAAGTCGCGCTCAAAACTGCCACTCTGTCCTGGGCCAAGGTTCACCTATCTGCCGAAGATGACCTTGCCTCGACTCTCCACCAGCGCCATGCCGCCTGGGTCGAGGCCAACCAGGATGACTTCATCTCGAAGCCGCTGGACATTTACTCGGTGTCCGCGCAAGACCAGACAATTGTTGTCGTTCACATCTTCCATGCTTTGTACGATGCCGCCAGTCTTGACCTCATCCTGAGCCAGGTTGCTGCATCTCTCACTGGCGTCTCTGCTTCCTCTCCTTCTTCTGCAGAGCACCCCAGCTTCCTCGAGGCTCTGACCTACGGCCCTCTGCGCAACTACAGCAACAGCCGCCAGTTCTGGGAGGACCACATGAAGAGCAGATCATCCAAGCAGTTCCCTGTCCTCGCCAAACAGGAATCCTCGAGCCAGAGTGCAGTCACCGCCGGCCGCACTGTTTCCTTTGCCGCTCTTGAGCAACTTAGAGTGTCCCTGGGCGTCACCCACTCCACTCTTGTCCAGGCTTTGTGGGTGTCTGTTCTGCAGAAGATCTATGGTGGCAGTGCCACTCTCGGCCTTGTCCTATCTGGCCGGACCATTGATGATCTCGACAATGTGGATGGTGTTGTTGGCCCTCTGTTCAACACTCTGCCCTTCCACGCCACCAGAGTTCCCGGCCAGTCGTGGGCAGCACTTGCTCAGGCCTGTTACACTTTTAGCACAACCACTCTCCCCTTCCAGCAGGTTCCTCTGCGCGACATTCAGAAGTGGTGCTCTGCCGGCCAGCCACTGTTTGACGTTTTGTTCTCATTCCAGTTTGCTGATGCCGAACCGTCCAACACTGCCAAGAGTCTCTGGACGCAGTCTGAGCCTGAGGCCCATGCCGACTACCCCATGGCACTGGAGGTCACTCTTGACAATTCTGGCGCAGATGGTTCTCCTTCTCTGCAGCTCCTACTTGTTGCCAAGGCAGACGTCGCTGATGAGGCCGCTCTTGGCCAGGTTCTGGACGACTTTGAGGCCGCTTTGCAGGCTTTCACTGCCAACCCTCTGCAGCCTGTCTTTGGTACTTATGATATCGTTGCCGACCAGACTGACAATGTTCTCGCTTCCAGCACCGTTCGTGGTGTAGCTGCTCCCAGCACTGGTGCCTCGTCGTATGAGTGGTCCGACATCGCTCTCATCATTAAACGCGAGATGGCCGGTCTGGCATCTGTTCCGGAGGACTCAATCAACGAGACGACAACACTTCTCGAGCTTGGCCTCGACAGTGTTGACACCATTAAGCTGTCTGCCCGTCTGCGCAAGGCTGGTGTTCGCTTGAGCAACAGCCAGCTTGTACGTGGCCAAACCATTGTCTCCTTTGTCAACACCATCGCCGAGTCTGGTGCTGCAAACGCCAGTGCCAAGCAGGTCGACGGTGTCAAGACGCAGACCCCCGAGGAGATTGTCGCAGCCACTTCTGCTGCCCTCAAGGAGTATCTCATTGCCAGTGGTCGCGATTTATCGTCTACTACGTCCATCCTGCCACCTACCCCTCTCCAGGAAGCCATGGTTGCCGACATGATCCAGTCCAACTTTACCGTCTACTTCAACAACGATGTTCTGGAGCTTTCTGAAGATGTAGACTTTGACCTGCTGAAAAAGTCGTGGGCCCAGGTCATCGTGCAGAACCCCATCCTACGCACAGTCTTCTACACCGTCGACAGTCCCAACTTTGATGTCTCATACTGCCAGGCTGTGCATACCGTCTCTGCCGTGGACGACCAGGTGATCACCGAGCACGAGGTCGGGTCCAAGGACGCTATTGCCACCATTGCCAATGAAGCGCGCCAAAGGGCCATTGCAGGCGAGGGCGAGTCTAGCCTGTTCCAGCTTGACTTTGTGCACACGGCCGACGAGAAGCGCCGGTACCTTGTGCTGTCCATTTCGCACGCTCTCTACGACGGCTGGTCTCTCGACCTCATCCACACCGCAGTCGAGAGCACATACCGCAACGGTCTCGCCGATGTCTCAGCTGAGTCTGAAGCTGCATCGGCGTCAGCCTATGCTGGCCAGCTGGGCCGCATCTTTAAGTCATCCGGTTCCCAGGCCGATGGCTTCTGGAAGAGCTTCCTCAACGGTGCCCAGCCCACCTACGTGCAGCGCCAGTCCCCTGCCATAAGTTCTGACTATGTCTCTGAGAAGTCTGTCGTGCGCGTCGAGTCGACCTCCTCCGTGTCTGCCGACGAGCTGGTGCAGTTCTGCAAACGCCAGTCGACGAGCGTCCAGGTTGTCGGTCAGGCTTGTTGGGCAGCCGTGCTGTCTTCGCTGACCAGCTCGCTTGATGTTCTCTTTGGTGTCGTCCTGTCTGGACGCGACCATGAGGGCGCCGATCAGATGATGTTCCCGACAATGAACACGGTGCCGGTGCGTGTTGTGCTGCACGGTTCGACACCCGATCTGCTGCAGTACATGCAGACCAACATGGGCACGATTGGCGAGTACCAGCACTACCCGCTGCGCAAGGCTCAGAGGTTCGTCCCCAGAAGTGCCGAGTCCAGTGCAGGCGAGTCTGGCATCTTCAACACTCTTTTTATCCTGCAGAAGAGAGTGCAGAGCGATGCAAACAACAGCGAAGTGTTCGCGGTTCCACTGATGAAGTCGATTGGCGGCGCCTCGGACGTCGAGTACCCGATCTGCATTGAGATGGAGATTGTCAGCAGCGCATCCCAGGGTGGCGACACCATTGTGTGGCGCACGGCCTGTGACCGGTCCTACGTGTCGGCCCACGGCGCCTCGCGGATGCTTCACCAGCTTGATGTGGCTCTGCGCTTCTTGGTCCAGGCGTCGTCAGCCTCTGTTGCAGACAATGGCAGTGTTCTCAAGTTTGAGGATGATGGCGTCTCTGTCTGCGGTCTGCCGCCTTTCTCGCCAAAGATTGCCGGCGTCTCGCCCTCATCTGCTGCTGCGGCTGCTGTTCCTGCTAATGCAGACAGCGTTGCTAGCTGGTCTGAGGACGAGCTTGCCGTCCGCTCGGTACTCGCATCAGTGTCTGGCCTCTCTGAGGATGCCATCTTCAGAACGGGCCAAACCCTGTACCACCTGGGCCTCGACTCCATCAGCACCATCAAGGTCAGCTCGCTGCTCAAGAAGACAAAGGGCCTCTCTCTGGGTGTGCGTGACATGCTCTCTGCCAGCTCCATCGAGGAGATGGCAGCCATTGCCGCCTCGAAGAAGGACAAGCGCTCACCTGCCAATACCGCTGTCGCTGTCACTTCTGTTTCGTCTGCCCTGTCTTCCCTCGATCATGCTGCCATTGCCAGTGCCGCTGGTGTCAGCCCTTCAGATGTCGAGCACATCCTGCCTGCCAACGCCATGCAGACCCATCTGATCAGCGTCTGGCAGAACACCAACGGCCAGGTCTTCTTCCCCGAGTTCCGCTACCGTCTCAAGGGCGAGCTGGCACAAGGCCGCCGCACCATCTTTGCCGCCTGGACCCAGCTTGTCGACGAGTTCCCTATCCTGCGCACTACCTTTGTCGCCACCACTTCCGAGTCGGTGCCCATTGCACAGGTGATCGTCAAGCGGTCTGCCGACCGTGACACCTGGACTTCTCTCGGCAGCTCTGCCAAGTCGTTTGCCGTTCTCAGCGCTGTCGCCCACGAGAACGGACAGGCGTTCTCTCTGTCTCTCAAGATTCATCACGCGCTGTACGATGCAGTGAGCCTGCAGGAGATTCTCGCCCGACTCCAGGAGCTGTGCCAGCCCTTAGCAGCACAGCTGGCCGACACCTATTCCGGCATCTCGCCTGCGTGGGTGGACTACCTGTCCGGCCAGACCTCTGAGGCAACTAAGAAGCACAACAAGTCGTTCTGGTCTGCCTACTTTTCGAAGGCCAACATTTCAGAGCCGGCTGCTGCATCTTCTCCCAAGGATGGCCGTGCTTCTTACTACCGCCCTGGTGCACTGTCTGATGTTGCACACCTGAAGGAGGTAGCCACCAAGTACGGCGTCTCGCTCCAGAGCCTGGTGTTTGCCGTGTATGCAAAGATGCGTGCATCCTCTGCTACTGACGATGTTGTGTTCGGCATCTACCTGGCCAACCGCGAGGAGAGCGACAGCGACAACAGCACTGCTCTCACTGGCTTCCCCACTCTCTGCCTGGTGCCGCTGATTGTGCGGTCGCCTGCGCAGGCCAGCCTGGTCGACATTGCCGCCCAGGTCCAGCGCGATATAAACGCCATCTCGTCGCCGGGCTCCAACGGTGCAGCAGCGCCCCTGACTGCTGCGCTCTGGGAGATCCGCGAGTGGACTGGTATCTCGGTCGACTCCTTTGTCAACTTCCTCCTGCCGGATGTTGTTCCCGAGGCCGAGACTGCTTCGGACTCGGCCGTCACTATTGCCATTGATGATGCAAGCAGTGTCGGCGAGGCCGCCACGTCGCCCCTGGTGCACCCGAGCATGTACCCTGCTCTCCATAACAACCGCGTTCAAGTCGCATACACTGTAAGATTCTTGTCCTCTCTTTCCCCTTCTTATTGCAAAATACTAACAACATCTCAGGATGCCGTCGATGTTGAGGTCGCTGTCCGGAACAACCGTCTCGATGTTGGCGTGTTTGGCTCTGCCAACAAGCTTGTCAACGACCAGGGTGCACAGGACCTCGTGGTCCGTCTCGCAGCAGCTCTTGGTGAAGAGATTGCTGTGTAGGCTTCTTTCTTTCTTACTTTCCTTTTTTTTCTGTCGTGTTTACTTTGCTCTTTGATCTATACATGCAGCGTCCGGCGTTTTCTTGGGATTGCTTTGCTGATTAGTGTTGTTTTCATCGTTTCTATCTCTTGGTCTCGCTCATGTTTTGTTTTCTGTCTTTACTTTCTTTAGTTGTTCTGTTTTCTTTCTTCTTTTGTTTTCATTGCTTCTGCTAAATTGTTCTATCGTCGGTCTTGGGTATCGGTCAAAAGTTTGTTGCTCCATCTCTGCTTCAATCGCTTCTAGCTTGTTTGTTAAATGTTCAATGCATATTCTCGTTACTTTCTGCTCAGTCTCGCATCTGCCGCACATTAAAATTGACGCGCTTGCTTTGCATCCATCCTCGCCATGCTTCGTACCGGTCGTCCTGGTGCTCGCCAGCAGGCCAGTCGGACAGGAAATCAGGGCACGTGCCCTTGATCACCTTGGGCACGCCGTGCCATGCAAACCGGTCATGGCCCGACATGTAGATGGCATCTCCCGAGCGTATCCGCAGGAGGACATATGGCTCTTTGCCGTCTTTATCCTTTTCACTATCGCCCTCATCAAACTCTCCTGTTGGGGCAGCCATGAATAGTGCGTCACAGCCGAGGCTCAAGCTGATCAGTCCCTTGTCTGTCTCCTCAGACACATCGCGGTGGATCATCATTGTATCGCCGGGTGTGTAAAAGTTGACAATGGCTGCTTGGGCCACGGTATCGGGAAATAGGCCGGACAGCAGCCGCATCAGGTCTCGTGGGAATCGCGGCAGATTTGGGTTCTTAGGCGCTTCTTCGTCCTCATCCTCGTCCTCGTCTGCACCAACACCACCCGGGTAAACTCTGTTTGTCCAGTCGTACTGGCCGCCGAGGGTGACCCAGTGCAGACGCTTGTCCAGGACCTGCTGGATGGAGAGCGGACGATGCACAGAGGGATCCTTTGGCGTGAACGTGCCCGGCGTGGAGTGTATGTCTGCACTATGCGCATTGGCTGGGGGTGGGTATGTAAAGAAGGATGCGCTGTCGTCGGGGTAGGGCAGGTCGTAGTGCAGGTGCATGTTTGTCTGGTGGTAGGATTTGCTGAGGTCGCGATGGACCATGCGGTCAAGCAGACGTTTCTGAACGGTCGGCGGCACGAGGTCGGGGATGATTAACAGGCCGGGCAGCAGCGGGTGGTAGTATATCTGGTGGTCCTTGGCTGTCTCTCCTGCTTCTGTGCCTGGTAATGTTGTGGTCTTCGCCTTGTCGTCGTCCTCGATGTCGCCGTCGACCTTGCTCTTGGCGGCGAGAAACTCGGCAAAAGCGGCTGCCACCCTGTCACCCGGTATTGTGCCCGCCTTGCAGAACCCTGTGCGTTTCCTCTTCGAGCTATCCTCGCTTTGCTGTGATCCTGCCGCTTTGTCCACGCCGTCAATCCCGTCGACCTCGTCGACCTCGCCGCTGTGAATAATGTTGTACGCCGCCGTCTTCGCGTACGACTTCCATTGTGCTCGCAGATACTCTGACGGCTGCTGGTGTGCGTCTAGCGTTTTGATGTCGGCTGTCATTGTGGGTGGAATTCGAAGCGTATGATTAGCATCGCCAACGTCATGGCGTCTCGCAGCATCATTATTGCCGTATTTTGCCTCATTATCCCTCCTGGAGCGGCCTCGCTTTTTCTGCCGGTTTTATGGGTTGCCCCGCCATATTAGTACTCTATATTCCTACATACAGGACTAGCCACAGCTCAGCCAGCTCAGCAAGAGGGGCTGCTACTCCTAGTTCCTTATCTTATCGCTCCCACCTAAAACGCGCTTGGGACGTTGAGACGCGTCGGGCATTAGCAACAAGAGGGAGGCACCGTCTAATTTTACCGCGCACCAACCGGCTCCCCGCTATTTGTACCGCCTCCAGAGCTCAATGTAAATAAATACGTACAAAAAGTAAATAAACATACGAAAGAGCAGGAACACCCTGTCGCTCCTTCCCTACAAGTGCTAAAAATCGAGACTCCAGCATCTTCGTGTCTTCCCGCCCCGCGACAACAGCTCAATTCGAACAGCAAGAGCGACCCTTTGATTCTATTCCACTGCCTTCCTTTTTTGCTCTGCTTCTAATACACCACAGCCTCACCGACAGTCTCTGGCCGACCCCTGCTCCGTTCTACATTCTCCATTCTTTATTCCTCCCTTGCCTCCTTCCTCTTTCGTTTCTTTTTTTCTTTTTGCTTCCCTTGTTTCGGGCCTCACTCTCAGCTTAACTTCGACTGACCTCGACCTGACTTGACGACCAGCCACCAAGCCACTTCACGACCACGACGCCGCACGACACGACTTCCTACGACCACTATCACGACACCGCTCCACGCTCCACGCTCCACGCTCTTTAATTTCTGCCGTTTCCGTGTGGGGTGTTTCTGCAGCAGCTGCCACAAACCGCGACCACTCTGCTCTTCTCGTCTCCGACTTCTGACCTTCCTCTCCATCGAGTCGACTTCAGCTCTGCGTTGTATAGCTATCACGACATCAAGACAACAGACGACCTCGACGACTCTTCCGGTAGCTACAGATAGGACTCTCTTGATCTCCCTGACATCGCACATCCTCCTCTATCACGCACATACATCACATCACCATGGACAACTACCAAAAACTCGAAAAGGTCGGCGAGGGTAAGTTCAAGTTCAGCACCAGTCACGGCACTGCTCGCGGCATTGCTCCCATTTTGCAACGCCTATACTCAGACTAACTGTGCAGGCACCTACGGTGTCGTCTACAAGGCGCGCGATCTGACTGCTGGCGGCCGCATTGTGGCGCTCAAGAAGATCCGGCTTGAGGCCGAGGACGAGGGCGTGCCATCGACCGCCATCCGCGAGATCAGTCTGCTCAAGGAGATGCGGGATCCCAACATTGTGCGTCTGTTCAACATTGTGCACGCCGAGGGCCACAAGCTCTACCTCGTCTTTGAGTTCCTCGACCTCGATCTCAAGAAGTACATGGAGTCTCTGCCCGTGTCTGACGGCGGCCGCGGCAAGGCCCTGCCCGAGGGCACCGGTCCCCGCCTGCAGCATCTCGGCCTCGGCGACGACATTATCAAGAAGTTTATGAGCCAGCTGTGCTCCGGCATCCGCTACTGTCACAGCCACCGTATTCTTCACCGCGATCTGAAGCCGCAGAACCTGCTGATCGACAAGGACGGCAACCTGAAGCTGGCTGATTTCGGCCTGGCGCGTGCCTTTGGTGTGCCGCTGCGGACCTACACACACGAGGTTGTGACGCTGTGGTACCGCGCGCCCGAGATCCTGCTCGGTGGCCACCAGTACTCGACCGGCGTGGACATGTGGTCTGTCGGCTGCATTTTCGCGGAGATGGCCACGCGGAAGCCGCTCTTCCCCGGCGATTCCGAGATTGACGAGATCTTCAAGATCTTCCGGTGAGTGGTCTCCAGTCCTTTGTTTTCTAAGTGTTGTTCTCGAATGTGCAGTGGCTAATATTTGTATAGTGTCCTCGGAACCCCCACCGAGGATGTGTGGCCCGGTGTCACAACGTACCCAGACTTCAAGTCGTCGTTCCCCCGCTGGGTGCAGGATCCCGATACACCGGTGTGCGCGAACCTGGACCCCATCGGCCAGGAACTTCTGGAGCTGATGCTTGTGTACGACCCTGCCAGCCGTATTTCGGCAAAGCAGGCCTGCAACCATCCATACTTTGACGACCTCGCACGACCAGTGCCCGGCACCCGGCAACACACGGCAGCCGCATCGTACGGCAGCGGATACCACTAGCAGCGGATTCTCTGCTAGGAGATTGGATGTCGGACGGTGCTGAGATGGTGGGATGCTGAGATGTTGCGACGCTGAGATGATTTTGCACTTGCTCTTCTTTGCTCGCCCATTGCCACTCTACCCGTGCTGTGTTCTATTTTCTTTTCATTGCTCTTTCCTTGATTTCCTTCCTTGATTTTTTGCTTCTCGTCCCTTCTCTTCGTCTCTTATTTGGACTTGTTATATTTTATACTGTTTTGATTGTCAGGACATGAGGGCGTTCTTCCACTTCCACCATGTTTACCCTATTGCTTTTAACTGCTTTTCACTTTACACTGGTAGGATTAGGGCCTACCGTTTTTGATGCTTTTCATGTTTCTTATGTTTCTCATGTTTGTTTATGTTCATTTATGTTTGTGTTTGTGTTCCTCACTTGTTTTTTATTTCCTTTGGCCCTTTATTTATGTGCTACTCTTATACGGGCGGGCACGACGGATGCGACAAACCAGTGTATGAAGAAATCAAAGACGAGTAAAAATCATAAAACTTTTACGCCGTGCGACTGCCTGGCCGTCCGCAACGGCCCGTGGCAGCAATCCCGTGGCAGTAGTGGCAGACTCTGTTTATCATAAAAGCCATTGTCGTCACTTGTCATATGCACATCCGTCTTGTGAATAAACTCGGGAAAGGAGATGAGGGCTATGGCGCTCCTTGTTGGTCTGCCCTGGCAATACCGAGTGTTTCCTCTGTTGTCCTGCATGATTTGTGATTTATCAAAAGAGCAAGTGTTTGCAGGTGTATTGTCGAATTTCAAAATTCAAAGCGTCGCACAGACTGGGATTGCTGCGATTGTCTACCTCTCTGTCGAAGGTGGCCGTAGGTCGTACAGCGAGGTGACGAGACCAAGACACCAGACACCCAGACACCAAGAGACTGTCATGGAGCATGGCTGTAGGAGGGACAGACACAATGGGTAGTCTTCCTGGCAGGTCATCCAGGTAGAGAGGTCTTGGAGTCGCGAGGTCATCATGATTCCTGTCTCGAGGCCTTTGCCACGCCTATCGGCCGCAAGTGCAGGCATCATCCTCGTCGCTCGGTAGGGCCTGTCATGGGGTTACTGCATTTTGGGCGGCACAGGGATGGTCTTGGCTTGGCTATGGCCTTACTGTCGAGTACACATTGCTTCTCTACGTTGTATTCTATCTTCTGTCATTTGTCTTTTGTCTTTTGGTTTGCTGGATACGGAGACTTGGAGTCTGAATCCCAAATACGAGCAAGCAGCAGCCAAAATACTGTCTGGTGTTTCGGAATCAGATGTCCGTGGTACGGAGTCGTTGTTTCGCTTTGCTGTTTGATTTTTCTTTCCTTTTCATAATTATTCTATGCAATGCCATGATTCTAGGTTTTCTGAAAGCCTTGCTATCGTTTGTTGTTTAATTTTTATGTTTTATTTCATGTTCATTTCTATTTTGTAAACTATTTTAAATCACTACTTCATATTCTAGCAGTTTGTTCCAAAACATTACAATAGATATATCTCAATAACCATGGCAATGTCACTTCAAGGAGCCACCTACTCAATGCAAGACATGCTCGTAATAGCAAATATTGTATTATAAACTTGGAAATATAAAAAGGACATATTGATGGTCTGTGTGAGGCTCAGAGGATGTTCGTTGGCCACCATGATGACGACAATACATGCTACGAACCCGTGCGATACCACGTAAGTACACAGCGTCCAAAAATAGAGAATAGACACTCCACGATGGCGGCTGGCAGCTAGGATTATCATTGGGGGCGGCGGGCCACCTGCCAATGGAGAGCGCGCGTCCACGCTGGAGTCCGGAGTTTGAGTATGGGGTCTGGCGTCTACTGTTTGAGGTCCCGACACGCTGGTATTACATATACTCCGTCCACACACGTACACCGGAGAGGAGCTATCCGTTCTATTGTTGATGCTGCTCTGCATAGCTCCTGCTCTATTCTTGCCTGCGAAAATATAGCCGCTTGCTGACCGGGCGGCTCGTGGAGGATCGCGGCTACGACTCGAGAATCAAAGGCTCGTAGGAGGATGCTAGTATATGCTATTTCAGGCACAGATTTGGCGGGGGCACTGCTTAGGCGCCTGCCTGGTAATTGAGAGACAACATGTATGATGTATGCTGCATCTCGACTTCATACTGATACGGGCCTGGAAGGGGCCTGGCGTTTCGCCTGCTGTGGGCGCCGTCTGCCTTACATTACATATCTTACATATGGATAACACAAGACAGTAAGGCAACACAACAGACGTGCTGCACGAAGATATGCACTCCAGAGAGGCAGTACTGCCTAGGGCCGTCGGTTACGGTCGATGTGGCTGGCTGTTTGTGTGTCTGTCTGTCTGTTTATTTGTTTGTTGATGTGCAAATGTGTTGGGCGTGTTAGGCGTGTTGGATGAAAGTGTGGTTTCGCGAGGCGCCTACAGGCCTGGCCAGACGAGGCCAGCCTGCACACACTCGGACAAGCATTAAAGCTATGGCATCCGGCAAAACGGAGACAAAAACGGAGAGTCAATTCGAGGTTCACGACATTACCCAGTAATTGCAGCGGACACGAGCAGTATTAACAGCTCGTGCGAATTGGCGGCCAGCGCCACGGCAAACACCATACACACCTTGATCGAGGCCTGACCTGGCGAGCTCGGCTAATCGACATGGGGGTTGTTTTATTTGGGCACGAAATGGGTTTTGTGTTCGTATTCTGTTTGTTTTTGTTTTCCCTGTTGTTTTTCACTTTCTTTTTCTTCCTTGCACTTGTAGATCGCATCGTGTACACCTCGGGCGTGTCTTGACCATAGTGCATGGCGTCCATGAAGGCTGAGCGATGATATTGCACTGTAATACATAGTAGATGAAGGGCTAAATGGAAGCCAAAAGTAAACAAACGAATCGCCAATATTGAAATTCAAATACTACGTACGCCCACAACTCAGGATATAAATACAGCTTCTGTACGGCCCCGTAGGCCATGCATATGCCATTGGAGCGTGCTGATCTCTAATCCTAAGCATAGTCTTAGTATGATCGTCAGCTGCAGCCTTTGATTGCGAACACAGTAGCCCGCACGAGGATGGGAGAAAAAGAAAAAGAAAACTCTGATATCATAATGGATCGCATTTGATTGCTTTCGCCTTGGTCATATGGAGATTCGCAACCCGTGCCACTCGTTGGCCATGGGGGGTGATGCTCTCCCATGGTAGGGTGTGTGCATGCGGTGCTCAACACTTTGCATGTTATGAGTTTATTGCCACGCTGTCGCAGAGGCCGGGGGACCGCGGCAAGGTCAACACGCGGCGAGGCATCCTAGTATTACGGCGAGGCAATGCAGTGTCTGCCAATTGAGCTGTTGAGCTGTATAAATCTGCCTCTACGGCAAAGAAGAAGACAAAAACGGGCGAAAAAAGAGGAACGAGCAACTTGGCGTGTCCAGGCAACCTTATTTCACTCGAGATCTACCCCGGCACATTCGTGTCTACTGGCCGTGCCGCATCCGCCACGTGAGCAAGGTCAGAGTGGCAGGACAGACTGGACTATGTTCCCTTTCTGGGTTATCCTCTGATCCTGTGATGTAACCAGCCCAAGCAAGCATTCATAAGATAAACAATAATCGACAATCGATGGGAGGGCTCCTTCTGCATCTGTCACTTGTCTCGTGATCACTGGTTGTAGGAGCGAGAATGACTAATATTCCGACTTGCCAATTCCTCGGATGCTTGACTCTGCCAAATAGTGTGCAGTACACAGCTGGGTCTTTGCGGCAGTGCTGACTCCCTCTCGTCTGCGTGCCGGGTTTCTCCTCGCAGCTACTGTAGTACATGCATACATACAGAGTAGTATGTACATGCAAAACGTAAACACGCATGTTGTGCATTAGCTCTGGCTTCGCCAGACCCAGTCGCCCGCCCGCCAGCATCCGCTCGGAGTAGATGATAACAGCTGTTAATCCATGGCATGCACAAGCATGCACAACAAGCCAGGCCAGGCCAGCCTAGTCCAGCCACGCCTGGCCAATCGCTGACGCCGTCTGCTAGTTGTCCGCTAGCTGTTTGCTAGCTGCCCGTTGGTGGTCTGCTGGTAGCCAGTAGCTGGCTGCTGAGATCTGCCCAGGGTGCCTCCGTCCGGCCATTCAAGCTGGTCTATTCTGGCTGCCTCTGCCTCTGTTGTCTGTGCCGCCATACTATTGGCTCTCTGATTCCAACGCTGTTTCTTACGGTCTCTTTGTTTCGGGTCCGCCAGATCGGCCGGAGTCGTCCTCGTTCGGGCTCATATTGTCGAGGCTTTATTCTCACCGTTTTGATTACGGTGCACATTCTTCCATAGTACAGCCACGTTAGATATTCAAATTCAAATACTCAAACACTGCAGACTTGACAACTAGTAGATGCAACCTGGAATCGGATGACAGTGATCTGATGACGGTACCTGGTGACGGGATAGTGGTGTTGAGAGAAGATGGACCCGTTGGGAAAAGCTTGCGAAACTGTCTCACTCTTGTCCGTCTGGTGCCGCACCCCTCTAAGGACCCAAGGGCAAGTAGAAATAGTTACCCCATCGCGATTGCGAGATGATGTACTCAGTAATATGCATTCATTCGGGTTTCGGTTGATTGTTTGTGAACATTTTAAATGCAATCGCAGGGCCAGTCATGGTTATAATTCGGACAAACTCCAATACTATCTCGAAATACGTGGAAATTAAATTATATATAAACTTAGAGAGGTCAATACAAAATCGACTTGAACACCGATACACCTTACATATAAACATGCTTAAAAACACATCGTAGACTGCATAGTAGGACGACGTCTCTCGATGTCATTAAATCACAACAACTAGCCTGAAGCTGTAATGGCAGAGCAGTTCCCAACAGTCAAGCTACATAGGGTGTAATTTAAATACTATCAACTGACCATATTCCCTCTACACCACTAGAGATCCAAATGAAGCATCGACAATACAGGGAGGGTTCGGCGGTCATGTGCCAAGCAAGAAATAGATGTACGACGTAGAAGCAGGTCAAAGGGTCAAGCCAGACACACAGTCCAGGGGGGTGCATGTGCTCCATATTCACCAAACGGTGGCTTGCACTGATAGCACTGAGCACTAATACTTGCATCGTACAGTAAAGGACTGGCACCAAGCAAGGGGCGTCCTTTCTGTAAAGTGCTTGCAGTAGATCCTTGACACGGTCTCTTCCGAACATCAAATTATGCAAGTACATACATACGGCACGGCATAGTTGGCCATACTGAGCAAGACCAATGGCAGCTGAGAGTGATAGTGATAGTGAGACACCGAGACAGCAACCAACAGATCACAGCCAGCCCAGCAATCACACAGCACTTATCAGGAGGATAAGAAGCATCGTCTACTTTGTTTGACGACTTGAGCTGCTATTGCCGAGCGATCCTCGATCGACAACACACTAGGACACCAGGGCATCATATGGCATATTTTTTTGCACATACTATGTACATACGTACTGTAGCACATACTGCAAACAACCTCACAGTACAAACAAATCAAATCTTATCGCTGTCGTGGTCGATCACTAGGCCGCTAAACTGAGCTACGGTTACCTCTTGACCCCTCGACCCCCTGTCTAACCCCCCCTGGACGATGATCCTGACAACGATCCTGAACAGATCTGTGGACTCTCCGCCCGTATCCTACAGTACTGTACCTGTGCGCAAGGTAAAAGACCTCCAAGACCAAGACCTCAAAGACACACAGAGACAGACTGGGAAACTGTGTGACGGTATTTTACTAGGTACCGGCGTATCGAGTCCACAGCCAGCTAAGTACTAAGCGACGATGTTTCCCTATTGAGAAACAAGACAGCTGGGGAGGCCCATCAACAGGCCACTAAGACGAGACTATCAAGTGCTAGAAATACAAATAAACCCAATAGAAAAGACGCCCGCCCACAACAACGGCGACCTACTTTGTGTAAAAGTACCACTAGCTACGGCTCTAGGGCGACTGGGTTCAGTGCTTTCTTTTTGACTGTTTCTTGGACTGGACTAGGACTTTCTTTTGATTCTGATACTTGCTCCTCTACATAGTACGTTGTCCGTCCTCCATAGAGTGTTTCTCTTGATATCTCTGGGTTGGATGTGTATTACATTGTGTATTTCTTTTGCTTTTGCGCCCGACTGTAAAATATCAAATATCGTTCGTCTTCCGAAACTGAAATGTTTTGTTTCTAGTGATAATTCTCCTCTTTGCCTCCCCATAGTCGTTCCACTATGCAGGAGTAGAACGACTCATGTCCTTTTGGTAAAGATCCGAAATCTATGGGTGGCTTGTCTGCCGTCTGCCGTCTGCCGTCTGTCGTCTGGTCTGTACCTGTCTGCCCTGTCCTACGGGACCGTGAGCAGAGTATTACTGTACAAAAGTCCACAGTCCAAATTCGTTACCCCTGACACTAGCACGGGCATCAAGTCAAAGCAGCAGCAAGGAGAGGGCGACACGAGCAAAAAGACGAGGGAAGAAAGACAAGAAAAGACAGGCTCCGTCCGCTACTGCAGGTCGGTTTGCATACAGTCCACAACTCCCCTCTATTCCGGGTCTATGTACAGCGTTGTTTGCCTCTGTCTCCGAAGTCGTTTCCACAAACTCTGGCTCCCTCTCCGAAAAGCGAGAAGCGGTTTCCAGAGCGGCCCTCAAAGCACACAAATGGACCCGCTCCCTCCCTTGATTGCTTTCTTTGCCTTTTCTCCTCTCTTGCGCTTTCGTTTCTTTCTTTTCATTTATGATTTGTGACGTTGTTATTCCTCTTCCCCTCATGATCGTCTCCTCCGCCCCAAGCCTTGCTGCACTTGTTGTTCCTAGTTCTACGCCCTTTGTTTCCTATTGGGTATTTTCAATACTCAAACCCAATACTAATAATTGCCCACATATATTGCTGCTATCGTTTGTCTCCCTTGGAAGGACTGCAATTGTGCTGGCCAGACGCACCAGAGTAGTTACTATGTATTTTGGTCTGGCCTAGCCCTGCGCACCGTCCCTCTCGACCCTATTGCCAACGGTCTTTCCTAGTTTGAGTTTTTTTCTTCTTTTTCGCTAGCATAGCAGCGCTCCCTGGCTCCGTTTGACGTGCCGGACGTGAAGAATGCAGCACTCTATGCGTCGCCCCCTGAGTAAAAGGTGGTTTGGTTATTGGGTTTCAATTTTCAATTTTCAATTTTCGTCTTTCACCTTTCAACACAGTAATACTATGTAAAAGACCCCTCGCGGTGCTCCCCGCTACCCCTGTGCCCCTTTGCCAATTGGTGCACAGTCTTCGATAGTGCCAGTGCACCAATGAGGGATGCACCTTATTAGTGCCGGCGGTTGTAAGTCGACCGTTTTGATGCTGTGCACAGCTAGTCACGTGCACCCACCGTTTTGGCACACCCCAACACCGCGGAACAGAAAAACGTCGAAAATGGTGCACTAACACCAACTACATCACCTTTGTCAAACCGCCGAACAAAACACGGAGAATAGATTCCATCACGGCTTCCATCTTCTAGCTTGTTCGATGTGGTTGCAGCGGGTGAGCGCTGTGTTTTGAAATTCCTTTCGTACAGCTCGTCAGAACTATCATTGTCGACTGCTACGTAGTAGGCCCTCAGTGGTGTGAGGCATAGCGGGATGCAAGAGAATACAGGCCAGCCAGCCAACCACAGCGCAGATCGGTCCCTCAGTGTCGAGTGCTAACCCAATACTACAGTGACATGAAACGGACAACAGATGCCCAGAAGGGGCCAGGGGACGCCGGCAGACTGGCGCAGCCAATAGTTTGCGTGAACAGCAGAGGCTGTTTCATCGTCTGGCATACTCAGTAGCTAGTACGGAGAAGGGGCGCACATTGCGAAGCCGTGAGATTTGGATAACATTTTGGTGTGTTACGGTATTGACTGCATCATTTTTCGAATGAAAATTGTCTTCAGATCGGGACTGTTCAACGGCGATTAGTCAGCATGATTTTCGTCCGATCTTGTCTTATTGAAAGAGCCCTGCTATTGTCTGCTAGCATTCGATTCTGCTATTCACGACGATGCCCTTCCTCCATTGACCCCTACGCATGGCTACATTCCAGACGCAACACACGTTATATTGGTGCTATCTTATCATCAACCCTGCCGCCCTGTGTACCAGTCTTCCGCGCTCTAGTAATATTGCGGTAGTCCTGCCCTTGATGCGCAGAGCTGATTATTAGTCATTCCAGTTGCCCATGAGCTCCTTTCTTGCACTTTCTAAACGCTGTCATTACCGCTGCGTGACGCCTGTACTCTGCTTATTAAGACACAGCCTCACCATCTCGAGCTGACCATCAGTCGTCAAATCGTCAAATCCAAATTATATCCAAACCATCCCATCTCCTCCCACATCGACAGATATAATTAGATCTTCTTGCTGCATTCTCATGCTCCCCTCACCTCACTGGCTCGTCGCTTGTTTCATGTGCCCTGACCTGATGGCAGCCTGCAAAGCCATTGTCTGCTGCCAGCCAATCATTTGACCGCTAGACGAGAGTGCCCCGTATTATTTGCAGCACCAAGTCTGTATACATGTACATAGCTCTATTCCGCAGAGAGAATGGCCATGAATAGACGATAGCAAGGCCTGGCCCGACCGCTGCCGTTGTGTGCCCTCTAACCCAGCAGCCCATAGCCATTCATATTATTCGAAACACGCATCTCGAAAGCGATGCGCTCGTAGCTGGCAGATGGAAAAGCAGGGGGCATTGTTTCGTTTCTCGTCAACAGCTGGCTATTGATTGTTCTATTCTCTAACCTCTGTTCTCTGTTCTCTGTTCTCTGTTCTCTGTTCTCTGTTCTCTGTTCTCTGTTCTCTGTTCTCTGTTCTCTGTTCTCTGTTCTCTGTTCTCTGTTCTCTGTTCTCTACTCTCTGTTCTCTACTCTCTGTTCTCTACACTTTACTCTCTACTCTCTACTCACCATCCTCATTTAAGACTCCTGGCCGGCCCATCTGCTTTCATTCTTCACATCCTGTTCATCCCTTGATCAATATCTTTTAGTCTTTCAGTTTCAACTTTCAATTCTCAATTCTCCATCTTCTAGTCCTCTTCATCGGCTTGACGCCTCGATCACGCTTTCACGTCTTTACGCATTACGCATTACGCTATACACTCTACGCTCTACGCTTTATGCTTTACGCCGCTTCACGCATTACGCCCTTGCATCGCTCCCTGTCTTCGGATCGTCGTCCTTTCCTGGCTGTGCCTGGATCCCTCCTTTTACCGTCTCCTCAGTCTCCGTATCTGCGCCGCCGCATCCTCTCGTCCCATCCTGTGTCTGTGTCTGTGTCTGTGTCTGTGCCTGTGCCTGTGCCTGTCCTCCCTTTCGACCTAAACGGGACTATCAATCAAATCCATCCTGTGTAGCTGCTGGTCACTGCACTCCTCCTCTTCTGTATGTGGCACTCTTCACCGAATCGTCCTCGTCCTCATCTGTCCCAGCTGTCTCATCTCTCGTCGGCCTCTTCTTCAACCCCTCTGAAGTCATCCCTCTCGTCCCTCTTCCCAGCAACATTCTTCGCTCCTCCCTGCCCCCATCCTGCAGCCCTTTCTTCACCACCCGCCCTTGTTCCTCTTGCAGACGACCAGACTGCTTCTTTTCCTTTTTGTATGCTTCTGTGTCCCTCCGTCTGTGCATCACCTTACAATATAAGACTGCCTCTTCACCCAGCCGCAGTCTGACATTTCTCTTTCCATTCTTCAGGCTCTTCACGATCTCGGAATTCCAGCTAATTCTCAAACCACCTCACCCAGTCATTCTTTAGGTTTATCAAACAGCAAACATCAAACATCAACCGTCAATCATTAAGCATCAATCACCCACCACTACTTTCTTTTTTACCATACATTCTTTATTTTCTGTGCATCACTACCCAGTCATCGCCACACCCACTCACAAACCATAATCGCACACAAGGCCATTATCACCTGACGTTTCTTATTGTGCACCTGCTCATTCCGTTTCACAAGCTATCCTAGCACCCGCCACTGCCTCATTCAGTTGCTCTTTCTTAATTTTACTATTCATCACCTATTCGTTAATTACCACCCATCGCTCTTTCCCCTTTCTCATATCTTTCAACCGCCTCCTTTGGGAATCTCAACATCACTTGGTGATCTTGATTTCTTCTCTTCAAAAGCCTCACTTTGCCATTTGCTCCCACCAACCACTCTCGGTCTCTCTGCTCTACAGTGCCTGTCTCAAACACCGCCACTAGCACCATTTCAACCTTGCAGTCCCTTCTTTCTCTCTCTCTTTCTGAGTCGAATCTGCCATTCTGCATTCCTCCGAATCACAGATCCGTCGCTTTCGTGCTCTTCTTGCATTCCTCAGTCGGGCAACTCTACGCCCCTCGCTTTCCGCTCTCACCACTTTACACGTCTAGTTGCATTCCAGCGACTACCCAGTACGCCCACTACGCCCTGAACGGCCGTGTCCCTGCGCCTAAAGCCCTTCCCCGGACAGCCCGTCTCGGAAACGATCACCTATTTCGAAAAGAGCGACAAAACGGAGCCCACCGTCTCCACCACCCCTGCCTTTTTCACGCTTTCACAGCTTGCTCCGTCCAGCTGTATCCCTCACGCACATCCTTTTCGATCTGCCACCCCCCTTCCAGATTCGACACCCCCCTACCCTTCCACCCATAATCGGTTCGCTCAGCCTCGTGCATAAAGCGTAAAGCACCGTTTTCTCCCTCACAGGCCTACAACAGCGACCTGCATACCCATACTCCATAAACTTGAACCCCCTTGGAAACTTTCTTAGCCACACACCCGTATCCACACCTTACACTCCCTTGGTACAGTCTGGTCTTTTCTAAGACATCAAGTGGGCTACTGTCAACAACACATTAAGCAAACTCCCTTGGGATATAACTGCTCTCATTCCTGACCAGAGTAGATCTCTTGTTCTTGCATTCTTGACATCCTCGCCATCTTGCATTCTTGCCTTTCCGTCTTCTTCTTTGACTTCCTTGCCTTCTTTGTCTTTGCATCTGCATTCTTTTGGGAGTCCCAACCTTGTTCAAGACTTCATCTCAATACCCCGGGTTCATACACTCACGCATCCCATCCATTTTCATATAAGAAGAACTCGACTTGCAATCCGTCTACTCATCTCAAATTCATCTCATCATCATCATCTTACGACAAAATCGACAACATCGACAGTAAATCGGTCTTATTCACAGCAATAATAACGACAGTCTTCATCAACAACAACAACACACATCAACACAATGGATTCGACACAACTCAGCATGTCCGAGCTCAACGCCGCAGCTCTGGAGCACTTTGTGTACACACCCGTCGACCGCAACATGATTCAGTACCTGGCTGACGCCGCCTACAACGTCATCCAGTGCGATCCCACCATGATGCCGCCTACCGCTTCCGAGGTCCAGCGCCGGTCACTACCAACCCCGCCTGGCTCTCCTTCTCATTCGCCTGCTCCCCGTGCTGTCCGTCACGAGGACGGCGGTCTTCCTTCGCTGGAGGAGTTCATCAGCCAGCTAGTTGTTTCTTCCAATGTCCAGGTGCCCACTCTGATGAGCACACTTGTCTACCTGCAGCGCCTCAAGTCCCGTCTGCAGCCCATGGCCAAGGGCCTCCGCTGCACAACGCACCGCATTTTCCTGGCTGCTCTGATCCTGTCTGCCAAGTACCTCAACGACAGCTCGCCCAAGAACAAGCACTGGGCCAACTACAGCGTCATCACCAACGAAGTCTACAACTTTGGCTTCAGCCGCACCGAGGTCAACCTCATGGAGAAGCAGCTGCTGTTCCTGCTGGACTGGGACCTGCGCATCACCGAGGAGGACCTGTACCGTGATCTGGACGTGTTCCTGGCTCCCATCCGCGAGGATGTCACCGCCCGCCACGCCCGCCGCCAGCAGCGCCGCCTGCGCCAGAAGATGCAGCAGCAGCAGCAGGAGGAGGAGGAGCGCCAGCGCCGTCTGCAGCAGGAGCAGGAGGAGGAGATGCTGCGCAAGCAGCGCCAGGAGGACGAGGAGCACGCTGCCTGGGCGGCTGCCATCTCTGCCTCGGGCTACCTCAGCCCGCCCCGCGGCCTGTCCACGCACTCGCCCGTCTCAGTCTCGTCTTCCATCAAGACCCCCGAGGACGGTGCCGGCATCCTCACAATGCCCAGCCTCACCTACAGCTCGAGCTCGAGCTCTGCCAACAGCTATGCTTCCTCGCTCAGCTCGCGCTCGCACTCGCGCGCCACCACTCCCCAGTCGGTGGAGCTGGACTCGACCAGCGTCTACGACGACCAGGTCATTGGCACGCCCAACAGCCTTGCCGGCTCGAAGCGGTCGCTGTCCAAGGAGAACAGCAGCAAGTCTTCGTTCCTGCCCTATGAGATCAGCCTCGAGGAGCTGCGCGACATCCAGGAGGGCGGCAACCGTGTCAAGCGTGTGCGCGGCATCCTGGGCCGTGTCTTTAGCTCCGGTGGTCTCGTCCGGTAGTCTGTTTATCATTTTCTATCATTCTTTCATCCTCTTTTTTCATTTCTTTTCACTTTCACTTCTTATATCCCCCTTTACATTTTCTTTTTTGATTACCTTTGGGAAAAGCGTGGCGTTCAGAGCTTCTTTTCTTTCTTTTTCTTATTCTTTCCTTTTCTCTACTCTCATTTTTCCTTTATCTTGCATCATTTCTGGTATAACCCAATCAATGCACATCATTTTACACGATACTACGCGGGACCGATTGCATTCACATGGCGATTTTGATTTTCTGGTTGGATGACGGCTCGGTGGATGGACGGAACGGATCATACTCACAAAGGCTCTTCAGGAGAAGGCCTTTCAACAATCTCTAAAAAAAGCAGCACACTCTCTATCTTTCCTTTTTTTTTCTTTTTTTTTCTTTCCTTATTCTCATACACATTTCGTTATCGTTCGAGTTAGCACAATGGCAGGTCCTAAGCACCACTTTCACTTGATACAAACAATTACACATCACATATTTCACATTTCACATGCACTCTACATCACTACTATTCAATTCTCATTCACCCCATTTTATTCTACACCTTCTTAATTAGTATCAGTATCCAGGCGATGGATCGTCAATAATATCAATCAAACAATTTAAACTACACACTCAGAATCAAACAATGCCAGTGAATAATCTGTAGACAAAAATAAATAAACTTTACAAGGCTCCCCTGGCTACTGGCTATGGGCAGTATGACAAGGATCTCGTCCAAGGCATAACGGGCATCGCCCGGCGATCTACGTAGATGGCAATGCGACGGTATTTGCGGCCTGTGGCCTGGTCAGGCACCTTCTTGCAGGACTACACCGCTCCTCGTTCTGTAACAGCCGACGACAGCCAACAATGCGTCCTTTGTGGCCAATAGAAGCCAATAGAGGCCAATGGGGGCCAGCCCTTGTTTGTGCATTTTGTGCATTTTGTAGTTCAATTATTTACTTGTTAAGAGCGTATTGGGTATTATAAAGACGGCATCATACTTTATATTAAAATTTAAAGATGACGGCCGTGCCCTATATCGACGGCCTGCAGCAGCAAGTGGAGGGTAGGGTATCGGCACATGGGGGAGGGCCGGCGTCAGGTAGAGTGGGCATAGCAAAAGGCAGACAGGCCCTAGGCTGAGCCTCCATCCGCAGTCCTCCACTGTCTGCCATGGTTCGTCATCGTCATCAATATGAACCCGGCACAGTATTGAGCTTAGATAAGATCCTTCATTGACGGAGATGTATCGCAGACTATCGTGATTAGGGATCATATCGGTTTATAGCCGCACACCCCGATAGCAGACAGTATGGGGATATAATAAAGGATAAGCGATCGGTGTCCGTTTTGCAACCACCGCCATGGTCGTTCTCGTGATGGCGATGACGACGGCTATGATGCTGGCTGATGCACGACTGCGTATAACCTGATTGCGCTCCTTGACCATTTCTACCTTGACAGCTACTCTGTAGCAAGATTATGTGCTGCGACGTTACGGCACACAGCCAGTCACCGCCCCCCCCCATCTCGCAGTCTGTATTCCGCATGTGTACCTACAGTATCTGCTGGTGGCTACGGCACAAACTGTTGAGCCCCAACGGCAGTTGATTTCTTCTTCTCGTTGCGTTCCAATGGCTCTGGCCCAGTAGCACCAGTCGGACGGACAGACGGACACTTGTTCTCTCGTCTCTGGGTCTTTTTCCTCGCTCGTCGCATAACGGCTGCGTGACCACCCATTGGTCGGCTGCGGGCGTCATGCACACTCCGCCACCGTCTCAGAGTCTGCTCTATCCGGTTTGTTTCGTCCAATGCCAGCCAACCAGCTACGGGGACTGTCCGTGAGCTCACCTGTTCGTGCACCACCTTTCAATGCTTCATGCACACCATCACAAGGCGAAACCCGAGCGCAGCTCTCTACTTGTACGATGTAGGGGGGTCAAAAGAGATGGTCGATGCGGCATTCTTACATCCTCCTTCCTTTTCCTCTCGCGCCTCCTTTGCATCGCGCGACACTTCACCAAGTCGGGGACCGAACAGCTCGTTTCGTTTCGTCCCTTCTTCTTATTCTATTCTCGTTTCCTCCGGATCGCCGTTCATGTGTACACATCAGCCCGTTTGAATCTGTCATCGGTCTGCAAAGGTTATCACAGCCTTTCCACAGCCCGGTGGTAGTCGCTCTCCCCGCATAAAGGATCTCGTAATCACTCACTTGCATGTCTGACCACCTACCGAGAAGAATGCATCAGAAGATATGGAATAGTGTGAATTTTGGCTCACCTCACCGTCTACAAATCTGCCTGTGAGAACGCCCTCTGACTTGGACAGACCAGCCACGTGCGGGTAGTGCCCGACAGTAAGAAATAAGAATCACCAAAGAACTAAAGGAAAAAAATGCCCGAGTGCCCCGAGTGCCCCGAGTGCCCGAGTGCCCGAGTGCCTTACGGCGGAGATATCTCACCAGCGTGCCCTGCATCGATCGTCGGCGACGCTAGACGGCACAGTATGGCTGTATGGCTGGCTTGCGGATTCGTCGCCTGTGGCAGTGTCTGTAACTAGGCCTACAGAGACACTCTAACTAGCCTATCAGAATACAAAGAATAGGCTGCCTAGCCGCAACATTTTTAAGCTTCTTGTGCAGATTCGTCATTCTCCTCTCCTCCATCTCTGAAAATGTCTAAATTTTCTAAATTTAATCGAAACCAAGATCATGGGGTATTCCTACTCGAACAGCATTCTGCCTGACTTTTGTCGGTCCTATGAAACACGGGTCCCCTGTAGCAGAGATTCGCAGGGGCCGGCACAGACTGGTACTGTACATACTGTACTCTGTAGGCACTAGGCAGGCACCGTATTTCACAGCACGGCTGCCGTGAACGCGTCCTTATGGCTGTGTTCTGGAAAAGCAAATAGAAAAATGCCATCAACAGCATTCCAGTCCGTGGCTGCGCCCGTCGTATCGTCACCCCCGCCACGTTGGTCTATGTTTGATGTTTCCAATGCAAAGAATGCATAAGGACAAAGCAGAGTAAAGACGAAGACGCGGGCAGGCGAAACTCGAAACCCGAACCGCGTGTAGACGTGTAGACGTGCAGGCGTGTAGACGGAATGCGTGAAGAATGCAGTGGACACTTGACTGCCTTCAACTGCCGACCGTCATCACCACATCCTACACCCCCCCTCAAGAATGCAGACACCGTTTTCAGCATGGATGTGGATAATCTCTTGAAGGCGTACAGACCAAAAAAACGCATCCATGCTCCGTTTCGCCTCTCAGCCTCTTTACGATGTGCTGCGATTATGGCTACGAAGGCAACGGCTTCAGTCAGGCCCATGATTCAATCGTTAGCAGCGGCCTGCTGATAGGAGGCTCCGCCTGCACGGCATCCATGTCCACCACAAACGGCTCGGACTGGTCCTCGTGGCACCACGTATATGCCTTGAACATTTGCGAAACTACCTCGTCCACGTCGATCGATGACCGCTGCCGCATGGCCGCACCCATGGCCTCGCAAAAGTCCGCCACCGACCCGGAAATTGCGGCCGACTAAATTGGGACGGTCCATGGCCGACAACATAATCTGAGGAAGGTCGATGTGGCTAGTTCATGATGCACGTAGGGCCGGGTTCCGGCAATCTCGAGTGACTGTGGGTTCCGGCTGACACGACCGGACGAGCTTGATCACTGTGCCTTGCCCTGTACCAGATGCCCCAAAGATGGCGACTTTCAGTATGCGATGAATAGGGTTGACATAACACCGGATCTACTCAAGTGATCTTAAGTCTATATCGGCTAGTAGTTTTATTTCGCAGAAAAAAAGACAATACCTGCTCTACATTGATTGTGATTTTATGTCAGCCTCTCTCGTCTTTCGCGGATAACTATTGCCGCCACAGCTGACGGGACCTTGCCGTGACCGGCAGCAAAAGCACTCCATGGGCCACTACAGGACGAGGCATCGGAATCAAGAGATGTGTTGTCTACTGGCATGAAACATATCTAGATTCGATGGCGAGATACATAAACAGTGGCCTGACCACTGGATTCTCCTTCCAACGTCAACAGTTGCCGTTGCATGCCCCCATGCCAGCCCTAGCTTCGAGAACCAACACTTACACCAACCCCGGATCACCTCAGCCCCAGACTAGTATTGCTACAGGTGAGGGGAATCAAAGGAAAAGGTTTCGCGAGTGTCTTTGTGCTATTCATTTTTGGAGCATCAAAGATGACGGGCTGAACTATGGACCAACGTGTGATGGCCAGATTTGGAGAGGCTGTTGTTTGTGATGCTGGCCGATAGATGTGCCATCCCCTGCACCACGGCCGTACCCTCCGTCACCCATACGACAAGCTGGATATCAACAGCCATGGAATGCATAAATGCTTTGTTATTTCTTTGATAGTTTTTTCTCTCTCTCGTAGCTTTGTGTTTTTTTTTTGGTCAAACTACGTCGATGTGTTGAAATTGACCTTTACTAACACAATGGCTCTCTCGTCGGCACCGTACGAGGTGTCATCAGCCTCCAATGAAAAGACAGACCTGGAAACGAACGAGATCGAGCACGCACAGGCTGAAGAGCACTCGCCACCAGAGCCCAGCGATGGCAAGCTCACCAAAGAGGTCGTTCTTGCCTATTTCGCTCTCTGCTGCCAGATCAACGCTTATATAATGACGCTCCTCGTGCCCGGCGCCATGCTCACCTCCATCAACGCAGAGCTCGGGCCCAACAACAACTACGTCTGGATCACTTTGAGCTGGCCCCTCGGTGCCTCCGTGCTCGTGTCCATTGGCGGCCGCCTCTCTGATATTTTCGGCCGCCGCTACTTTATGATTGTCGGTGCCCTCATCTCCATCGCCGGCACCCTCGTCGGCGCCAACGGGAACAGCATCGGCATGATGATCGTGTCCGGCGCCCTCTTTGGGATCGGAAGCGGCTTCCAGGAGCTGTGCTATGCATGTGCTCAGGAGATTGTCCCCAACCGCTACCGTGTCATGGCCGTCGGTGGTCTTGTTGTCTCGCTCGCCCTTGCCTTCTCGTCGCCCGTTATAGCCTATGCCATTGTTGCCAATCATCCCGGGATCGGATGGCGCGGTGCCTACTGGTATCTCTTTGCCTTCCACACGTTTGCCTTTGCCGTGCTGTTTCTCTTTTACCGCCCACCGGACTATGCCATGAAGCACCGCAGCGACGGCAAGACGCGCTGGCAGATGCTCGGCGAGCTCGACTATATCGGTGTTCTGCTGTTTCTTTCGGGTGGCGTGCTCTTCCTCCTAGGAATCAACTTTGGCGGACGCACCTATCCATGGAGATCGGCCGGCACTATAGCACCTATTGTTCTTGGTGTGTGCTGCTTCATTGCTGTCGGTTTATGGTGCGCCTATGCCGACCTCAAGCATTCGCTCTTCCCACCAAAACTCTTTAAGCGCGTCAGAGAGTGAGTTTCCTCAACTTTCCTTCTCCCCAGTGACCCCACGTTCCCTTCTGACAAGTAGATTCGACATGGTCATTGTTGTGTGCTTTGTGGGCGGCATGCTCTATTACAGCATGAACGTCCTGTGGCCGCGCCAGTCGCAGGCCCTCTTCATCACCTCGTCCACCCCCATCGTGATGAAAGGCGTTTGGGCCATCATCTTTTCATGCGGCACATGGATTGCTGGCCTCCTCACGGTCTTTGTCTGCTCTCGCCTGCATCACGAAAAGTGGCAGCTGGTAGCCTTTACCGTAGTCCAGACAGCTCTCATCGGCTCCATGGCATCCGTCGGCTCCGATGACGAGACCCAAGCCATCATCACTGTCGTCATCACGGCTGCCACAATCACTCCGCCGCAATTGTTGTCTTTCACAATGCTTTCTTTCGGCCTAACTGACCAGGCCGACCTCGGCGTCGCTGTCGGTCTTGCCGGCACGTTCCGTCTCTTTGGTGGCGCTGTGGCGACTGCTATCTACACGCCAATCTATTCCAACCGGCAAGCACAGGTCCTCCCCGGTTTTATGAAAGATGCGATTGCAGACGCTGGCGTCGCCTATTCGGATAGTCTGCTGAGCAGTCTCGTCAAGGCAGCCGCTACAAACACGCTTGCTGCCTACGAAAAGGTTGCCGGCGTCACGCCCGAACTCGCCGAGCTGGCAATTGCTGCCACAAAGCAGTCCTTCGTCACGGGCTTCAGTCTCGTCTACCTCGTGGCCATTGCATTTGGCGTGCTCGCCGCCGTCGCTGCTCTATGCACTGTGAGCACAGACCGTGCAAAGAAGAACAATGACCGGGCTGTCATTATGAAAAATGAAGTCGAAAAGATGCCCTTTTCAAAGGCTCTCTAATGGGGCAACCTATCGTAGATAGTATCGTTGTCACCGATAGTCACTATATAGTAAATATATGGAGATGAGGAATAGGCAAATAGCGAAACATCACCGCCATGTAATTGTACTGTCCTCCCTGTGAAAAGACGGTACTGTCTTGCCCGTCACACGCTTTTCCATGCCCCGCGCGATGGCCAATGGTCCAAGGTCCAATAGCCAGCCGGGAGAATGCAATGATCATAAGGCAGCCCTTCTTGTACACGCCGGCATTGACCATTTTGTGCGCCTGCAGGCGGGGAAGTGGCTGGAAACATTCATCGCGTTAGATAGAAAAATGGTTGTATTATTTTAGGCTGGACGTCCCAGGAAGCTGGATCGACTTATCGCTTAAACTTGAGCTGAGATATTTCAGAAGACAAATTGCCGCCAGATTTGTTTCACGGCCGCCGTCTTCGTCGTGGTCCCATCGCCTGTTATTAGGCGCCCGCCGTCAGCTTCAAGTGCTGGGCACCAACCAACGGACAAAGCATCAAAAGTAGCTCGTTATGTTCATAACATTATCAAGTCCATATATTTAGACGGGTTCTCTCGAGATAACTACCCTTGTTCCCACGGTTCGACGGGTGATTCCTATCTTTGTATGCGGCACAAAGGAGCTTTTCGTGAACACTGTATCACACACACGACGACAAAGAAGGACGACAACAACAATAGCGACGAAACATCGCAGATTCCTTTGTAATAATAGTTTTTAAACTCTGACTGGTAGGTCTACTCAAAGACAAAGTCAAAGACGACCAAAAGATGCTTTCGGGTGCGGCGATGCCATCTTGGCCGATATAGTCGAGCGAAGCTGCTTTTATTTTCTTATCTTCTTTTCATATTTCTACGCCATTCATAACCCGAAACAACCAAACACATCGCCATGCGATTACTACGACTCTTAGCGACTATTGCGGCTGTAGCGGAAGCACATATTGCACGCGCGGCATCAATACCCTCACCGTCATATAAAGCCATCTCCGATTCTGCCTCCCAAGCCGCATCTGCACGGACGGCATCAGCTGCACCCACGATTACGCAAGACTCGCATCTTTCTAGTGTCTCTGGTGTTACAGTACTGGAAAGGAGAGAAACCACAGCCAGCACTCGAATCGTCACGACTGTGACGGCAGCAGCTGTTCTCCCCAGCACCGCGCCCGAGTATAGCTCATACGGCCTTTTTACGTCGGCCGTCCTCAACAGCACCAACTTTTTCCGGCGTGAACACAACGCCACTGTCGCCGCATGGAACACAACATTGGCTAAATTTGCCGACGACTACCTCGTCAGCGACAAGAACTGCACGTTTGCGCACTCGGGCGGGCCCTATGGCGAGAACCTGGCCGTCGGCTACAAGTCTGTGCACGGCGCCATCGACGGCTGGGGGAACGAGCGCAACGAATACAATTTCAAGAACCCAGGCTTTACAGAAGAAACAGGTCATTTCTCGCAGCTCGTGTGGAAGACGAGTGTCACTGTCGGATGCGGCCGCAGGCTATGTGGCGGCAAGGCACAGGGCGAGGAGAGTACGGGGTGGTTTCTCGTGTGCGAGTACTGGCCCCGGGGAAACATCATCGGGCAGTTTGCTGAACAAGTACAGAGGCAGGTTGCAGTGGTCTCGAGTGGCGGCAACAGCTCGGACAACTCCAGCAGCCGCCCGCTTGTCATCGATGAGTATTGTGACCGGCCGTCCTCGGGGGTCATTATTGGGGCCATGGTGATTCTCTTTATCATCACAGCCGCGTTTGTTGTCGACATCCGAATGAATATCAAAGACAGAGACTAGGTCTCACGTCGGCGTAGAAGTTCAGCCAGAGTGTTGCCATTGTATCCGTGTGGTAGATTTGAGTGTCCTTTTTCCCCATGTTTCTCTTATATTTTTGCTATTTATTTTCCTATAGATATTATTGCTTTCGTTCAATCCCCTGTCCTCTCTTCGTTAAAGACATGTCAAGTCCAACACCTACATACTCCTCAAGCACCCAGCTGTGCATGTCTGCTGGATGACGCTCAGCGGCTTTTGATCTGTGTCGTCCGGATCACCAGCACGTCTTCCAGCTTGTCTAGGCCGTTTCAATTTCGCCTGTCCTTTCTTCTGTCTTCTGTGTGTATCCCACTCTTCCTTTGCCGTGCACTCCGCAAATCGGACTGTGGTGTTCCTCTGCTGCCAATACAATATCATCACGACCATGTCCACAGCTAAGGCCTCCCTGCATACGCATATGCACTCCTCCTCTCACTGCATGAGCGAGCTGTTGGACGCCTCTGCGGTGTATGTTGGTTCTTCCATGACAGGTCGAGCCTGTATATTGTCTGCAACGGTCGGCGACAGTGTTTGGCTTGGTGGTTTAGGGTAAATAGGATGCTAATAGTTTGATGTCGCCTTGTTTTTTTATTATTATTATTATTATTTTTACATTCTCCTTCTCTGTTCTGTTTTGTTCTGTTCAGCTGGATTCTTTTGTATTTTTTTGAGAATTGACCGTGAAACTTTTCTAGCTTCAGTCGCCTTTGAATTTAAAACTCTACACAACATTTCTGTGATACGATGAGGGCGGTCCCCAGCACATTGCACTGTCATCCAACACACCAAGACAGCTCACAACTTCAAATCAGTTGCCGTGCGAAACCCAATATAGTGGTATTAGTAATCCAAGCCAGCCATATACCGAACAGGCAGGAGTGAAGTACGTCTCACCTTCCCGTGATTCTGTAACCTCGTCGCCCGGAAGCGATTATGCTTGTGTTGCCCGTATACATGTATGAAAGTGCATCCGGGCACCAAGCATACTTTGGTAATAGGCAGATCTTCTTACGTCGCCTGTGAGCTTGCCGTTAGCGCGAAGCTAGACTTCTTATGCCACTATTCGTCTCTTGTTTGGCAGCCTTGAAGCGTATCCTTTGAGACCCACTTTAATATGTGTAGCTACAGTACATACACCGTACATACCTGTACCGAGTGCACCTTCCCTCAGCCCAAGGACTCGCCCCAAAACGGGGCATACCTATAACCGCAACGTCCGCATCCTCAACCTCACTCTTTCTGTCGCGAACTCTCACCTCCTCGACACCATCAACGCCTTCTACCCGAAGGCATCCGAAGGCATCAGTGTTTGTACGTCAGTCAGGATGCTCTGCTTGCATTACCTACCCAGCCGTGTGTAGCTGTGCCGCTACGTTTTCCCCTTCGCCTCGTCCTCTTCATCTTCGTCGTCCTCCTCGTCCTCGACATTGACGTCCTCCTTGACGATCTCTTCCACCGTCTGCTTCGCCCTGTTTTCGCTTCTCAGCTAACCATCAGACCCTAATACTTCAACAGTCGAGATCCTCAATATAATACAGCTTGTATAACTTGTTCATCTATCTGCAAACCGACAACCCTTGTCAATTCGCCGGACGGCGACCCCTGTGTCCGCCGAGTCCATTCCATTCCATTCCATTCCAACCCAGGCCCATCCAACATGGACGGCATGGCCTTGCCTCAAACGCCCTCGGCCGGCTCCCTTTCGGCCGCCGCAGCATCCCGCAACTATCTCTCTCCCCGACACACCTCTGACACAATATCCCGAGCCTCGTCGCCAGGCCTTCCCGTCTCTGGCCAGACCGACGGCCTCGGCAAGAAACGCCACAGACCCCGTACATTTAGCTACTTCACCCAGCTGCCATACAAGGTCGAGAACGAGTCCGACCGTGACAGGACCCTTGCCCTCATCATCAAGAACCTTCACATTGCAATCGACGCCGAAGACTTCTCTCCCGGCGCCCTGCACTGGTCGCGTGAGCTGCAAGGATGGCTCAGCCTCAAGTTTGAGATGCCCGTCGAGCAGCGTGCTCAGTTGACGAAGCTCTTCTACCACCTCTCTCTTGCGCCCGGCATGGAGCAGAGCATGACCGACCGCTTCTCGCGCATGGTCATTATCCTTACCAAGAAAAGCGAATACATCAAGCCCGTCGAGGAGCTCATACTCGATTGGCGGCCGCTGTGGAAGCAGCTCAAGAGCATTGCCCTGCCTAGCGAGACTGCCGTGCACCAGGCTGTGCACACACGTGTCTATAAGCAAGTGTTGCGCCTCTGTCTGCATATCCAGGCCTACCTCGATCCGAGCGACCGCCGTGAGATGCTCGACGAGATTCTCCCCTTCTTCAGCACCGTCGATGTTTCGAATGCCTTTATTGTAGTCGGCCTGTTGACCATTATGGTGCCCACATCGCCTGCGCCGCCCACTGCCTACCAGTCGCAGCCCTCAGACTTCTTCCCCACCTACTTTCACCTCTGGTCCCTCGTGAACCGGTCCAAGGCCTTTGACATTTCTTTCCTAGACATTTTTTCGCGCACGGCCCGCGACTACCTCACCTGCCGGCATGTCCCATTCACTGCCCACGGCATCTTCACGAGAGAGCAGTCGGATCTTATTTTCACTGCCATGCTGCGCATCACCGAGATTCCGGTTGGCCAGGCTAACTCCCCCTACATCTCGTCTCTGGACTATTCATCGGGCCTTGCCGTGTTCCTTGATAAGGACCGGAAAAAGTACCCAGTCCCTTACATGGCCGCCCGGTGGATTGTCTACTCGCTGTCGCCCTATTGTCTTGAGACACCCAGCGATGGCAACTCGTCGGTGGCCAGCAACATCTTGACGGGCCTGGAGGGCTTCCTCGAGTCCATCGACACCTTCTTCCACCCTTCCAACCAGGGCGCCTGGACAGGCTTCCTTGCACAGTTTATTCACCACTTGGCTGACGTTTTCGTTAAGCGTTACAATCGTGAGCAGAGCGGTGAACTGGACCTTCCAGCAGACCGCCGGATCACGCCCGAGTTGAAGCGCCGCTTCGTCCTGGCCCTCCGCGATGTCACCTTTATGGGCCTGTTCGGCAAGAGCCAAAAGATCTCAAACTACTACTACGTCGCATTGCAGTGCCTCTCATACCTCGAGCCCAGCTTGATCCTTCCCGGCGCTCTGCAGCGGTTCTACCCCAGTCTCCAGGGACTGGTCGAAGTGCACCGCACCACTGCCAGTCTTTGTGGCCTGCAGATGATTGCGCTCATCTTGTCGCGCGAGAAGGGCTTCAGATGCCACATCACGGCCCTATTGGCACTCGCACTGCCCGGTATTGATGCCAATGACTTGGGCAAGACACAGCACACGCTAAGCTTCATCCAGAGCGTCGCCTACAGTATTCCATTTGCGTCTATTGTTAGCAAAGCTTCAGACGATGTAAACGACACGAGCCTTGCCATGCAGTGGGTGCAGGGCGAAATGGAACGATTTGAGCGGGAGGGCCAAGATATCCAGATTGACTACAACGCTGAGCTCACGGACGAAGAGGAAGCGCGCATTGCGCGCTCGTCAACCGCTGGATTTGGCGAGTTCATCCTCGCCCTTCTTGGCAAAGTTTTCACACTGGTCGAGAACCTGCCCTACTCGTCGCACGTCCGTGTGGGCTCTCCCGAAGACAATGTCATGAACTCGCTGCCGGCTGCATTCACACCCCTCTTCGCCGCTCTGTCGCCAGAGCTGTTCGACGTCGCCCTCGAGAAGCTGTCCTCGTTTGTTGCTTCACACGTTGTATACCAGGCTCGTGATGCCGTGGCCTGGATTTGCAGTGCTCTGTGCAAGGCGAACCCGGAGAAGGCGCTCAAGGCCTTTGTGCCCATGCTCATTGTCAACATTCGCAATGAAATCGAGTCCAACGGTGCAGCCTCGGACCGCAGCAGCGGTGCCGATGTTCTTCCGCGTGACCGCGCACTTGTCTGGAACGTTAGTATCCTGAGCATGTGCGTGGTGCATGTTGGAGGCGAAGTCCTCAAGTACAAGGATGAGCTTCTCGACATTGCCAAGTTTATGCAAGAAAAGTGCCGTGGCCTGCCCACTATTCACGTCTCCAACTTTGTCCACCACCTTCTGCTCAACTTGACAAACACGTATCCCGTCGACAGCGCTATGTTTGAGCCAGAAGTCATGGCTGCGGGCATCACTCTTGAACACTGGGGCAAGCTCACTCTCCCATCCGAGCTGACCATCAACTGGTACCGTCCTGCCGAGCCAGAGATTCAGTTTGCCACTGAGCTGTTCGAGTCTCAGCTCAACGGTGCTATGGCTAAGCTGGAGGCCCTCATGAGCAGCGACCCCCCCGTCAGCAGAAAGGGCAAGAACAAGGAGTGGAGTGACGAGTTCTCGCGGTCTCTATCGCAGATCCGCCTTGTGATTTCCGGAGCATCTGCACTGTTCAACACCGCCCGAGCGTCAAAGACCATGACGGGACCGCTTGCAAGCAGCCCCAGTGGTGATGCCATGGAGGTTGACTCCGACACCGAGCTGCAGGCCGGCGAGGTCAGTGCCAAGGGGGTTGACATTGATACTGCCATTGACGAGGACGTCGATCCTCTGGCAGAGATTGCATCTGATGACCAGCTGCAAAGAGAGGTCTTTTACCCCTACGGCTACCTGCTGGAGTCGAAGAGCGAGCTGTTTGAGCGTATCCATGACATGCGCGAGACCATTGGCTACCTGCTGGCACGAACCCACGCCTTTTTGGACGAGTTACAAGAGGATGATGTCACCTGCTTCACAGCTCTCTATTCCACCTTCCGCACATGGATCACCGATGTTGGATTCGAACGCACAGCCCGTCCTCTAGAACGACTCATCCGTCTGTACCGCACTGACATTGCCTCTTTCAAACTCAGCGGTCTGCGCAAAGCCTATGCACGCCCTCTGCTGATCAAGCGTGCCGATATCTACCAGCTGCACCGCACAAAGTACAATATCCAGTTCAGGCTCATGAGCGCTCTGGACAAGCAGCTGCTCCAGAACCTGGCGCAGTCGTGCACATCCCTGTACGCGGATGTGCGCAGGGTCGCCCAAGGCGCCCAAGATGCTTCTCTGCGAGTTCTTGTCGGCAGCCGCCCCCTCGTGATCCCGCCATTGCTCAACCGGCTTGAAAAGTCACTGGAAACCAACGACCACGATCGCATAAAGGGTGCCATGTACACACTTCTCTTCACGTCCCTCACAAAGACCATGATGCGTGACTGGCGTTTCGCGCCGACACTGATGAGGCTCTTCATCAAGACTGCGTCTGTGGACAAGACATCCATCCAGCAGCTGGGCGCTAGTGCACTTTACACGATCCTCGATTTTGGCAAGGCTTTCGAGATTATGGTTGTTGTCGACAAGGCTGTTGTCGCGACAATTGCACCGGCAGACAAGGAAAGCTTGGAGGACAGTGTGCGCAAGATTTCAAAGCGGCATGCTTTCATCCAGGAGCGCCGCTCCAAGGTCGAGGAGAAGAAGGCCGAGCTGGGTCTTGAGCTGATTGAGATTGCCAAAAACTCGCACTGGAAGATTGCCGGGCGTTGTTCGGTATTTTCCATGAACCTCTGCCTCCGCTTCCAAACCATTGCTCCTCCCGAGCTGGTCAATCTTGTTGTTGAAGGCACCGTCAGCCAACACCCGACCTTGCGCGCATCGTTCCAAAACGTGTTCTCGACGCTGTTTATGCTGATTGCGTCGCGCTCGGGATACAACCATAGCCTGCGCGAGTTTCTTCTCGACAAAGAAGAAAATGTCAACCGAGTTGAGATCATTGTGCCTCCTGGCGGTGGCGATGCCGAGTACACGCGCCGATACCTGGAGTCTTTTAACTCTGTCCCCGACGAGCAGCAGAACAATCAGTCCAACGGCGAAAATGGCGACTGCAGCTCCATCTTTGTCGATTATGACTACCCTGGCTGGCTGGTCTGGGGCAAGTCTTTCTTCGGCTACCGGATGAACCCAGAAGTTGTTGATCGCTACGACGAGCTCGAGACTAGGGTGCGCAAGCAGATTGGCCAGATTCTGACCAAGGACTGGTGTAAGCAGTACTTTGACTTTATGAAACAAGAACCGCGTGACGCAAAGGCAGATCGTTTCAAGGTGCAAAATGTCTCGCTGCTGGTACACATCTTTGAGCTCATTCACAGTGGAGTGGCTGCCGTCACTTTTGACGAGATCAAGGAGCTCATCCTGGCGGTGTACGACGACGGGTCTGATCGGCATCAACATCGTGCGACGGCCGAGATCATTGCCGCCCTCCTGTCCGTCGGCCCCGACGAGCCCAAAGAGTACCGCGACCGTGCCTGGGCGTTTGCTGGCCCGCTGCTCCTCAACATTATCAACGAAAAGCTCACACCCGACAATCTGCAATACTGGATGACGTGCGTCCACATGCTGACAGGCCTCCGTGACCCCCGGCGCGCACACGAGCTTGTGACAGGCCTGGCTTCCTTCCGGCTGGACGTGTCGTCCAACGCTGCGTTCAAGGACTCGTCGCAGGTGTCACTTCTCGAGTTTCTGGTCAGCGATGCCGGCTGGCATTTCCGTGGTGACAAGCCTATTGTGGAGGACATTTTGGCACACATTGACCACCCATATAAAGCTGTGCGGGAGTCGATCGGACGTGTTCTTGCCACCACCTACCGCACACGGTACCACGAGTCGTTCCCCAATGTCGCGGCCTTGATTGAGGCAAACAAGGCCGAGTCGTCTGTCGGCATCCAGCCATACCGGCCGTCGGAAGAGTTCTCGGCCACGATCAAGGAGGTGTTTGGACGGCTGGAGAAGTGGCGCCACGAACGTCAGCCAGGCCAGCAAGAGCAGAGCAGCTACACGTCAGGCTCGAAGACAGTTTTGATCTGGCTGGATTGGATGCTGTCGTCGCAAGAGTGCACTGAGCTGGTCAAGTATTTTTCGGACCCCTTTATCGACCAGTTGCTTCACATGATGGACGTCAAGGAAGATCCGGAGCTCATGCGTCTCGCTTACCACGTCTACCGGCACCTGCCGAACATCCCCCTGCGCGAAGGCGAAGACAACACTTTTATCATGAAGCTGATTGATGTGGGTCGGTCGGCAACAAGCTGGCACCAGCGCCTGCGTGCTCTGATCAACCTGCAGGTGGTCTACTTCCGTCGGCTCTTCCTTTCTGTCCCGGCCCAGCGTAAGGTTCTGTTTGACGCAGTCGGCGACATGCTGGCAGACTCGCAGCTCGAGGTGCGCGACTCGGCCGCTGTCACTCTAGCCGGCATGATCCGGTGCTCGCCGGCCAACATCCGCAATCCCATCATTGAATCGCTTAAGAAGCGGTTCAAGGACCAGCTCAAGGCCAACCCGATGCCCAAGCGGAAACGGCTGGTAGCTGCTAGCGACGCTGGCCGCGACACGCCTGTAGACATGCACAACCAGATCATCCGTCGCCACGCTGCCGTTCTGGGCCTGGGCGCTCTGATCAAAGCGTTCCCCTATGCTACACCACCGCCTGCGTGGATGCCTGATGTCCTGACACACCTGGCCACGCGCACGGCCAACGATCCCGGTGTTGTCGGAAATGCGACCAAGTCGATCTTGGCCGAGTTCAAGAAGACAAGACAAGACACATGGACAGTCGATCAAAAGGTATGTTTTTAATATTGTCGGATTTGTTTTCTTTCTTTTTATTTTTCGCCACATCTACTAACAATACCACAGTACTTCACACCCGAGCAGCTGGAGGACCTCGAGGGTGTGCTCTGGAAGAGCTACTTTGCCTAAACACAACGTTTACCCGTCACAGCCTTGCAACACTTCGAATTCGTTGAGGTTGGCATCTGTTTACATCATTCATCTTTTATAATAGTCGTCGCTTTGAGAGTTTTGCATATTTGTATGGCGCGTCTGCATAGAGCTATAGAGGTGGCTAGACAGCCTGTGGGATGATTTGAAGTTTTCGTTATTGCTTTGCAAATATACCAATAATTATGCTACAACACTCGGCCGCCATGGACTGGCTGGTTTCATAAAGCAAAACACTGCCATGTCGTAGTGTCGTGGTATCGTGATTCGACGTGCCCGATTACATAAGCAGCCAAGTGAGCACTGCCTCGGGTCTCACAGCCACGGCATTGAAATACAAAGGAAACAAGCTTAAATACTCATTGATCCCTACGCCGATATGACCTCTAGATTAGCTGGCATACAGATTGATCAGGCGGTGGTGTTATTCCCCTGCACTGCGAGATCGACGTCAACCAGCGGGCATCCGGCATCGCCATACATGCAGCGCCAGATGCGGTGCTAGGCGTGTGAGGCGCAGGAGAGGCAGCCCCGCCACTCTTACTCGGCAGTGTACCAAAGACAGAAGTTGTGACAGTGCCTACCCGCCACACCTTCCCTTTGTTGTCAGATAGTTTTGTTTCTTTTCTTTTCAAATCTGGTTCCTTTCTTCAGGGTCGTCCCTTCCTTTTACGAGTAACTGAATTTGATGTACAGGGTCGTCACTTCTAGATACAAAAGGGTTTTTAGTCTCGAAGCACAACAGGCTGCAGCTTCCTCGCATCGCCTTTAATTGCCTGCTGATGATGACCATGACCCCACCCACACCTCTAACACTTCTTGACCTATGTCGCCCCAGTCGCGCTTTCCTCAAAGTTACACATTTGCTCTGTTTTCCACACCTGCCACTTTCCTTCTTCTATTTTTACTGAGCCGCACCTTCTAATTCCGCCCGTAACGAGGCCTGCGGCCTACCATTTACCCAACACTCCTTCCTGCCTCGTTTCTCCCCACCTGCCAAAAAGTGGGCGGCATGCTGCCCCTCCCACCGCACTGCCACTGTATGCAGCACTATGTAATTGCCGTATGTACGATGTAGCCGTAGTTTGTCAACCTTGCTTCTGCAGTGTCGTCATAGGACCCAGCTCGGCAGTGACGCTGAAGAGTCGCCCTATCTCATGCTGTGCTTCTTCTTCTCGACTATTCTACTTTCCACCATTCCATCTCTCCGTCACCATCCCACCACACCTTTTGACTTTGATTGTATCTTGGACAATACTATTCAAATCTTGGATACACACACCTTGATCATCTCGACTCTCTACGACGTTTCTTTTTCTGTCACCGTCTCTCGACTTTCCTGCTCAAGCTTCTCTCCGTCAAATCAAGCTCACCACCTGTTTCGCCTTTCTTTGTCGATCTTTGAGCTCCCGGTTTCTTTTTTTAGACAGTAGAGCATTTCTACCTGCCTACTGTGTTATTGCCGTGCTTGTTCTCCAGCACCACGCCTTGGGTATCATTCAGCTCACGTTGCAATCACAAGGACCAAGAGACCGCAATAGGCAGCCATGTCTAGAGTCGAAGAACGCCGCGAATACGACCGCGTAGCATACGAGCGCGACCGTGACCGGCGCGGCAATGATCGTGTCCGCTACGAGGATGACGACCTAGCTTACACTAATGAGAGCCGTCGGCCCGCCCCGCCACCAAGCCGCCCTCGAGAGCGGTCTCCCTCTCCACTAGCTCGAGGCCGTGCCAGCGAGCGTACTTTTGAAGACGAGGAGCGCTTCCTCCGTGAAAGGCGCTACTTTGAAGAGGATGAAGACATTGACAGTGTCATATTGCCGTCATCTGCTCGGCGCCGGCAGCATCCGCCACCCGTTATTCCAAACGACTTTGACCGGCAGGTAGATATTGAGCGCGAGAAAATAAGACTGCGAGAGGACGATCGCTCACCTCAGCGACCGCCACCCCCTCGCCCCGGGCAGCTGATCCGGCGGCAGTCTAGTCTGGACACGTTCGACAGACGTCCAGCTCGCCGTGCGTACGACTACGAGCGGCTTGAAGACTCCCGCGATCGCCGAGGACCTCGGGCAGGCGCCCCAATTCCACTCCCTCGCAAATATACCCGCGAGAGTTCTGCAGAGCGCAAGAGTGGGCGCTATGCTGAACGGGATGGGGGCCGTGACCGGGAGAGTACGTTCACGTCTGAATTTGACGAACTGCGGATCGAGCCTGGCTACTACAGACCACCTCCATCAGATTTGCACAATCTGCCGCGCAGAGCAGACGGCCACGAGCGCGATTATTTCCGCGAAACAGAGGTTGTGCGCACTCGCCATGAAGACGAACGGCCCGGCCGCAGCCGCAGCCGCGCAGCACGCGGTCGTGCATCTTCTGTGTCGTCAGAGGAGAGCGAAGTAAAAAATGTAGGACGCAACGAATACCCCAAGAAAGGAAAGACTCGTATTCCTGCTCGCCTAGTTTCGGAGAGAGCGCTCGTCGACCTGCGCTATCCCTTTATCAAGGAGGTGAGTGACGAAAAATGACAAGTAGAACAGGAATCGAAGACAGGATGCAACGCGGGGGCTATATCAAAAACCCGGGTGTTCTATTATAGCTTTAGCTTGGCTGACACTGCCCCATTTCTTGATTTAGGGAAACACCATTGTCGTTCAAGTTGCGCTTGGCCAGGACAACATTGATGACGTCTTGCGACTCAGTCGCGACTACAAAAAGAGTAAGTCATGCCTTCATTCTCGAATATTTTCGTTTCAACAGTTCACAGCATTTTCTATTCTCATTTACACTTTTTGCTTCCTTTAGCCACCTACTTACTCTTATTTCTACAGACGAAGCAGACGTTGTCGAGTCCACAAAGACAAAGATCAAGACGTCGTCAGGTGGTGAAATCATCAAAGAGAAAAGTCGGCGTGAAGAGTATTACACGGCACCTGTGGTTCACCAGCCAGCATCACCTCCACCTCCACCTGCCCCAGTCTACGCTCCTGCACCCACGTACGAGCCTGCACACCCTGAAGCCGCTGCAATGGCACCCTATACGGATTATACCTCGGTGCAGATCCGGGACGTGTCGCCGGCAAAGAGCTACACCACAACGGCATTATCCACGGTTCCTGTCACTTCCACGGAGCTGGTCCGTGCTCGGTCTCGCTCACGCCCACCTGCCGTGATTGTTGATGCTGGCGGCCCGGTCGTCGACTACCGTGAAGAAAGATCCGTTGGCCCTCTTGCTGTCGTCGCTGTCAACGACCGTCATCGCCGGCACAGAAGCCGGCACTCCCGGTCCCACTCCCATGGCGATGGCGCACTGTATGCCCGTATCCACGACCACCGTGACCACCACGACCACCGCTACTACTATGAGGAGCACCGGGACTATTACGAGCGCCCTAGCCGCGAGTTGGTTCGCACGGAACGTCTGAGCAACGGCGATGTCATCCTCTACGAAGAAGATATTCAGGTTGAGGTTCCCCGCCACGGTGTGCGCATCGAGAAGGACAAGAAAGGTAGGATGGCCATCAGCGTACCCAAGTATCGCTACTAAAGGTGCGAGGTGTGATTACCTTAACATTTGTACGAATATTTTTTGGATGTATACTAACTCGTGCTTGATGCAGGCCCGCCACCAGCTCTTATGAGAGCCATGTTGGCAACGCTGACCTGAACTCAATATCTCTTTGACCATCTGGTTTTCATGTTGTATTTCTTTATTTGCTTTTTATTTGTTTTTGGGGGCGTCGGTCAGTCTGTTTGATATTATTTTAGATTGTACTTTTGGGCAGCTGAATGCCAACGACTTAATGACTTGGACAATACGTTGGTATATGAGAACTGACAAGCGTTATCTCTTTTACACACTTCTATCGTTTAAGTGTAATTTGTTTCTGGATTTTTTTTAATATACACATTTATCTCACGACATATTGGTCTGTTCTACAAACTGTTGCGCGAATGTTACGCACATTACTGACAGTATCCTTACTTTTTACTATTTGCATCTCCTCAAGATACCACATCCTCAGGCCAGTTTAAATCGATTGCCAAACATGCAGCAGTCGGGAGGTCGAGCCTCGAGATGATATAGATATACTCTGCACATTTTCTATCGAACATAAGACAACTGAGGGAACGAGAGCTTGGCAGGTCTCGGCATTCGTTAAGGGATCAGACGCTTGCTTGGGTATCAAAGTTGTGGCTCCTTGCTAAGTTACATAGTGAGTCTGTTTGCGAGTCTACTCTGCACCAGCCAACACTCGACACTGATGGATCGAGCATAGCCATGCCGCTATCAGAGGTCCCAAGATTGCAATGCCTCGCTCTGAACAGTCGTGTCAGATTACACACAGCCATTTTCCTCCACTGCAATGTGTCAATTGCATGCTTCCGAACTGACTCGGTAAGGTATGCAGCTCGGAATAGTCGAAAACATGGACGGCACAGATGTGCCTTCAAGCAAAATAAGGGTGCATATGTGGATGGTGTGTGCCTCAGTAAGACGGTTAATCCGTCGGGCATGGCCGTGAAGATCGGTCAAGGGTCCGATATAAGGCGTGCATGAAGTTGTATTTTATTTTTGTTTTTGTTTGTTTTTGCAAATGTAATAAACTACATTTCAGGGCTGAAAGCGGCACAGTGAGACACGACGAGAGCACGTTAGACGACGACACACAAAGCCCAAAAGTTCCAAAACGTGGGTAGCATTTGACAGCATGCATTGGCTGGTGGCAGGCTGGTGGCACATGCATCCGCATGGATGAGATGAAGTTGGTGATGCATACGCGAGGTGTCAACAGTCAATATTGAGGTCTTTTTGCAGCAACGCATTGGAAGAGTTTACACCAGAAGTAAGAGTAGTAAAAAGCAGAACAAAACATAATAAAACATAACAAAAAGCATATTGCAAGTGTCATAAGAATAGAAGATACGAGCATGAACAAAAGGCCTGATCCACAGCCAAGATTGCATTCGTGCGAACAAGCTTTTAGAAGCCGAGTCGCGTATGACGTTGCATATTATTTGATTCAAAGAAATGGATAAGAAAAGATATTAAATAGACAAATACATAAATAGAGCAAAGGAGCAGCCGCCCGAGCTGCATAGAGCATCGGTAAACACCAGTGATCGAAATCGAAAAACAAACGTGCATCAGACTTGCACCTGATGGGTCGGTAGTGGAAGGGGATCGGTATTGACAGGATGATAGAATGGAGCTACATACTATGAGATAAAAGAGATAAAAGAGATTAAATGATCCTGCAGACGTGGGCGGCAGTCCAAAGACATTACGGGGATGGCGAGCGAGGGAAAGGGTTGCAGAAGACTGCAAGACTAGAGGCTAGCAGCAGAGCAAGGAGCAGGAAATGGGAGAGGGAAAGGGATATTGCTATGGGAGGGGCGTGAGATGTGGCAGACATAAATGAAAAGAGACACCCCCTTGTACCATCATCCGTTTGTATATATTGGCTGCTGGTTTATGTTTGCCTGGGACAGCTTCCCCGGGTCTTGGCTGCTTGGCCGCGAAGCCAAGACCGACGGCGAACGGCAGACAGCAGCTACGATGTAGTCAAGAGTAGAATATCAAGATATCAGGAGCAGCCAAGCAAATCTACTGCGGTAGTATGAGACGCGGTCGAAGCTTGTCTAGTCCAGTGGGGAGGGGGTGTATGATGGCATCATATGCGTACATACATAGCAGTACACATTCGAAGTCTTGGGAAGATAGGAGAGGCGTGAGACTCTTTTTTTTTCAGTTGAGAGTTGCTACAGGCGAACCGTGAACTAATATTTGTGAACTGCCAAGCCGGGAGATATTCATACTATGCAGTATGAGCTGCACCGTAGCTACGGGGGTAGACGAGAGGATAAGAGCTTCCATATGACGGATGTCGGCGTAGATGTTGTTATATGCGTATTTGTGTAGATAGTTGGAGCAACCAGTACCTTTGACAATCCTTGACATCGAATCATTCAAGCATCAGGTGCTGTTGTGCAAGTATGTTTGTTCCTGTTCACGTGTGGTGGCTGCAATACGAAGGAGCGGTTTATTAACAGCAGATCCAGGTGCTGGTAGGATCCAAAGTCATTCAAAGGAAAGAAAAAGAAAGCAATCAGTGATGCAGGATGAAGCGAAATGCAGATGGTGCAGAGAAAAGGCAAAGGTAGGGAAAGGATGATAGGGAGAAGCAATGTCATGCCCTCCCTGTTGCCCAGACTTTGATATCAGTGTCGTTGTGATTGTCCCGCTGGCCAATGAGAATGCAGGCTTCGACGGCGTGCTTCTAACCCGAGCTCTTACACGTGGAGCGGCTGGAAGACGGGTCCATATTTATTCTGGCTGCTTGCTCTATCCAGGCGACGGAGAGTCGACGGCTTAATACTGTACTATGTAGAGACAGTGGACTGCACGAATGGAGAGGAGAGCTTGCACATTGGTGGCCGTTTGATGCTGGTGATTCGGCGAGGCTGTTTCTTTATTGCTCGGGAATGTTTGTCGGGCTGAGGCGAGGCTGAGATTGTTTTTATTTGGGATTTTCTTGTGGGAGAGTTTGCGGATAGACGGGCAGCGGCACGGGAGAGACGGCACGCCAGCTGCGTTGTACCAGATGTTTGTTTTGTTATATTTTCACTTGATGCCATTTTGTGCTTCGATCCTAATGAAATTAACGTCTAGTTAATGCATAATTAGCAAAAGTCAGTAAATAAAAGCAGTTTTTGTTTTTGAAAAAAACAGAATGATGAAAAAAACATGAATTTAAATAACTATAATAATAAACCATCTCATAAATCATAGCTACCACCTTCAACAGCACACTTGTCATCTACATCTGCAATACAGCATACGCACCTCACAACTCGAAACGAGAGGCAAAGTCAGTAATACATAGTAGAAAAGAAAAGAGTATTCCTACTCCGTAATACGTCGTCAACTTTCAGCATTTGACAGAATCAATAGTGCAACGATGTTGATGGGCATCCGAAAAGGGAAGTTGCGGGAGTACGTTTTCAGTCACCCAATTAGGGTGACGTTGCAAGTACCGACCATTGCTCACGGCCAAAACGACACAGGACGAGCACGTGGGCTAGATTTGTGATCTGGTTTGACGTCTCGGTGCAGCTGGCCATGGTCCGTGCTCTATTATTTGGCAAGACTAGGGGCCAAAAGAAGAATAAAACTCCACTAAAATCACCGCCTATGCACACACCCTCCCGGGGATGGAGGGGCGGAGAGAGGCAGGCGCGGGGACGTCCTGTGGCCCTATTGTCGACACACGTGTAGGTTTAGACGACTGTGATTGGCCAGAAATTCAATGCATGCAAGGCCAACACTTTCAGAGTTTGCAGATTTGTAGATTCGCCCGGATCCACTTATTTTAATCATCTCCGTACTATGTAATATGTAGCTCTAGCTTTCTGTCTGTTCTGTCTCTTCTCTCTGGCAAACACTTTTCACTTTTTCAATGTCGCCCTCGTACGACGACGACCGGACGGCCGGTTATTCTACACCAAGCTACGTATTGTCCTAGGCATTCTTGGCGCTGGATTAGGTTACTTTTCCGTCACTTTCTGTCGCTTTTTTCTTCTTGTTTTTGTCTTTTGCCCCATGAGCGAGTTTGAACGTCGAAAAGAGCACGCGACAGTATCTGAAGAGACCAGCTCCGTATGTTTAGAATAGGTGAGCGAATAGCGAGTGCAAGGAAGGAGCCGGCCGAGTGTTGATCGATACGTAAGAGGACTGACTGTGCATGACACGGCGTCTGGACACCGACGTCTTGCCAGTACATGGTAGCCGCACCTGGTAGCAACAGATGGATGTAGACAGGATCAGAGTTTCTTTACATAGAGCCGTGGTGATTTCATCCAGCGCAGATGCAGCCAAACCGGGGCGTTTATGCAGCTGTGCAGATAGCCGTCCGAGGATATTTTGGGTATAGCAGCCGCATACCGGGGTAAATACACTGTTGCGAGCTCTTTCCTCTTATGCTTGAATGCCAGGAATTGCGTGCAAAACGTCGGTGGAAATTACATAAGCAGCTGTTTGCAGAAGCCGGATCCAGGCCTTGATACTGGAATGTTCAGGATCAACACCACACAGCTCTATCCACTGCATTCCAGACTTGTTTGTTGGTGGTGCTCTTACCATACAGTGTTACCTCGATATTATTACTTGATTGATTTCTATTCTTATTCTAGATTCTCTCTCTACATAGAAAACAAACCTCGACGCATGAGTCTCACCCGCTGGGCGGACCCCGGCATGTCCTCGGTCTAGCCTAAAGGGGCCATTCTTATCTTCTGCACTATCTACGGAGTAATACTATGTATGTGTTCCATTGTTCCAATTTATTTCCGAGTTTCTCTGTTTTCTTCTTTCTTGTTGTTTGCTCGCTGGTTCCCTTGTTACAAAGTACATGCCCGTCCTCTACATAGTACTGCTATTTGCAGTGTGCCTTATGCACAAATGGGCTCGGTAAGTACAGCCAATTCGTATTATACTCATTTGTTTCAACCCGTTTCAATCCCGGCCGCCATACCTTCCACGCTGATCGGCCACGCTGCAGTGCTGCGTCGTGCCATTTGATCAATTCGTCACCGAGCTGACGGACCCGATTAGGTAACGAGACGTGTGGAAGGAGCACAGTATGGAGCAAAACTCCAGAGGAAGGCGCGATAGACGCCCTCTCTTGACATACATAGTAGCAATACATAGAGTATTCACAACTTGAGCAGGCACAAGCTGTCCTGCATCGCCATCGCATAACATGGATAATTACCCACAAATTCGAAGTTATTATTTTGGTATTTTATGCCAACATGGCAGTCGGTATCAAGCATTGACAAGAGTTGACTAGAGACGACAAGAGTTGGCAAGAGTGACAAGGCGACAAGATTGACAAACACGTGACAAGCCAAGCCCAGTCAAGCATTCCAGGTCTAGGCATCGCGATGAGTGACAGACGGACGGCTCTTCTAGCAGCCAACATTGAATGTCTTGTCATGAAAATCAAAAGAACAGGCCAACGGGCATCAAGTCTTACTGGAAGCGCGAATAGCCGGTTCTTGTACATCGAAATCGGTAAAAGACTGCTTGCTACTCGAGTGCTTCCGCAGAGACAACAGGCAAGAGCGACTCGAAAGTGCCTTGTCAAAAGACAGAAAGAGAAAGAGCTCGGCCTGCCCATGCCCACGCCCCACGCCTGGTCGCCACACGCGATTGAGACACACTACATAGTACGTAGTACAAGGTACGAGGGCGATCTGCAGGAAAGAGCACGCAGAAAACAGCAAAAGCAGCAGAGCCGAAAGGGAAAGAGCAACCGTAGTTCTGTAGTACATCACTACGGATTGATAAATTCGATAAATTCTTTTCAGTCTTTTCTTCGTCTTAGTCCAGTCTGTAATACGTCGTACCTGCCCCATACTAACACGGTACTAACGGATCTTTCTTTTAATCATTCGCCTTTTATCTTTTTTCCTCGATACTTTTACTCACTTTTTTTCTGTTTTTCTTTGCTCGTTTCTCTGCTCGGTTCTTTGCTCTCCACGCAGCGCTCTCCGCTTTGGAAAACGTATAAACTCGAGCTTCCCGCAAGCTTCTTTCATTCTTCCCTCTTGTCCCTCTTGTCTCTCCTCTCCTCTCCTCCTCTTCCATTGTCTTCATCCCCATGATGCTCTGCGTCTGATCATCAGTCTTTCTTCATCCTTAGACAGCACCAGACACACAGGACAACCATGTCCAACTACATCCAGCACCAGGAGGTGCACTCGGCCGTCATCGGCCAGATCCCCGTGCCTCATGGCCCAGAGACCGGTGCCGAGACCGAGACCTACCCCATGGGTCCCGAGGGCCTCTACACCGAGGAGCAGGAGCGCGAGATCTTCAAGTACATCACACACCCCGACGACAGCTTTGACGACAACGGCACCTACTGGGCCGACCTGCCGCTCATGAAGCGCGTCTCCTTCGTCAACAAGGTCAACAACGCCGAGGCCCTCAGCGAGCTCAAGGCCACCTGGGCCCTGTTCAAGCGCGACCCTCTGGGCCCCGTCAGCTGGTACTTCCGCAACGCCGTCCTGCCCGGTGCCGGTCTCGGCCTCGAGGGCTACGTGCTGTTCTCCATCGGCAACCTGTCGCCCCTCTTCTCGGCCGCCTGGCCCGAGTGCTGGGGCAAGAAGCCCACCGAGTGCAGCACTAACTGGATCGCTGCCGTGACCTACCTCGAGGTCATTGGTATCATGATCGGTCAGGTCTCCGTTGGTGTAAGTGTCTCCTCCTTTCTCAGCGAGAATTCTATTTGAACAACGTGCAGTAACTAACAGTACAGATTATCGGTGATTGGATTGGCCGCCGCTGGGGTCTTATCCAGGACGCCCTCATCATGTTTATCGGTCTTATCATGATCACTGCCTCGTGGGGCCTGACCCTGCAGGGCTGGGTCATCTGCTACGCCTGGTCTCTGTTTTTCTACTCCTACGGTGTCGGTGGTGAGTACCCCATGACTGCCACCTCCTCCATGGAGAGCGCCGTCGGCGCTGGCAAGCTGTCCACCCGCGACGACCGTCTGCACCGTGGCCGCAAGGTCACCATGGCCTTCCTCATGCAGGGCTGGGGCCAGCTGCTCAACCAGGGCCTGCTGATCGTCCTGCTGCTCATCTTCCACCACGGTGATGGCGACCCGCCGTACGGCCTGTCTACCGTCCAGTGGACTTTCCGTCTGTCCTTTGCTTTCCCTGCCATCGGCACCCTGTGGCTCGTCTACTACCGTACCTACAAGATGCCCAACGCCTCGCGCCAGCTGCAGATCGCCAAGAAGCGCGGCAACGTCACCGGCTATGACGTCGGCTCCCTCAACTCCATCTTCAAGCACTTTGGCGGCCGCATCCTGGCCACCTCCGGTGCATGGTTCTGTAACGACGTCTTCTTCTACGGCAACAAGCTGTTCCAGTCGCAGTTCATCTCCGTCATCTCCGACAACCCGTCGTCCGTCATGGTCACCTGGGTCTGGAACATCTGCAACTGCATCGTCTCCCTCGCCGGCTACTACCTTGCCTGCTTCCTCATCGATCACAAGCTGTACGGCCGCAAGATGATGATGCAGGTCGGCTTCTTCATGTGCTTCGTCTTCTTCGTCGTCCCCGCCTTCCACTACAAGTACTACACCAGCGCCAGCGGCGTCCACGCCTTCCAGGCCATGTACTTCTTGTCTTCCTTCTTCAACCAGTTCGGTCCCAACTCGGTCACCTTCCTTGTTGCCGGCGAGGTCTTCCCCACCCCCGTCCGTGCCACCGCCCACGGTCTGTCCGCCTGCATCGGCAAGTCCGGTGCCCTGCTGGCCTCTATCCTCTACAACTACATTGACACCCAGACCAAGTTCTACGTCGTCCCCTGGTTCGGTCTGGCCGGCATGGTCCTGACCTTTGTCTTCCTGCCTGACACCACCGGCCTGGACCTCAAGGAGCAGGAGCGTCGCTGGGTCTACATCAAGGACGGCCGTGACTCCGAGTACCACGGCATCGCTGTCCACCCTACCCACTTGTCGCTGTGGGAGCGCATCTGCGGCGTTGGCAAGTACTACAACCCCGAGCTCGACTCCAAGGCCAAGATTGCCGATATGCGCGCCGACTGGGAGGCCCGTGAGAGCATGAAGCGTGAGGCCGAGGTCAGCGGCGACCGCGAGACCGAGGAGCTCGCCTCGCACGAAGACGCCGGTCTCACCGACGATGCCCACCGCTTCTTCATGCACACCAGCCCCAACAGCCCCTTTATGCAGAGCATGAACGCCGGCAACGGCAAGGCCAACAACGGCGTGCTCGAGGACATGGTCCTGCCACCCGGCGGCAACGAGAAGAGTGACGCTGCCCCGTCCTCGTCGTCTTAAGCCGGCCTCGTGGTCTCTTGTTTTCATGTGCTTTCTCTCTTTTGTATATATACCTCACTTATTTCCACCTTGCATATTGGAGCCCAGCCGCTCATAAAATCGATTTTGCTTTCTAAAGAATGCTTCCTCTATTTTTACCTTTTTTCTTTTAGCATTTCTTGTTTAGCAGAGGCACCACAATTTAATAGCCTCCTTTGATACCTGTCTTTGGACACAAAATATCCTTTTTTTTTTCCAACTCCCATATCGTTGGTGACCCAGTAATGACTTTCTATAATGCACGAAACTGGGATAACTATCTATATCTTTAATAATCATTACTGTCGTATTTGTAATCAGTTTTGGTCGAAACGTGACTTGCGCTTTCCTGGCCCTGCCGCGGACGCGGACGCGGCGGCGGCCGCTGCTGATTCTGATGGGGCCTCTGCAGTTGCCGACACAAAGCTCACCGGATCGCCCGGCGCTCGCGCCCGCTGTTTGGCCGCGTTCTCTTGCAGTTGCCGCAGCGATCGCCGGTATGCTTCTGCCGGCAATGCCGCCGGGTCCCAGATCTCTGCGGGCAAGGTCGTGCAGTAGGACGCCGCTGCAACCTTTGTGTCGACTGCGCCCTTGGGCTCCTTGGTCTCCTCGTCGACAACACCCACGCCTATCAAGCCGATGTACGCCATCATCTTGTCCATGAGCGCCGGGTTCTTCATGGCGTCCGACCCTGCCAGCCGCTCGTTGAAGTATGTCTTCCCGTGCTCCCTAAGCTTGAGGAAGGTGGCAAACTTCTTCACCAAGGCCGCCTTCGACTCGTCATCGCCATCGTCCTGGCCTCCGTCGTCGTCGCCGCCGGGGATGTCAAAGTCGGGGACGCGCGGCATCGTCAGCTCGCGGATCGCGGCGCGTTCGTCCGAAGAGGGCGACAATGAAGATTCCCTATATTCATCGTTGTCGATTCTAAAAGCGCCAGCCATGGCTGCATCTTCGTCATCGTCCAGCGACGGTAGGGCGGCCGCGCCTGCGGTTGGCGGTCTGGCTGGGCCATAGACTACAGCCTCTGGCGGTGGTGGTGGCAGCGATGGCCCTGCTGGCTTTGCCTCCTCTGCCTCTTCTGCCCCGTCTGCCTTCTTTGGCCCGTTTGCGTCTACCCCTGGTGCTTCAGAGGGCTGAGAGACTTTTGATTCTGACACCTCACTGTTTGCTTCGTTTGTGGCCGGCGGTGAATACTTCAGAGTTAGGTAACAATACAATGAATGTTGACCATAAAGACCAACCTTGTTGGCTCCATCTGCTCACCTGCTGGACCCCTTCCTGGTCACTCCCTTCGTCGCTGCTCGCGTATCCCACCAAGCCGGCCATGTTGTTCAGGTGACCTTGGCGGCGATTATGATACCGGCAGGTGAATTATTCTGAGATGAATCTGAACCAATTAAAAAACCTTTGCACAACACCGTCAAATTATGAAAAGAATTAAACACGCCTGAAGCTCACGATGATGGCAGTTGCGCTACACGTGATGATGGGCAGTAATGCTTAGTCATCATAATAGATACAGGAGCTGAACACCACACGTGACTGGATAAGTGGACCAGGCCCATACAAAGGCAACAGCTGGGCCGCGAAGCTATGTTAACGAGGGACGACAGCTGCCGCCTTGCTTGCTGCTGTGTCTGTGATATCACCACATTGGCAATCGACGAGTGACGACGACGACGACGACAATCACCGAACACCACGACGAACACGACGAGAAACTGTTGATCAGCAATATAAATACAACGACAAATTGAAGATCCAACTACCTCAACCTTCCCCTCCCCTCCACCACAACACACCACACAACCATGGATCACCGCCCACAGGCATGGGGCCGTGTACGTTGAGCCTCACATGCCTCTTTGTGTTGTTCATACATGTTATGATTACCATACTGACTTGTTTTTTTTTAGCCCCGCGATGACACTTACGGCGCTTACGACCCGTCTTTCCTGCACAACTCCGGCCCCAAGCAGGCCACCAACGCCCCCATTGTCACCGGCACCTCGGTCCTCGCCATCAAGTTCAAGGGAGGCGTCGTCATGGCCGCCGACAACCTGGCCTCGTACGGCTCGCTGGCTCGCTTCACGGACACCAAGCGTCTGCGCCAGTTTGGCAACGCAGCCGTCATCGGCTTCAGCGGCGACGTCTCGGACATGCAGTACATTGACCGGCAGCTCAACGAGCTCGAGATCGAGGAGTCGTACGGCGGCGATTTGTCGCTGAACGCGGCCAACCTGCACAACTACCTGGGCAAGGTCTTCTACAATCGCCGCAACAAGTTCAACCCGCTCTGGAACCAGGTGCTGGTGGCCGGCTTCGACGGTGACGACAAGCCGTTCCTGGCAGCGGCGGATCTGCGCGGCACGACGTTCTCGGCGCCCAGCCTGGCCACTGGCTACGGCGCGGCCATGGCGCAGCCCATTATGCGGCGGTATGCCGAGACGGAGGAGCAGGTGGCGGCGCTCTCGCAGGAGCAGGCGACTGAGATTATCCGCGAGTGCATGAAGGTTCTGTACTACCGCGACGCGCGCAGCTTGGACAAGTACAGCCTGGCTGTGATCACCAAGGACGGCGGCGTGACGATCTCGACGACGGAGGAGCTGGAGAAGCAAAGCTGGGCCTTTGCAGACCGGATCCGGGGCTATGGTACACAGACTGTTTAGGTTTAGGTTGCGAGGAGGGTTTGCACACAAACACAAGAGCGCGTTTTATTTAATCGTCATCATGAATCAAATTCACCAAAACAAGTGCATGCGACAAGTTTCTAGTTTTGACAAAGCAGGAGAGGTGACTTGTAAGGGACGCAAGGTGATGTCGGGTGGCTGACACAATTGTACTCCGAACACGTTGAGACACATACATGGCCGCCCGCCATAGCCTGCAAGTGTCCTCTAATCTCAGCTACAAGTTGAAAGGGGATTATATAATGTCATCCATACGACAGCGGACATGATATGCATGATGACTGAGAGTTACTGCGGGAAGACTATCGCATTAGGACATGACATGAGGGCATCGACTCGTACAACAGCATCCCCATGAGCCATCCAGAGGAGTAGCCCTCCCTATTGACGGCTGTCTATAGAACACGCAACATCTCTCGTCATGTTTCTAGCGAAGCTCATACAGCGAGACGAGCAGTCAACATATCTTGCCGGAGGCCAAACACATGCAATGTCTTTTCTGGTTGAATTGCTGGAACCGGACTTGGACTCGACACGGCTGTTATTAGGTATCTGCGACGATAAGATCGCCCTATATGACGGCCAACTTTCGGACTATGATTGCGGCAGTTTTTGCACAAGTTCTGGCGGCTCAAATAAAATCTGCACATTGCATTGTGTTTGTGCGGAAGTGCAAAATTACAAAGATCGTCAGCCGTATGCGGAAGCGTCCAGACGACACTCGTCCGGGGGGAGGCTGTGTAAGACGGGATGAGGATCGACGCCGTGCAGCAGTCGTTTCGGGGACTTGTCGGCGTATTCACAGCATTTCCAAGAGGCGCATTCGATACATGAGATTAAGTTGGTTGATTCAATTTATTCGAGTATATTACTGATCTCCGGTGACCCTTGGTATCTTGGACATCATGACGAGCTTAAAAGACGTAAAGACGTAGAAATATATACAGGAAACCACAGTATGATAGAAATTAGAAGAAAAAGGTAGAATAAGTAGACAGTAGAAAAGAGTTATAAAGAGAGAGATAGAGCCGTGCTCTCCTCGAGCCTAGGAGAGATTATACTTTGTGAAGCGGTAGATGCCGAGTATGGGATAACTGGGTGAAGAAAACGAGTGAACGAAGGAGACCAAACCAGACCAGAGACCAAGACCAGAGACCGGAACCGAAGTTGATAGTGCGGGTGCCGAGATGATGACAGGAACCAAAAAAAAAGAACATAAAATAAGAACTAAAAAAGACGCAAATGGGAATATAGTAATAAAAAAGAGATATCAAAAATACAAAAACAACCCAGTGTTTTTATCCCATGGTTTCCTGTTGGATTTGAGTTTGAGAGAGATTGAAAAAGGAAAGGAGACGAGAAAGCGACGGGACCTAGGCCACTACTTTCTTGACGGTCAACATTTACGACGTAGGGCACTTGGGGCTGAGACCCAGGGCCTCGAGGGGAGTGTCAATGTCGATGTCAATGGTGGTGTTGTGGGCAGCCAGGGCATCGGTGAAGTAGGTCAGGTTCTGGCCGTTGTTCAGGACGCTGCGGCCGCTGAGGTCGAAAGGCACGATGCCGGTCTCGCAGTAGGGCTGGGTCTGGACGGCGTTGAGGACGGGCGACTGGGAAATGCTGGAGCGGAAGGCGTAGATGTTCTTGCCGGGGTACAGCACGACGTTGTCCATGTAGCTGGAGCCGACCTCGACGCCGTTCAGGAAGTTGGCAAAAGTGACGTTGCCCTGGGTAGTTAGTATTATTGTATTTGCTTTACAACGAGCGAGAACACGACAGAACACGAGAACAAAACTTACAATCTCAAAGGTGACCAGCGAGTTGTTGGGGATCTCGGCAGTGGTGTGGAAGTTGGTGCCGTCGGTGAAGTTGGTCAGCGAGATGGAGCCGTTGTACGAGCTGATGCCGGCGAAGCCACTGAGGCCGGCCAGGGTGAGGGTCTTCTTGAAAGTGACGCCGTACTTCTTGCTGATGCCGGGGACCTTGACGGTAGGGTGGCCCAGGACGGTGACGCGCACCGAGTCGTTGGCCAGCAGCCAGGTGTTGAAGCGGGCCAGGGCAGCAGTATCAGGGATCCCGATGGTCTGGCTGATGTTGACTGTCTGGAACTTCTTGTTCTCGACCTGGGGGAACTCAATGGTGGCAAAGGGAGCGTGGCTGGGCTCGTCCTCGAGGTACATGACACCCTGGAACTTGGAGACGGTGGCCTTGGTGGTGCCGGACTTGAGGGTGGTGTTGATGCCGAGGGTGAAGGAGGACTCGGTGGTGTTTGTGCACGAGATGCCGAGAACCTCGAGGGAGGCGCCGTCAATCTTGCCCTGGGCAATGTTCTTGACGCCGATAAAGATGAGGAGCATGACGGAGAGGACGACGGAGCACAGGAAGAACAGCAGGTACGCCCACCAGAAGCGCTTCAGGCTGGCCTTGAACTTGCCCATAAAGGTGGTGGGCTTGTTGGCGGTGTTGCCGGCTTCGTAGGCGGCGACATTGCCGCTCACGGCGCCATTGGACTCGATCTGCGAGGCACGAGTGGTGTCGACACCGGCCTCGTAGCTCTTGTTGTTAGGGCCAGCGGCGCTGCTGTTGGAGTCACGATCAGCCATGTTGAGACGAGGTGAGATGATGGATGATGTGAGAAGAGCTTGAGGTGAGGTGAGGTGGAGAGAGAAGAGGTGGAAGAAGACGAAGTAGAAGACAGTAAGAGGAAAGCAAGAGTAAGATGTAAAGAAGAAGGGGACTAGAAGATGATATAGATTATGAAATATTATGAGAAGGAACGAAGAGAAGGCAAGACAAGGATGAGAATAACAAGGGTGAGGAGATAAAAGAGATAAAAAGAGATAAAAGAAGGAGAAAAAAGAAAAGAGAGAGAAGAGAAGGAAGAGGAGGGGAAGAAGAGAGGAAGAGGAAAAAGGAATATAGGGTAGATATAAAAAGGAAGGGCTCCAAGAATAAATAGCGAGTTCAGAATAAAAGAATAAGGACAAGAATAAAAGATTAAAAGATTAAAAGAATCAGAGATGGAGAGAAGGAATATCTCCGAGAGAGTGAGTGCAAAGGGGTCGATGTACTATGTAGAGGTTGATACAACGGCCAACAGCCTGCAGATGAGTTATCACAGTATGCAATGCTCTATAGAGTAATACAGACGATTGCGGATGTTACAAGCATCAGGAGGCAGAGATCGACAGAGAACGATGTACACGGACTTGGATGGAGAGCATGGAGAAGGAGAGGAGAAGCTACGATGCGACTAGGAAGAGGCTAGAAAGGACTTGAACGGTGGGGATTAATAGCATTAACAGAACCAGTATTATGTGAAGTATTCTTTTTAAAAGTACAGGCCAGCCTGAGAACAGACCAGAGGAGGAAGAAAGGAGGCGGAAGCTACGGGGATGTGACGAGCTGGGGGGGAGATTGGAGGGCAGTTAAGGGCCCGGTGTAAGCACCCAAACGGGATAGTGACAGTGTTTTGGGATTATTACAGAGTGCATTGTAGATACCACAGTCAATTTCGACGTGAAGCTGATAGGAAGCCGCTGAAGTCGCTGAAGTCGCTGAAGTCGATATGAAGCTGGTCGAGCATCACGAGTCGTCGAGAGAGAGCGCGGTGGCAGCCGCTTATACGAATTACACGAGGAAGGCGCGAATGGGATGCCACACGAAATAATACGACGGCCACACGACACGCACGAGGCAGCCCTAGCCAAGAGGGAAGGAGCGCAAAAGTCGGGGTAAGTACAGTATCTTGACTAGGAAGGAAGGACGGCGCACAGCAAAGAGTAAATTATGGCAGGCGCGAATGACCGGATCTCAAGAGGAAAGAGGAAGGGGGAGGGAGGATAGAGGAAGGACCAACACCAACAGGCCACGACACGGGCTTGGGAGTATGGGGTGAGGGGAAAGTACAGACGGCCAGGCTCAAGAGCAAGAAAAAAGTACCGCTGGGGGAAGAGGTGAGAATAAGAGGTGACAGGCCGAGAGACAAGACAAGTAAGAAGAACGAACAAAGAAGATCGGCGCAGATGAGGGGAATGAGGCAAAGACGCAAAAGGACGAGGACACGAGATGGGCCGGCCAAGCTCCTTCTCCATGTCTTTGGGGTGTCTTTCTTTTGCTTGCGTGCTATATTGCTTGCAGTCTCTTGTGTAAGATTGATATTGCTAGACCATTGGCTTGGCTGTCCGGTTGGGTGTCGTTTGGTATGGGGAAGAGAGGGAGACTCAAAACACGAGGGGGGGGCGAAGACTAGAGGAGGATTCAGAGGAGTGGGAGAGAGTGACGATGAGATAATAATAATAAAATATGTGTTATGCACGAGCACATGCAATTGCAATAGCAGATGCAGATGCAGCTACTATGTACAGACAATAAATAAGAATACGATACTCGATTCCAGATCGGATTCAAACAAAGGTGGCTGATTCAAAGTGCTGACAAGAGGAGGACCAATATTGCTTTGGTGCAGCAACAGACGAGTACTTGTACAGTATATACGGGAATACGGTTATTACAAGTGCTCAAATACATACATACATAGTACATAGTTAAAGACTACAAAATAGGGACAGCCAACCCGGCCCGAAGTCCTACGGTCTACCAGAATCTACAGACTACTCCTACATAGTAATACTCTGTACTCTGCAGGCTCTCTGCGGCCATATTTCCACATCTAGAAGAGGTACACGCGACAACTGGAGTAGAGATAGAGAAAAAGTAACAGGGAAAAAAAAAGGAAAAAGGCAGGATAGTGTCACAGAATTCGTACGAGGATGGGGAGGCTAGAGACCAATGGGAGGCGTGTCCAGGCCCCCATAGGAGGAGACAATGAGATGAACACACGTACAGCAATGTACTATGTATTACTGTCTCCGTAGGAGACGGGAGGCGAAGAAAGAGAAAGATACATGTTGTTGCTGGGCGAGTAGGTGGCAGCGAATGTACATAGTATAGCATTCATCGATTTCTTCCAAATGATGGGATGAAAAGAAAGAAGAGGAAAAGAGGGGGCATGGAAATAGAGGAAAGAAGCTAGGCCGGCAAAGAAGGCAAAAGGAATGCAGGTAAGACAGAAAACAGTATGGAATACTGCAATAGGAGAAATAGACGCGTGCAGTAGGATCGTCGTTGGCGTGCGGTGTTGTATAAGGAGTATTATGACTAAGCCAGCCAACTTGACAGATAGTGAGTGTCCTTCGTGATCAGCACAACAAGCAACAAGGTCATGCGGTGATGAGTTGGTGACTGCTGAATTTAATAGTATTGTTTTCACTGGATTGTTTTACTCGAACCAAGCCTAGCTGCCAAGTTTTCTCCGTCTTCTGTTGCGTTTCTTTTTTGCTTTTTATTTTTATTTTTATTTTATTTATCTTTTAATCTCCTAGTATTAGGGACTACTGTGTATGTACTCAAGTACACCACTAACGTCTAGACCATGCTTGTTGCTATTCCTACAATATGCTTGTCCTTCTTAGAGTTTGCTAGAGTTTGAGAGGACATTCCCTTGTTCTCTAATTTACTCAATTTGGCTTTCAGCTAAAACACTACCAGCTGTTCGCCCCTTGCGCGCGTCCCATGACCGCTTACATAATCGAGAACCTCCGTGCATTCCGTTGTACATGGTAGTTTGCAGCGTCTTTTGGTTTACAGGTACAGTACTACTATGTACGGTACATAGTATGTAATTTCTGCTTCTGGGCCAGGGCTCTTATTCGGATTATGGAAGCAGGACGAACTCAGAATCTAATACTGTATTCTCCCGCTGTGACTCGTCAGACACCGAGTGATCGGCATATTGCCCCGCAACGAATGGCAGCCACTCCCTCCATAGTAATACGTGCTAGAGAAGCTAGAGACAGGGACTGGAAACGTGAGTGGAAGAGGGAAATCAGAGTAGAGAAAATGATACATAGTACATGGTACCGAAGAGAAGGCGAACAGAGTCGAGGCGGTGGCAAGAGGGCTAAAAATCAGGGGTATTGATATATAGTAGAAGACAAAGGATGCGATACGGAGAATTTAACAAGGCGAGAAAAGGAGAGGGAAAAGGAAAAGGGACAGAAAAAAAAGAAAAGAGGAGGTCTCGCAGTCCATCTGTAGTCCGAGTCGAAGGGTAAAAATGGAAAAACTCTGCTAGAGAGAAAGCTAGCAGAAACCAAAGTAAAAAGAGCGAAACAATAATAACATGTATTACGGCAGCGAGGGACAAAAGAGGAACAGAAAAAAGGGGGACATCTACTCTGTACCAAAGCCAGGCAATCATCACAACCCCCCAAATTATCGATAAAATATCTAAACTACACTATTCAAATACATACAACATGAAGAGATACGTAATAGGGTTAACTCGATTCAGAAATGAGAAGGAACACACGACCAATTCGGGAACTGGTCCGCGGGAGTTACCAGGTTTGACTCGGAGAAATGCAGGACGCATGTAGTAGACGAGAGAGAAAAGAAACAGAGAAAAAACAGAGCATGCAGGGAGTGGGAATATTCAAAGATACAGGGTATGCACAAAATGCCTTCCGTGTCCCGAAGCAAGCCCATCCGCACAGACTTTCACACCACAATAGAGATGTGTACTTGCAGCGTCGTATGAGAGAAATACCAAAGTAGAAGCAGGGCCGAAGTTGGAGTAAATATGATTACGAGCGGATATACTTTAATACTCTGTACTTTGTACTATGTAGGTTGGCCAACGGCTCGAATGTCGTGAGAGCCAAGATCGCCGCGTGCATGGCCCAGTCCAAGGAACGGCAGCAAACGACGACGATATATTACTACTATGTATGCATGCACAGATAGAAGCAGACAGAGATACTGAAGCAAGAGACTAAGAACCATCTTGTGTGCAGCTAACAACGTGCTTGAGATCAGCAAGCGTGCGCCTTGCTTCTCGCGGCTCGCTTCTCCTCCCTTTGCTCCTCTTCTCCAACATTCACAAGCTGCCGAGGACAGCAAGCTGGGGAGAGAAGAGGGGAGCTGCTGGACTATGTAGATGGCCAGAGAGGAGGGTCAGAAGTCGAGACAAAAAAAAGACAAGACAAGCACATACTAAAAAAAAAGAAAAGAAAGCAAGAAAACAAGACGCATCAGGAGGCTGAAGTGAGGGGAAAATATGGAGAGCTGGGCTCAAAAGGCAGACTAAACGACACTACATGCAGGGTCGTCGACTGTAATGAGCATACAATACCGGCTAGAGATACACGGTCAAGCATGGCCATATACTATTACATAGTAGAGTAGATTGGCGATGACTCGATGTAAAGCCAGAGCGAAAAGGGGTGGTGATGGCGGTGACTATAACGTCTCCACTTTTCCCCACTTCCCCTGCTCCCTCTTATGTGCATATGCGAATACGCGGGAGCCGGCAGAAGCACATGCATGGGAAGCGGCAGAAGCACATGCCAGGCAGCCCTCCACAGGCAGGTGCGCAGCTGCCCTCACAGCATCGCCAACACACAACACTGTCAACCACAACACATCTCGACGAGCAATCGCCATCACCAACTGTTGACTTGACGTTGGATTATTTCCCTTTCCAAAAAAACTAACAGACTAAAAGACTAGCATCCCCCGCGGGGTAAGACAAAAATAGTAAATAGTTTGCCATCCATCTGGGGATGATGGGTCTGGAGAACGAACGGTATGCCGAGGATTTGGAAGATTGCAATCTTGTAATCCGGGGGAGTAGATCTAGTCTTTTTAGTTCTCTGCATAGCAGTTCTTTTAGTTTGCCTGCAGAAAGAGCCATTCATAAACCAGGCAATTGCATGACATTCTCGTGGTGCTGGCGTTTTTCTGCTTGGACTACTGCGTCTTCCTGCGTGGTCCCAATTTTGTTGATGCCGAGGATTAGCATGTGATCACACAGAGCACGCTTGCGTCTTTTGTGTCTCTCTGGTCTGGCACTGCACACTGGGCGATTTCATAGAAAACCGGGAACAATTAAGTATAATAAGACGAACACTTTCGAAAGAAAGAATAAGAGCACGGGGATTCGCGGATGTCAAGGCAAATGCGGAGGGCGGAAAGGGAGGGATTCGGATTGCAACCAGACGACAGCCATTCGACAATACGAGTTATTACATGGAAAAACGGCGATGCTCGCTTTAGACGCTTGGGATGTGCATTTTAGCAAGTCGAAAATCAGAAACGACACGCGGGGTTGGGCGGCAGTTGAGGTCGCGAGAGTCGAGTTGGGTTGCAAACTATCGAGGGATTTCGACTCCAGAGTACGATGCGGGCGGTCTGTCGGGCCCGTTTAGATGAATATTGCCTAGCTGATGGCAGTTTTTCTACATGTCCTCTTTGTTGCATAATCACCGGATTACATAATTAATCTTCTGTGTTATTGAGTTATGCGTTTCTCGCTGGCATTCTCTTTGATTGCTTATTCCTTCTATTCCTTTTCTTATTCTTCTCAATGATTGAATACTCCACCACAGCTGAAACTGGCTGCCTCTTCTCTATGCGGAAGGTCACAGCTGCTGTGTGTGCGCGACGGGCAGTAAGAACATAGACAGAAATGAGCAGAAGAAAAGAAATGAGACATATGACGATTTGCATGACTGACCTCGACCCATTCCAGACGAGAGGCGCTCGCTCCAAACGCAAGCAGAGCACCTAAAACACTGCCACATTGTGCTACCACGCATGCGGCCGTTTTTCAGTCTCAGTTGAAGCCGATCTTCCTTGGAGTCTCAACTCTAAATGCTCAACTGTAGCTGTCAGCCAGAGCCAGAGACAGAGACAGCGGCAGCGGCAGCGGCAGCGATCTCATTCTAGCATGGCAGAGTCTGGAGTATTGGCCTGTTGGCTGGGGTGTTGGGGAAGAGCGGAAGAACAGACAGGCCAACAGCAGATGAAGTCGCAAAAGAACCAACATTCCTCTCGCCATCTCTGCGCCGTTCCTTCACTTCTTCACCACTGCTAGATCTAGAGATCTATCCATCTCTACCCATCTGCTCCGTTCGTCGCCACGTAAAAGTACTGGACCGCAGTGTCAGGTGCTGGCGCGGAACGCAGCCTATTGGCTCATCTTGGAGCTATCTGGACCGTTCAGATTGGCTGGTGGCCTGTTGCAACATCTCCTAGGCTGGGAGGCGACCGTGCCCGTGTCGCATCGGAATCCAATGCATCGAAAATGATACAAACTTTTATTGACAAGGTCAATAACAAGAGAGGATGCGGTAATGCTATGGAAGCACGGCTGATGGGGATAGCAGACGAAGACAGAGCAGTAATAAATACCAGATATGCATAAACGTACCGTGCACTCTGTATGAACCTAGAGTCCAATTGGCAGTCATCTCCTTGTCGCTAAATTCTATGCAAGCTGCCAAGTCACCGAACGGAGGGAAGCACACAAGAGGGTAGCATCGCTGCAACAGTAGACAGGCGGAAGTAGCTGCCCATGTCCATTCACGGGCCAATGCTACCTGCTGCTGCTGCTCAGTGCAGAAAGTCTTTGGAATCTGAGAATTCTGTCAGCAGAGTAAGCACATCGAAAACAACCATATTATCGCGCAAGGCGGGAGGAAGAACAGAAGAACATAAATAGGCCAGTGACTCAGTCCAGACGAAAATAGAACCAACAGCATTTGCAGTCCAGTTCTTGGTCGACGGCCTGAGATGCAGCAGATACCTGGCACAGTCGGGCCGGCTGAAGCGGTAAAGCTGGGAGGATGGGTCGACGAGAGTCAACCGGTTTTGTTTGTAGAAAGTAGACATCCACAAGACTCTTGAAAAGCTCAAAACAATAAAAGTGATGAAATGCATTAACACTCTATTGATCTAGGGCTAGAGTAGATGAAGGCAGCAAACATATGTAAACAAAATAACAACAACAAAATGCAACGAGTATAACTGACTGGCCAAACAGTATCCAAAAACGACACGCTATGCGCCGGCAGACCTCTACTTGGCCTAAATCTTCGCCTTGATGATCATGTCGCCCAGCCCAGACGGGCCGTCGAAAATATCCCGCTCCAGCGCCCGCGCATTCACCAGCCGTGGGTTCAGGTCCGCAACCGTCTTGGCCCCCAGCAACTTCATGCACGTCGCCATCTCGTCGCTTAGAATCTGGAACGCCCGCTCCACGCCGCGCCACCCGCCAGCGCCCAATCCCCAGAGCGCCACCCGCCCGACACCCACCGCCTTGGCTCCCAGGCACAGCGCCTTGACCACGTCTGTGCCGCGCTTCACGCCACCGTCGATCCACACCTCAATGTGCTCAAACACCTCGGGGCAGTACTTGCGGATCTCCAGCAGAGTATGCATCGCCGGCGGTGCCGTGTCCAGGGCCCGGCCGCCGTGGTTCGACAGGATAATGGCCTTGATCGTGCCCGGGTGCTGTGCTGCATACTGTGCCGCCAGGAATGCGTCCTCGTGTGTCTGGATGCCCTTGAGCACAATCGGCAGGCTCGTGTGCTGCGTCAGCCACGGCATCGTCGTCTTCCATGTGAGGTCGGCCGCCGTGCCATAAAACATTTGCTGGCCAATACCGCCGCCGCCCGGCTTGGGCTTGGCCGTATCCTGCGTGGCTGCCGCAAAGCTTGCCGCAGACCCAAATTGCTGCCGCTCGTCGTGCTCGCGCTTGCCGGGCACTGGCGCATCCAGCGTCAGCACAATGTACTTGTAGTACTGCTTGAGCTTCTCCACGCGCTTCAGCATCGTCTCGCTCTTCTTGCGGTCGTTTTGCACGTAAATCTGCCAGCCAAACACCTGGCCGCTGTCGGCCGGCACGTCGGCCACAATCTGCTCCACCGTCATGCTGGCATTGTGCGACACAATCTGCATGCCGCCAAAGCTCGAAATGCCTTTGGCAATGCCAGCCTCGCCGTCGGGGTGTGCCAGTCGAGCCATGGCTGCCGGCGATACATAGAGCGGTGTGCCCACTGTGATGTCGCCGCCAAGTAGCTTGGTCGTCGTGTCGCAGGATGTGCAGTCAACAAACACGCGCGGCCGCAGCAGGATCTGTCGAAATACTGAGTTGTTGAGCTTCTTGGACACCATGTCGTCACCGGCCGAGTAGTAGTACGACCATGCCTTTTTCGGTACCAGCTTGGTGGCCACCTCTTCGATCTCGTCCATGTTGAGGAGGAACTCCATTGGTGGTGCTTCGTACTTTTTAATAGCCTTCTTGTCGTCGTCGTCGCCGTTGTTGCCGGAGCCGGAGCCGCCATTAGAAGTACCGGAGTCGGAACCGCCGAAGCCACTATCGCTGCTGCTGCCGCCACCGCCGCCGCTGCCACCACTGGCTGCTGCCATCTTCTCCTCGAACCGCCGCAGGCTCTCCTCGTCGACCTTGCCGAGATTCGACTCGGGCTTCAGGTCGTCCAGAGTCCCTGGCGGGTGGATGGGGTCGAAATCCTCCGTGCAGTCGCGGCCTGCTAGCTGTAGAATAATGCGTGATCCGCCGGGGTGTTCAGGTAGGAAATCGGTCACGTCATACACGTTTCCGTAGAGAATCACCCAGCAGCTCTCGGAAGAAGTGTGCTGTGCAACTAAAGCCGTTAGCTATTGCGGGACGAAAGCACCAAAAAGTACCGGTGTGGCATTGACAAAGAGCTGACCTTCTTCGGCGTCGAAAATCTTTGCCATGCCGGACGGACAGAGTGCCGAGTGTACAGACTCGGAGGCTTGGTGGAACATGTGTAGAGGGAGAGGAGAAAGGGGAGAGAAAAAGAAGAGAAGAAGAAGGAAAGAAAGAAGAGAGGAAAGGAAGGAAAGAGGAAAGAGGAGAGAAAAAGAAACAAAAGGGGAGGTGGCGCTATAAGACGGGTGATGCTCGGGTGTCGTAAGACAAGATACGGGCAGGAACACAAAAAAAAGACTGGATGGGGAAAGTGTCTGATAAGCTTAGCTTTAAAAGCCGGGGGCGGAGGAAGGAGCGATGGGCAAGGACCGCTGGCGAGCGAGCAATTGCCAACAATGGAGCCGACAATGTGGATGACGGGTCTGGGGTGGCTTTTCAGTGTTTACGTCTTGCAGTGGGAGTATAGATTGTGAGAGTGATAATACCATCTACTGGATTCTCCAATTCTGCTCGATTTATTCCTTTAGCTTTGATGGCATTTCTACGAGCTTGCAGGCGGAGATTTTGAACGATTTGGAGAGACTGGAAAAGCAAAGAGGCCGGAGTCGCCAGGTGGGTCGCTCCTGCCTTTATTTGCGATGTTGCGGCATGCTTGCGCTTTCCTGTTATTGCGGGGGATGCCATTGGGGGAAATTGGCAGGAACCAAGCAAGCGAGAAATGGAAATACGTCTTTCGAGCTATATTGATATCACTTTAGGATCACTGAAATCTTATGAGGAGGGTGGGTCAGGTGATGTCGGCAAAGATGTAAAAGACGACGACGGCTGGCATAGACGTGCCGCGAGCTGCTGGAGATGCCGCGTTTTCGGCGTAGATCGAGCCGACGCCGGGTCTTGTTGAGAGAGATGGTAGTATATATATAAAAGGAAGGAGCGGCACATGCAAAGGACAGAAATGGCAGCAACAAAAAATGAAGCCATTTGCACCTTCCTATGTCAAATACAAGAATCACCAAAAAGCTTCAGTAACGTCCAGTCGCGCTTTCCCTCTACTTCGACTCTTTCTACAGAGTAACTATACTCGCTGGACACGCCCATTGTGCTCCAAAACAAGTAATATTTTCCGTCCAGCCAGCCGCTACAAGGACAGAGACAGAAAGAGCCGTTATTCTTACCATGTAGTCAATCACTGCCGGCCTGCCACGCGATCGAGCTCACCTGTCCTCCTGTCCCCTTTATGACGGTGTATTGCCCATTTACTCCATCTGTATCTCCATATATCCATTTGTTTGTCTGCGGAGGCGACCCATCAGATTCCTCCCACGTCTTAATTCTTCCGCCAGGTGGTTTTGGGTCAAGTTTGTAGATGCTTGATTAAGGATAGATTGCAGCATATTCTGTAGATGTTATGTACCGGAAAAATTGGTGAATCGATCAAAGTATAATGCATATTTAATTTCGTATTTCTAACAGCAGTATACGCGGAGATATCTCTTCCAAAGTCGAAGCCTTGCAAAAACAGACGCGAAATGCAGCAGGTTCAGGACCGTTCAGGCGATGGCGATCGGTAAATGAGGAGTCGCTTCCCCACAGTTCTCCGCAGTCGGCTGGCATTGCCCCGTTTGGGCCGCTGGATAGCCGTCGATGCACAGGGCACAGCCTGGCCGGGCCTCAACAATAGGACGAACGGCGAGTACGTTGTACGTATGTGCATACAAGTGCTGCTTCGTGCTGACTAGTTAGGCAAATATCCGACTTCATAGATGTTCAGAGACAAGACATCTTGAAGAGCCATCGGCATCGAAAGCCGCGATATCACCAGCGCCGACGACAAACATCATCGACAGCGACATGTTGGTGTGTCAACGAGGCTTTGCTTTTAAGAATGAGTGTATTTATATAAACCTTAATTTTGACCCCCGACCATAGGTGACACGGACAGAGTGTTATTGAAAGAGCAACATATAGAACATCAAAACATCAGATAAAATCATCAAAGACAGAATATGAAGTAGTAAAAAAGTAACATAAATAAAAACATAGAATAAAAACAGAAACAAGAAACAAGAAACCCATGCATTGTTTCAGAGTCGCGCGCCGTCAGCATTCACGAAAGATTAAGAAGACCAAGAAGACCAATTTTAAGACATCAAAAAGAAAACGTCTTGCTCTTTACTCCTCGTCATCCTCCTCCTCCTCGTCTTCGTCGTCCTCCTCTTCCTCCTCCTCCTCTTCTTCTGCCTCGGCCTCGCTAGCCTCAGTCTCCATGGCATCGCCATTTGTTGCTGCTGGTGTGACCGCTGCTGCTGCTGCTAGTGTCGCAGGATCGGCACTGCCGCCGCTCTTCTCCAGCGACAGCCATTCGTCCCACTCGGGGAACAGCTCGTCGTCCTCGCCCGGCACGCCAATCAGCTTGGCCACGCGGCCCTTCTTGGCCTTTTCCAGGCTCTGCTTCCACTCGGCCACAACCGCCGGTGCCGCGCTCGGCTTGTATGTCTGTGCAAACAGTGCCGCCTCGGCCAGCCGGCCTGTTGCCGTGAGCGCGGCAATGCAGCCGTCGACGTCGCCCAGCAGCCAGCGGCAGTTGAAGGCAATGTTGTATGCCGTGGCCTCGACAGCCAACTTATCGAGCGTCTCGAGACCCGCGCGGTCGCCCGTCGAGCTGTGCAGCAGCATCAGCGAGCCCAGGTCTTTGCTGTGCGTGAAGCACTCGCTGGCCAGCGGCACGTCCCAAGCCGACAGCGCGGCGTCACCGACCGACTTCCACTTGTGCTCGACATCGGCCGTGCGTGCCAGGTCCAGCGCAATGTCCAGCCGGCTCAGCGACAGGGCCAGGTCAAACTTGTGGTCCGGGTCGGTGGCAACCTCGAGCGCGAGGTCCTTGAGGCCCTGGCCCTCGAGGAAGCGCGCGACCTTGTTGAGCTGGCTCTGCTCGATGGTGGGCAGCAGCTCGGCAGCGGCATCCAGGTCGCCGCGCAGCACAAACGTCTCGTACTCGAGCAGGCTGACGGACAGGGCAAACGACGTGACGTTCAGGTCCTTGTCGGCGAGGTAGATGCGCGAGTCGCGCTGGATGTAGCCCAGAATGTACATGGGCACGTCGGTGTGCGAGATGGTGTAGGTCTGGTCGCCCACGAGGTAGTTGAGGCGGTTGGTGCTGTTGGTGTACACAAAGCAGTCACCCACCCACTTACCCGTGCGCACGTTCTCAGCAATGTCCGTAATCACCTCAAAGGCAGCCTCGACACCGTCGTCGTCAATCTCGCCGGCGTTGGCGGCGGTAATGTAGTTCTCGCGCGAGAAGCGCAGGACGTAGAAGGAGTCCTCGCAGGCCAGGGCCACCAGCTCGCCGCTGTCGGACCAGTACACCTCGCGGGGCTCGACCTCGATGCGGCGCACCAGGGCGCCCGTCTGCCAGTCGAAGAAGCTGACGCCACCGGCACCGCGCACGCCCAGCAGGACGCCGCCGTGCAGGCCGTCGGCCTGGAAGCCGACATCAAGGCCGCCCGTCTTCTCGACAAAGTTCTTGTACAGCTTGACCGAGGTCGGCGATTCGCGCACGGCGTAGTCGTTGCTGTTGTCCTTGGAGCCCCAGACAAAGTCGAGGGCGCTGCCAAAGCTCTTTTGCCGCCACGCGAGGGCGGTGTAGATAATGTACTCGCCGTCACCCGACACGGCCACGAAGCGGCCGTTGGGCGAGTGCTGCAGCGTCTGGGGGTAGACTTCGCACTGGCCGAGGTCCTTGGTCTGCAGGTTGATGGGGTCGCTGTCCTTGGTGGACGGGTCGGGCTTGATGATAGCAGCCACGACGTCGTTGTTCTTGGCGGCAATGACCTTGCCGGAGGCGTCCATAGAGATGGCTGGCTCCTCGCGTCCCATCTTGATGACAACAACACCGTCATCGAAACCGACACCGACACCCTGCTTGCCCTTTTGGTACGACACACACCATGCGCGCTCGAGGCCGTAGTTGAGCGACTGCTCGAGGCGGTAGGTACCGCTGTGCCAGATCTTGATGGTGCCGTCCTCGGAACCGGAGACGATAATGGGCAGCTCCGGGTGGTAGACGGCAAAGGAGACATTGTTAGTGTGGCCCTCGAGCGTAGCCTGCAGCGACTTGGTCGTCAGGTCCCAGACCTTGATAGTGCGGTCGTCAGACGTCGTCAGGATGTACGGCCGGTCCGAGTGCGGGTAGTAGTCGACATAGTTGACGCCCTTGGTCTCGTGTGCCTCGAGCGTGAAGTTGGCAGTGCTAGAGCCGAGCGACCAGACCTTGACGGTGCGATCCAGACACGCCGACGCAAACAGACTGGTGTCCTTGGGGTTGATGGCCAGACCCATGACGTAGTGGCTGTGGCCCTCGTAGACCTGCACGCACTTCCAGCCCTTCTCCCAGTCCCAGCACTTGATCGTCATGTCGTCACTGGCCGACAGCACAAAAGGCTGCGTCGGGTGCACGGCAATGGCGCGGATGTAGTCGGGGTGTGCCTCAAAGGACGCCACCTTCTCCGACGTGTTGTAGTTGTAGACGCGCATCTGGAAATCGTCGCTGCCGCACACGATCCAGTTCTTGCGCGCAATAAAGCGGCCGGCACGCACAGGCACATCGGTCATCTCAAAGGTCTTGACAATCGAGCCGGTCTCAAAGTTCCAGATGTGGCACTGGCCCGAGTACAGCGTCGTCAGAACCCATGGCTCTGTCGGGTGGAAGTCGATGCCCTTGACCCGCTCGCTGCGGGCGAAGAGGCTTCTCTGTATATGTTAGCCTGGGGGTCGTTTCTGTGCATCGCCTGCCGTCAGGCAGTTGCCATATATCCAGCTATGGATGTCGTGATGTGTGGCATGCCGTCGTACCTTGACATCTAACCGCATGGTGTCGACAGCTCAATCGGCGTGTGGTCGACGACGTGATGGGGGTAGTTCGAGTTAAGGAAGAGAGGTCTGGGTGTGTCGCCGTCGTAGAGTGGTCGAGAATATATCGAGGTTGTGTTTAAATCGGGATTCGAGGTGCGAAATCGCAGGCATTCAGCATTCAGCATTCGGCATTCAGCGTTCAGCGTTCAGCATTCAGACACATACACCGACTGTGGACTGTGGACTGTGGACGTTGCTTGCCACCTCTTGAGTCGTCCCCCTACGTGCGGGTGGGGCTTACCCAAGGGGGGAGCTATTGACGAAATTGTGTCCTTTGGGCTAGGGGCAGCGGGCGTAAGCTGTGCCTATTAGTGCCTGAGGCAGAAACATAGCTCTTGGAACAACGGGTATAGCTCTCGAAACACCACCAATACTGAAATGCCGACGGTGGGGTGTCACGTGCTTGGGAAGGGGCCTGATAAGATGTGATCATATCGATAAGAGCTGGTAAATGACTAAGCGCGATAGACCTGATCCACATGTCGTCACCACCAGCGAACGGGGGATGGCCAAGACAATTTGCATGTGGGATTATTACCTCAGTATCGTTCATTCTCGGTATGATCAATGTTTGACATTTGCCTATTTAAGTAAATATAAAACCATATCTTACATTTTAAATCTTAAAATGTTGTTCGGTTAAATGTATCTGTGCTTGTCTTTTCGGGAGATTTTCTTTTCTTTTTTTGTTCATCTTACATTCATTTTCTTGAATATTTCCTTAGATTATTATAAAATATGATCTCCCTCTAACCAACGAATCAAGTCAACTAGAGTGGTAAAATTATATAAAATTGCTCTCATGAGAGATTGGTCTATGTGTATAATAACAGCCAGTATCAGCCTGGCCGGTAATGCGTCAAAGCAGCGCATCATGCGAATCATCATCGTCATAAGATCATAAAAGGTGGCAAAGTCCGCGGTTTCAACATACCAATACAATTGATAGTGAATGTAGAACAGCCATAGTAGTTTCTTGACTAACCAAGATAGCAGCTATCAACAGCAGTAACCAGACAAACTCGGCACGACAATAAAGAACGTAGGAAGTTATAGAAAATATCAACAAAGTACACAAACATCAAATCTCAAAAAAATCTCAAATCCAAATCAAATCTAGGCGGTAGCCTCAGCGGTTTCTGCTTCAGTACTTGACTTGGCAGGAACCTCCTCTTCTGTTGATGCAGCGGCAGCGGGCGCCTCGGTCTTTGCGTCGGTCTTTGCCTCGACCTCGGCCTCAGCTTCAACCTCGGGCGTCTTGTCTTCGACCTCCTCAGCCTTGTCCTCGACGGCAGGAACCTCAACAGCCTTGGAACCGACAACAGGCTCGACAGTCGTAGCAGCCTTCGGAGCGGCAGAGGACACGCTCACCATCCCCTCCTCGGGGTCAATGCAGAATACGGTTGTGGTCATCGAGAAACCAAGAGCCGCACTGGCAGGAGCAGACTCGACAGCGGCAGGGCGTGCGGCAGGAGCGCGGCGCTGGGGGCCACGGGCACGGCCCTTGCGGGCATCGACAAGAGGCGCCTTTTCCTTTTCGGCAGCCTCTTCGGCAGCCTCGGCCGACGGCTCGGGCTCGTCCTTCTTGGGAGGCTGAGGGCCAATCTTGAGCTTCTTGTTCAGGTCGGACATGAAGTTGGCCTGGAGAGCGGCGATCTTGCCGCCAAACGGCCGAGCAGGCACAGCCGGCTTTGACTTGGGAGGAGAAGAAGAGGAGGTGGCAGACGACTCGGATTCCGCCTCAGGCTGCTCATGAGCAACGGGCAGGTGCTGGCGGACAGGCCGGCCCGGGACCTGAGGCTTGGAGGCGGCACCATCGATGCCCTTGGGCTTGGGACGGCTGGGCACCGCAGGGCGCTGCGGAACCTGAGGCAGCGTAGTCTGGGCAACCTGGGGTGATTCGGGCTTGATGGCGTCGGCGGGCGACGAGACCTCCTCCTCCTGAGGGTTTGACACCTCTGTCTGCAGCTGCAGAGACTCGGGGACATCTTCCCAGACGTCACGACTAGGGAAGCGGTTCATGCCGGGACGGCGCGACGAGCTTGCAGAAGCCGAGGCAGATGCAGCAGCAGGAGCGGCAGCGCTGGCAGCCAGGCTAGCAGGAGTTGACAGACCGCTTGCGGCAGTCTCGTCTTGGACGCCCGAACCGGCGGGTGTCCAAGAAGTGGGCTTGTGGGGCTTGCGGTTCTCGGCAAAAGTGTCGGCACCGTGCAGCTCCTTCTCGGCAAGCTCTTCCTGGTGGCGGGCAAACGCCTGGGCAGGGGTCTCGTCCTCATGCGCCGAGGCGCTGCTGTTAGCGCGACGGATGACGATGCCTTCAGCGTCGGCCGCGGGCTGGGTCTGCATGTCGGGCGTGTTGACCTCGGCGGTGTAGTGGGCACTGTTGGGAGCGTCTTCCCAGATATCGCGACTGGGGAAGCGGGGAGCGTGGGCGTCTTCGGAAGAGCTGGACTTGGCAGCGCTGGCGCCAGCGGCCTTGCTGCTTTCGTCGTCCTTGAAGAGGGGCTCGTACTCGTCCTTGTCGTCGGCGGCAGTCTCCTCGGGAATATGGGAGTCGCGGAAAACGCTCGAGGGGCGGCTGGTGTTGCGGCTGGACGAGCCCTGGCCGTCAAACGAGCTGCCGTTGCGTTCGAGAGAAGGACGAACGGCGGGTTCGTGGTCGTAGGCCGAGGGGTCCTTGGCGAGCTCGTCAAGGGCGAGAATAGGCGCTTCGTTTTCGTACTGGTCGAATTGTTCCACGTCGGGCGTCTCTTCTTCATTGAACATAACACTCTTGCGACGGGTGCTGTTGGGGTCGTCGACGTGGATGACGTCTGCCTCGGCGGTGGTATCCTCGGGAGGCGAGGTAAAAGAGATATCGGGGTTCTTCTTGATAGTGCTCTTGAGAATGGTCGGTGACGTTGAGGATTGGCTGCCGAAACTGCTCGACTTGCCCTTGGGTGCGGTGGATGCGGGGCGCGACGCGGATTCGTCAATAGCCTGCCAGCCGACCTGCTCGCTGGGGGTGGTATCACTGTGGTCTGTATTACATTAGCATTAGCGCTATTCATGCAAGCCAATCCCTGGCAAACCCCTGTGACGCAGTGGCTAAGAGGAGATTGACGACACAACGGCAAAACACGAAACAAAATAGAATTAAAGCAACTTACCGGCACGGGTGCGACTGGCTGTGTCGCGGACAATCTTGTTGAGGTCGGCAGAGGGCAGCGAGTTGTCCTGGGCACGGTCGTGGTGGTGAGGTGTGTGCTCCTTTTTGGCGAGCTCGGGGTGCTTGCTGTAGTAGGCGCGCTCGAGTTTGTCTGAAGGCATGACACCGTGGCCGTGCAGACCGTAGCTGTCGGGAGGCAGCTCATCGAAGCCGCGGGTGCTCTTCTTGCGGTGGTGGTTCTTTTCTGAAGCGGCGGCAGCAGCAATCTCAGCCGGGGTGGGAGCCTGGACGTCGCCGGCGTTGGGGTACATGGGCACCTGGCGGCCGATAGCGGGGATGCCGTGCTCGTCAACCTCGCCGTCGTCTGAAGCGGCTGTTGTGCTGGGAGCCTGGCTAGTGACCTGGCTGTTGATCTGGCTGGGCTGGCCAATGCCAAACGAGGCAGCCTTTTCGCTGTCGGTGCGCGTGACAGCGGCAACACGCTCCTTGGCACTGGTGGCGGGCAGCGAGGGTTTTGGGGCGTGCAGCTTCAGGTCGTCGGCGACGGTGCGAGTGTGTTCTGGCGAGGCGGAGCGGCTGCTGGTGCTGCCGGCTTGAGAAAAGGATTCTGCAACGGCAGCATACTCGCTGCCCTCCTGGCCGATCGAGGGCAGATCGACAGATCCGTTGCGGTCGATGTCCAGGCCGCCAGCGGGCGAATTGGAGGTGGACAGCAGCGAGGGGCCGTTGGAAAAGTTGGCCTTGCTGGGGCTCTTGGAGAGGATGCTGTCTAATGGAGAAGGAGCAAAGCGGTCTCGGCTGGGAGAGTCGGCACGTTCGACACCGCGGCGGGCGGGGCGTGGCGGGATCTTGGGGGTGTCCTGGGCCTGGGCCTTGATGGGGCGTGCAGGAACGAGGGGAGCTTGTGTTGTCGCCATTGTGATATGTGCGCGCGTGTGTGTGTGGTAATGTATATTAGAAGACGTGAGTCTGAGCGGTTAGTATAGGTAAAGGAGAGTAGATGGAGGAAGCAGGCCCCCCAAAAAAATGAGGATGAACGAAGAAGAGGGACAAGAGAAGAACAAGGCCAAAGAGCAGAAGCAAATGTTGAGGCTGAGTGATAACAAGATAAAGAAGCAGGAATGCAGTCAACAAAGAGTGTGGTGAGTCAAGTGATAAGAGGGATATGCAAAATAGACGGGATGAATAGCGTAGCCATTCTACATAGAACACCGAATATAGAATATAGACTAGATCGCAGAGAGCGTGCAAGTCGACAGAGATAAAGATAAAGGAACAAAATACGGTGAGAGAGCAAGCAATGGGAGGAGGAAGGGGGACACGGGAAGCGACAGACTAGGTCGCGAGGCAGATAAGTGTCGTAGAGATGCGGGTTAAATGTAGGGATGGCCTAGCTTCTGATTGAGTGCAGAGCTGAAGAGGTGATAAGAAGACGAGATTGGAAGTCCATGGGAAGAGGCAAAAGGTAGAGGTAGAGGAGAGGTGTGTGTAGAGATAGGAGCACGTCCGGGGAAGTGGCGAGAGTGATAAGAGAACTGTCTCCGAGTGTGTTGTGCGTGCTGTTGGAGGGTGCGGCCCTGACTAGGATGCTGAGACTGTTGCATTTGAGGCTGTTGAGGGTTTGGGGAGAATCTCGAAATGTCCTGATGGTAGGCGGATAGGAATAACAGTAGACAAGTTAACAGCAGAAACAATAAATCCTACATACCTTGAGAGAAAGAGAAAACAAAATGAAATCAGATATGCGAGATGCAGAGGTGCAGATGTAGTGGCGAATTAGTAGGTATAGGGTGAGGTAGTAGAGACGGAGGTTATCGTGATGTTGGATGCGTCGATGTAGAAACAAAGGCAGATGAAGATGATAGAGAGAACGAGGAAGGAGTAATGGGAAGGAGAGACGTAAGAAAACAAAAGAAGAAGGAACGAGGAAGACGAGCAAGAACAAAGGGCAGGGGCAAACGCAAGGAGCCTATTTTGTATTGATGACGATGTTGGGAAGGAGCAACCCAGGCGACGACATGCACGGTGTAAGTACACGCCAAGTAGCATGTATCTTTTGCGGTACGATGTACTCTCTTTGAACGATCTGAGGCGGAGGTGGAGCAGTGGCAGCAATAGATAGAAATAGCAGGTGGACAGGGCGTAATAGTGCAGAATAGTATGAGAATAGCATAAGGATAGTACGAAAATAGCATTTTAGCAGAGAAAAGGTGCCCGGCGAGGGGTGCGGAAGCGACAAGTGAGAGCCGGCTGACCAGTGGATTGGATGGAGTGGACAAATACCTCGCTCGCCATTAGCTGGGAGGGGTACGGAGGGGTACATCTGAAGGTCGCACTGCGACATGTATTGTGGTGTACTCTTATGTACCTGCTCTAAGTGGGTCGCAGGGCGGACAGTGCAGGAGCGAGAAAAACTGTGCGTTTTGCGTCAGGCCAGGTAGAGGCAGAGGTAGACAAGTATCGATGGACATCGGCAGTTTGATATCGTAGATGATGTCGGGACTCTGGCGGGAATGAGGGCTTGATTTGGGCATTACTGACATCTAGACTGGACGCCCAAAAGATGGGCTCTTCAACGAGCATAATCACGCAGGGAGCGTTGCTCCTCGACACGGCCCAGTCGACGATGAAAGATGACGATGTCTGGTATCAAAGGCCATAGAGGCAGGCTTGCCATGTACTTTGAGGGGGTCGCTCCACAGCGGCATGTCCAAGGCCTTTGGGACCTTATGACTGACTTGATGGGCCCGGCCCAACGCCAATGGGCCCTCTCCACGGGAAACCCACCTCCCAAGACTCCAGAACATTTGAGAACATTGTCGTGATCACCCATATGCTCGATCGTGAAGAAGAGTTTTCCTTATCACTTAATTTATTGCATATTTTATTAAGTTAACAGGTAAATACATTTACAGTCTTGAAGATCATCTTCGACAACCCCGTAGCCCCGTCAGTATTACCGTGTGACTACGGGGCCAGAGACCGTGATGCCCCATAGCTTGGGAGCTTTCGTCGACTCGGGAAACGCATTCCAGAACGTGCTGAAGGGATGTGACGAGCTTTGCTTGTACATACATGGTAGCTTGTTGCTGCAATGGCCGTTACTTACTGGCCGCTGCTGCTTGCTGCACTGCTTATTGCTGCATATCGGGTTGCTTCGTATTGGCTGTGCATTGGCTGCTTGTTCCGCCTGCATGCTTGGCTATGTGATGTGTGACTGACTGCATAGAGCCTATCAATATTTTGGCAATTCCAGTCAAGATATGTCGCGTGGGATGGCTACGATGTACGTAGTAAGTACAGTAGCTGCTCAGTATTCAATGTCATAGCTGCCAGTAGCCTTTGCTTTGGGTGTGTGATCGGCACAAGGAAACAGGCGAATCAGCAGCTATGGATTTGAAGTCTCTTCGGTCATAGCTTAATCGAGATGGAGGCATATCAAGCTACCAGATAGTATCAAACAGAGTGTCTGTTTTGCTTGAGGGCGTGAGCGGCGGTCAAGACATTACTACGTTCTCCGCATGCAGATATCAAAGATCGGTCAAGACTCGGGACTAGGCGAGTATTTCATTTATCGATGAGAAGATAAAAGATAAAAAGCAAGATAAAAGGGGGATAGATCAAGACCGAAAGAATGAAAGAAAGAAGATAAAGAAAATGATAAAAAGCAACTCGATGGAGTCAAGTAAAGGCAGTCAGAATCTTCATTGATAACAATCGCAAAGGGAAATTCCAAGCGTGGCTTAGAAAGGCAAACAAGGCCAGATAGACATTAAAGCATAAACTGGAAACTAAAGCCATAGAAATGCAAAATGAAGCAAAGCAACTCTGCACGCTTCCACAAGGACCAGTTCAGGAACAAACCTGATGCATGACGACATTGCTGTGCATCAGAGCCCGGACAAGAGGAGTTCTTGTGCTTTTGCAGATGCTCACTGTAGCTGAGATCCATAAAGTTAATGGTATTTATGACTGCTTGGACATCGAATTACTTATTTTATTTTAATAAATTCTATCTGATTTCTTGTCATGGGCCGGTTACGTATTGCGTAGTGCTGTCCAGTGCACTCCAGTGCACTGCACTATTAACTACAGCCATGCTCACGAGACCTCAAGCGATAGCACCCAACATTGCCAGTACAGAAAAAATGGCGTTTATCCGCCTTGCCGCCGTCAACTCATCATACGCCTCCATCGTAAAGTCTGCCAAAGAGGAGTTATCAAAATTCAGTCGTCACGAGCACGCAAATTCCCCTTTGAGAAGGACCCCTCTTCTATTTTACAGTAGAATGTACTATGTATCACTGTACTGCAGAACTAAGTGAACAGGAGAAAAGTACTCCGCACAAGTATCTTTACGGAAGGTATTACCCCTGAATCTCACACTGTGTGAATGGCTATTTTTTACTGATTTAATTTTGCCAAAGATTTAACTCGAAAAGCCGGCTGCGCCGTGATCCGTCGACAAGCGATTGGCACCCCGTTAACAGCATCGAAGCGCTGCCAGGCTCAGCAAAGTTTTGCCATTGCTAGCCGTAGCTTCCTTTTTGGCGGTGGTCTGCCTTTAATGGGGAATGCTGAACTTGAGTGCCTCGCTTCAGGTACTGCAGATCATCACGAGACGTCTATTCGAGCTCGTGATAGTCTGCCCACGGGTAGAGCGTCGATAGTGCAGTATGATATATATACATACATACAGCATACACACAGACGACGTCTGCTTAGTGTCAAGTCTCACAAGTCCGAGATCAGAGCGCGAATCTGCCGTCTGCCTCATCTCCCTCCCTTGGTGCGCCATTCCGTAGCAAAGTCCAACGGTTGCCGATGACTATTAGCCAGTAGCCTGGTGATGCGGTCAAATTATTACTAGAATTGCAACTATAACATAATCCATCTGCTAGTTATCAAAATTGATATTTGCTCGCAAAGGGAGGCAACCAAGCCGACGGATACAGCAGCCCAGCAGCTCGACAGCGCAATGGCGGACAGTCAAGTGATTCGACATCTGCAGCCGTAGACCACGGTGCTGGTAGAGTGATTTACCAGCAATGTCGCAATCATACGCTTGCCTCTTCCAATGCACGTCATCAGTAAAGAGCTTCAACTCTCAGACTCGCAATGATGTCAGTATGGGTTACGTAATCACACATATAACCGGCGTCTACCGGAACATGCCGACTGTCGGGAGCCGTGCTGAAAGGTTCCGAGCGGGATCCATTCTGGTCTATGGTTTCCTCGGCCGGGCAGCCCATGTTGTGGCTCTAGTTACTCTAGTGGTATCGAACTCGAGAGTAAATATTGCCATTTTGTCATTTTGATACTGGCTGGAAGACCAGGCAGACGCGAAGTGCACTTCATGTAGAAGAGCAATATAACAGAAATGTAAACAAGGCAAAGCAGTTGATAGAATGTAACGCAACTGAAAGAAGACAACAGAGTAACTCGGGACGCCAATACCAATATCCCATAGAACAGCAAGGGAGCAGTGCGCCTCCCGGAGAGTAAGAGCACCGCAAGAATAACATAATAACAGAAGAAGAAAATAACAGAACAAGAGAAGAACATAAAACACAAACAAAATAGACGCCAGGCAAGCCGAGGCAAGTCTGCCATCCATACTTCTTTTGCCGCATCGTCGGTCGGTCGGTCGGTCGGTCCGTACAGCATGAGTTTGCAGAGCGGCTTGTTCGTGTGCTCGCTACTGAATCCTGACAGAAGCACCACCGCTGGCACCACTCGCCTCGCCGACCTGCCGCACACCGCATCCAACCGTCCTTTACCGCTCGAACTGCGCACGCATCGCAGCTGGCTAGCTTGTTGAAGCTGCCGCTCGCTTTCGCTGCTCACATTCCCAGTCTAGACAATCATCTGCGCGACACCTGCACCGCCCAGCGTCTTGCTGCCCACAAACGCCTGGCCCTTGATCGCTGCCAGCAGGTAGCAAATCGCCGTCAGCGACAGGAACACGGCCGCTGCAATCAGGCTGGTCTTGGGGCCCAGCATGCTCAGCCACTGGATCAGGGCCATGCCGCCGTATGCCGCCGCGCGCATGTAGTTGGTCGACACGCGCCGGATAGCCGCATCAAACGTCGACGATGTCGGGCAGATGCGCAGCAGCAGCGGCACCTCGACAAACAGAATAACAAACGAGCTGACAAGGCAGATGGCGCTGAAGACAATGGTGAGGACGTGCACGGTGAACACGTTGGCGATGCCGAGGGCAAAGCACAGGATCATGGACAGGATGCCGAGCCATTGCCCGTAGATGCCTGGGATGTTAGCACAATGTTCGTAATGCACTCGGTAGAGTAGCAGCAACAGGACTGATTCAATATCTGCTCCCGCGCTTCCTGCGCCGGCCTCGTTTCCGGCCGTCGCCCTTGTCGTCCTCCCGCTTTTCGCCCGGGCCTGCGCCGTGTCGCCGACTTACTAAAGTTTCTGGTCGCAAACTCTTCCTTGAGCGTCATTTTGGCGGTTGATGTAGAGTAAAGGGTGAAATGTCTTGAGGGTCGGGATGCGAGAGTCGACGTGGTTGTCAAGTCGCGATGCTTCGTTGATGCTCTGCCGATTGCTGCTGTCGAGGCAAGCTGTCTTTTTGTTGGGAGAGTGGAGCTGTGTTATTGTTCGTAGCAAGGGAGACCTGAATAGAGCTGCTTCGAGCCGGGTGTTGCAGTGTAGTCTGGCTGAATAGAGTCGCTGCGTGATTGAGATGGTTGTGTTGTCTGCAAAAGGTGAGATGTTGATAGTATCTGCGATAAAGACAAAACGTGGAAACAAGGGACTACCGTATGCTGCTGCTTCGTGTTGCTGTCACTGGCTGCTCCTGCCGTTTCCTATTACGCTGCTGCGTCTACGTACTGCAAGTTTAAAAGTGGAGGGCTGACGAGTGTCGCGCCCCAGCCTCTTTTGGTAGCGTCGGCAGCGCCTCAGTGCCTGTTAGTCCCTTCTCCGGTGGCTTTGTGTACCTGTAGCTGCCGTTCTGGTTGGCACGTTGACAGTTAGCCCCTCTTTTTCACAGCGTACATTTGTAGATTATGTAAGCACAGAGGGTCTGGAATGGGGCCACGCCTAGGGGCAACACCTAATTCCTAATGTTGCGCTCGACAGGGCAGAGGGAGCTTACGTGGGTCCAGGCAGCTCCCAATCTTTTTCATCTCTGCTGCCTCGTATTGATATGTAATTAATTACATCGTCATAGTTGTAGAACGTTGCCCGGAATATTGTGCCGGCCAAGAGCAGCGAAACGTCTCACTGTTCTCTGAAGCGCTCGAACAGACACTGTTTCGTGTTGTTCACTTGCTCGACAGCCAACTACAACAATGATTGGCTTTCCTTGCTCGCTGTCGATAACGTGGCATCAATTCCCGGATCTTCCAGGATCACAGGCACAGCTTGTTTCAGACGAGCCCTCGTTGGCGGCCGTGAGTCAGTCACGTGGCACATCATGCGTTGAACACCAAGAGGCAGGAGTACATCTTGGTTCTTCCATTCTTCCCATGCTCTTTTTTCATGATCCTGAAACTTTGTATAAATTTAATAAAAGAAATATCTATAGTATTATAAGATCCCGTTGAAACCAAGGGTGTTGACTATCGAAAAATGAAAAGGAAAAAAATGAAAAGAGACAAAAGAAAGTAGAAATGACAGCAGTATCAAAGGCCAAACACAAAAATAAAAGAACGCAACAAAACTATCTACAGCCACTGGCGTGGCGAATCGCCCCGGCGCTCACGGCGACGGAACTTGTTTGGTGACACGAAACCAGCCGACGGAGCGCTCGACGTCGCAGACGAGCTCACCGAGCTAGGCTCCAGAGACAGAGATGCCGACGAGCTGATGGGGCCCGACGAGTACGAGCTTGAGATGGCGCTCGAGAACGTCGTGTTGGCCCACGACCGCGTCGAGATGATACTCGGCTGCGTGGAGCTGCTGGAGTAGCTTGCCGACGAAGTCACTGGAGCGCTCGAAGACGCAGAGCTGGCCGACGCAGTCGAGCTGACAATGGAGCTGGAGCTGCCCGACGAAGCAGAGGCAGAGGCCGGTGCGGAGCTAGAAGTCGACGAGACACCAGTGCTCAGAGGAACAGAGGAAGCGACGGAGCTAGCAACGGAGCTAGCGACGGAGCTGGGAACCGACGAGGATGCCGAGTTAGCAACCGAATTGACGACGGAGCTAGCAGCAGCCGACGATGACACGCCGGTGCTCAGGGGAACCGTCTGGGAGACGGAAACAGAGCTGGCAATGGAGCTGGAAGCAGAGCTAGGCGCGACCGACGACGAGTTGGAGTACACCGACGACGACACAACGCTCGAGCTAGGCGCCGAGGCAGCCGAGGACACGACAGACGACGAAGCGACCGAGCTAGGAGCGGCCGACGATGACACACCAGTGCTCAGAGGAACCGAGACGTAAGTGCTCGACGAGGGAGCGGAAGAGCTAGCGGCAGAGCTGGCAACGGTTGAGTTGAAGTAGCCGCTCGAGCTGGCAGCCGCGCTGGAAGCGCTAGAAGCAGCCGACGACGACACGCCGGTGCTCAGAGGAACCGAGGCGCTAGAGTAGACTGACGAGCTAGCAACGGAGGAGACACCCGTACTGAGAGGAACCGAGTAGGCGCTCGACGCGGATGAGAAGGCAGAGCTGGCAATGGTGCTCGAGTTGGAGTACAGAGCCGACGAACTAGGCGCGACCGAAGATGAGGCCGAAGCGGCAGTGCTAAGAGGGATCGAGCTCGAAAGAACAGAGCTGGCCACAGAGGATGCGCCAGTGCTCAGAGGAACCGAGTTGACGCTCGGCGCAGAGGAGTAGGCAGAGCTGGCAATAATGCTCGAGTTGGAGTACATCACAGACGAGCTAGAAGCCGCTGAGGATGAGGCTGAAACGCCAGTGCTCAGAGGGATCGAGCTCGAAAGAATAGAGCTAGCAGCGGAGGAGACACCCGTGCTGAGGGGAACCGAGGAGGCACTCGACGCGGAGGAGAAGACAGAGCTGGCAATGGTGCTCGAGTTAGAGTACAGGGCAGACGAGCTAGGAGCCACTGAGGATGAGGCTGACGCGCCAGTGCTCAGCGTGATCGAGCTCGACGCAGCAGAGCTGGCGGCAGAGGAGGCGCCAGTGCTGAGGGGAACCGAAGGGTACACGGAAGAAGCCGCGGAGCTAGCAATCGAGCTCGAGTTGGAGTACAGGACAGACGAGCTAGGAGCCACCGAAGACGAGGCCGCAGCGGTACTCAGGAGCACCGAAGAGATGGGTGCTGCGGAAGACGCGCCGGTGCTCAGAGGAACGGAGGAGTAGATGCTCGAGGCGGCAGAGCTGGCAATCGAGCTCGAGTTGGAGTACATCACAGACGAGCTAGGAGCCACAGAAGACGAGGCCGGAGCGGTGCTCAAAGGAATAGATGAGGCAGGCGCCGACGAGCTGACACCGGTGCTCAGGGCGACCGACGAATAGACGGACGAGCTAGCAACAGTCGAGTTGGCGTAGATGCCTGACGAGCTGGGAAGCACCGACGAAGAAGCAGGGGCAGTGCTCAAAAGAATGGACGAGACAGGTGCCGACGAGCTGACGCCGGTGCTCAGGGGGACCGACGAATAGACGGAAGAACTGGCAACAGTCGAATTGGGGTACAGGCCAGACGAGCTAAGAATGATCGAAGATGATGCGGCGGTGCTCAATGGAACGGACGAGACGGGAGCTGATGAAGAAACGCCCGTGCTCAGAGGGATCGAGCTGAACACCGACGAGCTAGCGACGGTAGAGTTGGGGTACAGGCCCGAGGAGCTGGGGACGACCGAAGATGAAGCGGCGGTGCTCAGAGGAATAGAAGACACCGCGGAGACAGAAGAGACACCCGTGCTCAGAGGAACAGAGGAGTAGACCGAAGAGGCAGCAGAGCTGCCAATAGTGCTCGAGTTAGAATATAGGCCTGAGGAGCTAGGGACGACCGACGACACGCCGGTGCTCAAAAGGATAGACGAGACCGGTGCCGAAGAGGAGACACC